>OY757313.1:111448719-112648719 GCA_963583905.1 Stenurella melanura
TTGGATACAGTGCGACAAGTTATGGAATTATGTTTTGTTGGAGCAACTCCAAATATTTTTCGCCATCTAATGAACCTTGAATAAATGGAGCCAATATTGTAGTCCCAACAATTCCAGTCCACACGTTAACTTTCTGTGGAAACTGAGTATGGGCCTCCACCATCCAGTGTGGATTTTCACGTGACCAATATCGACAATTTTGCCTATTCACAGTGCCATTTAAACAGAAGGTGGCCTCGTCAGAGCAAAGTACTCGACTTAAGAAATGTGGATTGATATTACATCATTCCATCATGGTTTCGCAAAAATCTACTCTGCGGTCGAAATCATCTTCGTTAAGCTCTTGAACTAAATTCACTTTATATGGGTGCCATTTATTCTTCGAATATTTTAAAACAGACTGTTCTGCTGCGACTTCGCGACTTGGTTTTTGAGGATTCTCCTCCATTGTCAGTAAAACATCTAACTGTTTATTTTCTGAAATTGTAGGACGACCTTTCGTGAAATTATCTCTTACATGACCACAATCTCGGAACTTGTTTTCTATTTTGCTAACAGTTGATTGTGTAATAGGTCGATTAGGGTATTTACCATTAAATAATTCACAAACCATAGTTTGTGTTCGGGACTTGTCTCCATAGCCAATCATTATCAAAATTTCAATTCGTTCTATCTCACTTAAACGTTGCATTATCAGCACTTTCAATACGATATCACAAGTAAATACTAGTGAATGGGCCTACCCCTTTTAGCGTGGTAAGGTTAATATAATTTAGTGAACTGTATTTAGGTATAATAAAAAAAAATAATGTGTCGGAAACTTACACTAGGTTTGATGGATTCTTCGTCGTCGATGTCGGCCCAGGCAATAGGAGGGACAAAGGGGGGCCAAAGGGAAAAGGAATAAATCTCCGACACACACAATTAACGTAATAATTATTATAAATTAATAAAGAAAGGACAATTATAATTCACTTATCACTGATAAATAACTATAGCGTTCTGCGGCGTAAGTGACTATTGTCTTACTTACTATCATCCTACTGTCTCTATGCGGGTCGCGCTCGACCCACACGGCGTTAAAAAACAAGCTAAAAAAAACTTCTTAGCATTACCATAAAGAATTCAAAACATATATTTTTCTAGGTATAATACTACAAGGCGCGTAACCAACTAATGTGTTAGAGCCAGGTCCGCGTTGCTAAGTAAGTAAATGAAAAGAAGCGTAAACACAAAAAAAGTGTAAGTTGTAAAAAGGTTCGACGATAAGTAATGAATGTGTCCTATTAATGTTAAATGTTTTTTTCTCGATAATTTCGTCATGCAATACTCCCTAGAATTTCACGTACTGTATGCAGAAAAATATGATCTTTCAAATTACATTTTAAAAAATGGGGGTTGCCATTTAAAAAAAAATGGCGATAATGTCATAACTTTAAAAAAAATATTTGCAGCGCTTTTTTTAAATAAACAGATTGAGAAATGTATTTAAAAATCGACGGGTCTGAGCGAATTTTTGTCACTTGTTTTGTAACTATTTTAATGAATTTATTCCAACCTTTACGTGCTCTCTGTATATAGAAGTTTTAGCACGTGACACGTGGGTTGAGGATATTTATTTAAACATTCGGAACAAAAAACTATTTCCAAATTGAATATCCACGTAGAACAATTATTTGAAATATTATTTTAAAGAAATGTACATTTTTATAGTATATTTAGAACTTTAAAAAATCATCGTTACAGGTTTTTTCTCTTTTTATTATATTAGAAAGTAAATATATACATTTTTTAATAACAAGATAACATTCCCAGAACGTTATACTACACATTCTTAAATAAACAGGAATTTAACATCTTCGGCAAAGTTGAATTTTTCGCATCTCTGATATGCTGTATTATTATTTATTACTTAATATTATTATGAGAAAGCAGAGCCGCATTTAGCTTAGTTTACCTCCTAGGTTCCAATACGTTAAAGTGCCCCACCACAGTGTGACAGAATGGACAAAATTCGCTCTAAGGCTCAATTTGTGAGATCGACTTGAATTTATTTATTTTTCTAATACTCGGGAAGGAGTCTGGAATATTGGTCACTTTTTTCAAATTTTTTTTTTATGTATATAGATGGGTTAAGGTCATTCAAGGACAAATTCGTTTTTTTTTTTTTCCTAATGGGAATTAATATTTTTGATTGCAAATTCGGAAAGTCTGACTAAAATTACACTACTTTTGTTCGAAATATTATTTCGGAAATTGTCATTTTTTCAGTTACCCGGCGAGGAAAAATAAAAATTTTAGGAGTTCGTGAGTTTTTTACTCGAAAAAGAAGAAGTTCGTACAAAAAGGAGTTTGGAATTATCTCGGGAATATTCCTAATTTTTTTCAGAATTATCTAATGCCCTTTCTGATGCACACAATACTCTTTTCTGCATAGGGCATTGGGCAATTACAAACAAATTTGAGGATGTTCCCGTGATAATTCCAAACTCTTTTTGCCTCTTGCAATTTTTATCCAAACTTCTTCTTTTTGAGTAAACAATCGCAAAGTTCTAAAATTTTGATTTTTCCTCGCCCGATAACTAAAAGAAATGATGATTTAAAAAAAATTATTTCTAAAAAGAGTAACTCTATTTTTAGTCAGACAATTCGAATTTGCAATAAAAAATAGGGGTTTCCAATTAAAAATGAATTTGACCTTGAATGACCTGAACCCTTCCACGCAAACAAAAAATTTCAAAAAGCCGCAGTGACTTACAATTCCAGACGCCATTCCGAACATTTTAAAAAAAATCAAGTCCATATCTCAAAAACTGAGCTTTAGAGCGAATTTTGTCTATATTCTGCCACACAGTCCAGGAAAAGACAATTTTACTAGTTGATTTTATGTGCACTGCAACTCTGTTTTATAGTTTTATAAGTCGACGCCACAAAAGATGTTTTATACGTATGCGTAACTTTATACGAGGTGAAGTTTGAAAATTAAATTTTCTCAAACTGTGTGTGCGAACGGTTCAGGATGAATTTTTGTTCGAATTTTAGTGGTATGGTAACCTTCAAGAATGTGTAGTCAAGAAAGCGCTGCAGCAAAGATTAGGCGGGAATCTAATCTTTGACTAGTGTATTCTAAACAGGATTATTATCCATGTTTCTTAATCTGCGGTTTGTACGTTTTTAATGACAAAAAAAAACAATTTTAGTAACCTCCCACAATTTTATTGTAGGGAGGTTAATATTGGTATTAGTTTACAATATTTTTTTAAATATAAATTTTTATATAGGTAAGTACATTTTTTACAAATATTAAAAAGTTTCAAGGTTATACAAATAACGACTTTATTATTATTCATACATACGCTTTCATGATTAATATTTAATGTAATAAAGAGTCAAAATATCAATCAATAAAAATCTTTATAATTAGACATATAAAAATAGATTAATAAATGTTGATTTTAATGGGACCGAAATGTTCACTGTCGTCAATTTCCCTGTGCTTCACCAAATAAGCAGGAGGTCCACCATTGAACTCGATGGTTCTTCCAGTAACCATCAACCCGTCGCCCCAATACGCCAAGTTTCTTATTCGATCTTCCGCTTCGTTGTAAGTGACATTTTTTCCAATTATTGTGAAATAATCAAGATCCGCATAACCGAATTTCGAAACGTTCGTAGCCAATTCCGATATTCGATTACCAAAATCATCGTAAGTACCGGAACAACTTCCAAATTCACTTTTAGGCCCGTTCCACGGCACGGTCACCACAGAAAAGTACACATTACCAGCGGTAATAACACCCGGGTTTACTTGGTTAGCTTCATAGTAGCGGATGAGTACGCAAAGAGCAGTATTTATTATAAAGTTAGTGCTATTTTCGAGAGCAACATTTCCCATTTTGAATTTGCTTACAATAATAAATTATCTTGAACGTAGTTGTATGGCACAGTTAAGCGTACCTATCTAAATAACTCAATAAATTTGTCTGGGCCAGTCTTAAACAAACAAATAACGAAATAACACTACCTACCTAATATTACAAAATACTCAGAATAGACTAATCAGTAATCAGCAGAGCCCGGCGCAAAAGTAGTTATGCCAGAGACGGTCTCCACATACAGATAAATATAATGTTTTGTATGATTCACATAAGCAAATAAATGTATTATTTATAGGAAACAAATACCTACTTTTGCGGTGAGAAATAAAAATTATTTCATAAAACTCATAAAATAATAAATAAATAATTTATTATTGGTTTGGAGAAATTATTTATTTGGTATAGTTGAGCAAGTAGATGTAAGAGATGTTTACTGAAACTGGTGGATAAAAAACACCCGACTTCCGCCGCACATTATATGTACCTGCAACGTCGCGCGTCGGTCTGATTGTCTAATCGAAAACAAAAAACTCGGCACTTTAAACGGCATACACCACTTCAAATTTTTATATCAGTTAAGGAAATGTAAACATCTCCCATATGTTTCTTCCCAACTACATTAAACAATTTTCAATTTAAAATATAATTTTTATCTGTGCACATAATATAAGGCACTATAATTTAAAAGAAATAAGGAGAATTTTCGACACCACAAAGTCACCGCCACGCTTGTCACTCTCTTTCTGCTTTTCTACGACAGCAAATAGGATACGGTAAACAATAATAATAGTAAAATAAACAGCAGATTGCGTTTTATATTTTGCAGAAGACTTCAAACATACAGAAAGCATTTGAAATAAAAAAGGTCCAACAATTATTATTAATTTATTACACAATGACCAATGACATGTGAGATTGCTTCATATGCACATACGCATTATGGAGTCACTACTACAGACTAAGACCTGTCAGTACATTTGATAGAAGTAAATGTGTCGTGATTTGTTATAGCGTCGAGTGGCTTTCCATTAAATGAAATAGGTACTTTCGTAGATTAAAGATTTTCTGGAACTGCGGTTTAACGATGTAGAACTTTTCTGTGCCAGCTGTGAAAAAACACTTTCGTGGACATGCAATTCGAACATTTTAAAACAAGTTTCATCTGAATGTCATAAAAACTAAAATTTAGCATATTTACGTGGATATTTCTCACGGATCTCTCTAGCTATACGCAACGTTCAACGTAAGCCGAAAACAGATCAGTATACAGTAATTGATGCAATAAACATTACAGGTATTTGATCTACGTCAATATATTTTCAGAGTCTCAGGGATATTGCTGAGTGAAATACAAATTGGATACATAACAGTGATAAGAAACAATCCCGGTTTTTCAACATTTTTGTGCGTGGCAAAGAAGTGGACTGTTCAATGCCGGACATAAATCTGCCATCTATAAGAAACTATACTTATTTTAAATATGCGCCTATTACATCGGTAGACGTTGAACGGTTGAACGATCCTTTTTCACAACACAAGTGGGATATTCAGTAACAGGCACCGGAGTTTTATTTCGGACGATTTAGAACAAGTGCAAATAATATATTTTTATTATTCTAATAAGGTATAGTTACTAGGCGTTTGTGTTTGTGCATCCAACAATAAGTGCATCAAAGTAGGTATGATTTATAACCGTTTCGGGGCCATTTACCTTTAAATATTACGGAATTCATTAGATATAATCATAAGGTAAAATATTGTATTATTGCGCATGAAAATGTTTATATAGTTCATATTGCGCAAAGCCGACTCTGGCTTTTACGTCATAACTACCTCTGAGCCGGGCTCTGGTAATCAGAGACAAACCACCCATGCCTGCTAATATGCCGGTGTAGTCCAGGAGCTAGGCGATTTTTTCGGCACGTCACGTTTTATGGATCATATAATTTCGATGGTAAGATAAGGATTCACAAAATTGATTTCTGCCACAACCGTAGGCGTAATTCGAGGGGGGCAAGGGTAGGCAACTTCCCACCCAATATTTTGAAAGAGCATTAAATTGTTTAGAGTAAATCTGGCGAATTCCGAAATTCTTCCGGAAAAATAATAAGTATGACAATTACGCCAATCAAGTCAATACAATTAAGCAGGGACGGATTAAGATTTTGTGGGGCCCCTGGCTAAATTTTGAGCGGGGCCTTTTTGCAATTCTCTTAAAACCATATACAAGCGAGTTAAACCTCAGATGCCTGTGGGAAAGCGAATTCAATACTCGTAAACCGCAGATAGGCGACTTAAACCCCAGATGTCCGGGGGATGGCGAGTTCAATACTCGTAAAATCATAGGCTACTAATATAATTATACATTACTTTTACGTGACACATCTATGATCATACAGTATAGTTTAAGGTCTAATATGGATTTAAGGTTTCTTTTCTAGGCGAACGGTTTGCTTAGGGTATTTATTAATTTTTATACCAGTTTCTAAAACCTCGTTTAAATTTAAATTTTCAGCGAAATCGTCCCATGAGAACTCATTTTTTAATAATAGTTTTATAAACAAATCTTAAATAACGCAATTTTCGATTCCAAAATTCTCCTGTCGTAGATTATGGGTTAACACAAGGAAAAAGTCTTATATGTACAGTGTGCCTCGCTTAAAAGTGTAACAGCGTAATAACTGTTTTATTTTTTGTCCAATTTGAATCAAACTGATCTTAAAAAATAGAGGTCACCAAGGTCTATTTCGCAAAATCCCTTTCCATCTTTAAATGCAAGGCTATTTACCATAGTAAATTAAAAAATCCCGAATACGAACTTTAGTTAAATTAAAAAAAAATTATGTCTTGTTGAAAAACATTCTTTTGAGGCATTTATAAATAAAAACTATTTCTAAATTAATTTTTTTCAAACAACTTACACAATTGAATAATAAATACAACCAAAAGAATTAAATATTATGTTCCGTCAAACCTATATCAGCCCTAATCTTAGAGTAGGAAAGATATATATTGTAAGGAGTCGTAACGCTACTGCCAATGGTGAAGCCACCTGCCACCAGAGAGCAAGCGAAAGTGGCGGAACATATGTACAATATGTAGGTGTCAAGTTTATCACATCAAAGGAATAAAACGATACAAAACTGGTATTTTTCTAAAAACAGCTTCATAATAATACAATTAATATTCAGTACCAACAACAATATTCAGTACCATATCTTACATACCAGAATTTATTCTACATTCTATATAATATAACACCATAATCGATATATCTACGCCCATGGAAAAAGTGTCATTTCGGATGCACTGTTCTATATTCAATGAAGAAAAGATGAATGAAAATTTCAATCAATTAACGTGCAGATTGCATACCAGAAAATGATATACTATGCTCTCATTATCATTGCATGCACACGGATATAATTAAGTAAATAATAGGCCTACAGTTAATTTAACTAGGTAAAGTGAAAACTGCATATACTTTAACCTGCAAAGCGTCACTCCTTTCAATTTTTTCCCGCTGTGATTTTACAGTAATTTATAGAATATGATACCATCATGTAGGTACATTACATAAATTAGCACTAAATCACTTATAAATCACTTCTATTGGAAAATTTCATTTTGCTCTCTACCGTTTGTGTGCCACCACCGCAATGGCGTCTTAGGCACAACTTGTTAGCGTGGCGATTATGCGCTGTTACGAGTCCTCACCATCTTTCCTAGTCTAAGGCCCTAATATACACATGCCTCATTTCGCTTTCTGTTATTGTTCATAATCATAACTTTTCAGGGGGTTGCAGAACTTAACTAAACTTCGAATTCAGGGTTTTTGAATGATTTCGAACAAGTCAACAAAACGTTTTTTTTTTAAATGCCTACTATGATTTGTTAATTTTTTTCAAACAATTTAGTATCGTAGATAGCCTTGCATTTAAAGATGGAAAGTGATTTCGTGATTTTAAATAGACATTGGTGACCCCTATCTTATCTTTTATGATTAGTTTATTTATTCAAATCGGAAAAACTAAAAGAATTATTATGCTGTTACACTCTTAAATGAGGCACACTGTATATGTTATGTCGAAATGATTTATTGTTTAAAAGTTGTTAACGTTTAAACATTGAAAATTGCGATTTTTAGTCTTTTTGGCCTTTAATAACTTTTGAATGGAAAGAAATTTTTAGATTCTGCAAAAATAATCGGAAACTTCAACTTCAAAATGCCGAAAGACTTAGAAATATTACATCAATGGTTCCAGAGTTATAGCATTGCTATACTTAGGTTGCCTGCTGTCAGATACAGGGTCTGTAATCGCAAAAGGGTCTGTAATCGGTGTAATATTTATATTGATGTGATTTTTGTAATTCCTTCGGCGTTTTGATGTTAAAGCCTTGCACTCAGAATATTTTTTCAGAATCTAAGAATTTCTTTCCATTCCAAAGACTAAAAAACGCATAATCAACTTATGCCACCACAACTTTTTCTTCGTAGTGCTTCATTTTCCGGTAAAAAAGTTACAAGAAAAAGGATTTTTTTTATTGTTATTTTTTTCCGGGAGAAGGAAGCACTTTGAAAAAAAACACCAAGATACAAAAGATGTTTATTTTTCTCCAAAAAATGAGCCTGAATATTTTCAGAATTCTTATGGAACATTTAAGCATACCTTCGCAGATGCTCACAGTTTCAATCCGCGCCTCTAGATCAAAAAATCGAATTCGGTCGGACTGGTGGTCAAAGAGAATTTTAATCAGGGGGCCCAGGAGAATATTTTCCCCAAGTTTCAGAACAATCGACTGAAACCCACTTTTACTATAAAAAAAAAACTACGGGGTCCTTTAAAGTCAGCATTATCAATTTTAGTTTATGAATTACGATTGGATTTCATCTCGCCAAGTTATGAAGCATTTTCAATAACATATTTTCTACTACAATTCAAGCCAATACCCAAACACAGGACCGAATGTTAATAGGTATATATGGGTCATATGAACGATAGGGTCGCAGAGATCGATCCAATCGTTCACAGGTCTTTGGGAAAAATTCAGAAAAATAGTTGTTTAGAAATGAAGTTATAGCACGTGATCGCTACAAGCTTGGGTTAAGAATATTTATTTAAATATTTGGAAGAGAAAACTGTTTCCAAATTGAACATCCACGTAGAATGATCCCAATAAACACAAATACATGCCAGAGATGTCTTCTTTATATAACTCAGTTTACATAGGAAGTGTCTGACATATCAAGTGTAAGATAAATGCAACTTACATGTGCCTAGAAATTTCCTCCTCTCCTAATATGTCATATATGTAACAAACATAAGTCATGTAATAACTTTTGTTCTCTTAGTGATATATAACAGATATATGGCATACACCAGTTTTGTTTCACATTTATTATGTGTCAGACAATAAGTTATTTGTCCTCATTTATGTATATTATGTATATATGTTTCAGATACATGAAATTTGGCCAATTTGCTCTCCCATACTGATTTAACATATAGAGTTCCCCGATTGGTATAACAGTACACGATCTGTTATACCAGTCTGGGAACTGTATATGTTAAATCAGTATGGGAGAGCAAATTGGCTAAATTCCATGTATCTGAAACATATATACATATATATTAGCAAAAAAACAAAAATTGCGGCTTTATATATAATAAAGGACTGGTCTTGCTTTGTTTCAAATTTATATATAGTATATCCCCAAATATTTTGAATCAAGTGAGCTTTAATGGTTAACCATAAACGTTTTTTTCCTTAGATAGTACCTTCTCAAAATAAAATAAAGTTGCATGAAAAAAGTTGTTTGTAAAATACAAAATTATGCTTCTAAGATTTAAATCAGATTAGCCTACTATGACAAATATGTTTCATGAAATATTGTCACATCGAAGGAAAAAAGTTTTTGAATATAGCTATTTGCTATAAAAGCACTTGATTTTAAGAATTCAAAAAATATACTAAAAATAAATTTCCTGCAAATATGAAAAATAACAATTCTAACTTTGTAAATCAACACGCTTTATTGTTCTAATAATCCTGGGACACAGTGATTAATAATGGAAATACTAGTGAGAACTTTAAAGTATACCTACTTTGATACTTGATTTTCAAATATTTTATATTATTTCGAACTTGTGTCATTAGGGAAAAAATTATACAATAATTAAACAAAACTTATTAACTTCGTCTTTAAGGAAATAGTTTTCTGCATCCAACATGGCTATAAACTGTACTTGAGCCTCGGAAGAAGTTTCTACCTTGAAAGGAGTTTCTGCCTCTGAAGGAGTTTCTGCCTCGACTTCTGGCTTGGCACTCGTTGTTTCAGATGGTGCTGTGGTATCCATTTCAATTGGAGTCATACTTTCTTCTTTATTCGTTATTTCGCCTAATATTTGTCTGCAAACCCGATGGCCCGGCTTCACTGTCATCTGCTTCAATAGTCTTCTCCCTGTGATATCACTATTTTACTTTACATACAATAGGTAAATTTTTATGTTACCTTCAAATTTTGCTTTTCTGTTCCGAACTCTAGAATTTTTTTGCCACACTAAATCAAAACTAGTTGGTCCGTTGCTTCGATCACCATTAATGAAATGTCAGCTACAAATACGGGAATGTTTACCAGGTTCTCTGTCTTTGCGCCTAAAACATTTTCCAATACATGTCAAGAAATTTATGAAAAAATAACCATGTTTATGGTATCTACCTTATTAATTTAATCCACTTTCTTAATTCCTTTCTATCCTTTGGAAAAACAAAAAAATTTACATGTATGACTTGTGCTGCAATGTTTGCAGGTTGGTGCAAAACACATGACCATTGTAACTGATGGTTTTCCAATTATTTTTTCCTAAAAAATATAAAAACATCTCTTCACATAACCTCAATTCATTTCACATAAGGTAGTCAAATTGTAGGAAAATTATTTTAGTAATAGATATACCTTATATCTCTAAGAACAAGCAAATGTATTTACCTTAAAAATGAAAGCTTTCATATTATAATCACTTTTAAAAATCACATTTTATGTATGGAACTCGATTTCTATTTGTTTGGAACGGGCCGCGTTCCAAACAAATCGAAATCCACCTGAACCAAAATGGCGATGCTACCAAAGTCTGCATCATATTGAGAATCATTTACGTATCAGCCACATATAGAGGGTTGACATATCAAGGAAATTTCAAAAAATGTGACATGTTCGTATCAGACATGTAATTATGTAATATGCCAAGGTTCCTCAGTTGAGCTTCATTTGATATATGGCATACATATGTGTGTTTACTGGGATGTTTCCAAATTTCTATTTATTTTTTTATAGTATATTTAGAACTTTAGAAAATCATAGTTAGAGTTTTGTCAAAGATTAGGGAATTAAGTTCTCTAATCTTTGGTTTTGTTGTCTTTTTATTTAAAACGTAAATAATAAACTTCTTCAATAACAAGATAAGATTCCCAGTAGGTTAATACTTGTTATCAAAAATATCACTTATTCTCAAATATACAGAAATTTAACATTTTTGGCAAAGTTGAGTTTCTACCGCATCTCAGATGTTTTACTGTATTATTATGAGAAAGCAGGGTCGAATTTAGCTTAGTTCGCGCCCTGGCGGATTCCAATGTTAAAGCTCCCCAGGAAAAAATACTGATATAATTTTACTAGTTGATTTTATGTGCACTGCATCGACCGTTCCAGCTGACCGTCAGAAATTATGTTTATAAGTCGACCGACGCCACAGAAGATGTTTTATGCGTATGCGCAACCTTGTACGCGGTAAAATTTGAAAATTTAAGACACGAATTTGATTTTCTCTAACTGCGTGTGCACATATGATTTTATCTACGATCCTTTTAAAATATCGACATAAAGAAGTAATTCATTTGAATTTTTCACTAAAACCGTGAACAACTCATATAGTATCCATAAACAAATAGCGTGGGTTATAATTTATAGTAATTCACTTGTGAGTTATTATGAGTCACTAGGTGAAGTACCAATCTCCTTTACCTTTCATGCCTAGCCTGTCCAATCGATGTAACACGCAACGCACTGTCCGAGAGAATTTTTTTTTCGCTGAATTCCTTGTCATAAAAGGCTTAGGATTTCTTAAGTAGTAAGTTTAAACAAACTTCATCAGCTTATTTTCCAATTTCCTCCGAGACATACCAATTTTCATCCATTATTCACAACTAATTGTAATTTTTTACTTTTATTCTTTGTTATTTATGTGTATAAACTAGTAAACAATAAATAACAGTCAATAACATAGCAACCATTCCATGACCTTCCGACTTCTTTGACAACCGTATGGTATTAACCGTGCGAATGACGTCATACAGACTACCTCTGTGACAATTTATAACCTGTTCATCGAGAAGCTTCGCGGTGCTCCACCTTATTTTTGACATATGGCGTAATTGACAGATTGACAGATATGATAATTGACACTTATGCACTAATAATATCAAAATGTATATCAAATAATATTTTTTGTTTATACTGACCACATTAAGGATTTACAGTTGTACGATTTAAAAGGTAAATGTTGATATTTTCTGTTTATTCTAAAATAAATAGCCTAAAAGTTATATTTTTCAGGAAATTGCAACGATGTCACGACAGATGATTCAGAATGAGCGAAAAATCGCCGAAAAACTTATAATTCTCAATGATAGGGGAATTGGGATGCTGACTAGAATATATAACATCAAGAAAGCATGTGGTGATGCGAAATCTAAACCGGGTTTTCTCTCCGATAAAAATTTGGAATCATCCATTAAAAATATTGTCAGAAGGTTTCCTAATGTCGATGTAAAAAGTCTAACACCGATTCAAAACTTGAGGAATGAAATTATCAAATCTTTGTCCTTATATTATTACACTTTTGTGGACTTGTTAGACTTTAAGGATCATGTATGTGAACTTTTAACGAGTATGGATGCGTTTCAAGTGGATCTAGATATTTCGACTAATTTTGAATTAACGAAGCATTATTTAGATCTCGTAACTACCTATGTATCATTAATGGTACTTCTATCACGTGTAGAAGATCGCAAAGCAGTGTTAGGTTTGTTCAATGCAGCCTACGAAATTGTACATGGTTCACCTGACCAGAGTTTTCCAAGATTGGGGAGTATGATCATGGACTATGATGTTCCATTTAAAAAGTTGTGTGAGGAATTTGTGCCACATTCCAGGCTTCTTGCCCAAGCAATAAATTCTCTGATTCCTGTTTATATTCCTAGAAATGTATCTGCAGATAAATGGAGGTCGGAACAAAAATTAACGCTAGTTGGAAATCCAGCCTTACTTCTAAAACCTGTGTTGTCCGACAGAATGTCTTGCGAGTTTTTATCGATGGATACGATGGAGAAATGGGTTGTTTTTGGATTGCTGTTAATACATAACGTTCTTTTACAACAGGACAGTTTTAACAAGTTGTTTCTAAATGCACTAGAATCGTCTTGGGTAATTCCATTATTTAGAGATGAGGTTGTTCATATTCATCAGTATATTTGGTCTTTCTTTGATACTCTTAAAGGCTATGGTAAACGGATATCTGAAGTTAAGGATACTTATACTCATGCCGTGCAAAAGGCGGGTTATAATCATCGTGAAAGACGTAAATTCTTAAGGACGGCTTTAAAAGAATTAGGCTTAATTTTTATGGATCAACCGGGTTTGTTAGGACCAAAAGCTTTAATGGTTTTCATGGGTCTATGTTATGCCAGAGATGAGGTGTTATGGTTGCTGAGACATAACGACAATCCTCCCATTCACAAAACGAAAGGAAAATCTACAGAGGATCTGGTAGACAGACACCTGCCCGAACTTTTATTCCATATGGAAGATTTACGAGTTCTAGTAAGGAAGTATAGTCAAGTCATGCAAAGGTACTATGTTCAATACCTGTCTCATTGGGATGCAATCACTTTAAAAGAAATCATGCAAAAATTGCAAACATGTCCTGAAGATGAAGGAATTATTCTATCTTCTCTCTGTAATAATATTGCAAATTTATCTGTAAAACAAGTAGAGGACAACGAAACGTTTAATTTCTTTGCATTTCGTTTGGATTGGTTTAGGTTACAAGCTTACACATCAACCGCCAAGTCTACTATGAAAATTATGGATAATAAAACTCTGGCACAGTTATTAGACTCAGTCCAATTCCATACAAAAATGGTGGATAACTTGGATGAAATGCTAAGGGAAACTTCAGATCTATCAATATTCTGTTTCTACAACAGAATTTTCGAGGATCAGTTCCATATGTGTTTAGAATTTCCCGCACAAAATCGTTATATAGTTGCATTTCCTTCTATTTGCAGCCATTTTCAGAACTGCACTCATGAACTGTGTCCAGAGGAACGACATCACATAAGAGAACGGAGTTTATCAGTGGTAAATATGTTCCTAGACGAGATGGCAAAAGAAGCAAAAAATATAATTACCGCTATTTGTGATGCGCAATGTAAAATGAGTGACAAGCTTCTGCCGAAGAATTGTGCCCACTTGATATCTCAACAAATAAATAGAAAGAAGAAAGAGAAGAACAAGAAAAATGCCATTGAGTTTGAGAAACCTGGTAAGGAAAGTTATAGAAAAACAAGGGAGAATTTAACAACAATGGATAAATTGCACATGGCTTTGACGGAACTTTGCTACGCGATAAATTACTTCTCAAATATAAATGTATGGGAATATACGTTTGCGCCCAGGGAATATTTGCATCAACATTTGGAAAACAGGTTTGCCAAGGCACTGGTCGGGATGGTAATGTATAATTCGGATACCAATGAAATAGCGAAACCTTCGGAATTGCTTGTTTGTGTAAGATCTTATATGAATGTGTTGCAGACTGTTGAAAATTACGTTCATATCGATATAACAAGAGTCTTTAATAATTGTTTACTGCAACAAACTCAACCGATGGACAGCCATGGTGAAAAGACCATTGCAGCAATCTACACTCAGTGGTATTCAGAGGTTTTACTGAGGCGAGTGAGTGCTGGTAATATAATATTTTCAATGAATCAGCGATCATTTGTCAGTTTGACAGTGGAGGGTTCCATTCCATTTAATCCAGAGGAATATTCAGACGTTAATGAGTTGAGAGCTTTGGCAGAGTTAATTGGGCCTTATGGAATGAAACAGCTAAGTGAAACGTTAATGTGGCACATTGCAAGCCAAGTTGTCGAACTAAAGAAATTGGCGGAAATAAACAAAGATGTACTCTTGTCTCTGCGGACAAATTTTGATAAACCAGAAATTATGAAAGAACAGTTCAAAAAACTAACGAATGTTGATAACGTTTTACAGAGGATGACAATTGTCGGTGTTATTTTAAGTTTCAGACAGCTAGCTCAGTCGTGCTTGACAGATGTACTGGAAGAAAGAATTCCGTTCCTGGTAAGTTCAATTTTAGATTTTAGACACCACCTACCAAGCGGTGATCCCATGAAAATTGTAAGTGAAATGACTTCAGCAGCAGGATTGCCCTGTAAGGTTGACCCCACATTGATTTCCGCACTAAAACTACAAAAACCCGAGACTGACGGGGAGAATGAACATTTGCTGGTTTGCTTGTTAATGGTTTTTGTGGCTGTGTCTATACCTAAACTTGCCAAATCCGAACAGTCGTTCTATAGAGCCTCACTTGAAGGTCACACAAATAATATACATTGTATGGCTTTAGCTGTCAACAATATATTTGGTGCTCTGTTTACGATCTGTGGACAAGGTGACATCGAGGATCGTATGAAGGAATTTTTAGCCCTAGCTTCTTCAAGCTTGTTGCGTTTAGGACAAGAAGCAGATAAAGAAGCTATAAAAAATCGCGAATCAGTATACTTGCTACTTGACCAAATTGTACAAGAGTCGCCTTTCCTTACTATGGACTTGTTAGAGTCTTGTTTCCCATATGCACTTATTCGTAATGCTTACCATGATGTATACAAACAGGAGCAAAATATGTAGGTTGTACTGATAGTGCAGAAAATAAATAAATTAGTGGCAATGTACATCTCGTTTATAAGACTATATTTTATTTTATATATCTATGTTATATCTTTGTGTAATTAATTTTATTATTTTATTTATTTATATAATTCTTTAATAATATGTGAGTTATACCCCTGTTTACCAAATATAGTTAATAATCTTAAGGTACATCGAAGTTAATACCTAGATAACAAATCAGTTGATGTCAAAGGTTGACTAACTCTATTTTAGTAAACAAAAGTTATAATAATTAGCACATTAAAGTTGTTATTAACTACTGCCAAAAATAATAACACAATTATTTTATATTAGTCCATTTTTTATAATTATATCGAAATAAATATTATAAATTACCATGGCTCTTTTCTTACATTTTGGACAAAAACATTAACATTTGCTTTGACTGCAGATTCTAAAAAAAATCGTTGTTTTGACAATGTGTAAAGGATGTCTTTTTGTGTAAGTATTACAGAATGTTTCAATTTTCTGGCACATAAATCTAATCAAATTCTGAATGATTGTCAATATAGGACACTTGAATAATTCTTTAAATAAAAAAATCTTGGAAGATTGTTCATAACTTATGAATTAGTAGGTATATTAGATGAGACAACAATAATCGGTAGAAGTTTAAGTGGCAATAGCTCGAAGTTGTGTATAATAATAATGAAGTCTTTATTAGGAGAGTATGTACATACAATACATCCAATCGCTAAGGCGAAGTCTAGCCAAAGCAACTTAACCTTGTCCAACCTAAAATTCCTAAATATAAGAGTAGTACTAATCAGTGGCGGCTCGTCAGGGGAGGCTGAGCCTCCCCTTGGAAGAACCACCATATCTTCAAAAGTAATATCTTAAGAAATTTCTATTAGGTATATCTCAATTTTCAATATTTTTTATTGTTTATAATTCATTAATTAATTTTCAGTGTATATATAAAAGTTTTGCATTTCCTTTCCACAAACATACCTATAACGTTACAGTTCGGATAGTCTTTGTATGCATATTTCTCGGTCGGCCGGTCTTTTACTGAATGAACACTGCGATTCGATATATAATAATGGAGGCTAATACGAAATAGCTTTAACGCATTTACTTATAACATGAATGACTTTGAATTTCTTTGCAATGTGTAAAATAGCAACAGTTCGAATAGCCAAAGGAAGCTAGCCTCAGATCTCAGTTCATTATAGCGCATGGGCAGAGGTCGTTCAAGACTTCAGGTGATTCACAAAGGAAACGAATTGTCAGTTGTGTTTAGCCGGTTAAGATCAACTTCACGTAAAAATACATAAAACATTTGATAGGCGGGCTAGAAATGAGTGCTCTAGGTGAAAATATTCCCAACAACATGTCTTGTCCAGACGTGGTGGATTATTTGTTATTAAATGGATTTACTACTCTTACTTACGACGAAAAGGTAAGAATTAAAAGAAATGCCAGGCCTACACCAGCAATGCCTTCGTTAGTTTTTAAAAGTGGCAAACAAAACAGAGGGTTTTGTGATAACAATTATAAAAAAGTCGAGTGGTTAACGGCATCAACAGTTAGAAGCAAATTATATTGTTGGAGATGTTTATTATTTACTAATGATCAATTCTCAATTTGGGGCAGGGCCGGGTTTAATAATTTGCAAAATTTGTCGCGAGGTTTAGAAAGGCACGAAAAATCCCAGGAGCACATTTCATCTTGCATTAAATTCGAAATGTTTGGTAAACAAAATATTGTAAATTTCTTGGATTCTGCACATAAGAGAGAAATAGAAAATTTTAGCAAAAAGGTCCGTGAAAATAGGGAAATATTAAAGAGGTTAATAGATGCCGTTATATATTTATCTTCACAAGAAAATTCTTTCCGAGGACATGATGAAAAACGAGAATCGTGCAATAAAGGAAATTTCAAAGAGCTGATAGATTTTTAAAAACGTATGAGCCAAAATTAGAGAACTTTTTGAATAACCGGAACGTCTAAATCAATTCGAAATGATCTAATTGAGTGTTAGCTCGATTATTAAAGGCAAAATTTATGAAGAACTATGTAATTGCGAATTTTTCTCGTGGCAAATTGACGAAACGACGGACGTTACTTGTAAATCTCAACTTTCCGTAATTTTTAGATATGTAATGCACGGAGAAGTTATTGAAAGGTTTGTTGGTTTTCTTGATGTGAGTAGTGGAAGGAACGCGGAGAGTTTATTTAAATTATAAATC
This sequence comes from Stenurella melanura, assembly GCA_963583905.1. NCBI lineage: Eukaryota > Metazoa > Arthropoda > Insecta > Coleoptera > Cerambycidae > Stenurella > Stenurella melanura. Next base: position 111,466,827 of record OY757313.1, read on the forward strand.
GATGAATTTGGTAAATTTGATTTGAAAAATAAATTAATAGCACAAACTTATGACGGCACTGCAGTTATGTCAGGGCATCTTAATGGACTCCAAAAAAAATAAGAGATTGCTCCTTAAGCTTACTTAATTCGCTGTTACGCACACCAATTAAATTTAGTTCTGAGTAAAGCATGTAACGGAATTAAAGAAGTTAGAATATTTTTTCAAATATTACTGGTTTTTTGTCATTTTTTTCAAAATCTACCAAAAGAACTATTTATAACTATTTTTAATTTTATTTGAGTAATAGCTTGATTTAGCTAATTTAATATTTTATTTGTATATCTTTTTCATTGAGTGGTAGTTTGTAATGTTTGTTTCATCATTTGTGTTGTTCATTAGCCATTTTAATTTTTTTAGTTCATTTCTTTCGTAGGCTATAGTTGCTTATTAAATCAAGGATTTACTTTGTTTTTGTTACCTGTTGTTTTCTTGACTTTAAGGCAGCTAACTTCCAGACACCATATTATGCTATCCACAAACTCTTTAAATGAGTTGTTTACATCATTTGTGCTATAAATGAAAGACCAATATATGTTATTGATATGATGTTTAAACTCATTTATATTTGTATCAGATTTGCTTCTCGAAGTGATATTTGTTTTGCCAAGTGTTTGTTTGCACTCGGATATTTTTGGACACTCACTTGCATTTATATTGATTACCTGTGCAAAGTGGTCAGCTATGCAAGGGTCAACTACCCTACATTTATACCTATCTAACGTTAGACTAGTAGTTATATAGTCAATGGAGCTGATACTGGTTATGGTTGGTTCATACGTTGTTATGTTTAATTTGAAGGAGTCCAAGACATCAGACGATGCTTTTTGACTATGGGATTCTTTCAGGTAGTCTATATTAAAGTCTCCACATAATATAATGAGTGTTAGATCTTGATTTGTTATCACATGTGTTTTTTATATTACTTGGATCAAAAGAACATGATAGTTTGAAAAAGCATCATTCATTTTGACAGTATGATATCTATCACTCAAGTAGGACCTGAAGAACTCTATTCAATTTTCATTAAATCCAACGTAGGTAAGGTTGGCACACAACAAACTGGGATCTAGAGTGTCAAATGCTTTTGAAAAGTCCAAAAGCACTAACAATGATGCAAGACCGCTTTGATTACTTAAAATCCATTTTATGATTTATAATGAAAAATACACACATACATTTAAATACCCACTTAGGTTTTTGTCTGAAAAAGGGCGTCAGATTCAAATCTGCCTACGGGCGGAAAATTCCAAAATCCGGCCCTGACCCTGTATATTAGTTTATTTCTGAAGTAATTAGTTTAATTCCCTATGTTTAATACCTTTTCGATCTTACTTTTAATTTTTTTCAGTTTTAATAAAGAAATAAACTAATACACTAACAGCCTGGGAGGGAGCGACAGATTTTTCGCGTTAATATCTATAAAGCTAGATTTTTTTCCAAAGAGAGTTTAGATAGTATCTATAATGAAGGTGCAATTTTACCAAACTTTTAGTGGTGCATAAATGACAATTTGCCTTCTCTCCTGCCGGCCCCAATTTTTGATTTTCACCTCGCGATTCACGTTGTACGGTCATTGCCGACCTTTTCCTCACATCGAGACATAGAACGGGTCTCTGATCGCCGTATTTATTCAGTTCTTACATTTGAAAAATTGACTTGCGGTCGTGCTAATCGGCGACTATTTTTAAGCGGTTTCCCGAGTTCGAATCCCACCTGGGGATACTTTTTTTTTTCGTTTTCAATTTTTCGGCAGATATTTTTGATTCTGTAATTGCTATTCACTCTGTTCTATTGCATTTCTCGGAGAAGAATGGTGTACGTTCGTTAACGAGTTAAATTAGTACAAAAGCCATCTGCGACTGCTGACTACAGTAAATGAAAAGGTTTCATAGACATTTCGGACCAAATAGTCCTACTCGACTGCATTACGAAGGTCGATAAAATGATATGGTAAAATAGCAATTGAGCTTCTATTTGAATCAGCACTTGCCAATGCCTACATAATGCACGAGAAAATCACCAATCAGAAACTCTCTATCACTTCTTTCAAAGAGGAGCTGGTTAGCTATTTCTTAGCTTGAAAATATTGAAACGTCCAATCCATGTGTTCGCGAAAGTCACCACTTAGAAAAGGTTCCATCTTCTGCCAGAAGATGTGTGACATGTTAAGCAAAATTTTCCTCCAAAAATGAACGAAAATTTGCACAAAACATAATGCAATTTTATCTCTTCAGATGTATTCAGTGCGGCAAATTTTACTGCATTATGTTTTTGTAATATTTATAGTTGTAATGTATAAGCGGTTTTGGATATTAGAATTTTCTTTTTTTATATATTTTTTCACTTTAAATTGGCTTGGTATATATATTCCGCGGCAGAAATTGTAAAACTTATCCGAAAAATGCAATAGAAAGGAACGAACAGCAATTAAAGAATCAAAAATATCTGCCAAGAAATAGAGAATGAAAAAAAAATATATACCCGGGCGGGATTTGGACTCGGAAAACCACTTAACCATAGTCTCCGATTAGCACGACCGCAAGTTAATTTTTCAAACGTAAGAACTGAATAGATGAGGCGATCGGAGACCCGTTCTATGTCTCGATGATGAGGAGAAGGTCGGCAATGACCGTATCATTTATGCACCACTAAGAGTTTGGTAGAATTGCACCTTCATTATAGATACTATCTAAACTTTCCTTGGAAAAAAATCTAGCTTAATAGAAATGATTTCACGAAAACTGTCACTGCCTCCCGGGCTATAATAAATTAATACTATTACATAAAAAAAACTTATCTTTTTTCGTCCACACCTGGTATGTCTAATAGTGCCCTAAAAACACATGTTGCTCATACCATCCACTTGAAGACGCCTTGAAAGGGTCGGTCTCAGGGAGTTTCTGTTTACAACGAGGCGGCACATGCAGGCACTGATTTTACCCTTTCGGGATAGCCCCCCTACTTTACGGCATTAGACAGCACATGCACTAGACACGTGTTTATTTTATTTTTCTATCTACTATTATTAACAAACCTTTTACAGTAATTTTCAATTTTTAATTTGGTGTGTGCTTTATTCTATTACTATACTTCATTTTATACAGAATTTTTTAATCTACAGAAGATGACTTATATTTTATCGAGTTTAATGAAGATGTAACCAGTTCTTTTTGAGGTTTCTTCGGGAGCGTCACACCGCACATCCACCCTCGACCAGCATCAAGCTGGAACTCCTCTTAAATGGAGAAATACTTTCTTGTAAATAAATGGATACTAAAAAAAATGTTTGTCATAAAAATAGCTTATTAGGAAAATTTCCTCATTTAAAGCTTTGCTCCATTTTAAACCTTAAAATGATGAATAAAAGTTATCTATCTAATCTATTAATTTCCAGATGACATCATATATTACTTCTTATCGAATGAAAAGAATGAGTATATGGAAAATGTATGACTTTATTTTATATTACAGTTGACAAAAAACACATTTATTTATTCACAGTATTATAAAAGCCATTGGACAATGACTCGTACATTTGTACGTAAGCAGTACGTAAAATAATAATAATTGGTCATTGAGGTTAGATTGTACCTACTAACAATTCCAAAGTCCTTTTTCTTTATATGTTTCTCTTGAACATTGACTGAATTTACAAATAAACACGTGTTACATTTTTTTGTGCAGTAGGTAAAATCCACGACTTCAAAAAAATAAATAACTTGATACAGATTCATATAAAAACAACTATTTTATTCCAATATTTACATATATTATTTTTTTACAATATTTATCAATTACAGAGGTTATCATCAAATATAGATTATCTTTATTTGATATCTACCATTAAAGACAAATATTATTTTGAAACAGTAAAATTAATTTTTTTATCACAATTTCCAGAAAATTTAACAATGGTACAAAGACAATTCTAAATTTAGGTAATATAAAAATAGCAATTTTTCAGACAATAAACGATCAAAAAATCATGAGATCTCTGCACAATCTGAAACAGTACTAATATTATGGATATTTTATATAATACAATTTTTTTTATATAACTATAATATAAATTGGTAAGTTATTAAAAATATACTAAAAGAACATTGTGATTTAGAGAAGTTGCAATTTTTAAAAAAACTTTTACTGACTAGCATGATATAAATGTCAATTCTGATTTTTATATCCCATTAAACACTCTTTTATTAAAGCGAATCAAATTTGCTGCCTACATCATTCAATCTCAAAATTAATTAAACAATCGGTGATGTCCAAGAACTTCAAGCTCATTTTGTATATTTTCTAGGTAGAAATATAGTAAAAAATTAAAAATAGAATAAAACACGAAAGACTTGTTTATACAGGGTGTAATTAGTTTCGTATCATTAAAAAAAACTGGTGGTAGGGAACGACAAGACAAACAAAAAAACTTTATATAACATGAGGTCTAAAGCTTATAGTTTTGGAGAGAAAAAATTAAACAAAAATTTCGCAAATTTTCAACAAAATCTTTTGAGAACTGCTGGAATATTGAGGTAGGTTTAGATCGTCGCGTGGGTCTTTGCCTATGATACTCAATATTTGTGTAGATAGCTATAAAATGTCGGCGGTCTTTAGCGGTGCGGTAAATAACATGAAAGACGTCGACGTTTTTTGAGTGTTTAGTAGATCTGATCTGAAGAAAACTATACTCTGACTCTCCCTTGTGCAGTATTTTTGTTTCTGTGGGTGTTTCGTTATGTACACACATCCAACCCGTCATTCATTGTTTTTGTTATTTTTGAATTTCGGGTCGCTATGTTACGGAATCCGACTGGTCAGTAAATATATGAATGAGAAAACACTTAGAATAATGTATTTTGCAAATTTTGAGTCTGTTATACGATACGGAATCATCTTTTGGAGAAGGGATAATTAAATACAAGAGTTATTTGTAATTCAAAAACGTATATTGAGAATTATTAAAAAAATGAACTATAATGAATCTTGTAGAAATGTATTTAAATCAGAAGGAATAATGACAGTTTATGCTTTATACATATATGAATGTTTAATGTTTTTATTTTTTAATAGAGACAGATTTAACGTAATAACAAACTATCAATACAATACTAGAACGATGTCATTAAACTACCCCATACATCGCCTCACATTGACAGAAAAAAGTCCGCATTATATGTGTATAAAATTTTACAATGAGTTACCTGATAACATAAAAGTACTGGAAAATCATAAACTATTTAAATCGCATATTAGAAAAATGTTAGTTGATCTTGAACCATATAGCATAAATGATTTTATAGGTGGCTAATATGTAACAAATGTTCTAGATAATCCTTGTCATCTAATGTAAGAGTAGGTTACAATTCAATGTAATTGGTCTGACGCCTTTTCATTTTGTGTTTATTTATAATTTTATAAATGTAACATAATGTGAAATAAAGATTATTATTATTATGTATTTATAGTGAAGATTTATTTCATTGACTTTACCGTTCAAGTCGTTAAATTCTTGATTACGTACAGACACAACTTACTTGTTCGTTCTTTTTGTATTCCGTTTTGGATTTTGGACCAAGCTTTTCTTTTATTTTTCTTTATTGACAATGTTGATAGTTTATTGCTTGGTGTTGAACGGAGTACGTATGTCGTTAATTGGACGTACCGAACTGTGTATTGATGCAGATGCACACTTCGAATAATTTATTTAGGTGGTAAGCTTTTAACCCAGGACACTCATTTATGTTACAAACGTTAATAAATCACATTTAAATATTTTAAATTATAAACATCAATCCAATATTTTGTTCCAAATTAAAAGACACACATGTAAAGAAATGCTCTGTTTAAACTTCTACGGCCAGTATTTTCTTGCAGTTGTGCAGGAAAAGATAACGAATTATTCACCTCTGTATAATTGCCTCAGTTCGGTTGAGGCGATCCATCAAAGGCGGTCGATGATCCAAGGCCTTTGTACTTTTTTATGACAATTTAAAAGTTGTGTAATTCGGAACTACAAGTTCGCTGGCCAAGAAAAGCAGTGGTTCTCAATTATTTTCTACATTTATATAAAAATAATATATTAAAAAGGTTGACCTAGGTCAGTTTTTTTCAAAGTGCCCCTAGAGGGAAAAGTCCCTTTTTTGTTTGTCTAGTCGATCTCTATTACCAGTTTTTTTTTAATGACATGAAACTGATTACACCCTGTATATAGAAAGGCACCTTCATCAATCTGATCGAGTTACAAGTGGAAGTTTTTAAAAATATCCTCCTATTTTACAAACCAATATGATGAAAATTGAAATGAGAAAAGCTGAATGTCTATTGATTTTCTTTATTAACTACTAGTCGAGTGCAATTAGGTTTTACCTCAGAACGCAGTTATAATGAATGGAATTTCATTACTGAGTACAAAAAAGTTTACCCTGTCTAGAGGGGTGGATAAAAAACTAAAATAGTAACCACTGAATCTGATATAGAATCATATTGTAAGAGAAAAAGGTGGTTTACAATTTTTCATGAAAATTTACATTTTTCAAGTTATAACGATTGAAAGATTGTGATCTCAGCTTTAAAAAATTGGTACCTTGAGAGTGATTTTCGTAAACAACTCAAAAGTCTTACATTTATGGAACAAGTGGTATGGTATAAAAAATAAGAATATGAAATTACAAGTATTTTGTTTATTTCTGTACAATGAACAGTTCTAAAAACATGAAAGTTTAAAAATGGCGCACAAACGTTTATCAGTCCTGATATAATGTGTAAATGTCAAATATGTCAGAAACAATCAGTATAATGTTAAAAATACATGCAATAAAAACTGAAGGTCTTGAGGTACTCTTTGATATCATTTTTTTGTGTGTGTACGATTTGAAAAATAATGATGTTATGTCCGAACAATGAGTGCTTTGCAATTTTTTTAAACAAAAAAAATAGGATTTTCCTGCTGTCAGTGGCCACAGAATAGAAATTCAAAAAGTCTGCACCAGTTTTTATTAATATATAGTATTACCAACATGCTTTAATTTTAATAGCTTTAATTTATCAAAAGTTTTGAAGAAATATGGGATTTAAATGTATTTCTTTGTCACTAAAACTTCAAGCCCCACATTTGTACTGTCATATTTCCAAAACTAGTAATTTTACAAATATTTTAAAAAACAAATATATCGCTTCTTAAGCTTTATTTTTCTATATTGTCATAAGGAAAATTCCTTTAATGCAATTGTTTTGGAGTTATTTACAAAAAAAAAAGGAATTTTTTCAGCAAAATCGTACAGTTTTTCTTAATTTAAAGCAAGTATATTTTTAAAAACGACTGCTTAAAAAATGCCAAAAAATTAGAGCATGTTAGTAATGCTGTAATTAATAAAAACTTGTTACAATTTTTTTAAATTTCCATTACATAGCCAATGGCAACAGGAAAATCCTAAATTTTTTCTTAAAAAAAATTACAAGGCACTCATCATTTTGCAAATAACATTATGTTGTCTTATGAACTGTACGGATAGAAAGAAAATCCTATAAAAAAGTACATCAAGCCCTTTAATTTCTATTATATGTACTTTTAACACAACTGTGGAACCTTCTCTTCTACCAACAATGTAAAAAACGAAACAAAACAAAACAAAAAAAAACGCGGCCTAAGGAATTACTACTTCCACATCCAGATTTTTCTTCCAAGTATCTTTAAAGGCCAACTTCTCGACTATAATTGCTCTTTAGTATGCGGAAATAATTGGTAATAGAATTTTAATAATATTTGGGGCAGATGTCATAAAAAAATATACAGAAGTTGCAATTTAGCAAGCTTCATTAAAACAATGAACTTGGCTAACTTTCAAGCCTGATATGATATTTACAAAATCTACAAAATGTACAGGGGACAGAAATAAAGAAAAGTTTTAGAAATTTTCAAACTTATTAAGCTGCGGATAAGAGATTTAAAAAAAAAGCTACATAACTCGGAGTAATTGTAATAGGCTTTACATTAATATTCCACAAAAAAATAGGTTTCGTAAAATGCGTGAACATGAATCTAGATGTCAAAATGTATCAAATACACAAGTTTTAGAAGAACGATGCTAAGCTTCGATCGGAGTCGAGACGTAAAAATGCAAGAATATGAATCAAGTATCAAATACACAAGTTTTACAAAAATGACGTTAGGCATCGGTCGGCATCGAGACACAAAAATGCAGGAACATAAATTGAGGTATTATAATTGATCAAATTCAGAAGTTTTAAAAAAACGTCACCAGGCGTCGATCAGCGTCGAGACGTAAAAATGCAGGAATATGAATCAAGTATCAATATGTATAAAATACACAAGATTTACAAAAACGACGTTAGGAGTCGGTCGGCATCGAGACACAAAAATGCAGGAACATAAATTGAGGTATCATTGATCAAATTCAGAAGTTTTAGAAAAACGTCACCAGGCGTCAGTCGGCGTAGAGACGTAAAAATGTAAGAACATGAATCTAGATATCTAAATTAATCAAATACAAGTTTTACAGAAATGACGCAAGGCGTTGGTCGACATCGAGACGTAAAGATATAAGAATGTGAATCCAGGTATCAAAATTTATCAAATACACAAGATTTATAAAATCAACGCTAGGCGTCGGTCGGCATCGAGATGTAAAAATGCAAGAACATTAATTTAGGTATCAAAATTAGCCAAAGTTTTACAAAATCGAGGCTAGGCGTTGGTCGGCGTCGAGAGGAAAAAATGGAAGAATATGAATCCAGGTATCAAAATTTAACAAATTCAGAAGTTTTACAAAAACGCTAGGCGTCGGTCGGCGTCAAGGCGTAAAAATGTAAGAATATGAATCTAGGTATCAAAATTTATTAAATGCACAAGTTCTACAAAAACGACTGTAGCCGTCGGTCGGCGCTGAGACCTAAAAATGCAAGAATATGATTCTAGGTATCAAAATTTATCAAATTCAAATCAAATTAAAATATTTCAATATGTATGCGATGTAACAGCACCGAACTCTCTCGTGTCCAAAAAAACAGCCGAATCTCCAAAGCGTTACACAAATCGCTGCTTGACCCCCGTATTACTGTTACATCTTCGATTTGATAAACATTTTCAATGTTAAATATTTAACCTCCACCCTCAAACGGAATAATCCCAAGATGGAAAATATTATAAATAATTTTGAGGCGTTTGCTTCTAGTACATACACCAAATTTCAAGTTTCTGTACTCTTACCAGCTCGCCAGCTTTACTTATTTCCTTCCAACTCTTCACCGGATATGTTAAAAAAACAATCCAGTTCCAGATCTCGGTTATAATATAAACGTTTACAAAATTTCAAGTCAATATCTTAAACCGTTCCGGAGAAAATGTGTGGTCAAAAAAAGTTACAGGCAGACAGACCGACAGCACTACACTACAAAAAAAATTCAAATTGATCAATAAACAAAGGGGTTACAAGCTTGTTCCACATTTAAGCGAGACACCCTGTATATGTTTCATTTTAAACTTATTTCAAGAAAAAAAAATTTTGAATTTTTTTTTACGATTACTATACTTCCAATCCACTACATGGATGTGGAAATAATTTATTATGTTCGGTTAGGTTACGTTTTTTTCAAGCTTTAAAGCGTGTGGCGGAAGTTAGGGCCCACGGAAAGTGTCTGGCAATAATGAATGTTGGTTTTTAACAGTATTTTGTCAAACATGTATGAAAACCAACTATCATGCTTTAACATAGGTTAGTAAGGTTCTTTTGTACCTTTGTACCTGTTATCTATAAAAGGGCACCGCTTTCAAGTCAGCAAATATGCATACGTTCTTAACTACATATCATACTATTTATTGCCAAAATATCACCTTTGCTAAAATGATGTAGGTCTGGCAACTCTGGAATCTTGATCTATTATATTCGTAACTTGAAATCCAATTCTCTCTCCCTTTAAGTTACATAATAATAAAAGTTTACCAACTTAACAAAATTCATAATTTAAGTACACATCAGATATTAACATAATACAATAAAGACCTACCTCATTAGGTATAAAATATGGCTTGTCTCACTTATATTTCAAAAATATTTCTCATCCTTGTTGATCAAGTTTAAAACTCGGTAGTCAATAAACAAACAGTACCAGGAATAAATACGCAACTTCTCTATAATTTAAATTAACTCGAATAGTAAAGAAAAATATTCTATTGTGATTACAGCTCTATTAAAAATAAAATTCTACCCACTTTAAACACATCCTTCAAATAATAACTATGAGTATTTACAGTTTAAAAACTTCTCGCAACTAAAAAAATTAAACATTTATCGTTATGAAGAAGAAAATATGTCGTTTCTTTTTAATTGTATAGTTTAAAGTGAGAAGAATAATAAAAACAACTAAATTATATTTGGTGCAGGATGGCAAATAAATAAAAATACTGAAAAATAAATTCAAAAATTATCTAAAAAATTTCTAAAAAAATGAGACTAATTTTTACAAATTGTTCTAAATCGGGAACTTAAGCCCTATTAAATGCAACAATAAAATGGACAAATTTGTTGATAAAACCTATCTTACCAAAGATGTAGAACAATATAAATCAGCCTTTCATCAAAAGGAAGCTAACTAATGAGTTTACAAACTTCATAAAAACATTATTCTCAAATACATAAAAAAACCTTAAAATTAAAGGTGACTATATTTTAATGCACCCGTTTTCATTCATTATTAAATCAGTTCACACGCACTTACATAAGTTCCCGTGTTTCAATCACAGAGCACATTGGCCGAACATTTAAAAGTTTGGTTAAGTTGAGCCACGCTGTTCACTGGATTCCGTTTGCGGATTAGTAACAACAGTTCCAACTTTTGGATTGTTCGTCGTGTGGACAAGCGGAGAACCTTCGAATTGAATGTTGGCCATTGGAGTGCCGGGGTAATCGGGTGGTGGCGATACCCGATTGTCCCCAGCTTGCCCGTCCTGTCAGACTTTATTTCTCATTTCGTAACTGTTTCTGTCGTATGCTCCCGCGTACAGTTCAGGATGATTTTGACGGTTAAAGCTAGCTGGAGGGGCGGTGGCTAGTGGAGAATAATCTATTGTATTATAGAGAAAACACTGGCGTTAATTTTGTTAGTGTCTGTAAGTGTGCTGATGTACATGTGCGACAATCACTACAACAAATACACTAAATGAAATGAGAATGAGCTTACATAACCCAGTTCCTAGAGCAACAATAGCGGCAAAAGCTGAGAAAAATAATCATTGCGAGAACTTTTTATTTCTTGGTAAGTTTTTAATAGTAGAAAAGTATTTGAAAAAGTTCCAAGGCCACCATTGTCGGAACGAAAAAAGGCATCGACTTCGAATTCTTGGAATTAATTTTTAACTCTTTGTGATTGGCGGTGTTTTTCCATGTATGATCCTTTAAAATGGTTTCTTAGCCTTTGGCAAATGTGTGCTTCCCGTTTTTCACGCTAACTTGCTGTTCCCGATATAACGTTTTTATGCGGTTCCTGATTTCTAAGCTAACTTTTGCTAATGTAAAAATTTAAAAAAATTAAAATAAACCTGGAATTTGAAATTAAAAAATAAAACAAGTATTTATAAGATAAAAATTTAAAAGCACTTGCAATGACAGAAAACCCCACCACTCTTGAGTAAAAGCAATAACGCTAATTTGCGTTTCCCGACCAGAATGCCAGAAATTAATACCGTTGACAAATGCAAACAAAACAGAAGTGTTAAAAAGTGACCTTCCATTCTACGTATTCACTTAATTATGAACGTTTGAAAAATTCATGTTTTTAAATTTTCAAATTACCGGTTGGATAAGGCAGGGTCCTGAAAAATTCTCACGTTTACACCATATACAGGATGTGAAAAAATTACCGAAATTTGCATTAAAGGAATGTCCTTATTCGTCGTCCAATTCCGCCGAAAATCGGTATGTGGAGGTTATTGAAGTAGCAGGTTACGAATATGAAATCGAAATTGGAAAATTCAAAATGGCGGCACGATTATCCAGACAAATTTTATCATTTATTGTCCGATTCGGCTGAAAATTATCAGTTAATATTTTTCCTAGGTTCTCTGGCACAAGCATGTAATTATGTAAAGTTTTTTTGTATTTTCTCTGACAATAAAGCATATTCTGATTCTCATATGTGGGAAACTGACGTTCCCTGATGACAAGATTTTTCAAGTGTCGGAAAATTGGAAATTTTCCCCTACTAGACGGGAAATGTCACTTATTATTTTTCCTACATTGTCTAACATTACTTTTAATAGAAAAACAAGAAAACTGACGTGCCACGATTAAAAATGTTCGATAAACGAATTCACCCCTTCAGCAACGCCAGACATGTCAGCAATAATGGAACTTTTTCTCAGGGAGTGACAAACTATTGAAAAATAATCGAAATCTCCATGCTGCGATGAGGCACGAACGCGAAAAGTAGCCTTTTTTGTGCAAAATTGTTTGTAAGCACATTTCTTATGTAGAATTTTGTGCACTTTAATTTTCACTTCGACGTTTTTTGTATATTGCATTATGTTTAAGTTATTTCCAAAAAAATATATATTTTAGAGTTCGACACCATTTTGTTTTATGTTGCAACCAGCCTTGAGAACTTTTTTCTACTTTTTTTTAACTCAGGCCAACTATTGTGAAAAATTTCACATAAAGATTATTTAATCCTAGCTTAAAACCACCCTGGAGACTGAGCTAACAAGTCTATATTACAAAACAGTAAAATCTCAAATGTCACAAACAGGCACAAAATTAATTACCCTCTGACAAATGCTTCAATATTTAAGAAAAACATGATGTTGTAATAACCATATTATTCTCAATTTTCAAATTTAAATGAGTATAAATACGGCTATTTATTTACCAATTTTTCCAAAGAAAAAAAGTATTTTCAATTTTTAACTCTTTTAAAAAAAATGTAATGTCAATACTTAGTCCAGTCGATAAAGTAAAAAATACCCCAGAAATTCATAAAAAATATTACATGAGATTTTCCAGTGTTAGTGGGAGGATTAGACATCACAAAAACCACAAAAATCAATTCTGGGGGTGCCGCGCAACCCCCCCAAAAAACCACCCCTTCGGTGAAAAAAGCCTTATTTTTCTGATAACTCGTTAACCGTTGAAGATATGAAAAAATTTCTCATCATAAAAAAGAAAGCTTGACTAATTGCCTAAAAAAAAGTCCTTTTGTAATTTTCTTGTATACTTATGCTATGGTTTTCGAGAAAATCGATATTGACAAAAATTGCAAAATTTGTATTTTTAATGCGCGCGAATTTTCGTTTATTTGAAATTTTTTGTGCGTGCCTACAAAAAAAATTGAATTGCTTGAAAACCAAACAAGCTAGGAAGAAAAATCAAAAGGTGTTTTAAAGGGGAGATAAAATACTCTCTTGTGTTGCCATTTTTGATGGCTGTTGATATTTATTAGTATATAAAAATACCAATATAATATAGTTATCTCTTGATTTTTGTGCATCTAATTATTCACGGGCCATAAAGAATAACTGACTTTAATATGTTATAAATGCATTATCTTTTAGTTGAAGGTAGTACTTCAATGCAGAAAAAGTTAGGAATAAAAATATTCACATTTACAAATTTACCAGCATGTTGAAATTAGCCAAAAGAAAAAAATCCAAAAAAGGCTGCATATTCAATTTTTTGATATTTTTTTTATGCAATTTTTTAACTAATAAACGATTAGAAACGATAGCTATATGATACATAAACGCGAAAAAAAAATGTTTTGAGCTAAATTTTCAAGATGTGTGGGTCTTTTTGTTATTCTTAGGAAACAATAAAAAAATTGGCTAAAATTTGGCTACCTTCAACATGCTGGTAAATTTGTAAATGTGAATATTTTTATTCCTAACTTTTTCTGCATTGAAGTACTACCTTGAACAAAAAGATAATGCATTTATAACTTATATTAAAATCAGTTATTTTTTATGGGCCTGAGGTAACTATATTTATATTGTTATTTTTATATACTAATAATTATCAATAGCCATAAAAAATGGAAACACAAGAGAGTATTTTATATCCCCTTTAAAACCCATTTTGATTTTTCTTCCTAGCTTGTTTGGTTATCGAGCAATTCAACTTTTTCTACAGGCCACACGCAACAAATTTCAAATAAACGAAAATTCGTACGCATTAATAATACAAATTTTGCAATTTTTTTTAATATCAATTTTTTCGAAAATCATGGCATATACAAGAAAATGACAAGAGAACTTTATTTTAGAAAATTAGTCCAGTTCTCTTTTTCATAATGAGCAATTTTTTTATATCTTCAATGGCTAACGAGTTATCAGTAAAATAAGGCTTTCTTCACCGAAGGAGTGGTTTTTTGGGGGGTTGCGCGGCACCACCAAAACTGATTTTTGTGGTTTTGTGATGTATAATACCTTCACTAACAGTTACTGAAGGAAAATCTCAGATAACATTTTCTGTTACGGAAATCTTTATAATTATTGGACTAACTGCTGACTAAAGTTAATCATAATTGCAGATTTACATAAAATAACTAAAAAAAGGTTTCAAATGTTTTACTGAGGCACCGCAATTTTTTTTTTTTTTTTATATATGACTATAAACAGCAAAAATCAAAGAGTATAATATAGTCTCTCAATAGACAACAGTTTGTTCTAATTGTTAATATAAATGCCACAAAAATACTATTACAATGTATATGAATAAAAGCTCACTTGACATTCAGAAGTTTTGGAATTTTTTTAGAACAAGAAATTAATACCATTCTCAGATACAAAGCAGTAGACTACCATTGTGCTGATGTCCTTTAATGTGATTATTGATCGATGACATTATATGATGAATAAATGACATATCTGTAATCTTATTTTTTGACGAAGTTCTAACGTTAATTTGACGTATTTGTAATATTGTTTTTTAATGTTGGGCAATTTTATGCATTTTCAAGTAGTACAGTTAGTTGCTGTCTCTACATATGTATTCACTACCATACAATGCCAACTCAAGAATATAGGGTTAAAAGTCTCAAAATTCCTACCCCCGTTCCAAAGCGACAACAGCGATAACTTTCCACGTTTTTAGTTAGATTTATAGGTGAATTGCATAGTATGATTTTAAAATGCATAATTTTACAAAGGATTGTGGTTTTTAGAAGGTGAAATTTAAAGTAATATAAGGTTTTAAGTCTCTCAAAAGTCGAATGTAAAGTTAAGTCCAAAACAACATGTCAAGATCCTTTCAAACACATACAGGACTACGACAAGGAGATAAGAGAATCAGGTATCATGTCACAGGGAACAATTATTAACAATAGTGTACAAATACTGGCATACACGGATGACATTGATATAAGCAAGGTCAAAAACGGACCTAATATAAACCTTCAATACATTAGAAGCAGCTGCGAAGGAATTGGGGTTACAGGTTAACATTGTCAAAACGAAGTATATGAAAGTTTCTAATAGAAATAATTTGAAGCCACCAGAAGATCTGGTGATCGAAACATATACATTTGAAGGGGTAAGAGAGTGTATATATCTTGGATCGCAAATAAATGAAAATAAATTAATAGGTGCTGAAATCAAGAGAAGAGTATACCTGGCTAACAGAGCATACTTTGGGTTAGAAAAGCTTCTAACATCAAGCATAGTAACCAGAAGAACTAAGGTATGGATGTATAAAACCTTTATAAAACCTACGCGTCAGAAACGATGACAAAAAGCGATGAGGAGCTGCTAGGCTGCCTTGAACCAAAGATACTTTATCATATATACAGAGGTGTGCAGAAGAACAGGATATGGAGCAGGCGTTATAATTTCAAACTCTACGGCCTCTACGAGGAGCGTGATATTGCCCGATGCATCCAAGTCAACAGATTAAGGTGGCTTGGCCACCTAGAAAGGATGGATGAAATGGAACCTCCAAAGCAAATATTCCACCAAACACCGACGGGAACTCGAAAGACCAGGTAGAAGATACCTTAAGAACGCTGAGAAGCAGAAATTGGAGAGACAAAGCATGAAATAGGAAAGAATGGAAACTAATCTTGGAACAGGTCAAGACCCACAGAGTCAAGGATCATGATGATGAAGGTTTTAAAAGTTACATTTTTAAGGTTTAACATATTTTTAACTGACCCCAATATCAATATTTAGTAATGCGGTTCAATAAACCGCTCAATGGTGAAATTTTATTTTATAATCTTTAGTGACCATTTTTTACAGGCAACTCAATTTCTTTCAAATTTTTTTAAAAATAATTATGTCAGCCTAATAATCAGTTGAGTAATTTCAATTTTGACGATTAATTTAATATTATTGAAATGAATAAATTTTATAACGTGGTAAAAACGAATTTAATTAATTGTTGCAAGTGAAAATGAGTTATTATTAAAAGATCTGCACCCCCACCTCTCCCGCACGCTCTATTTCGAACAATATCTCCTTTTATTGAAAAGGCCTTGCGAGGATACTAACAATGAATGACAAGAAGCATAAACCACAGAGCTTAAGTATCTTGATATTAATTTCTGTTGTTGAAAAAATTCCAGTGTTCTTAGTACGAATGAATGCCAAAGGATTCCAGGATGAACGTGCTTACTTTTGACCATGCAGTCATTTAATCATTTAATTCAAAACATAAAAGATAATGAATGCCTTAAGCCTAGTTTGATATTTACTACATATTAAGTATAATTTCACTGTTACTCTCAGCATCAGACTAGATTTAATAACGGGAGTCAAAGTCCCAGGCAGCAGACTGACGTCACGACATCTTTTTAAGTGATTTATTAATCGACATCATACGATGAATAAATGACATCTCTGTTACTTTATCTTTTGATGAAATCTAATATTAATTTATTACGTATTTGACGTGCTTATAATACTGTTTTTTGTTGGTGGACGATAAATAATTTGAAAAGAAACTTTATTCTAAAAACATTAAATACTGATTTGCTTGGAATTTATGATGAAAGATCTATGATTGGGCCAAGATGGTTACTAGTCAGTGGTTACCTTTTAATCTCTATCAACCTACTTGGCGGCATATCATCCAGCCTATAATATATTGGAAAGTGGAGGATTTCACAAGAGATGTTGCGGGTCACAAATTGAGGTCTTTATGGACATAAATTCACATCACTCATTGCGTCAAAATGATGTAATGTCTAATTAAAAAATTACGTCAAAACGACATTGGTCTGCTATCTGGGGTACTAGTACAAGTGTTAAGCGTATAATCAATGAATGATAAATAGCTTTTTTATTGAGAACAAAATTTTGAAAAATACGAAGAAGGCGAAAATTTCGTATTAAAACCCCACTGAAAACAATGAAGATTAAATTTTAAAAATAACTGTATTAATTCATTCTGTAGTTGATGTAGTTTGTAACAAATGAAAATAGAAGCAACGACAAGTGGTATTCATGCACAGGATGTATTTGTTGACATCGATTACATAAACACACACAAACAGTGGATGGGTTAGCTAGCTATTACCTTTTGGGGCATGATAATGCCCCCTACCCTCTCCGTACCCTGCACGAGGCCCACCTTGACTAGCTGACGGTCGACTAGATCTCTCTTGTCGGCTTCTACCCGGAGGCCCATGGGCACCTGCATGGTGAGGAGCATTATGATGATACCTCTGAAAAGAAAATTCGAAATTTATTAGTCAATTTACTTTAAATTACGCAAATATTTTATAAAAAGGAAATATTTGTAGCTGTTCGATCTATTTTAAATAAAAACGTTTTTCACACTGTAAATTTAAAATAATTTGTATAAATATGTGTGGGCAATTAAAAGGCACAAAATATATATAAAATTAGATATCCAGGAAAATTATTAACTAAAAAAATCTGTTTCAAGAAATTCAATAAGAACGAGTGGCTATGTTAAACCACTTAATTTACTGGTTACCACAGTGTATTCTTCCCAAATATTATGATATATCCAAAAAAACTGGTTAGGAAGACCAACATTTCAAAAGACAAAAGTTACAATAGAAACTGATAGTAGGGGAACCCTCGACCATGATTTTAGTCTCTTCTCAGCATGAAGATTTCGATTATTTTTCAATAGTTTATCACTCCCTGAAGAAAAGATTCCATTGCTGCTGACATGTCTGACGTTGCTAAAGGGGTGAATTCGTTTATCAAACATGTAAAAATAAATGATCCATTTTCTTTATTGCGGCATGTCAGTTTCCTTGTTTTTCTATTAAAGGTAATGTTAGACAATGTAGGAAAAATAATAACTGACATTTTCCTGCCTCACCCGCGTATCCAGTGGGGAAATAAGAAAAACAGTAACTCACAATTTTCAGACGAATCGGGCAATAAATACTACTTCAATAACCCTCACATACCGATTTTCGATGGAATCGGACTATAAATCATAAAAATCATCCGCCATTTTGAATTTCTCGATTCCGATGTCATATTCGTAATCAGCGATGTCAAAAACCCACGCATACCAATTTTCAGCAGAATCGGATGATAAAAAAAGGAAATTATGTTAATGTAATTTGTTCACACCCTGTATATGGTGTAAATATGAGGGTTTTTTAAATTTGAAAATTTAAAAATACGGATTTTTCAAACGTTCATAACTAAGTGAATACGTGGAATGAAAGGTTGGCGGTTTATTCTGATACTAAATCGCAATGGTGGAACCGGAAATTCCGCTTGGAACAAACGAAAGAAAAATGGCGTTTCTTGTAAAAATTGAAAAAATTCATAACTAAATAAATACATTGAGTATGAGCGGGCACGACATCTCTATGGAAAGAGGAAGATTGGCGCTTTTATCCTGATACTAAATTGTATCAGGGCTCACCTACTGTGAAGAAAGGGATACAAACGAATGAAGATTGACAATTGTGTCCGACAGCAATTAAAGTGGAAATAAAATGGATTTGGCTACAGATGTTTCCAGAATATGGGCAACGCTTGGTATGGTAATTGTGTTTAATGCAAAATGGTGCACTATGCTCTTTAATTTGTGTGAAACTGTTTGCCAAGCTTGAATTGCTGTCAATTTTTGTGATGTAGCTTTGATGCAATCCACTAGCGTTTGTTATGTTTGTCGTAGCAGCACTCATGTAAATCTCTAATAGCGGTGTATGAAGTATAATTTGAAATGAGGCTTAAAATTTATGCGCCAAAACAGGATTTTTTTTTATTGTCGTGGGTGGCAAACTGCATTATACAGCACTACGATATATAACAATTTTTAATTTCATCTGCTAACTCTGATATTCTGGACCATTCCTATCTTCCAAAGTAAATTACTTTTTAGGTAATTTTAAAAATTAAAAAAATCAAGCACATACCATTCTCCTCAAGGTATTCATCGGCCTCCTCAATGTTTCACTAATCCTACGTGCTGGTGGCTTCTTGGGATTCGACGACGGCGTATGAACAGCACAACACTTAATAAACAGTCCCATAAAAATGATAAAGCCAATGCCCATTAGAAGCACTGCCCACCAATACTCGGTAATCCATTGAGCTACTGTAATAAGAGTTTCACGATTGAGAAGGAGATTCATCAACCTTACTAAAGGTCCATCAGCATCAACGGCACGACACTTCAGGAACACGTCACAATAACCCTAAAAATAAAAAAAATTTAAATTTGTAAAGGTGCATCCTTAAATATGACACTAATTCCACTTTACATTGGCAAAATGAAAATTAAGTTCTAATTTACAATTATACTTTAAATCTTCATTTTGTTTTGTTATCTCTATTTGATATGTAATTAGATACCTGAAAATTATCACATGGTGATCCTGGGCGCAAACTAATACCTCCAGGTGGGAGGCCGACCTTCTCGGCAAACTCACTTGTACTTCTACAAATGTCCGTTCCATTCTGGCAAGCCAATTCACACAATTTTCTCTTGTCGATGTTGGGGTGATCCTGAGTCGTTATAGAACAAGCTTGTAAATTCCATTCCAAACAAATAGAGCCCGAACATTCACCATTGATACACAACTGTGTGCCATTGTTACACCTAGTTTTGTTACGTCGAGGCAAAGGTGGGGGACACTCGGCAGTCCTACCATTGCATTTTGAGGACAAAGAACAGTCTGATTCCATTTTACACTCTTCATGATGAATGAGTGGAATAAATTTGCAGGTCTCGCTACTACAGCAGGGTCCTTGGCTAGGGCTTGAGAAGAAAAATAATTTTAATAATAAATTATAATACAGTTTTATTTGCATTATGGTTCAGACTTCGATTTTTAAATCGAACACCCTGTATATTATTGCATTTTTGAATTTTGCATAATTTTCTGAATCCAACGATGCCAAATAAGTGACATTTTAAACATTATATTTTTTTTAATATAATTTTTAGTTTTCCATTTAAGTGTGCCATGACGGTTCCAATTTATTCTAAATGACCCATGTAATGCTACAAAAATTTCTTAAAAACACTAGATTATTAAAATTATTTTAAACATGTTGGAAACCCATTCCGAAGAGAGCCAAACAATGATCCCAAAGAAAACTTCATTATTAACGAAAGCACGGAAATTAATGTTTTGGCTCGAATAGAAATTGATAACACTGTTTATTTAAGACAAGTTGGGTTTGAATTGAACATCAGTCACCAAACAGTAAGCCGAATTTTGCACAAATACCACGACAAATCTTTTAAATACCAATTGCACCAGCATTTGTACGAAAGTGATTATGAACGTAGCGTAGGATGAAATTTTGCAATTGGATTTTGTATAATAACGTGCAGCCAATCAATAATTTTTTGGGACTGATTTCATTTTGGGACGAGCCAAGTTTTACAAATTTGGGATTATTTAACCAACAGAATACAAAATATTGGTCACAAGAAAATAAAAATTTATTATGGGAGGGTAACTTTCAAGTGCGGTTCGGTTTCAATGTTTGGCTTGGAATAAACGGTAGTAGAATCATTGGTCTAATAATATTTGAAGGACCTCTGACTGGTGCCAAATACTTGAGATTCGTGGAAAATGAGATTGAGTACATTTTAGATGAGTTACCTTTAGATTTAGGACAGGGAATGTATTTCCAACAAGACGGTGCTCCTCCCCATAATTCAAGGATAGTAATTGATTACCCTCAACGGAAATTTGGAGAAAACGTAATTTCGACAAACAGTCCTGTGAGGTGGCGTCCAAGGTCACCTGATTTAACGCCCCTTGATTTCTTTGTTTGGGGTCATTTAAAAAATATAGCTATGGGAGTTCAGAAATGCATTGACGTTAATGGACAGCATTTTGAGCCACTGTTGTAATGTTTTGTGTTAATTTTTTGTATTCCAAAACCACCTTATGTGTAACAAGGTAATTAGAATAAAACTGTATTTTCTTATCTTCTTTTAGCTGTAATTTTGTGTGTATTTATCGCACATTTTAATACGACATATGAATAAATTCCTTATTAATGGTTACTAATAAATGGTACAGCAGTAGCGATACGGTTCCATTTGAAAAAATTGAGTTTTGCCCAAAAACAATTTTGGTGAATTTTATTTGCTCATAAATCACGTAATTTAGTGTTTTTAACGAAATTTCGATTTTTGTAGCATTACACAGGTTCTTTAGAATAAATCGGAACCTTCATGGCACACTTAAATGAAAAACTAAAAATATTATAAAAAAAAAATTGATGTCTGAAATGTCACTTATCTTTGCATTCAGAAAATTACATAGAATTCAAAAATGCAATAATATATAGGGTGTTCCATTTAAAAATCGAAAGTTAGTGTCACTTCAGGCAAAACCGGAAGTGAACACAAATCAATTGCATGTCAAAAAGTGCCGCTTATTCTGTATGTAGTATGTAACGAGGTGAATTTTCCGTTGCCAAAAATGCAGTTTAAATTACTAATATACTTCGTTATTTGCTCCGCTTACATTCGAATCATAGGTATTGTAAATTAATATTGTAGATTTCTCCTAATTTAGCTAGCTGAAACCGAGAAACAGATTTCTACTTTAAATAGAAATTTTGATAAACCTGGCAGTGAGAGGGCTGTCCGTAATATTAACATTAATTACAAGATTTGATAGTGATGGCGTTGGTAAGTCAGCTGCGTAAATCAGTTTCATTAGAACACATTTGAGAATCACTTCTGTCCGATCCGTCAAACAGCCCAGTCGGGTATTAGTCCGTATATCCAACACATGCAAGTGCACCGTTTTATCATCGCCGCTGGTTTCTTGTCGACCTTTTTATATTAACACCGATAAGAATAATTCACTGAAATGTGTGTTTTAAAGCGATAATTTGAAACCGATTCCATTTAAATGTATCAGAATATAATTATTATTTTCCAACTTTGCCGAAATTAAATGAATTTAAATTATTACAATAGTAAGAGAGTCCGAGTTAGGACACGTCAACTTCTCCGATTTTATCCAAATAGCTATGTTCGCAAGAATTTCCAAATGGGAAAAAGAACATAGGTGATATTTCGAGAGAAAATGTGTACCGTTTACCGTTTATATTATTTTAATCCAGACCATTTGTGATGGTACTGCGATAGAATAATATGTTGTTCTACCAAATGGGTAGAAGTTATAATTACCGTATATTTTATTTTAGCTAGTGCGTAGCAAAATAAAATCTGTATTTGCAAAAATTATTTTTGTGAAATTTATTGTAGTGTTATTGTTAATTTACCGTTCATTTTGTTCCCAATATTTCGTATTGATACGAAATGGAACAAAATTCCTTACTTTGAAATAGTTTATAGAAATTTATTATAGTCCGGGAATTGAGAATAAAATCTAGGCTACCGTAAATAAATTAACTAACATTATATTCTGATACATAGACATTTTCCTCATAAAATCCGACAAGATACCACGTGGCCGAACCGAAATGCATTTAATGAAGGCACCACGCTGTGGGGTTTGAGGCGCTTGGCAAACACCGCATCAAGTGTTGATGTAATTTCAACATTTCCGAACCGAACCGAAATACCACCGTTCTAATTATTGCTGTCTGTCCGTCTAGGCAGAATAATCTCCGCCATAAGCTGATACCAAATCCGATAACCGTTTTATTTTCCGAACCGAGTGTAACCAAGGTTACACACCGCTCCGAATCCGATGACCGTTTTTTTTATTTGGTATCAGCTTTATTTCATTTTGCCAAGTTCTTCACACTTACACTCTGACCGTCCATGTAGGCATGATTATTGCTGTTGATAACCGCTTGCTTTTGCCTGGTACTTGCATACTGCCTGCTTTTATTACTTACTGTGGTGTTGTTTCTTACCGTTCACCGTTTTTTTCCGCTTACTGTTTTTCTACCGGTCTTATTTTTTTTCTTTACCGCTTTCACCGTTTGCTTGCTTACCACCGCTTGCTTCCGCATTAATGAGTAGCTATCTAGCTTCTCACCGCCTGGTTACCCGTACGTCACAAAATGGCGGCCTACCTAATTCAAATTAAATTAAAATGACATATCTTAAGTTTTTGTTATTGTATTTATCAAAAACTCCGTATTTTGGTACTTAACCGTTTTTCATTGTTTTGTAAAAATTTCATTGTATGTTAACAAACTTTGTTATTTACCGACCTCTGCCTTTTACTGTTGAATGTGAGTGAAAGTCTAATCTGCCGTCCGGACCCCTGGACATACCGTGTCTCCACTGTAGCTATCCCAGCCCTACTGCAACAGGCTGCGTTTAGGAGGCTAATGTGGGACCTTTGCCCCACGTAAAAATTGCAAAGGTGGCGCTCGAGATTACCGAATTTAACCGAAATATAGCTCAGCGCCAAAGTGACGCTTCCACTTGCCTATGCGCTAGGCAACTGGAAGAAAGCACGTCACAAGTAATTCATTCAGGATGAGAAACTGAACCGTACCAATGTTGACTAATAAATAGTTTTGGCTTTTACACATATATTGTAACCACAATGTATTACACCCAACTTCTGTAGCTTACATATGCACCAGGCACTTTGATAACCCGGGTGCATGTGCACCCAATATAACAACATACACGAGTTCACCAGATCTTAAACACATATATTTGGCTAAGAATGGACAAATTTACACATCTAATTAAAGCAGGTAAGGAGAAGAAACTGTACTGTATCCAGAAGGAAGCACGTAAAGGAAGAATATAATAATAATAATAATAATAATAAACTTTATTGACTAACAGGAAAATCCTATTTACAAGACAATTAAGGAGGACAGTACAAATAAAAACATAATAATTGAATAAGTTACAATCAGTTTAAAAATTAAGAATAAAAGATTATTAATAGCCCAACCGCCTTCTGCATGCATACGGCGGCACGCATTACTAACCATAATTCTTGATTATGAGTGGCTCGTTATTGATGAGATAAAAGCAATTCTTTGACTTTATTAGAATATTGACGATGATCATTGTGGTAAATGTCTAAATAGATTGATAGGTGATTATAAAGTGAGCACATGTGATAGAGGGGGGACCTAAAGCCCAGATTTGTATTAGCCCTAGTAAGGTAAAATAGTGAGGTGGACCTAGTATTAAATCTGGGAACCAGTAGGTTAAGTTGAGCATTCAGCTCAGCACAGTCCATCTGATTGTTACACAACTTGTATAAAAATTGTAGAGAAAGATATTTTCTTCTAGCTTCAAGTGAGTTCCCTCACTTAAATCTGCTGAGAAGAGCTGATTGATATGTACCTTGATGAGGATAAACCCCATCCAATTTCATAGCTAGGAATTTCAAGAATTTTCTTTGGATTTGCTCTAGTTTAGATGTGTATTCATTATATATAGGACTCCATACTGTTGAACCATACTCCAGCTTAGATCTTACATAACAGTAGTATAAAGTTTTAAGTGAAGCAACGTTAGAAAAGTATCGACAGGTTCTGAAGATAAAACCTAATATTTTTAGTGCGGACTTGGTAACAGTTTCTACGTGCATATTGAATGATAGCTTGGAGTCAATGGTGATACCAAGATCCTTAAGCACTGTGCAGCGCTCAAGGCTTATGAATTGTATAGTTGAATAAGATTTTGTTGTGCTTTAGGCTAAAGGTTATGACCTTACAGTTTTCAATGTTGAGGGGTAGTCTATTTTCTAGACACCATTTATCACCTCGGTACAGATCCTCCTGTAGATCCAGACAGTCAGCCAACGACTGGATAGACCTATAGATTTTTAGATCATCAGCAAACAGAAGCATATTGCTACTAATTTGCCTGCCGATATCGTTGATGAATAGGGAGAAGAGCAGAGGAGCAAGGTTACTGCCTTGAGGGGTACCGCTGGTAGCGGTAAATCTAAGTGATTGGTGGCCTCTGTATTCAACAAATTGTTCCCTGTCTGACAAATAAGAATGAAGAAAGAGTAGGAGTTCCTTGTTGAATCCTATGATACGTAGCTTATTTAAGAGTATGGTGTGATCCAATCTGTCGAAGGCCTTCGAGAAGTCGGTGTAAACTGTGTCAAATTGATTATGAGCGTCTAGGGTTGAAGTTGCGAATTCTGTGAATGAAACAAGGTTAGTAACGGTGCTTCTTGATGAATAGAAGCCATGTTGCGATGGGGAGATAGTGGATTTAACTTGAGGAAATATTTCATCATATAGGCACATCTCGAAAACCTTTGCAAAGTTGGAATATTTCAGAACTGAAACCAATGATGGGGACGCCAAGAGAAAAATTGCATTCTGCATCGGAAAGAGGAAAATAGAAGTTTTCTGAGCAAAACCTATTGCATGCATAATTCGTCTGTGATCTTGACTGACCGGAAGTACATAAGGAGACATCTACAAAGTAGAATAAAATTTGCATCAAGACTCTAGAGCTGGCACACTAGATTTCACCACTTTCACTCCTGTAGAAAGACCAGTGATATTTGTTTTTGGAAATAACATATTGTAAATGAGCATGGATGTAATCAATGGCAAAAAAAGTTTTTACAAGAACAAGAAACTTTTCAGTTCAGGTCCTACTTACCTACATTCAGTTCCTATCCTTCTTTTACAACCACTAGCAGTTTTATTATCCTGTTTATCTCCGATGCTAATAATTCTGGGGTAGCAACACTTATCTTTGCATTCATTATCATCGTATCCACAATCACATTCTTCGCCGGCCTCAACAATTTTATTCCCGCAGAAAGCCCCAGCTGAGGCAGTGAAGCAATTTCTCTTTTTATTGTCCTCTATGGCATCTAAGACGTTACTTATATTACCTATACTGCAACTTGAAAATTTACTATTGTTCGGACGATCTCCGCTAGTAGCAGACGCAAACATAATAAAGTTGCCGTTAAGACCACCTGGGCGACATTCTGGAGGATAGTCGTGCTATGAAAAGAAACAGAAAGTATTAGAATAAAGCCAAAATCATTTGCAATCTTATGAAATATTATTGTATTATCTAAGAATCTCAATTAAAGAATTAATTAAATTATCATTATCTCAGAGGTATTCAAAGAGATGAATGGTCACAGTGTCTAGTCTCAAAAAGTGTTAATATGTAAGAATTATAAATTGCATAATATCTCTATAGTAAAGGCAATTAGCGGCTGTACCGTACATATTTCCTGCATTTTAGGAAGCATTTTTTATAATGTATATTTTAAGTTTTGTCATATTCTCATTATATTAATGCCAGGGAAAAAAACAGGGCTGTTTCTAAGCACTTGTCTGCCAGTGTGAAAAAATTATTAGGCCGCCCCTTCTGCGATCATATATATACAGACTGTCCATTTTATCAGGACCCTCGAGAATATTTCACTTAATATCGGTTGTGTAAAAAAATTGTTTGTACGAAAATTGTGCCAAATTTTATAAGGTATATAATGGTTTAAAGACGTTTGAAACCCAAGGCATACTTTAAGAGGTATGACAGAAAACATCTAAAATGTGGAATATGTCTAAGCAAAATATCTCCGTTATTTGAAGAAATACGACGAAAGTTCTAAGGCGACAATTTTTCGAAAAACAGATTATTACAAAGAGGTTTTATCTAATTTCTTTCAAAACCACTGTATTTTGAGATTTGCTCTTCAGTGTTAAAAAAGTTTTCTGAAACGGGCAGGAAATGGTGGCATTAAGTAGAGTACTTTCCTCCCTATTCAGCGATACATCACATGCCATATTTATTCATTCGAGTTAAGTAAGTAATTATAAAAACAATTCTTAAACCAATAATTTTTTTTAACTAGCACAATACTTGCCGAGGAGAAATATGATTAAATAAAACGATTGAAAAATTCAATAAGTTTTTCAAATCATTACTATAATCAAACAACAAAAAGAATATAGTAAATTCAGTCAACAAAAAAATATTTATAATAATCAGGAAAGCAACAAGGATCAATTATAGGAAGAGTATTCAATTATATCAACGTAAGTATAGAGAAAAGAGTATTCACAGTTATGTCAATGTAAGCATAGAGAACATCCACAAAAACGTCATTCCTTGCTTAGAAAATTAAAATATCTTTGTCAATTAATTTAGGTACAATATTCATTTCTCTGCATTTCATATTATCTACTAAATATTTTCCCCACAATTCCAGTATTTGCTTAGATTTAGACGAAATTTTGTCTTAACATTGGATAGGTATACCAATGGATTTATTCAATGGCCCCCTCGTACTCCAGATCTAATCCCAATGAATTTTCTTCCATGGGGTGAAACTTAAAAGATTTTAAGCCTCTAATTAATAATATCTTAAGAAAATTGCTGATTAATTATGCCTAAAAATTTATTTAAAAAATGAAACAAATTACAAACAACTCTATTTATTAAAGGAGCATGAGATTTCAGGGGTGAGTGAATAACAAAACACTTTCATTAAATATACAAAAACAATATAGCATAAACAATAAATTCATATACAAAAAATTATTAGATGGAAATGTAAAATATAAACTCAAACATTCGTGTTTGTCAGTTCTGCGTAAGATAAATGTTTTACTATTATAGAAACAAAAGTTAAATAATAACAATTTTTACAATATCAAAATCTATAAACCAGTTACAAAAGGAAACCGACAAGTTAATATTCAATATTAGTTGTCGAACTAATATATATTTTCGCACATCATGAAAGATATTTACTTGAGAACATGCTGAGGTGTAAATTCGACACTCGCGTGGATTTCACTAATCGTCTATGAAAACTAAATGTTTATAACAGGATACAATGTCTGGAGATTATAATTTTTGTTACCAAACATCCATGGACTACAGGGTCATGACTAACTAAATACGTTAGCAAACGTTGTTTATGGCGTCGGCCATTTAAAATGCAGAAAATGAAGTAGAAAGTTTACTTAGTTACTTCTTCTGTAATTTGGAACTACACTACTTCACTATATAACTCGTTAACTACTGATAACATATTGGTATCAATTTACTAAAGCAGGTAGGAGGGATGACCAATATTATAAACTTTTTAAAGTGTAGAACAATTCTTCACACCCAACCCGGGCAGGGGTCTGCCGGGTAGTCCCCGTCTCTACGCGATTCTACTGTCTTAATGCTTTTTGGCGGGATCGATCGTTTTTGATTGGTTGTTTATAAAGTGACAATTGATCTACCGCGCAATGGATCTATTTATTTATTCGTATGGATTTCTAACGTACTAGCAGGGTAGGCTTAAGGTAATTTTGGAACAAAATATTAAATAAAAGCAGTATTTTAATTGTCTTAATCTCTTATTATAGAGTGGATAAAAAGTGACCCGTTACAGGGGGTATATTAAAGATAAGGTATTTTCGAGGACACCACAAAATGTAGAGGACCTAAATCAGGGTTGGCAAAAATTGTGTTTTTTTAATTTTAATCAAAAAACACGTTTTTTTAATTTAAAACAATTCAATGTGTTTTAAACATGGATTTTTAATTGTTGAAAAAAAAAAACATGTTTTAAACAATAAAAAATATGTTTTTAAACTTAAATTTATACCTGCGCGTCGACCCAATACATTGTTTATTCTATAAGCCATGCCCATATTGCATCATAACAAGACGAGGACGATACTTGACAACTGCTCGGCCAATTCGGTGTAATAAATACGTCAAGTTGTGCAACAGTGCAATAATTGTTTGGTGATTGGTTATTGACTACACAAGCACATAAAAAAAAGTCGAGTGGGAGAAGGCAGACCTAAGTATTCCCATGAATTCTGACCTGCTGATCATGAATCCGATATCCGTTTTGCCCGATTGGCTCTTGCATTCTTCATAATTTCAAAAAACACCGTAAGAATGCCCAAAAAAATGAAACCGTAGCTAAAAATCTGAAAAAATTCAGGGGTACATAGGATGGCGATAGAAATCGAATAGCGCAAACCAGACATCCCTGCGGTCCTTCGTTTTCGAGATAGAGCAGCTCAAAGTCGCCGGAAGGAAAAAATTTGTTTTTTTCGCACTCTTCGAGGCTCTATATCGGAAATAAAAAAAGCTATAGAATTCTAGTTTGCGCCATTCGATTTCTCTCGCCATTCTACGTACCTCTGAATTTTTTCAGATTTTTAGCTACATTTTCATTTTCTCAGGCATTCTTACGGTGTTTTTTTTTTGAGGTTAGGAAAAATACAAGAGCCAATTCAGCAGGTCAGAATGCATGGGAATACATAGGTCTACCTTCCCGAACTTGACTTTTTTTGTGTGTACCTGTGCTATTAATCGCTTTAAAATTAACACTTAAGAAAATAAATTATAACAGGTATATCTTCTATATAATAGTAATATTATATTTTTTTTTCACCTTATCAAATACAACGATGTTAAAAAAATTATCCATCAAACACACAGAAAAAACGCATTGAAAAAAATCATGTTTAAAACAATTGTTTTAAACGTGTTTAAAACAAATGTGTTTAAAACAGGTTAGTGTGTTTTAAACACTTAAAAAACATTTGTTTAAAACATTTTGTTTTAAAACTGCCAACCCTGACCTAAATGCTAGAATTCAACAGACATGTAATACAGTTACCACCGAAATGCTAAGTAATGTTTTGAATGCAGTGCCTCGCCGCACGTGATTATGCATAAGAAATCGCAGTAGATATTTGGAGTACTTGATATGATATTTAATAAATTATTTTAAGGATTAGATACATATTAACGTTCTGTGTATTACGTTCCTTTTTATTGTTACCTGAATTTACTTTATCCTTTTCAAATGTGTTAACGTTTGATTATAGTAAAGATTTGAAGAACTTACTGAATTTTTAATCGTATTATTTAATCATACTTCTCCACGGCAAGTACGATGCTAGTTAAAACAAAAATTATTGGTTTAAAAAACGTTTTTATAATTACTTGCTTAGTTCACCCAATGAAGAAATATGGCATGTAATATATCATTGAAAAGTGAGTAAACTACTCTTTTTACTGTTGCAATTTCCCATCCATTTCAAGAACATTTTTTAACACCCTAAAGAGTAAATTTCAAAATACAGAGGTTTTGAAAAAATTTAGATTAAACCTCGTTGAAATACTCTGTTTTGCAAGAAACTGTTGGCTTAGAATTTTCGTCGTATTTCTTCAAATAATAAGATAGTTTGCTTAAACATATTCCACATTTTCGATATTTTTCCTTATAACTCTTAAAGTAGGTCATAGATTTCAAATGTCTTTAAACCAACTTGCAGCTTATCTTAATCGGCACCATTTCACAAAAACAATTTTTTTGCAAGATATTAAGTGAGATATTCTCGAGGGCCCTGCTAAAATGGACAGCCTGTATATATAGAGGGTGTTTGGTAGGTTGATGCAAAGCCTTATGTGGTGACGGGGCAGATCATTTAGACTACATTCAGTTAAACATACCTTAGTACAAAGCCTTACGTTTGAGATTTTCTTGTTTTAAAAAAAAATCCAATTTTTTCATATTTTCACACTAGTAATACACTGGTAGAACATTACACCGTGGTTATTTTAATTGTTTTAAATACGCTTGTCATCTTTTCTGTGAATTTACACAACAAATAACCAAAGTAACTAAACAAGTACTAAATAACATTTAATGTTAAAAATATGTTTTCGTAAAATGGCAAATTACATTTTCGATGAAATATTGTTAAAAGACTGGAGCAATTAGTTTACAAAAACGAAATTTAAACAAGAAAGCATAAATGAAAAAAATTGAACAAGCCTTCAAATAAGTTGAAGAGGAAATGATATTTGTCATCTAAAATTAAAACTATAATTATTGTTAGTTTATTCTACTATGTCTATTTGAGACTTTGGCTTTACGGCCACCCGTGTGCCTGCTCGCCTTGCAACGCCCGCTTAAAATGGGCCTGAAAAAAATTGTTTGTATATTGTGGATTTCAAGGATACA
This sequence comes from Stenurella melanura, assembly GCA_963583905.1. Classification (NCBI taxonomy): domain Eukaryota; kingdom Metazoa; phylum Arthropoda; class Insecta; order Coleoptera; family Cerambycidae; genus Stenurella; species Stenurella melanura. Next base: position 111,498,216 of record OY757313.1, read on the forward strand.
AAATCAACTTCAACCTCAAAAAATTAAAAAAACAAGATAAAATATAAACCAATACTTACTGGTGAGCCAAAATTATGTCCAATTTCATGAGCCAGAGTCAACTGCGACACCTTGGGAGGCACTCTACTATTGTAGTTAACAAAAGTAATAATCCCTGTATTTAAAGACCTTTTAGTTGACTGGTACATGCCACCGATAGTTTCAGTGTATGTTTTATACTTTTCACAAATGCCACCTGAAGCTCCTGAAGCACTCGCCACCCAAGCTAATCCAAGGGTGCCACCCGTAAAGTCTCTGTACGTGAACACATAGGCTAAACAAAAATCTTCATGGTTACCCAAGGAATGTATATTGAGAAAGTTACTGACGTCTATATTTTCTAAACAAAATTGATTCATTTCACCGCAACCACGGTGGTTACATCTACAAGAGGAGTCATCGTCAATCTGAAAAAAAAAACAGATTATTAGAATACACTACTCAAAATTGAGCTAAAAGAAAATAAGAATGTGCATAGTACTAACTGTGGTTGGGTGTGTTTATAGAAGGTCCAATATGTTGCCGGCATTATTTAAGGTAACATTTACTGTTTTTCAGCAAATTTAAGTTGATTTCCACTGTTCTACTAGGTTCCCAAGACATTTGTTGAAGCAATGGAATGAAAAAAATAACAAAAACATGTCTGCACTTACAAAAACAAAGTGTTTTATTGGCTCGACTACACCTATCTCAAAAAAATATATGATTGCTATAAACTCTTTTACTTATCGTGTATTATCGAAGATTATTCTAAAGCAATATACAGGGTGATTCAGAACTTATCCGGAAGAATTTAAGGAGATATGCACCCTTAAAATTAGAGTCGATACCTCGAAAAAAAATATAATAAAATCCTAACAGAACTACCTTAACAAAAAAGTTATGGTATTATTAAACCCTACTTATCTGGACGACTGGATGAAATACTGACCTACCCCTGTACATGCAGACCTCCTGAATCATAGACTATATGTATCAAGCAAGTAGCAACTAGTTAAGTTGTCCTGCGTCGTCAGTTTGTGATTTAATCGCATTGTTAGTGGGTGTTTTTTTTATTTTAGTACATACTACTTAAAAAGTTGATCCTTACCTTTATCCTTTGTACTTCAAATTTAATATTACGATGTTCACTTCTTCCATCAAACTTAGTATCACGGTAAATATAATTAACGGCAGTGACATGATGAGCAATGAGAGATAAAATCTCCTCTCTAGTCTTTTCATTTACTTCTGCTTCCTTCTTTGGATCCGCATGCTGAAAATTATATATATAAGATGCATGAAGAGACAGACCTTAATTGGATTAATTAGAAATTTAAACCGGTTAAATTCTTGGTAAGGAATATTATTTAATAGGAATTATAATATTCCTTTTCCAGACAATCAATTAGTAAATGGTTTTAATAACCTTTTTTTATCTTATATTAACCTAACACACAAAATTAATGTAATCTCATATTTTACACTCGAAGTATAACAAGTGAAATGGACGATAAGAGAGAGGTCATAAGTAACCATTCTCATGAAATATTGTTACCCACTTACATCCACTAGGGGCTGGTAGGGCATGAGTAGTAGCCAAAATTAAGTAGCAATGGTGATAGGCAACTGTAACTGGGTGTGCCAAAGCCTGTAGTGTGCGCCATCTCTGAGGCACTGGTAGTACGTTTTCTAGAAAAGGATCGAGATTTCTACATTGTTCTGGATTGCCACACGAGAAAGTTCTGGACTTTACTGGATGGTTCTAGAGGAAATTTGTAGAGTATATAAGCGGCTGTAAACATGGGGGAAGGAAGTCTTTAAATGAATTAAGGTTAGAAAATCCGAAGTGATACAAAGTGAGTAGAGTAGAGTGTAATCAAGTAATGAACATTATTAAAGGTTATTTTAGTCAGTAAAAGTGTATTTTAGTTAATACAAGTATCGTGAAGACATTAGTAAGTTAATCAATAAAGTGTGTTAGTGTTTATCTCTTGTTATAATTTTGAACCCATGGATTTTAAAGGGTGGTTTACTAAGGGATGGGAACAATGACAATATATATAAAAAATATTTTTAAACGAAGCTTTTCTTAAAAAAAAAAAGTAAAATAGAGAGACAGACAGACAGACAGACAGGCAGGCAGGCAGGCCGGCAGACAATGAAGCAAATTAAATAAAAGCTTTTAATAAGTGTAACTCTTATTTTTGAATGTGGACGAAGTAGAGAGGTGAGGCAGAGACGAATTAACGAATTTGCCGCTTTACGCAATAATGTTAGGGAAACCACAGGGCCCACTGAGAGAAAATCGGGGTCGGCGGTTGTAACCCCCGATCTTCGGTATAACTTCTCAAAGCAGGAGGGGACATTTTTTACAAACAATATTTATCTCGACTACAATTTCAAAAAGCGGGGGAAGGGATGATGTCGAAGAGCGAGGGATTATACCATTCCCTGCAACAATTTTTTTTTTCAGTTGCAATTTCAAAGAGTGTGGGAGGGAAAGTACTATTCCTTACGATAGAGTACTTATCTCCATCGAAAATAAATTGATCATGATACAAATTACGATTTTAATATAATTTTGCCTGCCGTCCCTAAAAATCTGCCGCTTTACGCCCGGGTGTGGGCGTAATTGGCGTATAGGGTAATCCAGCACTGGGGTGAGGGAGACATTTTGCAAACAAACATTTGTGTAAGTAGACCTCACAAATGTGACAACATAAAACTAGGTATATTTAATTATGTATTTCCATTACAAAGTCAGCTATATATTACCAATAGGCCGGTCGTCGTAAAGTCAAAATCATCGCTACATGTCTCAAACGACGCGTATTGACAAAATTTTCGTTTTTTATATCTTGACTTCTTTTTGTCCGACGCTGCGTTTTCGTTAAAAAATCAAAAAACATCAAAAAATTTTCGGTAAAAACCATTGCTTTTAACAATGTCACCATCGTGTTCAGTGCATTTTTTCCTATAAGAAAATCCAATAAAATTGCTGTTTTAAATTTATGACCAAAAAAAAGTCACGACGACCAGACTACAAGTTAATAAAAAAATCGGTAAAAGCATTTACACAGAACTTCCCTCTTTATTCATATAAGACGGTCACTCTAAAAAATTATTAATTAAGAGATGGCATATGAGAATTATAATCACCATGCAGTTAGCCCTATTATTAGAGAAAAACTGACTTTTTTCTTCATCTACTGCTTTAGTGTGGATTTTTTTTTTGATTTTCAAAACATTTTTTTTTGTTGAAATAGGTTAAGAATATAATGAAACGTGCAAATTTTAGAAATGATGAAAAAAAATTTTTCCATCAACTATTCTATTGTAATGGTAAAATAATAAAAAATAAATATATTTTATAAATTTTCAAAACAAATTTCTTTCTTGAAATATGTTCAAAATGTCATGAAACGTGGAAATTTTAAATCTGAGCAAACATTTTTTTTCCATCACTCATTTTCAAATTTTTTTTTTTTCAGATAGGTTTAGAATGTCATGAAACGTGGATTTTTTAAATTTGAACGAAAACATTTTTTTTCCATTATCTGTTTATTCCCTTTAGACGGTCCACTCTGTATATTTTCCAGTGAAAGTCTATCCATTTCTTCGGTGGCATTGGCGTTAGCTACCTACCAAATTTGACTGTCTTCCGTCAAGTAGTTTTTTTTAGTTAGTGCACCAATAGACCGACAGACAGACAGACAGACAGACAGACAGACAGACAGACAGGCAGACAGACAGACAGACGGAATTGAAAAACCTATATTTTCGTAATCTACGTGATCTGAAACGTGAAAATTCGAAAAAATCTCGGAGGGTGATTTTTTCTCGAATACAATACTTCCCTTCGGTATGCGGGGGAAGTAAAAACAACAAGAGGTGTATTATATATAGACATGTTATGCATTAATCTTAATATTGTTATATATAAGAGATTACTTATCAAGGAGAACAAACGAGATTATAGATTATAATAAACTCACTACCTAGTGCTTCTCCATTACACAAAAGATATAATGAGTAAGTACAAGGAAAGTGACATAAGGGTGATAAAGAAACTCTTTCTGTGAAATCCATAAAATGTAATGTTGCTAGAACTTGGGATTTTAAATGACTTTTAAATTTAACAGGATTTTAGAAAACGATAAAATTGCTCGACCTTCCCATTTTCCATGGTCTTAAACACCAGTTCTCTAGACTATTAAATTTATTTTTTCTTGATTTCCAATGCTCTTCAGTGCTTGTACATAAAATCATAATAAAATGTATTATTTTTAAACGTTAATATGTATACAGAGCATACCAATTAAATCTCCCAAACAAAATAATAATAATAACGCCCCACAGGTAGCACGCGCCACTTATTTATCCCTGAACGGCTGAAAACCGACTGTATGAGATGGGGCTACATGTTCCAGTATCTGAATGTACAAAATCACACTGTCATGATCGAGAAATCAACCCGGGACTGCAGGATGATAGTCAATTCAGTTAAACAAAGACATTATTTGAGTTTATTAAAATGTGTTTTCGGAAACCGCTCCGACGCCAGCCAGACATCCACGACACACAGAGTCACAATAAGAGGGATAAAGACATGTGTAGGTTTTTGTTGCAAATATCTTCACGAACAAGATGCATATGATCAAATCAAATGGTCAGCTATAAGACTTTATGTAGCAAAATATTATGAAAATAACCATGAAAATTGCTTGCTTGTGTTCATAAAGTTGTTACTACCTTGTTATTTTTTATTTAAAAAAAACTTGTAAACTCACAGGTGTTATTACGGGGTCAGAGAGGCGTTCTTCATAGTTCATATATCTCAATATTACAATATAAACATTTTTAAGAGTTGGGAATATTCCTCTCCTTGTTTATTATTCATCACTTCCCCATTCCCCCAAAAAATCCTAGCAACAGCCTTGGACAGACTAATTTTCTCTAATTATTGCATACTCCAATTTATTGTAAGGACCAATATCTAATATGAATGTACTAATAACAATCAATTTTAGTTTATGGGTAGTTTGGTTAAACGATTTATTTTGGCCAAGAATCTAAGGTGATTCTACCATGATATAAAAAATTCTTACTTATTTCATCTTTTGCAACAATTATGTAGTCCCCATTTGAGTTTGGAATTCATTAAACATCAAAGAATTTCATTTTTTGTTCACTTGTCTCGCCCGTGCAATTTACGATACCGTCAACATATCATTCTCAATCTTTCGATATCGACTTCATGAAGCTTTCCCGGTCGGGTATTCAAAAAGATCCCGTCGTGCCGTCTAGAAATCTAATTTTAATTTTTTTAAAAATCAAAACATGAAACATGATTGGGATAATCATCACAAAAGCATGACAGAAACTAAAACAGCAATTCCATTGACCGTATAATCACAATTATATTTGATAGCCCGGTATGTCCACGTAACTTTGAAACACCTGTACATTAAAAAAAAAATAAATAAGAGTCGGTATTTACCTCTGGAAATCCTTCCCTAATATGCCTCCATATAAGAGGATCAGTCTGAATGTACAGAGAACACGTATTTTTGTTCTCGTCTCGTCTTGTAGCTCTTTTATGTCTAGTAATAGTTTCTTCATTGGCTTCTTTTGAATACTTATTATAAACATCTTCATAGTTTGGGGGCGGTTTTTGTTGTTCTTTACTTTTTGAGGTTTGTGAGCTTAAAACTTTTTTATGCTTTTTAGGTTTTTGAGGCTGGACTGGTGAAGGCGGAGGAGGATCTTCAATTCCTGAATACTGCACTTTGTCCATCCACTGGACGACCTCGTCATTTATGCCACATCCAGAAGAATGCCCTAAAAATGCATTTAAAGATTACTCATTTTATTTAAAAAATTCTTGAAATATTTATCTGATAAATATGATTTAAATTGCTAGATAACTAAGTACAATAGATGTAACGGCTAAAATTTTTAACTTTTGGAGAAAATGTTATTCTTTGTACAAGTTTTTGTTTGCCTGAGTACTAGTAATGACGTTGATAAAAAAAAAAATTATACGGTGATCAAAATATAGTGATCGAAACCTACAAAAACTTAAAATTCCGAAAGAGTCAACTGGAACAAAATGTGAAAAAAGCTGTTTCAAATTATATAGTCTGTCCAAATCCAAAATTTCATTTGAATGCTGCAATGTTTCCGAAACTAGTGAATTTTTAGTAAAATACTTGTTGGTTTTTGTCAAATTTTTATCTATTTATTTTTTATATTATTTTTTATTTTCACAAATACTACACGCTGTAGAAATTTGGAATCTTATTTTAGGAACATCCTGTATAATTTCTGTAATGTTATATTTGATTGGTAGGTGCGTTGTTACCTAGTTACGTCTACATATGCATTAAAAAATAATTTTTAAAATGTTAACTGTCGTGTAAAGAATTTTTTAGTACAGTGTTTTGGAGACAGTAAAAGTTCATACCGTTACGTTATTAAAAAATTCAGCGAGAGATTTCCCATTGTGTATGTTTCAAGAATGGCAGTTCATAAATTGGTAAAAAAAAATTAAAAACTGGCTCAGTGCTTGTAAAGAAGAAGAAAAAAATTCTAATCAAAATGACGCCGCCACATTATTAGTGTTGGCATTTGTTGCTGAAAATCCCAAACTTTCGTTGAGAAATCGAGCCCGGCGGCATCTGGACGTGGTTAAAAAAAGTTTCATTCAAAAAATGTTGAAAGAAAATAAAATATTTCCACACAAACCACATTTTAACCATACCATAGAGGGAGATAAAGCAAAACGATTAGACTTCTTTTATAGGTAGGAAATGAAACTTTAAGTGGCAACACGAACTTTTATAAATGTATTATGTTCTTCGACGAGTCAACTTTTTCAACAAATGGGACTATAGCTTCACAACATGTATAATCCAGGAACTTTAGACGAAAAATGCGCTCATCTTCGGAAAAATTTATAGTGAGCTATAAATTGGTGTACACGTACCTTTCAGCTTCCCAAGCAATCTGTGAAAAGTCCCAAAGATTCCGGTGTATGCTTAACTTTTGACAGCGGAAAAACGACTACGAAGTGTATTTATATAAAAGAAAGAACGAAATTATCTCTACAAAAAAGGTGATATAAAGTTTATCGACAGAACTAGTAATTTCCACGGAAAAAGGCCTGATCCATCAGATAAGTTTTGTGGTTCGGCGCCGCTGCGTGGTGCGTTCTGTGTGGCGGTGCAAATAGCAGCTGCGCCTTCCCCTCTGACGTCGGTAATGAGTTTATATCTGCTTTACTGATTTTTCTGGTGAGTGTGCTGATAGCTAGATAGTATAGAGGGAGGTTATTACTTTGAACCAAAGTCACGCCGAAACGATTTCATTGGCGCTCATTTGACAGGTCAAAGATTTACTTCTAAATCCTTTTCGTACGGTTCTTTTGCTGTGGGATAGTTAGACGCATAGGTAAGATACTCGCTTAGCATGCTGGATGTCCTGGGTTCGCTTTTTGAACCTATCTTTTTTTAAAAATTTTGTACCGCTCAATGTATTTTTTCGCTGTGTACTACGGTTCAAACGCTGTCATAGTATTCGACAGATACAAAAATAGCACCAACAGCGTGAAAGCCATGGAACAACGTCGGAAAGGAGAAGTCCAGAGAAAGCTAGACTCTTCTCGGAGTTTCAATAAATACGAAGACATCAGAGACAATCGTCTCTTCCTACACGCTTTCACCGGATGTCACACGACATCTGCTCTTTTTCATAAAGGGAAAACTGCAGCTTTGAAATTTTCAACCACAACGAGCTGAACCCTCAACATTGGGGATGGGTATTCAAAAACGGCCTATTGGAGCCAATAAAAACCTCGCAACCTCCTGCCACGGATTGTCTTTTGAACACGATTTTTTGTAATTGTTCGAAAGACTGTAGCGCTTTGTGCGGCTGTCGAAAGTTGGAACTGCAATGTTCAGCAGTTTGTGGCACTGTCACGGAATACCTTGCCTGAATGTTGCCCCAATCGAAGACCATAATCTCGAAAAAAGAATTGACATCGACGATCCAGAAACAACCTCTATTGATGAATCCGAATCCTGGTATTCTCCACCAGTCCAGTGGTAAAATGAAGAATAAATCAAGGAAGGATAAGAAGAAAACGTCAAAAAATAAGTCCAAATTGAGTTACATTAGCAAACATAAATTTTGTAGTTATTATTAATATTAAGGTAATAATCAATAATCTAAATAAATAATACATTTTGTTCACTGAAATATACCATTTTTAATACCCCAATTCCCATAAAAACTGTAAAAATTAGTAGATAACGCACAGAAAACTGTATTTTGATCAATACATGCTCTAAAATATCCATACAAAATTTTTACCCGATTACGTAAAAACTATTAGTGTTATCGATAAACTTTATATCACCTTTTTTGTAGAGAATTTTCCGTTCTTTCTTTTTTGTAAGTACACTTCATAGCCGTAGAATCGATGGGAACGAAGATATTGGCAAATAATCGAAAAAAGGTTCTCTTTTGGACCGTTTTTCCGCTGTCAAAAGTTAAGCTTACACCGGAATTTTTGGGACTTTTCCCAGATTGTTTGGGAAGCTGAAAGGTACGTGTACACCAAATTATATCTCACTATAAATTTTTCCGAAGTGAAATACTAAACTTCCTGGACTAGTACGGTATTGGAGTGGGACCAACCCCGAGTTTAGAATTTCTACCGGAAGGCAATATTTAAAAAACGTAAACGTCTGGTGCGTTATTTCGTATCATGGCATAATAGAACCATATTCTTTTGAAAATACGTGCAATAGTAACTCTTATTTACACATGCTTAATACATTCTTTTCTGATCACTTAGAAGCCTTGCTGTTGGATTATCACAACAGAATGTATTTTCAGCAGGATGGATGTCCGGCACATCATGTCTGCGTCGTACGTAATTGACTAACAAATTTAGGCAAAGGTGGATTGGACGAAGTGGTCCAGTTTTGTGGCCCCCAAGTCCAGATTGGACAATGCGGATACATTTCTCTGGGGGTGTCTAAAAGAAATTCCCTATCGACAACCCATGGACAACGAAGTTGAAATTCTAAAGAAGCGCATTTCGGAAGCTGTGCAATCAATTGCCATTGAGTAAGTTAGAAGCAGTTTTCACAAAATTCGAAAATGATTAGAATCATGCGTTCAATTCGGTGGAGGATTTTTTGAATTGTGATATTTAATAAACTAGAACCTTCTAATATGTATGCACTTTTATAAATTCAAAATTGTTTATTTATTCTCCTTGTTCGAATGCAATTAGCCAAATAAAAATTTGGCAAAAACCGATAAGTATTTTATTAAAAATTCACTAATTTCGAAAACATTGCGACATTCAAATGAAATTTTGGATTTGGTCAGACCATATAATTTGAAACAACTTTTCTATTTCATATTTTGTTCCAAAATAAAAAATTGAACCACATTACTCTTACGAAATTTTAAGTTTATGTAAAAAAATATAATTTTTGTCGATGAGAGATGAATTCTAAGCAAAACATGTTGTATACAGTTTTTTCGATAAATCAATATTTTTCGAATTATTCGCGATTGAAAACGATTTTTCATTTAAAAAGTGCATATTTTAGAGCGATTTTTCGCAAATAACTCAAAAAAGGTCTTTTCAAGTACTTTAAAAAAGATCGGACAAGTTTTTCTCCAAAAATTCGTCGTTTTTCCGTTATTTAACGTTGAAAGGTTCGAATTCAGTTTTCGGCAAACAATCAGTCACCTTCAACGAGCCATAACTAGGTTCGTATTGCATCTACAGAAATTTAAAAAAAACAGTCGATTTATTATTTTATAAACTTCATTTACCTCTGATGACTTTTTTGAATTTGAATAAGGTTTTCGATTTATTTGTGAAAAGTCGCTCTAAAACAAAAATTTTTTAGATAAAAAATTAACGTTTTCAACCACGAATAACTAAAAATATTGATCTATCGAAAAAACCTCACAGAATATTATTTGTTTAGAATTCATCCCTCTGTCGATTTCTGCTTATGTTTCTGCTTTCTGATTATTTTGAGTTTACTAATTTCCGCCTCTGCGAAGGGGTGGCATCTACCCCCAGAACAAAACCACACCATCGAACCATGTTAGGTAGAGAGCCCGCTGTATAGATTTCCTATGAATAAGATACATGAAAAATTTTGTAAGAGTGAGTAAGTACTACCACAGACATACAGGGAGCCATTTTACATTTTTGCAAATTTTGCCCGCGTCATGGAATTTTACCGGAAGTGACGTCAAAATGGGAGGATGCGGGCAAATAATAAGAGGCAGCCTATTTTTTTTAATAACTAGAAGGCTTATACTTTAACAAAAAAAATATAATTCATGTATTCGATGACTTAAGAAAACAGAAAAAAGAATACTTTAATCGAGGGTGTCTCAGGGTTCCGGGCAAATTAAGCCTGGCAGCCCTCTACAATCTCATTGTATACCTCAAAAACCTACATTTTGACGTGTTTTATTCACGTATTCGATGACACAAAAAATCGTGACCGGAAGTGACGTCAGAATTCCATGACACGGACAAAATTTGCAAAAATGAAAAGTGGCTCCCTGTATGTCTGTGGTAGTACTTACTCACATAAAGATTTTCATGTATCTTATTCATAGGAAATCTATACAGCCGGCTCTCCACCTATGTAGACTTTGCAATACTACCAATTACGAATCGAATGCCGTTTGCTTCACGAAAATCGATCTTTCCTGACCGGAGTCTGAGGTACAATGCTTCAATGAACGGAGTATTATGAACTATCGAACAAAAACAAATATTCTCAAACAGTAAGAGACACTGATAGAATTTCACTATTAATTTATAAAGAGTGGGGTACACACCATAGAAAAACAACAGCAGTTCTAATACTTAAAGGGTCTCTCAATATTTTTCAATTCAATGCATATTTTTCAAGTAACACAAAAATCCGTAACTCATAAAGATCTTATCTTTAAGTATATTCTACCGAACGTACAGCTAGGGATTCAGTTTCTTCAAAGGTAAATATTCTTATAGACATTCAAGATTGAAACATATTCTTTATAGGATTTTGCAGACAAACAAAACTGTCGATGAGAACTAAAAGAAAAACTATGTGTAAAAATATTAATGAAGTCTTTGCATTCTTTCGATAACCTGACTTCTAGTTATGCTAACAAATTAAAAAATTAAAATTAAAATTCTTATTTGCCATTCTCGTCTAGCATCCAACATAGTCCCCTACGACTAGGTAGATTAAACTAGTATCTACATGATCCCCTACGATATGTAAATTCAGTTAAGCCCAAAGCCACTCATAACGATGTTCCAGGCAAAACCAAGGCAATATCCATGAATAAGTATGAAATATTTATATTTGACATTGATTGATAAAAAAAAAAACAGATTGTCACCTATCTATTAGCTAACTAGTATTCGAGCCTATATACTCTATGCATGTTTAAAAGTGAATTATTTATTATTTGTTTGCTTATAGTAATGAAACATATTCTTTATAGGATTTTGCAAACAGCGGAAAGAAAAACTATATGTAAACATAAAAATGAAATCTTTGCATTCTTTCGATAACCTGACTTCTAGTTATGTTAATAAGTAAAAATTCTTATTTTCCATTCTCATTATAACACAAGCATCCAACATAGTCCCCTACGACTAGGCAGATTAAACTAGTATCTACATGATCCCCTACGATATGTAAATTCAGGTTAAGCATTTCCAAGAAACTGAATGAGATTTTATGAAAATGTAATTCATTAGAATGAATAATTTTTGAAAGACAAGGTAGGTAAATAAATAAATTCCAGGCCTTTGTCCTCATTTTTAACTGAATTTACATATCGTAGGGGATCATGTAGATACTAGTTTAATCTGCCTAGTCGTAGGGGACTATATTGGATGCTAGTGTTATAATGAGAATGGCAAATAAGAATTTTTACTTGTTAGCATAACCAGAAGTCAGGTTATCAAAAGAATGCAAAGATTTCATTAATATTTTTACATATAGTTTTTCTTTTAGTTCTCATAGATAGTTTTTCTTTCCGCTGCTTGCAAAATCCTATAAAGAATATGTTTCATTACTATAAGCAAACAAATAATAAATAATTCACTTTTAAACATTCAAGATTGGACTACCTTTCCTATTGCTTATTGAAATTCAATTTACCTGTCCTAATACCTAGGTCAGCTATATGTAAACTTTCCCACGTTTAATGACGTTACAACCCATATGATACAAGTGACGCAATAAAAGAAAATAATATTACAGCAATTTCTTCACCAAGTCTGCAAGCGTCGATATTGCTAGAAATGGCGGATGCGCCGAGAGTAATTTATTGTCTAACGACAAACCCAAACGGAAACACATGCCAACTAGACCAGCATTAAATATAAGCAATTTGTTATTGTCCTTTAACCAAGACAGACGGCCATACAGGGCAACTGTTGTCGTTTACAAAAAGAATTAGACCTAATGTCGTACTAGACATATGCAGCTTCATATTTGTATTTGTTTTCGGCAGTAAATGCAACTCTCTGAGCACGACGACGGATGTACAAAATACTTCTGGTAAGATACAATTATTATAGACTTGTAATAGCGTTTTAAAAACACTATATCTAACACGCTGAATTAAATTTGTGATAGGTACCTTGTGAAACATCTTGTAAATAATTGTTAATTATCAATTAAACACTGCTTTTATATGAATCAAAAAATATATTACAAATACTTGTTAGGAGGCCCTTATCAAGAGTATTCACTTTATAATACTCTAGATAAAGGCCTAACAAGCCGAAACATATGTAGAGTATTTATAATATATTGTTTGATTCGTCTAAAAGCAGTGTTTAATTTATAATTAACAATCACACTATATCTTTCAGAGGCGTAACAAACAAGAAGTATCCTCCCTGCAAAACGCCTTGTAAGTATATTGCAAAAAAACCCTCTTTATAGCCCAAGAGCCGGTAACTTCGAAAGTATCGTCATCGCGGATTTTAAAATAACAAAATGAACCCGGTATGACGAGGTTTTTCTTGTCGGAAGTATTTTAAATTAAATTAATTATCATTAAAAAACAATAATGTTTTACCATTTTTGCGAAAATTGATTTCAATTAGAGCAGTTTTTAGAAAATCTCATGCTCTTTCAGAAAAACCTATGACAACCTCTACTCTGCCGAAAATGTATGTTATATCTATTTGAAGGAGGTGATAGATAACAAAATTTTACCGTTATGGCGTAGAAACATTCTTTTAAAAATTCTGTTCGTTTTGTGCGTTCTTTCAGAATATATAGAGGTTGCCTTTTTTTAAATAACACAAATAAGTATAAAAACTTGAAATTAAATATTTCGCCGACGTTTCGGAAAACTAATCCGTTTGCTTTTTCAAGGCTCTTTTTGAAAAATCTTTTTTGCTGTGTGTGATAAATACACAATTACACAGCTCTAAGAATGTTTGTTATATTCAATATCCATAGATACTGTTGATACAGTTAACAGTTTATTTAGTTTTCATACAATGTTAAGTTTGTGAAGTTCTTCCTTTAACATTGGCAACCAAATTTTACAGACATTTACGGAACAATTCGACACGCATCTATACTCAGTCAATGATATTATCGTGGATTCTTTAATTTTTCTTTTTTTGCTATCTGCCTCTCGTTAAAATTTTAAGTTTACGATCTATTCTGACAAAGACGAAACCGAAGAAAAACGAGCAAACTTCAAAAAACTGCATTTATAGTATTCCGTGTGAGTGCAACAAACATTACGTGGGTGAGTCATCCAGACCATTTAGTGTAAGATTGGGCGAACATCAAAATTATCAGAAAAAATAATGAAATTCAGAGGTCCAAGATCTGAACACGCTTGAGAGAACGGACATAGAATAAATAGGGACTCGGTCAACATTTTAACAAAAGAGGCAGATAGCAAAAAAGAAAAATTAAAGAATCCGCGATAATATTATTGAATGAGGATAGATGCGTGTCGAATTGTTCTGTAGATGTTTGTACAATTTGGTTGCCAATGTTAAAAGAAGACCTTCACAAATTTAACATTGTATAAAAACTAAAAAAAACTGTTAATTATATCAACAGTTCTATGTGAATAGTAAGTATCTATGGATATTGAATATAACAAACATTCTTAGAGCTGTGTAATTGTGTATTTATCATACACAGCAAAAAAGATTTTTCAAAAAAAAGCCTTGAAAAAGCAAACAGATTTCCGAAACGTCGGCGAAATATTTAATTTCAAGTTTTTATAATTATTTGTGTTATTTATTAAAAAAAACAACCTCTAACTGATCCTTTGACGTAAAAGTCACAGGCGTAGAGGTTATTTACCAGTAACATACTGGTTAATTGTGATATTCTGTAGATTCCCCGAGCACCGCTTAAAAAGAAAAAATACATGTGGCAGGAAGTCCCAAAGAATTGAAGAAGAAAAAAAAAAGATAATGCCATAAATAACGTTCAGACAGTATTCATAGTCTCTGTGAAAATAAGTGAGAGATTTAGGGTTCACTTTGAAATCCTACATCACTCATTCTCTCTCTCTAGCTCCCAAACAGTTGAAATTTACCTATTTTTGCTATGTTACATGCACAGTGCATTACAGTAAGGTCACCCTACAGCTTTTTTGAAGTTCTAGGCCATCCGGTCCCTTCAGTGGTTGTCTGGATAACTGTTTCGATCAGTTTACTGCGTATCAGTATTCCAATACCGATCGAATGCAGCTGAACTCCGCCGTTTTTTTAAATTTGCAAATTTAAAAAATAAAGTAAATTTATTATTATTACTATTATTATTATTATTATTATTATTACTCTTCGTTTTGTATATGCGTAGAGTATAATAAATTAACAACTTTATTTATTGATCGATTTTGTTAAAAATAATATGGGTCGTCCTCTAGCTAACACTAACTTAATGTCCAAATTTCAGTAAATTCGGACTTTCCGTTCTTAAGTTATTTTGCTTACGAGAAACGTAACGGACCGATAGACAGGCACACAACCATTTTGAAAGTTGTTCAGAATTCGGTGACATGGAATTTTTTCTTTACGAGCGATATTACCGCTTTTAGAAATGTACTGATCGAGTGCAACATACTCTTTTGTATTTGCGAAGAGTATAATAACAATATCATACGTATTTTTAATCGATCTCAAAATCGATATTAAGTAATAAGATGCAACGACGGTGAAATTTTATTTTATATTTATTTAGTGGGCGTTTTTACAAATATATTTTCGATTTTTTTTTAGTTTCAATGGTTTTCTTTTTGGGAGCCATCTCCCTGAAAACGGATAGTACCCGCCACATACAAATTAGCGAAATCACGCATAATATGAAAACCTTTCTTTAATGTATTTACTATTAAATTATCCAACAAAAAAACAAGATATTTGATTCACATGACAATCTTTCTGAAGTAAAACCTCTAGCTACTGTGCTACAGGAAAATTAAGCTGTTCGAATGGGAATCCTTACTGTGACCACGACTGTACAAGGTTGGACCCAAAAACCTAAATTAATATTAATGCATCATCACAACATTTTTCTGTGGCGAACACTATGGGTAGTAGCTACTACTTGAAATAATATAATTGCTAATTATCAGTAAAATGTACGCTACAAAATACACAAATGAAAATAAAGGTATCTCGAGTTGACCAACTTTGGTTTTAAGTAAAATAAGTACAAAATTTAACCCCGATGACAAATTCTGTGCAGTAGTCCGGTAATAATATTTATAAACTTATTAATTAACTCTTACTTGACAGTCAAATGAGGGTTAATTAACAAGTTTATGAATAACTTGGAAGACAAATAGAAGTGTAGGTACACCGGAAGCGGCTATTATTTTATAGAATAATTAATATTCGAAATTAAATATTTAAGTGGAAAATTAATAAATAAGGAATTTGCGCCTTTTTTTTCACAAAAATATATACGACAATACAGGATTTACTTAATCTGGATGAAGGCTCAAAGAACGGTTATAACTGTTAATAAATTGCTATCATATTTTTTTGGGACTTCCATGTGCATAAGTCTTAATACCGCAATCCGCAGTGCGGTGGTTTCGTTCTATGGAGATATCTTATCAAATGATGCACAAGCAGTTTTATATTGAAAAATATTGCTGTCTGGAAATCCCCTTATTTCAAAATTTAATATATCCAAGCCGCGCTGAATTGGTTTTAATAATTATAGCAGGCAATTTCAACTGCTAATCATAAAGATCCAACTTAAGACCAGTCGATGCACACATATTCGATAACAATAAAAATCTTGTTCAAAATACCAACAAAGGAATACTTAATGTTATTTTACAAACATGATCAGTAATACCGAGGCTAAAATTTGAGAACATACCTGCAGGTATTTAAACAAAATTATACCGGGGTATTTTTTTAATCTTATTTTGACAATTTTGCTAGCAAATATATTGATAGATCAATTGAAAGTTAATCATCTCCAGATCATGTCAACATGGTTGGCGAAACGGGTATGAAGTGAAAGTGTTCGAGTGTAGCGTTCAAGCATTTTAGTGTTTATGTAAAATACTTCAGAAGCAGCCTCACTTCGAAAGTTTCAGCCTTCTGCAGGATGCAAAATTCGTTTAAAAAAGTTTAAAAGAGGCTTCAGCGTTTTAGTTACGGGTTTTCAAGGTATATGAATTTTACATAAAAAGTTAAAGATTTTAGGACACTGCTTTAACTTACTTAGTATTTACATACAAAAGCAAAGGTTTTGCGTTTAAAGTCGAGGAAATGTAGCATTTAACCCCAACATGAGACTTCGCCCCACCTGATTTTTATGCGAGATGGTGCAAAATGTTTCTAAAGATGTATAGAACAAGGTCAGAGTTATGGGAACTGTTGCTTTTTCGATTTCCGGTCACCAACATTTTTTTTTATCAAGTTGATTGTATATTTTGGACAATTCTAAGCATTTTTTGACTCTTGGCATTTTTTACTTAACCTTACCATTCTCGAGATATAAGCGTTTACAAATAAGTGTAATTAAAATCTATATTTTTGAAAAACTAGTACAGGCAAATTAGCCATTTAGGGTAAGAAAAAATAATAAAATGATCATCTCTGGTATTTAGGTAGGTAATAATCTGGAGAATCTCTGCACTTCCAAGTTCCGAGAAAAAAGTTTTCAATAAAATTATAGCTCGTCTCTTTCTCTACAAAAAAGGTCTTTCCAAATTTTTGTTTTACTCAAGCCGTTTAGAAGATAAATGGAGTTTTCCATTTTTGAGCTGCTTCGAAATGCGCGTAAAATGAGAATTATTCGGGAGTTTCGTTCGATCGGACTCATAGATCGATAATTCTTACTATTCTGAGCCCCTAAAAAAATTTAAATAACATGAAATGTAGACAAAGTCTCAGCTTTTCTGTGGAACTAATTACAAAATTCATAAAAAAAATTATCATAGAGTAGTATAAGTACAGTTGATCCACAGATTTTTTCTTATCTTTCCCGGGAGTCGTTAGAATGATAATTCATTTTGCAAATATATTCTTATATAATGACATATTAATCTAATTAACATTTTATTGCAATTACTTTTGTTGGAAAAATATGCCTTGCCATCAAAGTAGAGGGTACATTTCTCATCAATCAGTCCAAATTTTGGAATTCAATTCGCTAGATCTTAATTAATAATAATAGCAGTCTTAATTTTTGGATCATAAGTACAATAAAACATATTCTTTCGAATGATTTTAGAGTTTTTTAAATGCGTGCAGTACTTTTTGAATTTGTCTAGATTATTCATACACGTTTAGAAAATACACAATTATGCAATAAAACATATACAACTTATTTGTTTCGTAACACTCTTCAATGAGATTTTCACGAAATATATATTAAAGTGCGTGAAATCGAATCCACCTATTGTTACGGAAAAAATAGGGAGGATGCATAAAACTTACAGATATGAATAAATTAACTGTACAAAGTTTACTAAGCCATCTTCTAACACTCTTTTGTATGATTTTTGTGATTAGTTCCACATTAAAGCTGAGACATTTCTCTACATTTTATGTTATTTTCCCTTTTCTTAGCGGCTCTGAATAGTAAGAATTATCGATCGATGCGTTCGGTCGTATGAAAGTCCCGGAGAATTCTCATTTTTCCCGCATTTCGGAGCGACTCAAAACTATAAGTGGAAAACTGGATTTATCTCCTAAACGGCTAAAGTAACACAAAAGGACCTATTTTGTAGAGAAAGAGACGAGCTACAACTTTTGTTGAAAACAGTTTTCTCTATTTTCATTATTTTAGCCGCTAGAGCAAAAAACCGAAAATCAGAAAGTTTTTCCAAATTTTTTTGAATTTTCCCGGAACTTGGAAGTGCAAAGAATGCATCATTTCATTCTACAGGTTATTAGCTACTTAATCCCGTAGATGATCCTTTTATTAATTTTGGCGAGGTTTTTACAAAATTTTGCCTTCATTGCCTGTACTATAGTATTTTTTATCATTGACATGAATTTAAACATGTGGACTTTATGTATTGGGTAAATCTAAGCATTTTTTGACTCTTTTTACCTACCCTCCTCGAGACATAATCATTAAAAAACTTGTATTTAAGCTTTTCTTTTTTCAAAAAACTAGTATTCAGGATAATTTCAGGATGTTGGTTATCAATTAAAACATGAGGACTCCTATATTTTAGACAATTCTAATCATTCTTTGACTCTTGATATTTTTTACCTAACCTCATCCTTCTCGAGATATAAGCGTTTAGAAGAAAAAGGTGTATTTAATTTCTATATTTTCTAAAAACTAGTAGGTGTTCTTGATCGTTAGAATTATCTAAAATATAAAATGGTTCCTTTAAACTTTCCTCGACTAACTACAATTATTGTTTTAAACCTTATAAAACTTGTTTTAATTTGTTTTTCTTCATGACTTTATGCATCAAAATTGACCAAGATGCAACGAAAGGTGACGTTCGCGTGATTTGCAGCTGAAAAGAAGCGCTTAAAACTGAAATATTTTCAAAACTCTCTTTTGGAAACATGCATAGGACATAAATTGAGGCTTGATTGCTTTTTTAAAGCATTTTCTAGCTCAAAAAAATGACGTTTTTTCACCAAAAGTTACCTCTTCAATTTTTTTCTGAAAAATTGAAAATTACGCCGGTTTAATCAATTTATTCAAATTAGTATATACATCACATTTAATACAATGGTAATAAACAATAGATTTATAGATTTTTTTAATTGGAGATAATCAACGAAATGACTTAACATTTGCATGTGCCTTGATTTTTTAATTTGAATACATCTTACACTAGATACTAAATAATATAGGATTAAAGATAAACTAAAACTAAAACTAGGAACCAAAACTCATGAAGTACTCGAGGATCGAACGAATTGTATTCTATTTATTAAAGAAATAAGAACGAAAAAATGTTTTTCTAAAAAAAGATTCTGAATGAATCAAAGTTAGTACTTATAAAATGTCTACATTCTTTATTAAACTTTTTAAGATTAATCAATGGCTTGATTTTAATTGGTAATAGGTTATGGAACTTAGGGGCTAAGTATTGAAATGATCTTAGTCCAATATTCTTATTTCCAACAGGTATTTGTAGGCTTTTATGAACTTTACCCCTAGTTTCGTGCTGATGGGATATGAAATTTTTTAAGTGCTTATTCTTTTGTAAAAATGAGCAACAAGCTAAGATGTACAGTGAACGGACATTAAGAATCTCTTCTGTATTTAGTAAATTCGTAGGATAAAGGCTAGACTTTTTGAAACTTATTTTCAGGATGAAGTTTTGTATTACATTTAGCTGTTTTAGCGTTAAGTCAATATTAAAAGAAGATAGTCAGTCACGTTTTATGGTATTATATATATTGTTCCGAATGCGTTAAATTAAAAAAAAATATTGTTGATATGAATATGATAATTATTATAATTAAGAATATATACAATATATATGAATATAGTAAAACGGATATCGGAGATGCCATACCTACATTTGGCAATTAACTGCCTCTCTCAATATTTGTATTTATTTTGTATATTGTGTCTTTTGAAAAAGGTATCGACATTGTATTTAGGAAAGAAGAGTGGGGCAATAGTTGCTATAATTCCGGACCCGTCGCTTCAAAAGAAGCTGAAGAAAAAAATAATGTTAGCGAAGAAGAGGAAGAATAAATTGTATGAATGATTTTATGCATTTTGAAATAATTTTATAGGATCTCTAATTGACTTTCACCCCCTATTTAGGGGTAGATTTGATCTTAGATTCGTATTACCGACCTAAGAAACGTAAGTATAAGACACTTGGCGGCGAATAACGTCTTTAACTTCGAATTTTTATACCACTTTTCCTAGTTAGGGGTGGCCTTCACCCCTAAGGGGTGAGAGAGTAGTGATTTTTAAGATTTTTTTACCTATAACTTTTTTAGAACACATTGCACACATTTGCTGCTTTTTGAGCTTTATTGACTAGTCTAATAATAAATTGTATCAATGTATACTTGTAATTTTGCGTTTAATAATAGATGAAAATTAATTTGGTACAGTTGATTAAGCTCTAAAAAAAAAATTTAAAACTGACTGGAAAACGCATCCTTAATTAAGAAAGTACTAATTAGCACATAATACTACTTACCGGTCCTCTGTGGTGCGTAGGGATCGTTGACGTGATCCTCCTGGTAAATAACTGAATGGAATGTTCGGTTAGGGTGATCACTGTGGGGGAAGTAGTGATGAGCCTTCTCCACAAAATAAGAGCCCTTAGGTGATATAATCTTTCCTTCGAAAACGCCATCAATTAACGAACCAAACACCGAGCTCCCGGGTTCACCTGTAAAATAATTAACAAAAATTAGAACAAAAGATCTCATCAATGAAATTTCAATGTCTTAAAATGACAAAATGTTTCTTCAGGTGAGAAAAAACTTTATACACAAAGAATCTCGTGAAAATTATACGTAAGTATACTAATTACTTCAAAAGGAACTTGCAGTCTACGTTAACGGTTTATGGGTTTTTGTAAACTCTGTCGAAAATGTCTTCCATATTATTTTGCCTACTAGTTTTCCTAGCGTGAAATTGTCGGTCATGTTTGTACAATTTATATCTAGTTTCAGATCCTTCTTCTCCAAAATACCCTACTGGCAATACAGTATTTTCAATGATCTGTTTACTGTGCGCTAGAACTTTATGCACAGTTGCAGGCATTGGGTACCAGGAATATTTCGTCATGTATAGTCTGGCTGTTGCCTAGCAATATTCTTCCAATTTTGGTGCAACAAGGTAAACAACTTTTGAGAACGAAAAAGGGTCCTTAGGGACGATATAAATGGTTTGTTGGACTTTTATTGGCGATTACGCAACTTCTCCACAAGAAAAAAGATGGCGGAATGTTATTTCAAGAATTAATGTTTTTAAACGTATACCTCTCGCTAGAAAACTAACTACGTTCGATATTGCTCCGATATTTTATATTTATATTCTACTGACATGAGTGCATCTATCTGTACTGATGGAATTCCAACATGACTTACGGTCTTTTTCTAAATAAATCCAATTTCACAGGAACGAAATTTGTGTGGTCAAAATCTCGACGTGCGGGCAACTATATTAAATGTTTGAATTCTGTGTATGCTATACGCGAAGGAAATATGTCTAGAGATCAACAAAGTTTTTGCAACAAAAATTAGCTCGATATCGATATCAGATCCATGTCGCACATAGTTAGTTTTCTAGCGAGCGCACTATGGTTTCTGAGCATGGATTTCTTGGCCAAAATCCCATTTTCCAATTTTCAGAGATAACCTCTTAGTACCCAAATGTTGATAGTAAACACCCTACTGGACAAGGTTCTCTACCTGCACGTCTGTTACACCCGCCCTTTTACATAACTAGGGCAATATAATTTGCTGTTTAGAATACGGGTTTCAGTTATTGAGCGTAAATAACAAGCGGGAAAGTGTGCTATTGCTGTGTTTTTCAACATTTTTGTGTGTCGTATTTTTTTATTGTTCTTCAGGTATGTAGTTTTTATAAATTTAATAGAAAAATCCCAAGTCTTTCATTAGTGGTTACAGTAAAATAACAATGATGTTTATGAATTTTCTTATGGCCAAATTTAAATATAAAAATTTGAATTGACTTATAAAAAATTGGCGGCGTTTGGCCGTGATAAATTCTACGCCAATGTAATCAGTCCTTATCATTGTTTATTATTACGTATAGTTTACCCGCAACTATTTGCAACTTTTGATAAATTATTATATTTTGTAGAAGTATACATCGTTTCAAGATCGAAGACCTTGTAGAAATATGGTTACAAGGAAGTGACAAAGACGACAAATTCTCGGCAATTTGGGACTATGTAAAAAATACGATAGGAGAGAATATTGATTCAACTAATAAGTAGAGACTACGGGAAAAATTACGTCGTTTGTGCCGGAATGTCGATGAACGGTGGACTCAAGCTTCTCGGCGCAAGGATTATTTTAAAAACAAAAACGCTACTTGGCTAAAAGGACATTTCGTTTTTTAAATAGACGAGCCAACGAAATCATCTTCTTCTGGTCGGCCGAGTCTATCATTCTCCAAAAAATCATCCAGATCACAAAGAAGGGAAGCTGCGCAATTATCACATGAAAAGAAAGACGAAACATCTTTAACTGTACGAGCTACGAGTATAGCTGCACGCCAATAAGGAAAACACGATATAGCAGCAGTTTTGAAAGAAGTAAATAAAAGTCCAACCCGACCAACTAAAATTAGAAAAATCCTTTTTTCTTCAGAAAAAAAAATTGAATTACTCAGTCGAAGAAGTGCTAGAACTGATTTTAGACTCCAATTTAAGTAAGCAACAGTATTTGGATATTCGACGTGGAGCTATTTCAAGAAATTGTAAAATGTACCCCGACTACAAAGAAGATCATTGGAAATACTGTATTGCCAGCAGGGTATTTTAGAGAAGAAGGATCTGAAGCTAGAAATAAATTGTACAAACATGACCGACAATTTCACGCTAGGAAAACTAGTAGGCAAAATAATATGGAAGACATTTTCAACAGAGCTATGGATACATTAGATCCTATCATTTCAAGTATTAGTTTACAAAAACGCACAAACCGTCAACGTAGACTGCAACTTCCTTTTGAAGTAATTAGTATGCTGCTGAAACCAAAACCTGCAACTTTACAATCTGAAGAGAGCAGGGAGGTCGATGATGTCCAGGACGATGTAGAGAACGTCGAAGAGGATATATTGCCTATTGACCAATTAGATTTAATAGAATTGGAAAACGACATATAATTGGTATACAATTTTTTTGTTACGTAATCAATAAAACTTTGCCAAACAAGCATTTGTAATTAAAATCTTTACGTTAAATACCCCTTAATTTATGTATTTTTGTTATTAACTATCACAGGAAATAGTTACGCCACTTAATTTTTCCATAATATAATTTAATTAATTTTGGTCAGATAATCTGGGTTTAGAAACCATAAGCATTTTAATTGTAATGCTGGAAACATTTTCTTATTTTGTTTCCTGACGTGTTCAGGGTCACGTTAATAAATATGTATACAATCAAAAGTATAAAAAGCCGACGACTGTTGTTGATTAATTTATTCTTGACTATGATCTATCGTTTCATAACCAACGGGTCGAGAAATCTGTTGCTGTTGCGTGACGCTGCTTTTTATGCTTAAACAGGCCTCAGATACACGCACAGTATTTTCAATACTAAAAAATCCGGTAAGGAATTACTCCCCTACGCGTCGACATAGGGAGTTGTCGACGCCGTGATGACGGGATTAGAGGTAATACATAATATGAGAAATTTATCAAGACCATATTTAATTCAGTTGTCGACTTTCATACGACAAAAGATTATTAATATTTTCTTACAATTTTATAAAGTTACTTGAAAGAATTGCATTACGCTCATTCGTTAGCTTTATTTCCTTCCGTCTTTTACTTGCTTTTTCAACTGCTTCAATTAAATAATTCATTGTAGAAGAAGAGCACTTTGTTAGAGAATTCTAAGTTGAATTTATAAATATGTATATTCAGTTAGAAGCTCTCAAACATTGGCATTACGTACATAACATGTAATCATAAGGCAGACAAAAGCTGGGATTTTCAGGACAATAAAACCAAAGTATATTACAGTGGAATATAATTATCTAGTTACAAACCTTCATATTTTCATTCTAATATTATTAGCCTTCATAAAATAACTTTTTAGAAGTTGGCAAATTTAAGTTTCCTATAAATATATATATCGTAGATTATGAGTTTTCTTTGGTACACTTTAAAAAACAATCCAGATTAAAGACAGAATATAACAACACCAATGGCAGTAACACTGCATCGAAAGTTGAATACTTTTCCTAGATAAAGTAGTATTCATTTGTTGGAAAGTAATTATTAAAGCCGTTATAAAAGAAAACCAATGTACTACCCAACTAGAATTTTGTTCTCGAATTTTAATGTTCTCACAAGAAAACTGTATGTATTTGATACTGTAGGATTGTACTTTGTACTTTTACTCTAGTGGTAGGTACTACTTTAATATATTATTAAAAAACCCCTTTGCATTTGACTTATTACTGTTCTTATTAATAAATTGTAAATATTCATGTACCAATCTTTTGCTAAGTTTCTATGACTAAATTGTCTATTCCTATACAAGTTGTAAACTTTTAGCACAAATTTATTCTATACTAAAATAGTTTGTACAATACAAAAAGATGAAAAATATTATCAAAACATGGTGAAGCATACTGACTCTTTTTCTAAAATTGACGATAACAATACGCTGGAGAGATCTGACCAAGCACATCAAAAACACCCCGTATAAAACACTTAAATTTATTTAATTTGAAAGTTACAAGTCAGCTCTTCTCCGTTTGTTGTTATTCATGTCGATGCACTCTACAATTTTCCAGGGGATAAGCCAGCGTTCAGAGTGTAATTTCCTTTTTCAAATGTGAAGATTTTAAAAGGCAGAATTCAAATTGAGTTTATGTTCATGAAAACAACCGTAAACGTCGTTTGCATATATGGTGTTTGTCAAACGACGAGAACTGGTATCATCTAAAATAGATTTACCAGCAGAGCCAGTGGCGTGTAAATACAGTAGGCTTGAGATAATTTTAACAATAACAGGGTATTTTCCCTCAGTGGAACTTGATAACGCCCTTTGAATATGTTGAAGTGATAAAGAGAGGACCTTTATCGAATATAATAATAATATGTATATTTTGTTATAATAATAATTTTTTTATAATAATAATCAACTTTATTTAAGGTGAGACAAATATTTTTGGTTGATTAAACAAATAGGTACATATTCTACGAAGATATCGTGGAGAAGTCTGGCACAAATTGCTACTCATACTTAACCATAACCAGGTCCATAACCTGATACACTTGGCGAATGACGTAGTAGTTAAATCATATGCTTATACACGAACACAATAAGAAAAACGTGAAGACAAAAGAGAAAGAAGAAAAGTAAGAGAAAAGAAGAGAGGTAACGAAAGGTCTTCTTAAACAGATGTTAAAAGATTCAGATACCTACTGAAGAAGATATCAAATATTATACATCCAGAAAGGTGGATGCTGACAAAAACTATATCAGTTAAACATGTCCATACCAATAATCGCGCACCAAACAGAAAATGTTTCTGACTGAAAGCTGACCCATCAGTTCAACAAATAGTGTACCCAAACGAGTTCTGGCCTAGACGCTTGATATTCGAACGCTTCAACTTTCGAAGAGGACGTTTTTTAAACCACCCAAGGTCAACCCCGAAAATCTAAACCAACAATTGAATTTTCTCGACCTTAGTATACAGAGTCTATTAAAGAGTATTTTTGAACTTGAAGCCTTCTATGAGCATGTAAGTTCTTTTACTTTGTATTGGCTAAAAAAATTGAAATTAGACACATAAACATCCTCAGACATACAGACATTTCCGAGTTTTGTAGACAGCAATTTAAAAGAGGAGGTGTATACTAGCTGAATATACCTTAAATTGTCAAGCACTCAATATTAACAGTGGTTTCCAAATACAATAGATAAATATAAAAAAATATCAACGGGATTTAATCGAGGTTTTGCTCGACTGCAGTATGCAATGAATTGATCTTTGCCTTAACTGAAACGCCGCTGTTTGCAGCGAACTGCAAAAGTATCAAACTCTTGGAAACACCTTCGACCCGACTATCCCGAATACTTTTTGCTCTAATTTAGAACATTAGTAACAGTGTTTAAATACTGCTTCCATTCAACAAACTTTCTCAGGCTTCTCTTTATGATTGATGACTGTGGTATGCGATGCTTTTTGTTCCATATAAACTATTGATTTATTTGTTTTCAGAAAACAATCTGCAATAATCATTAATATCATTTTCGCCAACTTGTTAGACATCTCTTGTTGTATTTATTGCATGGCTGGCAATGCCAGTAGTTACAAAACACTAACAATTACTGACATTTGGAGTAATTCTAAAGTGTTATCCAAACAGGAATGAAACTTTTAACTTTAATTCAGCTTTAGGGTAACTTGAAAATTGAAATGAGAGATTTAAAACTCACGTGATTTTTTTGCCCAAATAGCATTACGATTGATATAATGCTAATTAATGAGTTAAGTACGCTCATTAGAGTGGTCCTTAAAAGGCACCAACATTTTTTTCCTTTTATTTAAACAATCACTTTGTCATTTTCTTCATTATCATGATAAAATGTATCAGCATTATTTTCAGAATTTTTAAACAACTTTTAGGGGCCGCTACCGAGACTTGATTTTTTTAAAATGGCAAATGTATTTTATAAGTATATTTTATTCCGAACAAATTGTTACATGTTTTTTTGCCAAAATAAGGCTAAATAATACTAATTTAAGTAGAGAATTTAGAAAACTTCTTCACATCAATGAAACAGTGTTCCAAGACAAGTTCTGCAAAGATTTCATTAATATTTTTTCACATGGTTTTCTTTTAGTTCTCATAGATAGTTATTCTCTCTGCTGTTTGCAAAATCCTATAAAGAATATGTTTCAATACAACTAAGCAAACAAATAATAATTAAAAGATTGATCGACTTACCTGTAAGGAAGATCCAATCTTAATTATTCGAGCATCGTAGTCCTTCTATGATAGTACTGGTAGGTACACTTTATCGGCATGATTCACGCACAGTGAATCATGCCAATAAAGTGTACCTACCAGTACTATTATAGAAGAACGGAGATGCGATGAATAATTCACTGTTAAATATTCAATTTGTGTGTTCACAAGTGAATGCATTCACTTGTGAACGTTTGAAAATGGCACGTTGTGCCGAAACTGCAGAAACGTTTTGGTTACAATAAATTCAGTGATACAAAACAAAGTAAAATGTGTTTCAACGGATAATTAAACAACAGTTTTAAAAAAAGTAAATAAGGGAAATTTTTTGTTTTTTAAATGATTTACAAGTAAAGTAAAGAAGCATTATATTTGTAGAATTAAGAAAAAAATTATAAAATTGTTTCCCTTCAAAGTTTTTCATCCCTTAATATCTTCTGAGGCTTAACTTTTTTAATCAAAATGCTACATAAAAAAATTATAAGAGAAAGTTGTAGAGCATACTATTATCCACAAAATTTCTATTGTAAATAGTAATAAATATTTTTGTAGGTTTCAGTTACGAACACATATCAAAAGATGTGATAACATCTTTATTTTCAAGATGGCGTCCAAATGGAGGGGGGGAGGTTTATCCCAGAAACTGAGTTTTAGACTCACCACCTCTCTACGTTAAAATAAAATCGGTGTCTTACCAAAATGCGCAGCTAGATGCCAGATGGACTACAGTAGCATACTATACAAAATATTCACGAAACTTTATTTATTTGAGCCGATAGAGGAAATGTTAACATTGTAACTTCTAAAATGTCTCTAGTCATTTTTTTACAAGCGCTCGTTTTTCGTTCAAAACAACTAACTAACAGGATGGCGGAACAAAATTTCAAAATTTCGATTTTAGCAACCACCCTCATTTTCATAAAAAGATTTACAATAAAAAAAATATATTCTCAACATTATTAAGTACTATTATTTACTGCTTATAAAAGAAATACAACACTATATTACCTCACATTACATTTTAAGCAAGGTGTACGAACAAAGCTTTTGTGAGGTATCAACGTTGGCTTTTATAGGATTAGATTTATATCGATTCGAGTTCATTTAATTACTATAAGTTTAAACCAAACAAAGATTTGTAAGAGTAACTACACAATACATCCCTAGTTGTTTGCCATGTGAAAGTTTTACGAATAAATGGTTGCAACAAAAATTGTCTTTGTTTGCCATCGAGTATTTATTTTCCCAAAGCAAACAGATTATGGTATCTTTTAAAGTTATAATTATTGAACTAAGTGGACCTAACTCGTTGGGATTTGCGAGCTTATAACCCGTCGTTGACAAATGGAATCTACCGAATCTTCCCACAGTCTCTAAAAATTATAGTAACAAAGTATCTTTAGAAATAATGAGACAAGTTACTTACCACTACTTACCGTGGTATATCTTTATTGCTATCTTCTGAAATTCTACAATATGTAGTGAGAAATCAAATTTTCATTTCATCAGATGTTAGACAATTATTCGGATTTCAATAAAAAATGTCCTACGACAGATCCAGATTATAATGCATTGAGATATATTAATTCATTCCTAGAGAATAAAAAGATACCGTTAGGTATTTTCTGTGATTTGCCCCAGGCATTCAATTATGCTAATCAACATGCCATCCAATACTGCTTCAAAAAAAGGAATATTATAGCATACATGGCAGCGAAAATAATCATCAAAATTCATTTACTTGAAAGACAAATGCGTGTTGAAATAACCGAGATAGACAACAATGTAATAAAATAAAAAATTCTGAATATGTAGAGGTTGAGACTAGAGTTCCCCAAGTATCTATTCTAGGCCCAACATTATTTTTGACATGCATCAGTAATATAGTCCAAAATTTTCATTATTTACAGTAGATATGAGCATAATAATACATGACACAAAGACGATTTAATTAAACAAGCCGCTAAACTTTATAAGACAGCATATCAGACTGACTCTTTGCAAAATAAACTCGCACTCAACAGCAGTAAAACAAATAACATAACTTTTCAACTAAAGGGAAAAACAAATCCAATTCTTAAATTGGGCATCTATATTGATTCACAACTATATATGCCACATTAATCTAAAAAAAATCGAATAATTTATTTTGTACACTTTCTGAATTTGCTAAAATATGGAATTTAATTCTGGTATGCAGCAAGTAGCTCTAAACAGCTGTTTTTGGCACAAGAAAAGCAATTAGTATATTACGCGAAGTTATTTTAAGCAGATAAAAATATTTACCCCAACTAATTTATGTATCCATTCACAAGAATATAGATTTCCTTAGTACCTACACGAAATAACATACATTATCCGACAGGACATTAAGATTACTTATTACTATATCAAAATACAATCATAACAGAACTGGAACATGTCCCCTGTATTCGGGAATAATTATTTAAAACATATTACCAACTGATCTAAAAACATTAAATTGCAAAGCTTTTAAATGCAAAATAAATAAAAATACTGTTATGTCAACATATATTTTATAACTTGAATATTTTACAGCTGCACATGTAACAGAAAACCATGGGTTTTAATTTTCTCTTAATTTAGCAGTAGTAGTAGTTTTGGCGTATAATAATAATAGGTGAGCGGTATACCCCCAAAAAGGAATCGATTTGTTATTTTATTGTCAACAAAAAATCTTATTAAACTTTTTTGATTCCGATGGCAGGCAATTGGTTAATAACAATGATCAGTGAAGATTTCAATGTTTTTACATTTATCTGAACAAGAACATAGCTCACAATATTTAAAGCCTTGCGGTAAGCAAAGGCAGATTTCCTCATCGCCACAAGGCGATAGAGAATCGAGAAGTTGGAAAAAGATCATATTTTACCTTTCGGTGACTTTGAGTGGAGTATCTCGAAAACCAAGGATCACAAGGGTGTCCGGTTGGAGATCTTCGTAACGCCCAGCATTGGATACAAAATTTAATTTTGAATCAATTGAGTAAAAAAAGGGACCATTTTAGTCTAAAAAAAGTTAAAACGTGAAATGTGAAGAGTTGTCGAAAACGCGGAAATTTTTTAGATTGTTCATCTTCAAAAATTTGTGAAAAAATTAAAGTATCGCAAAAAATTTGAAAAGAGAAATCGAATGCCGCAAACTAGAAGTCGATAAAGATTCGGATTTATACCGTTAAAAACGCAAATTACTTTTCATTTTTTTAATTTGAAATTGCCGTTGTTTAAAAAAGGCGCATTTTCAAAAAAGTAACGAGAGTTATAAAGTGTTGAAAAGTGCTTCCAAGCAATTAAAAAAGATTTGCGGATCGATTGCCTGTCACCTTCATATTTCATTCCGTCATGCAAACATGAAATATTTCATGCAACTTTGGCTTTAAAATGCCACGAGAACCAAAAAAGGGTGAACTATATAAAAAAATATAGTCTTAAAACATAAGTCTTGACGATAATTTTCCAAAAAAAAAGTTTAAAAGCTTTGGTAGAAGCTGAGAAGTAACTTTTTTAAATGGCCATTTTGGCCATTTTCGGCTTTTAATCACCTGTACTTAAAAAATGGCGTGTTTTGGAAAAAAATGTCAACAGAGAAAAAGTGTTTATTTAGGCCCAATTAACCTAAAGGATGTGTTTGGAAAACGATTTTTTCTTTTATTTTTATGTTTCTTTGCCAATAACAAATTACCTGCCATTGGAATAAAAAAAATTTAATAAGGTTTTTTGTTGACAATAAAATAATAAATCGACTCCAAAAGGTTTCAATCCGTCGAAACTTCAAGGTCACCTAGGTTTTCCCAGCGCCTTTTTGAGGGTATACCGCTCACCTATAAGGTTGCTTTGAAGAGGTACACAATGTACAGGGTGTCCAAAACTCATCGTCATCTTTTGAAGGGGTGATAGGCCAGCTCATGACTGACCAGAATATGAAAATATGGCAGTAAAAAATTGTTAGTTTTTGAGATATTCACACTTTTATGAACTTGGTGAAAATCGACACCTTAGATCAGTCTTTCGTGTACCACAGCCACAAAATTCCATACTTTAAGATTCTAATTTTGTTCCGCAACCCTGAATAGCCCTGCTGTTGATGAGCCCTAAATTAAATTACCCTGTATAAAGAAATTTAAAAATCTTTCATCACTTTGGTTAACTAATAGGCGATACTCACCTACTATATGACCATGATACACATGGGACGTATCCACGTCGATCTGGCCTTGTGGTCCGTGCACCTCCAACGAATCACTGAACACACTGAGGTCTCTCTTCAACCGTAGTCGAAAATCACGGCTATGGGCACGAAACGATAAATGAACGAAATTGTCTCTAACAACTGATCTCTTCGCTCGGATGTGAGCTTTGTGAACGTCCGTGGTATCGTAATCGAGAGGCTCATAGTGACTTATGTACTCGTTCAAACGTTCAGCTGTAACAAAAAAGATTAATCATTTCAGAGATAAATTCAAATATGGGGTCGAAACAAAAATATATCAACTTTAACATAAGATATTCTTGAGAACAGGACATACAATGGGGATCCCTGCTTTCATCATTTTGCCATTTAATTAAAGAGACATATTTCACTTATTTTTTAAAAATGTGTAAAATGAGATTGCTCGAATATTTACAAGCCCTACCTTTGACTTTAATTGCAATTAGACCAAAACAAGTTTGCTATTTTAAAAGATGAACTATGCTGTATATCATGCAACATTCGAGGACTGCAAACATTTTTCTGGTTTAAAAGAAGACGTTACGATTCATAAGTTCATTAGTTTTTGTATTTGGCTGAAGAGATTTCGGTTCTGTTAAAAATTGCATTATAACAAATATATTTTGAATGAGCCATGATTTGAATACAGATGAAATCAATACCTTTTACTATTGCGTGAAACATTCTGCTTCAGGAACGGTTACGGAAGAATTAAATGACCTCGATATACATTAGTTTTATAACATGACTCTATATTTGAGATATTTGGTGCGGCTACCCGCTTAACAGACAACCACGACAGATGCTGTGATGCCATGTGTGTTATACAGTAAACGAAGACCAGCTAGAATATTGGATGTCAGAGCGCCTGGCAATCGGTTATACATCATGTTAGTTCATCATCGAATGTATACCGCGGCCTTTTAATTCTCACGTAACTGCATATTTACACACAAAATAAAAGCGATATACAGGGTATTACGTAATTCATTGATATTTTTTTCCTACAACAGTTTGAAGCGTTCACATTTTGCTATTACATCAGAAAAAATTCACACATCTTGCATCTTTCGCAAATATCTTAAGCGTATTGAAAATACCAGATGCAACTATTAGTCCGGGAGACAGGTTTATAATATTGGTGATCCAGTCTACCTGCTTTAGCAAATTAATAGCTAGAATTAATATTTATCAAATTATATAGTTGTTTCGTCCGCATTAGCAATAATAAATATACACCTATTTATCTAGTTGTTTAGTTTACTTTCGCGCGTTACATTTTAAATTCTCTTCCGTTGAATGGTATTGTCAGGGTTTTTTGTGACTTCTTACGGCCATGCGCCTCACGCAAAAGGAAGTCAGATTGCTAACACACGTTCGTGGACGCATATATAGTATCACTCGCCGCTATCATTAATTGAATTTTATATTGTGTATTTTGCTGCAAATTTGTTACACGTTTCGCAAATTTGCCGATCTTAAATGTGTTCAACGTGCCTGCCAGCAACGTGGTCCAGTCCAGGTGGTGTGAGAGCTCTCCCCCCAAAACCACCCCAACATCAAGACATCAAGGAGACCAAGGCGGGCCTTTATTAAGGTAAGAAGTTTGCGAAATTTCTCTGTTTTTACCATTCAAACGCAATCAATTACAGTCCAAATCTGGGCACTCATTCGAGCTGCCATTTTTTGAGTTAATACCGCACATTTTTTTGGCCCTTCGACCAACGGATAGGTTTTTGTTGTTTAAATAATTTTAGTAGTTAGTAGTTTTAGTAGTAATAGCTTAGTAGTATTACATTTAATGCATTAAAGTAAAATTAATTTAGTTTGCCTATTGAATTTAATTGTTTTCTGATCCTTTCTACATTATTATCGTGTCTTAAATTCATCTAAGTGTGTATATTTATTATTAGGTCATATTATTTCATATAAATTTAGTTTCTGCCATATTGGTTTGGTATTCCTTATCAGTTAAAGATAATATAGAACCACGGGAGCCGTTTAAGGGTTTTTTCAGCTTGACTAGCGCACGCACTTCATTAATTGGTAGCTGCGTGGATTAACTGAGAAAGGAGTGGGGATCATTTGGATTAGAGTCTCGCTGGTACACATAGTTAAATTTTGTCGATTGACATTTAATACACTGAGATTTATTGTTTCCTACGCGAAATCATTCACATTCAATATGTCAACATCAACTACAGATAAGGTTAAAAGGTGTAAGGCTTTTCGTTCTATAGAACTAAACAAAATTCATGAATTATATGAAGTAGCACAAACCGCTGTGGATGATCGAAACATTCGCACTCTGTTTAAATTACGTTTTCTCGAAATCGATCATATCAAAGAGGAGTTCACTAAGCAACACTATGCATTGCTTGCCTTACTAGTTACTAGTGAGGACGCCACCGTAAAGGACGAAGACGCTATACGTAAAACTTTTGATAAAGAATATTTCGCAATCAGAACAATTTACACAGATATTTTTGAAAGTATTTCCGATGACACACAAGACTTGGATATACCACAAGTGCAAAATTCAAATATAAAACTCCCGCAAGTCGAATTAATAAAATTTAATGGGAACATTAAATTATTTCCAACTTTCATGGATATGTTTAACGCTTTAGTTCATGAAAATCGAAGTCTTAAAAATATTGAAAAGTTTAATTACCTGATTTCTTCTTTAAGCGGACCTCCTCTTTCATTAGTTAAATGTTTGCCCATGACTGCAAGCAATTATGAAACTGCATACAATAGTTTAGTAAACAGATATTCAAACAAAAGGTTGTTAGCTGTTGCCTATTGGACGGAAATTGAAAATAGTACAAAAGTAACGACTGAAAATCCGTTTGCGCTTCGACGAGTTTTAGATATATTTTCGGAAAATTTGGCTGCATTAAAAATTTTAGAATTCCCTGTTGACCAGTGGGATTTTATTTTAGTAAATATGTTGTTGAAACGTTTAGATTCGTCCACTGTTACACGTTTTGAAATGCATCATGGTTCTCTACAAATTCCAACTTACTCTGAACTTGTAGATTTTTTAAATAAACATTGTATAGCTTTAGATAATTTAACGTTTGAAACACAGACAGCTAAAAATAAGAAAGTTGATTTTAAACAAAAATCACAAAATCGTAACACGCTTAGTTCTTCATTTTTTGTAAAAACCAATAATTTGACTTGTAGTTTATGTAAAGATAGTCACATGCTTTACAAATGTCCTGTATTTGCTACAAAAACTTCATTCGAACGTTTCCAATTTGTAAAAAATTCTCGTCTGTGTCTCAATTGTTTAAGTGATATGCACATGATTAAAAATTGTAGGTCACCATCTTCATGTCGCCAATGTAAACAAAAGCACCATACTTTATTGCATTTTGATAAAAGTAACTTGCCGTCTACACAAGTTGAACCTGTTACGGAGGCGCCTGCAGTTGCGTCAACCTCGGAGTCTGTCAATTCGCTTACCGGGTTATTACCAAAAAAAACTAGTGTTTTACTTGCAACTGCACTCATGGAAGTTTTGGATAGCCATGGTAATTATCAAAAGGTTAGAGCGCTTATAGATTCTGGATCGCAAGTTTCCTTTATAACACAAAAATGTGTAAATCGCTTGGGATTATCTCGTTATAATTTGCCGCTATCGGTACAGGGCTTAGGTCAAATGGAAACTGCAACGAATTCGGGAGGAGTAACTATTTGTTTGCGCCCCCTCGGACAGCTGTCGCCTATGTTGAATGTCGACGCGGTTATTTTACCAAAAATTTGTAGTGAATTGCCGATGTCGCATGTATCTATTGAAACGTGGTCTCACATAAAAAATTTACGTTTAGCCGATCCACATTTTCATAGTCCTGGAGCTATTGACGTATTGTTAGGCGCTGATATTTTTCCTCAAATATTACTTAATGGTCGGTTAACTGGAAATGTAAATGAACCGATTGCTTTAAATACGATTTTCGGCTATATTTTGCTAGGTAAGATAGAGAGTTCTGTTTTACCACCTGTCCAATCTTTATTTTGCACCGCTGAAACCATTTCTTTAGACAAAACGCTTAAAAAATTCTGGGAACTTGAAACTGTACCTCACATAGAAACAGTGTCCCCAGATGATCGCACTTGTGAACAATATTTTTTAGATACTTTTTCTAGGAACGATGGTGGTCGATTTGTAGTATCGCTTCCATTTAGACAAAATAATCCTACATTTAAGGATACGCGCTCGCTTGCTCTAAATCGATTTTTGTCTTTAGAACGCCGCTTAGTTCGAAATTCTGCACTTTATAAAGAATATTCGGACTTTATGAAAGAATATTTAGACTTAGGACATATGGAGCCTATTTCTGAATACGTTGTAACGCCTCATACTTATTATATTCCACATCACTGTGTGTTAAAACCTGAAAGTTCGACTACAAAACTGAGGGTAGTATTTAACGCTTCTGCTAAATCGCCTAGTGGATTTTCCCTTAATGATACTTTATTAGTAGGACCTAAATTACAGACAAATATAATAACTATTTTGTTGAATTTTAGATTACATCGCTTTGTTTTTACTGCCGATATCAAACAGATGTATCGACAAATTTTGATTAACTCTGATCACAAAGATTATCAAAGAATTTTGTGGCGCTTTTCTCCTGTCGAACCTTTGCAAGACTTTAGATTAAATACTGTTACATATGGTGTTACCTCTGCTCCATATCTCGCGATTCGAACACTTCTCCAATTAGCAAAGGAGGAAGAATCAAGTTTTCCTTTAGCTGCGAAAGTTATTTTAACAGATACTTACATTGATGATGTAGTAACTGGCTGTTCTTCGCTTGAAGAAGCCCGTGAGCTTCAAACGCAATTAATTAATCTCCTACATAATGGAGGATTTGAGCTGCGGAAGTGGTCTAGTAATGATCCGTCTTTACTATCACATTTACCAGAGTCACACTTAGGCACAAATACTCTTTCATTTGATGCTGATGTCGATAGTTCTTTGAAAATACTAGGTTTACAGTGGCATCCTGGAAATGATTCGTTTTCGTATAAAGTAGATATGCTTAACAGACCATGCACTAAACGTAATATTTTGTCCGAATTAGCTCGCGTTTTCGATCCGCTTGGTATGTTAGCACCTATCACATTTTTTACTAAACATTTAATACAATATTTGTGGTGTTTAGGCCTAGATTGGGATGCGATACCCCCCGATGATGTACTTAGTCGCTGGAATCAATATAAGTTAGACCTACCGTTATTATCTAAATTTCACTTACCTCGGCGAGTAATAGATGATAATTATCACATAAGTGAAGTACATGGTTTCTGTGACAGTTCCTCGAAAGGATACGCGGCTGTCATATATTTTCACTTTTTTAATACAGATACTCAAAAGGTTAATGTATATTTTGTTTGTGCAAAATCTAAAGTCGCACCTCTAAAAACTATTTCGATACCACGCCTAGAACTTTGTGCAGCTGTACTTTTGTCAAATTTACTTTCTTATGTTTTGAATGTTTATAGTTCTAGTCTTAAGTTTGATAAAGTTTTCGCCTGGTCCGATTCACAAATTGTATTAACTTGGATAAAATCGTCTCCGCACCGCTGGAAAACTTTTGTTAGTAATAGAGTTTCGCTTATCCAAGAAAAGATATCGCCTTCATGTTGGTACCATATTTCTTCCGAAGAAAATCCCGCTGACATTGCCTCGAGAGGTTCACTTCCCTCCGAGTTGTTAAATAATTCGTTATGGTGGGCGGGACCCGCTTTTTTGAAAAATCCTCAGAATTCGTGGTTACCCGCGGTAGGAAATTTGGACATACCTGCGGTTTCTGAGGAAGAACGCAAGATAGTTTTGCCTGCTTTATCGCCTTCGAATTTTGTCGAAAACATGTTAAAGAATATTTCTTCTCTTGCTACTATACAACGCCTTTTATGTTATATTTTACGCTTTATTCACAACAGTCGCTATCCCAACCAGAAAAAATCTGGCACGCTTACTTATATAGAACTGCAAAACGCTTTATTAGTTTTAGTTAAGCATACTCAACAATTAAAATTTGCCAAAGAAATACAGAAAATTAAGCAAGGGCAACGAGCCTCTAAAACTCTTAGAAAATTAAATGTATTTGTGGACGATAAGGACATTTTGCGGGTAGGTGGTAGGCTACATTTTTCAAATTTAACTTACGATAAAAAATTTCCTGCGCTTTTACCTAGGTGCAGTCGCCTGACCGATCTACTTATCGAAAGCGTACATATCAAATACTTTCATGTTGGTTTACAAACTGTTCAATTTTTAATTTCACAACAGTTTTGGATATTGTCTCCTAAACGTGCAATACGCCAAGTTTTATCTAAATGTATCACTTGTTGGAAAGTTAAGCCTAAACCTTATCAGCCGCCTATGGGAAATTTACCACGCTCACGTATTTCTCAAATAAAGCCCTTTTTGGAAGTGGGGACGGATTACGGTGGTCCTTTCATGGTAACTATGAGCAGGCATCGAGGTGCCAAAACACACAAAGCCTATTTGTGTCTTTTCGTTTGTATGACTACAAAAGCTTTACACCTTGAACTCGCCTCAGACCTGTCTGCCGAGGCCTTTCTAGCTGCATTTCGC
Source organism: Stenurella melanura (assembly GCA_963583905.1). Classification (NCBI taxonomy): domain Eukaryota; kingdom Metazoa; phylum Arthropoda; class Insecta; order Coleoptera; family Cerambycidae; genus Stenurella; species Stenurella melanura. Next base: position 111,536,292 of record OY757313.1, read on the forward strand.
CGATTTGTTGCTCGTCGCGGACGTTGTACTCATGTGTACAGCGATTGTGGCACTAATTTTGTCCGTGCTAACAAAATGCTACTTAAGTTCATGCAAAACGCTACCTCGCAAGTAGGTATTCAGTGGCATTTTAACCCACCTTCTGCTCCGCATTTTGGCGGCCTGTGGGAGCCGGGCATCAAATCCGTAAAATCACACTTACTTAGGGTTATTGGGCAACAGATTTTAACTTTTGAAGAATTTTATACTGTCCTGGTTCAGATTGAGGCAATACTAAATTCTATGCCTTTAACTCCACTGAGTTCTGATCCTGCTGATCTCACTGCCTTAACTCCGGGCCATTTTTTAACTTTAGAACCGCTTACCGCTCCTCCTGATGAGGATCTAACCGACGTGCCACTTGGTAGGTTGAACCGTTGGCAGCTAGTGCAACGCTTACACCAAGATTTCTGGAAGCGTTGGCATAGAGAGTATTTGCATACTCTACAACAGCGAGGCAAATGGACAGAACCCACTACTTCGGTTGTACCAGGAACGTTGGTTCTAATTAAAAATGATCTAGTGTCGCCTTTGAATTGGTCTTTAGGACGCATTACCGAGTTATATCCCGGTGCCGATGGGGTTGCACGTGTTGCCTCGGTTCGCACGACTGATGGTACTTACAAGTACCCTCTGGTCAAGCTGTGTCCCTTGCCGATATCCTCGTAGTTTTGTAAAAATTTACTTATAATTACTTATTAATTTCTTTTGGTTTTTGTTTTTTTTTTCCTTTTTATTTTGTAAAATACTTTGCATTTTAGGTGAGCGGTATGTTTCGTCCGCATTAGCAATAATAAATATACACCTATTTATCTAGTTGTTTAGTTTACTTTCGCGCGTTACATTTTAAATTCTCTTCCGTTGAATGGTATTGTCAGGGTTTTTTGTGACTTCTTACGGCCATGCGCCTCACGCAAAAGGAAGTCAGATTGCTAACACACGTTCGTGGACGCATATATAGTATCACTCGCCGCTATCATTAATTGAATTTTATATTGTGTATTTTGCTGCAAATTTGTTACACGTTTCGCAAATTTGCCGATCTTAAATGTGTTCAACGTGCCTGCCAGCAACGTGGTCCAGTCCAGGTGGTGTGAGAGCTCTCCCCCCAAAACCACCCCAACATCAAGACATCAAGGAGACCAAGGCGGGCCTTTATTAAGGTAAGAAGTTTGCGAAATTTCTCTGTTTTTACCATTCAAACGCAATCAATTACAGTCCAAATCCGGGCACTCATTCGAGCTGCCATTTTTTGAGTTAATACCGCACAATAGTGAAGTAGCATAGTGCCAAATTACAGAATTATTAAACTGTAGTTATTAAACTGTAAGTAACGTTTGCTAACGTATTTAGTTAGTCACGATCCTGTAGTCCCTGGATGTTCGGAAATCAGAATTATAATTTCCGGACATTGCATCCTGTTATAAACATTTATTTTTCTTCGATAGCTTCCCTGAAAACTGATTAGTGAAAACGTCGCGAGTGTCGAATTTAAACTTCGGCGTGTTCTCCAGTATAAATTTATTTTCTGGTGTGTGAAAATATATGCTAGTTCGATAACTAACATATAGAATATGAACTTGTTCGGTTTGCTTTTGTAACTAGTTTATAGATTTTGATATTGTTGTAAACATTGTTATCAGTTAACTTTTGTTGCTACACTAGTAAAACATTTATTTTGCGCGGAAATGGTTAGACGTGAATATTTGAGTTTATATTTTGCATTTCCATCTAATAATTTTTTGTATATGTATTTATTGTTTTTGCTATATTGTTTTTGTATATTTAACGAAAGTGCTTTGCTATTCACTCACCCCTGAAGTCTCATGCTCCTTTAATAAACAGAGTTAATTTATTCGTTCCATTTTTTAAATAAATTTTCATAATTAATCAGCAATTTTCTTAAGATATTATTAATTAGAGGCTTAAAATCTTTTAAGTTTCAGTATACTGGTTTGTTTGTGTAGTAATTAGTTTTAATTGCCTTTCCAACTCCTTGCATTTTTCCATGTTATTACCTATGTTTAATACATTTTCAATTTAATTTTTTTTTTCAATTTTAATAAAGAAATAAACTAATACACTAATAAACTAACACTACTAATTAGAACTTATCTCCTTCCTCCACAGCATGTCTATACACTAGACACGTGTTTACTTTATTTTTGGTACTATTAAAAAACACTTTTCAGTAATTCTAAAGACAAAATGTAACTTTAAGTATTTCTCAATTTAAAGATTGCATAATATTACATGGTTGTTTATAATATTATATTGATTTGCGAAATATATTTAAAACCCCCTCCCACCTTTTTAACCCCTTTTTATTAAACAACGTATCAGTTAAAACCATGCATTGTTTAAATTTCAGAAGGAATAAGATAAGAACATCGTTTAATGTCAGCCTCAAACCGCTGTAGAAAAAAAAACTATCAATTTTGGCCTTGTGGCCATAAGAATTTGATCAGTATATCGTAAGCTATAACTTACTAAATTATTAGTCATTTTAATAAAGGACGACTTTCCATAGGGAATACGCTTTTTTCAATGATTCATTTGAAAAAATTTCTTACATGGATTATGATAAGAAAAATAAAAAGATTGGAAATATATTATTAAATGACATACCATACTATTTTGAAATTTGTATAAAAAAGTTAATTTACCTCTCACTATTATATCGAAAACCTGTTGAAAATATTTCGATCGTATAGGTTGATTAATGACTATAAATTTGAACAATAATAGCAATTCTGTTTAAAATTTAATAATGAAACTTAATTTTGTACAAGGATATGGGCTTTTTGTAAAATGGATTTATTATTTTTAAATAATGAACACAACTCACTGGGTTCAAACATCCTATTAAACACGTAGGGTTATTTCTTGGTCGTTTACCTTTCTTTTTGGCTGACTTAGTTCCTATTATAAAGAATTTTTAAACAATGAGTAGAGGTATTACACAGAGCCGTCTATTTCTTGTTCATGGTATGCAGGACTTGAACTCGCCATTATGTTCTATAAATTTGGCAGCGAAACTATTACATTACTGGTTATATTTTTAGAGAAAAACAGATACAGTGTCTTTAAAGAAGGTTCAATTTTTTCCCTTGTTATAGTCGCCTCTTCTGTAACTATATAAAGTAAGAAAACAAAAGACTTACAATTTTAATGCAATTACGCCGAATTTTTCAAATAGAAGGAAGTTTTTACTGATTCTTGCTCACTGTATAGAACTAGCTTGATGAAATTAATATGCGATCAGCGCCGAGCCAGACTCTACAGTTTGCAATCCAAACAATTTAAGCCACTATAGAATAATGATTGAGAAAACAAAACACGTACATACGGGTCGATTAAGAACCTTATTCTTAGACTTTTCAATTTTTTCGGAGAGCCCCTACAATTATTCTAATGTAAAAAAATGGATCAAATGTTATCACTAGTACTACAAAGAAAATCTGATATCATGGTATCTTCCTTGTCAATTGTGTTAACTACATGGTAAACCTTATTGCCATGGCACATTCTTCTCGTTATTTATTCTCTTGAGGCGATCCGCCCTGTATATTTCCCATTTCTTCGCTAGCCGGTAGCGTCAACTACCTACCAGAGACCTGCCCTCCGTCAAATAGTTTTTTAAATATAATGCCAACAGATAGTCAGACAGACTGATGGAATAGAAAGATTTTCATTTTGGTAATTTATATTACCTGTCATGGCGTGAAAATTCGAAGAAATCTCGGAGGGTCATTTTTTGTATTGGAGGACGCTCCCGAAAAAAGGCTCCGTTAAACTCGATAAAATTTAAACCACCGGTAGATCAAGAAATTCGGCGTGAAGTGAAATGCCATAATAGAATATGTAATTAATAATTACTGTTACAGTGTTTTTTAATAGTATCAAATAAAGCAAACAAGTGCCTCGACTATCCAAGCCCATTTCAAGTGGTATATTGAGATAAAGAAAACATCTGGCATCACTTTGACACTCGAGCTTTAATCGTCAGTTCACAGTAATGCCGGAATTCAGAAAGCTCGGGCGCCAGTTTATTTTGTGGTGGAACAACCAATTACCCTCAAAGCCGGTTCAGCAGGGTTTAAGTATCTTCAGTGAAGAAACGGTAATGTCCAGCGGGTCTAGGGACAGTTAGACTTCACATACACCACAGTAAAAAGCACGATTCAGATTACATAACAAGATTTATTATCATATAGCGTACTATATACAATACTGCTTAATACTAGGTACGACTACTATTTACCAAACAGACAACCAAGAGCTTAAGCTAAAGTCAGGCTACGCTAAACGGAAGCAAAGCTAATGTGAAAACGGTGATGAACGATGATAAAAACTGTCAAGCGGTTAATAAGACGGTGATACGGTAAACGGTTGGTGAGTGGTGCCGACGACCAAAAGCGGTAAAGACGGGCGGTAATGCAGACAGTGCGGTTTCGGAGTCGACTGCTGCCTACGGACGGATGGTGGGTACTGGATGCTGGCTTGCGGAGACTTGAATAGACACAGAGCTGCTAGAGTGGGGAACGGCGTAGTCAGAATACGCATTAGTTCTGGGAATTAGCAAATATAAGCGGTCTTACCTACTTACTATTCTTTACACGCGTCTTTCCTCGCGGTCGGTCGGGCACCAAACCAACTATATTTTCCAGTAAACTGTGCACTGCTTGACGGAACGGCAGGCTGGTTCTACGCAGGTGCACGTTTGTAGGCGGTGGTATGAGCATGACTTGCTCCCGGCGAGTCTCCGGCACAGATTGCACGCCTAATTGAAATAAATGTAAGTATATGGGACATAGCAAACTACATTGCACATGCTCTTACACTTCAAATATTTTCGATGATCACCTAGCTTTTACAATTCAATACAATAAAATATAACTATATAACCTACTTAATACTAAAACAGACGGTGGTATGGGATGCAATTTCCATAACGAAAAGTGCTTTGTTACAATACAAGCTGGGCACCATAAAGTTATTTTCTCAGTGAATGGCAACGGGCTGGTTTCTAACGAGTGGAAGTAGTGTAGGAATCCTACAGAAGAGAGAGAGAAGCTGCCATCAGAGGCACAGGCAACGGATGAAAAGATAAGTTCTATTTAAGTTCTATTTATTGGTTTATTAATCCTTTTCACATGGTCCATATATTGGTCTTGTTTACGAATACAAAAACATTTTTCCACCACTCATTTTATAATTTTTTTAAAAATTTTCTAAAAAAAAATGTTTTTGAAATATGTTTAGAATGTCATGAAACGTGTAAATTTTACATTTGAGCAAATTTTTTTTTCCATCACCCATTTTATATATATTTTTTTGATTTTCTAAAGAATTTTTTTTAAAAATATGTTTAGAATGTCATGAAACATACAAATTTAAAATTTAAGCAAAAAAAATGTTTTTCATCAACTATTTTATAGAAAATTTTCAAAATTTCAAATTTTTCTATTTTAAATTTTCAAAAAAATATATATATTTTTTGAAATAGGTTTAGAATGTCATGAAACGTAGAAATTTTGAGCAATACAAATTTTTTCCCATCACTCATTTTATAAAGAAATTTCAATTTTTTTTTTTATTAAAAATTTAAAAAAAAAAATTTTCTTTAAAAATATGTTTAATGTCACGAAACGTGGAAATTTTAAATTTGAGCGAAAAGAAATTGTTCCCATTATCTATTCCCTTTAGATGGTCCACCCTGTATACTTTCCAGTGAAAGTCTAACCGTTTTTTCGGTGGCAGTGGTGTCAGCTACCGACCAAACTTGACCGTTCTCCGTCAAATGGTTTTTTACTTAATGCGCCAACAGACCGACCGACCTACAGACAGACAGACTGACGGAATTGAAAAACCTGTATTTTCGTAATCTACATGATCTGAAACGTGAAAATCCGAAAAAATCTCGGAGGGTGAATTTTTCTCGAATACAATACTTCCCTTCGGTATGCGAGGAAAGTAAAAATAGTTTTTGTTTCAAAATTTTTCACTTTTCGACTGGACCTGTATAAAAGTAATTCCAACCCTGACAAAACAGGTTTCTTGTTTGTGTGGGCAGTTCTTTTGACACACATCGTATAGATTTTTATTTCTCCTTAAAAAATTTAATACTTAAATTGAATTTCGATCTTAGTAGAAATTCTTGGAAGCAAATTCTTATTGACCTACGCGTTTTCTATAAGCCTTATCTGACGAAAAGAAAAATTAAAAATAGAGTTCATTAGGAAAAAGTTAATTCCATTAACTTTAATACAAAGTAAAATATAAGTCAAATTCCTTTTTTCCCTCGCGCTTTACTAGCTTTCAAATTTCATGACCTACTTCCAAAGTTCCAGGTTTTCCAATCTAATGGAAGCCTTATCGAATTACTGAAAGGTAAGTTGACCATAGTTACTAAATTTAAAACTGAGACAATATCTATAAATACATAGGGGACGATTAGGTATTTTATTTATCTCAGTCAATGAATTTCGTTCGTCGCTTGTTCATTCATTCTGGTTCCAAATTAGATTTCTCATCATGTAAAATTCTTTTAATACATACACACTTCGCCCTATATTTAGAATGACGGTTTTCCCTTCAAAAAATATTATACTGATGTGTACGAAGATGCCATAAAGTTTAATGATTCGCGGTTTGTTCGCATCTTTTCTTCTCGAGTTTGATTTTGTTTATTGAAAATAATTTTAAAATATTTGTTTGAGAAAACGTACAATAATACCCTCAACATTGCTGAGGGTAAGAAAGAGACACGTGTTGACTGATTTGAAAGGGGACGAATTAGAGTCGTGTAAAGGTGGAATTTGATGAAATATCCCCAGTGGCGTAATTTCTGCATTTTTATTGGGTAGGCAGGGATTTTTCACAGATAACCCAATAGATGGAAGCAAACCAACCCTGCAATTCTTAAACAATAACCCTATTATCCCAAATGACCGAGGGAAAGTAATTCTTAAACGATAACCCTATAAACCCAAATGATTGAGGGAAAGCGAGTGGTGTGAGAAAACAATTTGATAAATAGGGCTAGCGCAAAAATTGGAAGACTTGACGATCGTTCACCGAACGGTTGTGCGAACGTTCCCCAGATGATTGTTGTTTGCATACGTTCGCTGATATGTTGGCGAGCGCTCGCTGATGTATACAATTTGAATTTTTTGCGATAACTCATCGAGCATTCGCAATTTTTCATTTTATAAACAAATTGTAAATAATACGAGTTTTTTGGAACGGAAAGAAATTTTTACATCCTGAAAAAATATTCTGAAAGTGTAAAGCTTTAACTTCAAAGCGCCGAAGGAATTATAAAAAATACATCAATATAAAAGTTACACCGATTTAAAAAATGGGAGTTTTCGGCGCAGCGCGCCATGCTTTTGCGATTACAGACCATATCTGGCAGGCAGGCAACCTAAGTATAGTAATCATACATCACGTTGGAACCACTGATGTAATCTTTCTAAATCTTTCGGCATTTTAAAATTGAAGTATCCGATTAATTTTGCAAAATCTAAAAATTTCTTTCCATTCAAAAGTTATCAAAGATCAAAAAGACTAAAAATCGCACTTTTTCAATGTTTATACGTTAACAATTTTTAAACAATAAATACATATACGCATCAGATATTTTTGAAAATTTAGACAGTTACTAATGTCGGTGTGGCTAATCCAACTAAAATAATTAGAAGCATGGGGTACTTCCGGTTATACCGGAAGTCGATACCAGCTTGCTTATTTTAAACGGAACACCCTGTATATTTTCGACTTTTCGAGATGACAATAAATTTCTGAGTTCAGGCATGTAGCACACCCTATATCTAAACCCAGTAGTTTCGAAGATATTTGACATTTTATAAAAAATTTGACAGGTGCAACGGTTTGCAAGAACCGTTATAACTTTTTCTGTGCATTTTCTATCACATTTGCTCTTTGGCACGGAGAAAGAACACAAGGAGAACTACGTTCTGCAACTGAAAAAATTCAATAATACCATACCAAGTGTTCCGTTTTTCGCGTTACATTTTGTCAACTTCAAACAGCGAAAACTTGTTTAGGTCAAATGGAACACCCTGTATTTTTTTACATCAAGTTGTGTAAAATTGAATTCCTTTTTTTCTGATATTAGCATTGAGGTATATGAGTTTTCAACTTTTTGAAATATTTGCGATTTTAGAAATTCATGAATTTTTGTAATTTTATCAAAATAGCCATGATTAGAAAGAATCAGTCATTTATCTTATGTCAAAAAATGCCAGCACGTTTAAATTACACCCATGAAGACTTTTTAAATATGTTTATTATTTATGGAGAATGTGATAAGGTAATATTAAGAACTTGCAGCACCTTTGCTACTCGATATCTAAAAAAACGGAAAGTAACACTAACACTGTAACATGCGTATTAATCAAATTGAATATATGGCATGAACTAAAATAGCAGAGATAAGATCAATTTAAAACATGATTCCATTTTAATTTAATAATTGCTCAAAATTCCGCCCTCGAACCTCGACACATTTTTCGCACCTTTCTAATTGAATCCTGTGTTATGTTTTGAAATGCATTTCTTACTCTCTGCATACAATCTTGAATGGTTGTTAATGGGCTCTCATAAACTTTATTTTTAATAGTTCCCCAAATAAAATAATCCAGAACTGATAAGTCGGGCGAGCGAGGAGGCCATAAGAAAGGTCCATTATTGGCAATCCATTGATCATAAAAAGTTGTAAATAATCATTAATTAAATATGCGTTATGTGGGGGAGCACCGTCGTGCTGATAAAAACTGTTTCTATGTTCGGTGAGAGGTAAATTTTCTAAATAGTTATTTTTCAAATTTTGTGATATTCAGATATCTTTCGCCTAAAAAAAAAACAAAAATTTACCTATACATATTAGCAGAAGAGAAAATTTAATTTACCGTTTAAATTTTCCTGATAAAATTGGTATGCCACCACTCTATTGTTTCTTGTGGCACAATAAACATTGAACTGCCAACTTTCCTTAAAGTTTCGCTCTCTGAACATGAGGATTTGAGTCACTCCAATAATGCGAATTGTGTCTATTAAAAAGTCCATGTTTAGTAAATTTTGCTTCATCTGTCCATATAATATTTCCCAAATAAGAATCGTCACCCTCAGACCTTATTAGAATAAACTCACAAAAATTCTGTCTTCTTAGGAAATCTGTTTCTTTTAATCCTTGAACCACATGGAATGAAAACTGGTGAAACTAAAGTTTTAATAAGATTCTGTGAATTGAATCCTTGCATACTCCCGACTCCAGAGCAGCTTGTCTTACTGACATCCTTGGAAAGGCATGAGAATGACTATTTCAATGTTTTCGTCATCAACAATAGGCTTGCTTCTTTGCATTTTCGCCTTGATAAAGCCATAATTTTTAAAATTTTCCAGTATGCGTTTTACAGTGTTTGGAGACGGTTTCCGTTTTTCTGGATATCGAGTAGCAAATGTGCTGCAAGTTCTTGATATTACCTTATCACATTCTCCATAAATAATAAACAAATTTAAAAAGTCTTCGTGGGTGTAATTTAAACGTGATGGCATTTTTTGACATAAGATAATGACTGATTGTTTCTAATCATGGCTATTTTGATGAAATGATTACAACAATTCATGAATTTCTAATAAAATCGCAAATATTTCAAAAAGTTGAAAACTTTAACCCCTCAGAAAAAAGGGAATTCAATTTTACACAACTTGACGTAAAAAAACACAGGGTGTTCCATTTGACTTAAACAAGTTTTCGCGGTTTGAAGTTGACAAAATGTAACGCGAAAAACGGAACACTTGGTATAATATTATTGAATTTATTTCTGTTGTAGAACGTAGTTCTCCTTGTGTTCTTTCTCCGTGCCAAAGAGCAAATGAGGATGTCCTACACAGAAAAAGTTATAACGGTTCTTGCAAACCGTTGCACCTGTCAATTTTTTTATAAAATGTCAAATATCTTCGAAACTACTGGGTGTAGATATAGGGTGTGCAACATGACTAAACTCAGAAATTTATTGTCATCTCGAAAAGTCGAAAATATATATGGTGTTCCATTTAAAATAAGCAAGTTGGTATCGACTTCCGGTGAAACCGGAAGTACCCCATGCTTCTAATTATTTTAGTTGGATTGGCCACACCGACATTAGTAACTATCTAAATTTTCAAAAATTTCTGATGCGTACTTTTCTCTATATCGATCGATTCAGTCCCAGGTGAGATACCCTGTATAGTATCTCAATTAAGTGCGTATCAGCGTAATAATTCTTTTGTTTTTTGTCCGATTTGAATCCAGGTGATCATAAAAGATAGAGGTCATCAAGGTCTATTTAAGACCACAAAGTCACTTTCCATCTTTAGCAAGGCCATCTACGATACTAAATTGTATGAAAGAAATAAAAAAATCATAGTAGGCATTTTTTAGTAAAAAAAAATTGTTAACAAAACTTGTTCGAAATCATTCAAAAACCCTGAATCCGAAGTTTAGTTAAATTCTACAACCCTCCGAAAAGTTTTGAACAATAACAGAAAGCGAATTGAGGCATGCATTAGGACTGATGGAGGTTTGATAGAACATAACATTACATTGTTTTGGTTGTATTTATTATTCATTTGTGTAAATTGTTTCAAAAAAATAAATTTAGAAATAATTTTTATTTAACTGCCTCAAAAGAATGTTTTTCATCAAGATCTAATTTTCTTAGAATTTAACTAAACATCAGATTCAGGGTTTTTGAATTTAGTATATCTATCTAGCTTTTAAAATCAGTTTGATTCAAGTCGGACAAAAAACAAAACAATTATTATGTTGTTTCACTCAAGTAAGATACACTCACTGTACATATAAGACTTTTTTTCTTGTAAATGTTTTGGAATTGAAATTCGCGTAATTTTTTATTTGTTTATAAAATTGTTATTAAAAAATGGGTTCTCATGGGACGATTTCGTTAAAATTTAAATTTAAACCAGGGTTTAGAAACTGGTATAAAAACTAATAAAACACCCTAAGCAAACCGTTCACCTAGAAAGGAAAACCTAAACTCATTAGATCTTAAAGTTATACTATATGACCATAGACGTGTCACGTAAAAGTAATGTATAATTATAAATAGTAGCCCCCTGCATCTGGGGTTTAAGTCGCCTGTCTGCGGTTTACGAGTATTGAACTCGCTTTCTTCCGGGCGCCTGGAGTTTAACTCGCATGTCTGTGGTTTTACGAGAATTACAAAAAGGCTCCACAAAGTCTTAATCCGCTCCTGCCTAATTGTATCGAAAACCTTTGACTTGATTGGCGTATTTGTCATAGTTATAATTTTTTCCGGAAGAATTTCGGAATTCGCCAGATTTGCCCTAAACAATTTAATGCTCTTTCAAAATATTATGAATATCCCTTAATGTTCTGAAATTAACGACAGTATCGTTCGTATCTAAGATGGAATACGACATTCTCCAACATGACAATCTTTCATCTTCATTTTATTGCTTATAAATGATATTATTTTATATTTGCACACAAACATTCAGAGCTTACTGTTTCAAACTCATTTAATTTTATAATGAAATCTAATTCGTTTTAAGGTGGCCATTCCTTAGAAAGAGACATCCGATAAGGATATATTTATTATTCTTGCCCATAACGTTTTTTCTTAGTATGTATAATAAAGAAACTATAAGAGTACCTAAGCAGAACGATAATAAAACTATTACCATGAATTTTTACTCAATAATTTCAGTGGTTTGCGAAATAGCTAAATTTAAAACTACGAAATAGCAAGATTGACATAATTCTTAAATTTAAATCTAGCTATTTTGCAAACCACTGAAATTATTGAGTGAAAATTCATAGTAACAGTCTTGTTATGGTTCTACTTAGGTACTTTTATAGTTTTTATTAATATACGTAATAAGAAAAAAAAAATATGTCCAAAAATAATAAATACTTCCCTATCGGATGTCTCTTTCTAGGGAATGGTCACCTTAAGCTTATTTTCCTTGAATTTAAAATACGAACATCGAACAAATTGTGATTTTCTTTCAACACTTATTGCATATGTTCAGATGTTCATCTTTTTCACTTTTCTTAAATTTATTACACAATAAATCTTATTTTCCTCTATTATTGAGGCTATTTCAGACCATAAAAGTATTCGTCGGCCTAGTTTGAAGGAATTCAGTCGTGTTTTTCTTGAAAATTATATAACTATAGTATTTAATTACGTGCCTGAGTAGACAACATAAGGGTGCCTCTGACAAATAGAAGGTGGTCCCATTTCCGGTTACACCAAAAGTTGAGTTTGATCTCACCACAAGATATATCATCGGAACACTATAAGACAGGGAAAACTTCTTTAATATCCCATTATCCAAATTTTTGTATTTATTTGCTAATGCTCAGCAATTTATATCTAATAAAAAGTGAAAATGTGGGTTTAATGAATTTAAATAATTATTAATTATACACACATAAATTATATCAGTAAATCTATGTACGTATCAAATTACTACTCTTTCACAATATATGTATAATTTTCAGAACAATTATATGTAAAGCATGACGTACAAAATAACTATGAAGTACAAATTTTCTCTAAATTGTTCAATCTTATTGTACCCATTAAACTTAATTATGCCTAATATTGCAACTGTGTCGGAATGTCGGAATATTTGCTTTTCACTTCAAAAATTGCGCTATAAAGCTGACTTAAAATAATTGGAAACTGTTAATTTCTGGAGTTCTCTTGAGAGTTCCATTTTCAAGATGAAAAATTGCATTAAGATTTTTAAATAATTCAAGATAATTTAAATATCTACTTCAAGAAAGTTAATTAATTTATCCTTTTTACGTTTTTATCGCGAACAATTCTATTTAAAGTAAAAATATTTGCGTACAGCCTTTTATCAACTCGTCTTATATTCAAAGGTATTTAAATAAGGACTGTAGAATTATGGCGCGGACTTTTTTTTCATTCTTACTTCTGATCGGACACAGACTATTCGAGAGTAGCTCTAGATATAACACTACTAGTAGGGCAGATCCGGTAGGAAAAAGGAGCGAAAACAAACAATGGAATTTGAATTTTTTTTGCCATTTTATGTTTGTGGCATGCAATTATTCTCTTAAAATCACAAGTCTCATACTCGAGAGGTGAGGGAGATACTTCCACACAAAGTCTGCAAAAACTACTTTATCGGCGATAACTCGGAAAATAATGCCTGTGTGAAAATAAAATCTAATTGAAAGTTAAAGAGAATTTGAAAATAAGTGATCTGTGCCAAGGCTTATTAAAACATATTAATTAGATCTCGAGTTATGAAGGAATATATCCCGTTAATTAATTAATTTTCGTCCCATTTCTCTTGCAGCAAATAACTTTGAAGAATTTCTCGTCCTTGTATATGACTTTTTCTTTGTGATTCTTTCAAACTGGTGGGTTTTTGGTAGCAATTTTGGCAATGTTGTTCTTTTTTATACGTTTGTAGAATTTGTTGCAATCCATTATACCTACAAATTTTATAAAACCTTGTTCCCCTAGTTTGTAAGCGTTTAATACAGCATCCTGAATTGCTTTGTCGAATACCTATGGCATTATTAGTAAAAATACATAATAGATAAGCCTGACTATGGGTAAATACTTTACATTTGTTAAATATCTATACAACTCAGACAAATTTTGTAATACGAAAGAATTTATTTGTAACTGAAAAAATCTACAACACTTTAGGCTTATATTTATTTTATATTCTCCATGGGCATTAATATGTGTATATAAGAATAATAAATTACCTATTTAGTCTAAGCAGAATATAAACATAGGAGTGAGCGCGCGGGATCAAAACGCAAGTGAAGGAGATCGAGGAATCGACTACCGCCTACCGCGATGTAAATAGATCTGTGTATCGTTTTACATTTATTAACTTATCAACGTTATCTTGCGTCCAATTCTAGAAGTTATACCATTGTAAGCGGGAAACTACATTCTACAATATTGTCAGAGATGTATTTTTTGATTTAAGGTCTCGTTTTCGAAGTATATATGTTAAATGCTAAAATACAACGAAAAATTACGATTTGTTAAGGTTCTCGAAGCCAGATAAGGTCGTTCAAAGTTTTAAAACTCCTGTGGAAGTCGTCACTACCTGCAGCAGCGGAGATGGTACTCCTCCTCCTCCATTCTATTTACAAAAACCAAAAAAACTGCCTGTCCTGCTCTCTATCTAAGGCTTCCGTACTACCTTACATCTAGGTGTCACAGACAGAATCTCCAAAGTCCTAAAAGCAAACAACATAAAAACAATATTCACTACACAACAGACCATTTCCAACCTTATCAAGTCCCCAAAAGACCAAGTCCATAATGACTCCCATGGCGTTTACGAAATACCTTGCTCCGTCTGTCACCAAACTTACATTGAACAAACAAACAGACGCATTAACAACAGGGTATACGAACATCGCCTAGTGGTCAGAAAAACTGATCCTACCTCATCCTAAGCACAACACCGTCTCCAGACTGGACATAATATAGACTTTGACAACACAAAAACAATAGCACCTATATATTACCTAAAACCACGAACGATCCGCGAAGCAATTGAAATCGAGAAGCGTCCTAGTTGTTTAAACAAAAGGGACGACAGTCTTCGACTTCCAACTGCTTGGAAATCACTAATAACTCCACTAACTATACAACCCTTACCAACATCACATAGCGACACCCACCAATCCTGCTATAAATACCTCACCCCAACCCACAACTCGTCGGTTTTCTCTAAGAACTGAGATTGAAATCTTAGAGACGAACCAAGGTTCGACCTGGGGAATAGGCAGATTGAGGCCCCGGACTCGAACCATTCCTTATACTTCCTAGAGTAGACTTCCCATATTCCATACATTATCGACTCTTCTTCCCCTTTCTCTTGAAAATGGCTCCAAAGTGGAGCCGAAAGGAAACTTCAATAATCTCAGACGCGGTTCAACCCGTAAACCTAGTATTTTTCATATATCCCAGAAAAATAAACTAAATATTTCTCCGAGGAAGAGTGTAGCGGTAATTAGAACGGCACAATAGGATAGGGGAGAGTGTTGTATAGTGGGACAAAAAGTTTCAAATAACTATAAAAAATTCAAATGCAATATATTTTAAAGTTTTGCTGTTTCATTAATTTGGAAATATAAAAGTGTTTTAAAAATATATATTTAATGCTTAAAATATTACTTAATTGACTCAGAAAAAGTCTGTCCCACTATACACCCTAGTCCCACTATACAACAATCCATTGTTGCATAATGGGACAAAGGCCTGTGCATACTGGGACAATAATAATAAATTGACATTTTTTTCTGGAAAAAAAACATTCAATTTAATTTTAACTAATACAGTTTATTTATGAGTCAAAGGTACAAACTTATTATTCACTCATCAAAATTTATCATTTAAACATCAGATCCTATAATTTAGACACACTCAAAATAATACAAAAAAACTGAAAGTAAATTATTATTTAAACAACAAAATAAAATTAAACGTAACCACTGAACTATAAAAATTAGTAAAATAACACCTGTCCTATATTATATACAATGTGATATTATTCAATTGGCAATGAAGAAAAATCATAATCAAAATGCCATTGTTTTGAAACCCTTTCCGTTCCACCAGTTGTAAAGGGTGTAGGCAGTTTTAAAACAATGTCATTTTTTAAAACTAAATCTTCATCTCTCTCCTCTGGAAATAAAAATGTATCATTCCTGGCCTTTCCTAAAAAATTTACTAGATATTCATCATTATTTATTTTGTTCACTTGGCCGACGTAATATTTTACTCGCTTTTTTAAAGGGTACTGAACAATAATGAAGTCATTTAGGCTTATTTTTTCCATTTTATCTTCTGCAAATTCATCGGAAAACTCTGATATATCGTCAGATATTTCGTGCAGAGATACATCGCTATCACTGGAGTCTTGCAATATTTTTCTCTTTACATTCAGAGATTTTTGCTTTTTTTTAAACAGTTTTTCTTCTTCCTTTCGTTTTTTTTCTTCAATTATCGGCGTGTTAGTTAAAATAGTGGAAGTTACTCTTTTTCTGTTCTGCTTCTTCTTTCTAGTTACAGCCTTTAAATGGGGTCTTATTGCTTCTGGAGTGACAATATTCTTTTTAGGAGTTAATAAAACTATAATATTATGTGTCTTTCGCGTGTCTGATTCGGTATTATCTTTCGAACAATCTGGTTGAGGTTCATCTAAATTAGCTGTCGAAACAATTTCTTCAGAAATATCATGCTCGCGATCGGTAACATATGAAGTCAAAAAGTCAGAATCCTGGAATTTTTCAGAATTAAGTGGACAAATTCCAGTTGTATTAAAACCTTTAATTATGTTGGTTGGTGTAAAAGCAATGGGAAAAATTTCCCAACTATTTCTGCTACATTATATAAAGTAACTGGAATTCCAGGATGATTTAACATCCATTCGTCCATGAATTTATTGTAACAATTTTTAAATGGTCCAAAGCAAGCTACATCTAGTGGCTGTAGTTTGTGGCTACAGTGTGGGGGCAATGAAACCAATACAATACCATTCGACTTGCAATATTCAAGAATTTTCACATCAGTGTGACTTTCATGATTATCTAGAATATTTTATTATATTATTTATGTAATGTGTCTGTAAGGTGTTTTAAGTATTCTAAAAAATTTATTCCAGTCATCCAGCCACTGGTATTAGCTGCTCCTTTTGAACCAGGTGGAGCTCCAGTAAGCATGTGCTCTTTAAAATATTTTCTTGGGAAAACAAAAAATGGTGGAATAAATGTGCCATTGGCACAAATGGTAGTACACATTGTTACCAACACACCTCTTTCGGCACTCGTGACTTTACCTACTTGTTTTAGACCACGAGGAGCTATAATTTTTGGCGGCTTATGAACTGTTGTAACTGCAGTTTCATCGCAGTTAAAAATTTTGTTAGCAGTAAAACGATGTTTCTTCATAACGTCACTTAAGTTATTAAAAAACAATGAGACGTTGTGTTTATTAAAGCTGGTGGCTCGGCCGAGGCTTGTTGCTTCAGGCGAACGCAGACTTAGCTTGTGTCTGGATCGAAAAAGTCTGAGCCATTCTTCTCCCGCACGCTTATTTTTGTGCCATGACAGTGGCATTAATTTATTATTGGCCACTCCATATCTATATGCAAATATTCTACAGTCTTTAGCTGATAAACCATAACACATGGCCGAGGCACTAACCAAGTACTCAGTAAGCAAGGTTTCTTCTTTCTCTGAAAAGACTTGTACAAAACCATGATGCCTCTCAAAACTAAAAATTTCTTTTTGTTCCTCATCAGTATTTTTATACTTCGTCACATATCTGTGCAGCGCTGATTTGCTTACATTGAATTCACTGGCGGCTTCTCTAATTTTTGTTTTGTTTTCTATGACGGCTAGAACTGCTTTCTGCATTTTTGTCGAGTTAATCGAGTGAGTTTCTTTACTTTTTTCAAAAATGGAATTATTTTTCCGTGGCCTCTTCTTTTTGTTATTCATTTTCTATAACAAGAAAATATTTTTTATTTTGTTTATCGGCAGAAGTATGAACAGTTGGAAATTAATATTTTTAATGACTTATAAGTTTATAAATTGAAATAAGTTACTAGATATATTAATAAAATCAATAAAATCCAACATTGGCAAACATATACCTAATCTATTTTAAAATTTGTAATAAATTTGTTAATTAAAAATATGTGTTGCATAGTGGGACAGTCCCAGAATACAACACATATTTTTGTCCCACTATACATCAGCATACATATTTTAGGTTATGATTCTATATCTCGAGAAAAAAGGAAGGTATCGTAATAACTAAATAGACTTACCTTAGTAATACTACAAATAATACACACACCAAATTTGAAAAGTTTATCTTAATAAATAAATGGAATATAAACTTTAATTTGCGCATAAAAATAAAAACTTTGTGGCTCACAACAGAGTCAAGTAACGCTAGCTGATGACTGAGTAATTCCCAACGTATTATTTTTAGTTGTCAGTAGAGGGCGGCAGGTGTATACAATCCTGTAATTTAATTAGAATTTTAACCGTTCAGTTTCGGCGGGTTTTCAAAAAGTCCCAGTTACAACATGTCCCATTATACAACACTCTCCCCTACTGCTAAATACGCGATATTTGTTTTGGTTAAAAATGTACACTTTTTGGTGCAAGGTACTATTACACTTAGTTTTATCTCCGGTAATTCGTTATGACCTGATAGAACATAAATTTCCAGTCTCGAGTGGCGTATTTTATGCTCTACAATTTGTACTGTAAAATTTTAATAGCAAATAGAAGCTATGTTTTCTTTCGAGAAATAATAGTCATTTGTAATCTTAAATTCTAGAAAGGATTAAAGGGAATTATTATCCTTGATTAGTTTTCGTCCTCGCTAATTTATTCCTCCTTCGCAGTCCATCTACTTGTTAAAAGTATTCATTCTCAAGTCGATTTTAATGAATCATTTCAAGTTATTCTCTATATTTTGCAGCATAATGAATAAAAATAGCGAGATACGCTCGAATCATATTTGACTTATGACTGTATTAAGATTGTATATAAACTGGTAGTTAATAAACGTCAGTAACTACGTAGAATCTTAATACTGATTCCGCAGATATGGGATTTTCAAATACCTAATTATAAAAATTTATTAGCTGTTCTCTTTACAGATAAAATATAATTGTGGCGTCACAATCTGAGAATGTTAATCCCAAAATATTCTCATGGTTGAACGAATTCAACTAATCCTGTTGCCCTTACCCAAAACTCTGTCACGACTCCAGGAACCATGACCTAAAACCATTAAAGTGGACTGTTTGGAATCGGTCCTATATAACTAACTACTCATACTACTTTCACATTTTTCGATTTCAATTTTCAAAAGCATCCAACTGCCTACTCTTTAAATTTCTATTTTATTATGATTGTTATTAAAGATATGTCGAGCAATGAAACATATTCTTTTTAGGATTTTGCAAACAGCGGAAAAAAACTATCTATGAGAACTAAAAGAAAAACTATATGTAAAAAATTTTAATGAAATCTTTGCATTCTTTCGATAACCTGACTTCTGGTTATGCTAGCAAGTCAAAATCCTAAAATAAATTTGTCCAGTTTCCTATTTGACATTCTCATTATAACACTAGCATCCAACATAGTCCCCTGCAGCTAAGCAGATTAAACTAGTATCTATTAGAACCCCTACGATATGAAGATTCAGTTGTTTTTCATCAGTCAATGTCAAATATAAATATTTCGTACTTATTCATGGACATTGCCTTGGCTTTGCACGAAACATCGTTATGAGTGGCTTTTTGCCTTTCTGATGAACTCAGAATAAGGGCGAAAAACTTTTCAAAGGCTAAGAAGCATTTCCAAGAAACTGAATGAGAGACTATGAAAATGTAATCCATTAGAATGAAATTTTTTTTAAGGTAGGTAAATAAATCCATTTTAGGCCTTTATTCTCATTTTTAACTGAATCTTCATACCGTAGGGGGTCAAGTAGATACTAGTTTAATCTGCTTAGCCGTAGGGGATTTTGATGGATGCTAGTGTTTTAGTGAGAATATCAAATAAGAAATCGGACAAATTTATTTTAGGATTTTGATTTGTTAGCATAACCAGAAGTCAAGTTATCGAAAGAATGCAAAGGTTTCATTAATATTTTTTACATACAGTTTTTCTTTTAGTTCTCATAGTTTTTTTCCGGAGTTTGCAAAATCCTATAAAGAATATGTTTCATTACTAGAAGCAAACAAATAATAAATAATTCACTTTTAAATATGTGGAGCAACATCAGACTTTTGAGTTCTTCCACATTTGAGGTGGGCCAACGTTTTGTGTGTCCAACATACTTCAAATTATAACCTTTTCAAATAATTTGAGTTGTACTTTAATTAACATGATCGGTGAAACGCGCATCGATAGTTGACATCGTAGTGGGGCCGCTAAAAAAAATCTGGTTTCAAATGATATAAGGCATTTACAAATGGAGACTTGACACTTCCAACTAATTAAAATCTTTTCTTAGGAATTTGTCACCTTACAAGTGTAATTTACATCAGTCTCATTTAACGCTCAATATTTAGCCCATTTCAACGCCTTTGTGTACAGCTAACAATAGCCGTACATGAGTGACCGACTTGTTCGCTTAAGAATATTCATTGTTTTTCTGGCGAAATCTTCCTATATCACAAAGAAACCAAAAATATGAAACTCTCTGACTAGGAATTATGATTTACTCTTAGTATGCCTTTTCGGGAAATACGCCTCAATGGAAAACGACTCTGCAGCATATAATTTTTTGACCACATCGGGCAGGGAGAAGACAATCCAAAACGAAGACTAGTTGATGTAAAACCAGTTGGTAAGAACTGAGGAGAACACCTTCTAAAACGATGGGTTGATGTTACCGGCGAG
Source organism: Stenurella melanura (assembly GCA_963583905.1). Taxonomy (NCBI): domain Eukaryota; kingdom Metazoa; phylum Arthropoda; class Insecta; order Coleoptera; family Cerambycidae; genus Stenurella; species Stenurella melanura. Next base: position 111,556,831 of record OY757313.1, read on the forward strand.
CTGATAAAAAGAGTTTGATGCAGCCTTACTCCGACCAGGCCACTGCGGCAACGTGATGCTGCCAGGAGTGCCATACAGCAAAGTGTCACAACTCACAAAATGTCTTATCGAGACATGAATAAGAAGGCAAGGAAATATCTTATGAAAAAGCGTGCCTTATTGTTTTGTTTTTCCACGAACATCGTATATACTTCAATATAATATGTATATTTATTTGTCTGCGACAAACAAATTAAATGAGTCGTGCTCACATTTTATTTGCATACGTGAATAGAATAACTAATTAACTAGTATGAATTTCTGTTTTCTACAATCAACTTATATTTATAAACTAATAAACACAGTCGCTGCCGGCAAAATAGAGAAGCATTTTCTAGTGAATCAGATAAAAATTGTAATGATGATTTCACTTGTTAGCATACCAACTACCTTAATCAGTGTTGGTAATCACAACTCAACATTATTGCATGTTATAATGTCGCCAATTATTAACAACAATATCCTACAATATAACTAAAATATGACCTATAAAGCAGAATCAAAGTGAATTATTAATATCAATATATTCAAGAAATCGCTTTCAATTTACTGACAATGCCTATACCACTTATGCTTTCATTAACCATTTATAACTATTTGAAGTTATTGGTCGTTATTTGTATACGCAGCAGATGTTGCCAATTGACATTAATGACGTTTAATTTTCTTTACACTATCTAAAACCGTACACTGCATCAATCAGAGTAGACCAGTAGGTAAGTGTGCCGTATTATTACGATAAACGTTTCCGATTAAACGATATACAAAACAAGCAAATCGCAAAAGATCACGTTTTAGAATTATAATGTTATATTTCTACTACTACTATTACTACGATTATATATACTAGTAAATATTGGTAATTAAGGTGGATTTCCGACATTGAGTTTATTTCCGATATTTTTAAATGTTTGCTTATTTCTAATCTTGTGTCTTGAAAAACCAATCAGCAAACATATTCTAGTTTATCATTTCACTTCATTGATGAGGTCTCCCTGTAGACACCCAATAATATCCGTGACCTTTACGTAATTTTCGATCCTAACCTATCCTTTTCTAATCGTGATCATATAAACGACATGGTAGCAAATTCCTTCAGATCTCTAGGTACTGTTATACAAAATACTCGCGAATTTAACAATCTAAATACCATCAAATTATTATACAATGCCCTTGTTAATCATCGAGTTGAACATGCCTCCATATTCAACCCATATGTCCCCTCTGCAATATAAGTGTGCAAAACATACAGAGAACCCGGAGACTTCACTTATACAACATTAAGTACTATTTCTTCATTCATTTTCTCCCAGTTCACTCAATTCCAATCAAAACTACTCCATCGCCGACCCTGTCGCTTTTACAAGCTCACAGAAAGCCTTTCTCAAAGAGTCCAGCTCCATCTAAAAGCTTACTTTCAGCGCCATCTCCGAGATGATTGCTGAACTTCTATTCTCAAAACAGTACAGAGTCGCGCCATCTCTTGGATTGTTTTAGAAGTATACAGTTCTTAACTGTGCCACGGGATGGCGTAACATTATATTCAACAGTTGAAATTTCACACGAAGGATTACTTTCGAGACAGTCATTTGAATCTCTTGAAAATCGCTGTATTACCCAACAAACTAATAACAAGTGACATTGAGAATGAGGATATTCTCAACCAATTAAACCTCTTAATTCCTCACATAATTTTATGGCAATCACGTTTAAAATCTTCCAATACCTCGTATTAATGTTATGAGAATTTCACCGCTTCATCAAATCAATCAAAAGCCTAAAATAATATGTGCCGACGTTTATTATCTCTGCATTTTCGTGTTGTGTGGACAGCTTGAAGCTGTTAACATCAATGTAAAACAAGCACAAGGCGTTGCTGACGTTCTCATTACTAAAGCTGCACTCTAGGAGTCTAATACAAATGTTAGCATAGGTGTAGGGGAGGATAATTGATTTATTAGTATTGGTTGCACAAACCTCCATCTGATGAGGATGTTTATTATCTTAAACCTGGAAAAGCAAAAATAGAAGCAAACATTTAGTCCTCAAAAGAATTTGATTCTCATAAATTAAGGAAATTTTACTTTTACACGCAATTGGGTGCTTTCACAAATTTTAAATACACTTTCGTAGTGAAGATAATGTTTTATCATAGTTAAAAACACTTGAATTTTGAGAAACAGTCGAATAATACCTTAAAATAAGCCATTTTAATTTTTTATTGAAATTTTTTCGACAAAACACTACATCAATTCACTACGCACTCGTGGCATCATCAGTTATATTGCCAGTGTCATTTTGTGTTATAAACACTTTATTTTGCAGATAAATTTCCTAAAGTAGCTTTTTCAAATCTCGTATTAGGTAGGCGTTACTTATTTAATCACATGTAAAACGTAAATAAAGTGAATAAAATGTTGCGTTTAACAATTTTTAAACGCGATTTAAGAAACTAATATAACCGATGACGTCACCGCGTGTTTTGCTTACTCGTTCAATTACTAAAATTTTATGTTATTTATTTGTTGAAATTTTAATTTGATGGACGATAGAATGGTGTTTAAATATCAATAAGTGCTTTAGTATAACAAGTACTTCATTTTAATAATATCAACGAAGCCAATTTGCACATAGTGAAAACACCTAATTATTGGATGTGATAAGAGATCCGGTGCTCCACGCACAGCCTGAGAATATCACAGATACTTTGAGACATCCTTTATTTGCTGGATCTACATATTGCACCAAAAATGTGAAATTAGCTGCACTTCCACCAACATTCAATGTAGCTCAGTAACATTGAATCAGGTGTACCATCAAATACAAATATGGCACGGCATAACAGTTCATCCAGAAAAGTGGGATTAGATGATGACAAATGCTGCTGTAAAACTAGATCGCATTGCTTTATTGTTTTTTATAATTGCCACGGCCAATTTTGTCAGAATTCTATACCTGATAAGGAGGTGCAATACAATATGACAGAAGATGTAGATTATGTGTTTTCTAAGAAGAAGTCATAAACATGAGGAAATTAACTCCGAAATCCAGAACAATGAGGATGATACCAGACACAGACATTTTGGAAGATACTCCCGCATAATTCTTTTTATCTACCATTTTTCTTGCAAAGTATAATTTTTTAAAAAGACCATAGAACTTTCTTATATTTAGGCTACAATTTTGATAATAAATGGTCTTGTCGTAATATTTTCTGATATACTTGCAAAAAACTGTTTATTCAATAATAATAATAAAGTACTTTATTAACCAAATTAATATTACAATTTAGAGTAACGATTTTACTGGGCGAGGTTCAGTAGAGCCTAAACGCATCCTGTTCTTCCACCTAACCCAAGACAAATAATATAGTCTAAACAACAAAATCGAATTTTCCTAACTTATGCTTACAAGAAAGCAATAATAAAAAACCTGTTCTGGACAAGGGGCATAAAATATGGGAAACAACAAAAAAAAAATAAAACAAATTTTTGTTTTTTTGTTTTTAATTCCTGGGGTAATTCATTAATACACTTTTTAACGATAAATAATACTACATTTTTTGCACATTTTCAATTTAAGAATTATATTGAAAATTCAAACGTGGTATAACTATATTAGGTTTCATATTTTTTTATAACAATATATATAAATCACGTTAATTTTTAGAATTTTCATGTATTTCTTAATGGAAAATTTGCAAAAAATGTAGTACATTATTCATCGTGAAAAACTGCTTGTAACTCGGAAAATTAGCAAGTTACAAAAAACTTCCAAGAGATAAAAAATGTTTAGAAGGCCTCAATACATGAGTCTGATTTTTTTCGAATTTTTAAATTACATATTTTTAAAGTGCTACAATTTCAAAAAAAGTTTTTCATATTTTTCCGGAAGAATTCGATGAAAACGCACTTTACAGAAAAGTTGCAAATAAAAAAAAGTCTTGTATTTCGATGATACATTTTTTTTTAAACAAATATCGCATTAACCTCTTGGGTTATGAGCGAGGTACAGTAAAAAATAAACCATATAATCGTATATCAAATTATAGTCCAGGAGGCAGTGAATTTTTTTCGTACTTATTTTCCCAGTCGGTGTATATGTTTTAATCTGTTCTCTTAGTGACAAAAACAAAAATTTTTGAATCTGGCCAAAATTTTTGGTTGGATTCAAAAAATAAAAATAAAATACAAGTCCACTTGTTTTCTCAGTCATAAATATTTTACATTTATTAAAGTGGAACATAAAGTTTATGAAAATAGCAGTATGGCTTATCTCAGATGTTTGGTTTGGCTGATTTACGAAATTGGCAAATGAGGTTGGTGGCATCTTGAAAATGGGAAAAATAGAAAATTTTTGCTCTTATTTTCTCGGGCTTGAAATTTTGTCACATGATAAATTATACTATATTTTCATAGAAAATACACGTCTGGCTGACATTTACAATCACGAAGGCCTTGCCAGAGTCACAAGCCAGGTAGTTAAACGAAGACGAAATTAATGAAGAAGAAGACGAAGACTTCATTTAATTTATATTTAATTATAATAATATTTTTTATTAAACAATTGATTATTATTTTTGATCAATTATAGTTATTTTTTCATTCACCGATGTCAAATAAAAACTTTTCTGTGGCTTTCATTAAAATTTATGATTTCGTTAAGAAATATTTTTCAACCTGCCTCATCATAATTCTGTACACTGTGCTTTTTTGTATTTCATTGTTTAATGCTCTCATAAATAACAACATGTACGTATGACGAGTCTGGCAAGGCTTTGGGGGTGTTCCACATTAGCCAGATTGTATTTTAAGCTGTTATTATAATATAGGCCATCATCTGATAAATTTTCATGACTGCGAAAATGAGGGAAATTTTTTTGATGAAAACTTTTCTGTTTTTCACCTACCAGACATATTATCCATACTCACAGATTAGCCAGACTTTTTTTTTACTCAACTTCAGTATACCTCTTACTACTAGAAGTATTTTTATCACTGGAAAAAAAAAGGGCAGTGTATTCGTATGTTCTGATATATATGAATTTTGCTTAGAATTACTAACCGAACAATTCTATCCATGTTTGCTGACTGGGAAAATAAGTACCGAAAATTGTCACTGCCTCCTGGACTATTACATTGATGATATTAAATTTTTACATGACATTAATATCAGACAAAATTAATAACAGGTTCTTTAAGTCACTACCATCAGCTAAGATTTTGTTTAGTTCTTCCGGGATTTGTCCGTTTGATCTATGGAACTGGTATTTAGGGCATTCCACTAAAATATGTCTAACTGTCACTTTTGTTTGGCACACTTCACACTTAGGTTCTTCACTACGATTGATGAGGTACTCATGTGTAAGTCTGGTGTGGCCTATTCATAGTCGCGTCAGGATTATTTGATTTCGTCTACCTTTAGGGGCTAGGGACCATGGTTCGACTGAAGCTTTGACTTCGTTTAGCTTCGTTCTTTTCTGTCCCCCTCCATATTGCCACTGTTTCTGTACTAATTTCTTTATGTGTTGTTTTAAGTCTGTATGTAAAGATGTGGTTACAAACATAGAGTTTACACTTGAAGTAGCATCTCGTGCAGATCTATCGGCATGTTCATTACCTTGTATGGTACCCACATAAATATGACAGATTTGTTGTTCTCCTATAAGTGGAAAAGTTCCTCTTTAATTAACCTCAGTATAGGGTTATTGGGATTCAGTTGTTTAATTCCATAGATGGCACTCAAAAAAATCTGTAATTACCAAAGTTTTCGGACTGTTATGGATATTAGTGTACTTTAATGTTTCTAAAATGGCATATATTTTACCTGTAAATGTGCTTAAATTGATGTATAGTGTTGGTGGTGATAAATGCTGCGCCGACAGCTTCTTCCGTTTTGGATCCATCAGTGAAAACCTGGCTGTATTCTGGGTACTGGTTAATTATTTCATAGAACTATCTTTTTGATGATATCGTGATTGGTGTCCTGTTTGTTGTATTGTGTTTACTTGGTGTCACATATGGGCAAGGGTATTGTCCATGGAGGGTGAGTTTTGATGTTCAAGGGATAGGTGCTGGGAATAATTACGTTCGGGTTAAACAGGTATTTGTTTATTCGTTGGTAGAATGGGGGCTTTATTTTTTTCTGCTCTCATATATGGTTCTGAAACGATTTGAGAAAGTGTGGGATTTTCTCCGTTGGCTGACATAACTGCTGCATATGATAAACTAAGGTACGGTCTTATCGTAAGGGAGGGTTCTCCAGATTCACAGTACAACGATCCAGTGGGGCTTGTGCAATATGCTCCAAGGGAAATTCTTATTTCTGCATTATGGATGGTGTAGATAGGGTACGGTATATAGGGAGTAAAATCGTGCGGTCTGCACCCCAATTTTAGTTGGATAGCACCCTTAATAGATTTATTCGCGTTTGACACGATAACTTCAAGTTTTTTCAAGTGGGGTTCCCAAGTAAGTTGTTGGTCAAACGAAATGTCACCTGAATTTCTTCAGATTTTTTTTTCAACTTTTACATTTCCCTTCCCTCACTTTTAGGAATTTTGGGCCAAAAAAGGTAAACGTATTGTTTTTTTTTTTCATATTTGACCTAATTCTACAAGTTACGGAACCTGTGATAAAAGGGGTGTTTTCTACCCCTTCCGATCATTTCCTACTCTAATCTTTTTTTCATCTTTTTATTAACTTCATTACAAACACATTGCACAAGACTTCATTAAAGTCCTTTCACTAGCACTCAAGTTGCAGGTGAAACCGTTGACTGTACTGATGGTGTTTTTATTTCCTTGGCAAATACGGAAAATTACAATTTTAGATTTCACACTGTTTACATGACTCATTTTGTCCATATAATGCAATAGTCAAATATGTATTTGTAAACACAATTGTTGTAAAATAGCTATTACTCTGGGTAAACCTTGAATTTTCGTGTCTGATTTGGCGTAATGTGGTTCCGACAAAATACATACGAGTCAATATGCATTAGTAAATTCATTCCATGTAACTAACGTTACATACATTTAATTTGAACGAACAAATTGACAATTTTGTTTTAAATAAATGAATTTCAAAATAGTCTGGCAGCATGAGGTGAATTTCGTTTCACCTTATTAAGTTTTTTAGCTTTGATACAGTTTGTATTTATTGTACAAACGATCAACCTGTTAGATATCACTTCGACACTTTTGGGCAACTCTCTAGTCTAGTCTCCGGATGATTCCAAGTTGTTAACCGAAACGTGAGACTACAGTATTCAGTGTCTTAGTATTTATTGAAACTCATCAGTATTAGTTGACACATGTCTGTCAGCTTAACTTTCGTAAGTTTCCACGATTGGCGTACGATATCCACGTTGGATAGTAGATCTATAACATACCCGATTGATTTGATCGACTAAATGTAATAACGATGTATAAAAAATATTCTCAATTCCACTCTGAGCGCTTTCATAATATACCTTTCAGACTTTATTAAATTGGTACATCACAGCCTTCATATCTAGCTCTACCAAATGAACAAAATGAAACGTAGAGCAGATACAATCAGGGCATTCGGCTCAATTAGCTCGAAATTCAGTTTCTGTAATGAAATTAGTGTTGGATGCTGCCGTCGATTCTTTGAAGATGAGGCGCGTGACGAAGAGACGGAGAGAATAGACACACATGAGAGGAGCAACACAAAGAGCCACCCATCATTCGAGCTGGCTTAAAAGGAGTTCATGGGTCAACCGTTTATCCCTCTCGAGCATGATTTTGTTATAAATCAGCGGTTGATAAAAGAAAAATGCGCTGAATTCTTTTTTTCTACAGAATGTATTCTGTTCGGGCGCTATTGACTAACATTACAAATGCATATATGTGTCTATATAGATTCTCGTTTTGATTTAAATATCTAAGTAATTCAAAAGTTGGGGTAGGGAGCAGTCAAAATATCTTTTATTTTTATTGTCCAAAGAAGTTCTCGTAGTCGGAAACGCCCCATTATAACTGTCACTTCCTTTGTAATTTTAAATTCATTTTATTAAAAACATTTAAATCAAAACTATTATATCACCTAAACTATGTAAAATTCGTTCGAACATGATTATATTTTGCAAATACAACGGACTCTGCACTAATTTTATGGAAATTACCTTTTTGATTTTGTTTTCATTTATGCAAAATTAGATGCATTCTCTTGAATAGCTCAAATACATCTGAACATTCACATCATTTTCTATCCGAGTACCGGCCTAACAGTCCAAGAGCTAACTGCAAAAACCTGGCAGATCGAGTTACAGGATGAAATGTTTTTAAACGGTTTTATTTAGCTTATTTTGTCTTGTGTGGGTCAAATCTAGTAATTGAAATTTCACCCCCTTCCTGTTGACCGATTGATCTGAAGTTTCGTACACACCTTTAGTTCTGATGACGATACAATTATGTATACTCATTATCATTATAAATCCAAGATGGCCGCCGCCACAAAATGGCGGATTACATTTTTTCAACCCCCTCAATATTGGTATCAAATGAAAGGGTTTAACTAGTAGAATACAGTACACCATGAAAAAATTCAAAATCCAAAATGGCGGATTACTTTTTTTCAATCCCCTCAATATGGGCATCAAATGAAAGGCTTGACAAGTAGAACACAGTACACTTTAGAAGTAACTAAAATAAAAAACTAAAAAATTAAAAACTTGAAAATAAAATAAGCAAAAGAATTTTTTTAAGTTAAACGGTTGTACTAATATACTAATACTAATTGTAATGTACTACAAGCTAAAAAATAATTAGGTAGATACCAAGTACCAGTCATTACACCATCTGAGAGAAGTTCAATTCGAGCAACGAGGAGCAGCAGTAGCAGCGGCAGTAGCAGTAGGCAGCTTTCAGTGAGAACCTCATGATGGCAGATGAGATTCCGCCCAAACGTCGTTCAGACAACTATGGCTCCGACAGAAGTCTACCAACTACACGGAAAATACCTCGCATAAATTTTTTTATTTCTCCAAGCCTTACGCTATTACTAATGCAACCTATTACAGGAACTATTTAGGGATAAACAAATAATCATCCAATAAACAATCATTAGTCGCGTAATTTTAGCATTTTACCTCTAAAAAAAAAGGTACAGGGTCAATTCAATCAATTTTTGTTGCAAATAGTTCAGAAAGGTATTTAGAAAAAACAGTAGGTACTTTTTTTAGTGGAAATGTTTCGTTTCATATTTTGTCCAATAATTGGCCAATATTAATGGCCAATTTAATTAAATTAGTTGTAAAATTTGTTATCGTACACAGTATGCCATAGAATTAGACGAAAATGGTTACTCAGGATTTTTTGGGGTCGCTGATTACGAATCTGAAGTCCAGTTTGGGAAATTCAAAATGGCGGACCGGAAATCGCACCATTTTCCAGAGAAAATGACAATGGATATTTTGGCCTTGAAAATCTGCACTCGGGGGTTTTCGAGGTCGCTGATAACGAATCCGAGATCTAATTTGATACATTTAAAATGGCGAACCGGACGTACAGTCAATTACTCAAGAAAAATTCGTATCTTTTTCGCTTTTGGGCTGAAAATGAGTACTCGGGGGTATCTGAGGTCGCTAATCATGAATCAGAGGTCCAATTTAAGAAATTTAAAATGGCGAACCGGAATAACAGTCTATTTCTCCAGAAAGCTCGTATTCTTTTCTTTTTTGGGCTGAAAGTGGGAGCTTTCGCTATCGCTGATAACGAATCTGATGTCCAATTAGGAAGAATTCACAATGACGGACCGGAAGTAGTATATTTTTCAGGAAATACTCATATTTTTCATACTTTCAGCCCAAAAAAGTAAAAAATACGAGGTTGTCCGAAGAAATTGACTGTTCTTCCGGTACGCTATTTTGAATTTAGTCCATTGGACCTCCGATTCGTGATCAGCGACCTCAAAAACCCCCGAATACTCATTTTCAGCCCAATAACGAAAAAAATACGAGTGTTTCCTGATAAATTGACTCTACTTCCGGTCCGCCATTTTGAATTTACTAAATTAGACCTCGGATTCGTAATTAGCGACCTCAAAAACACCCGAACACAGATTTTCAAAGCCAAGATATTCATTCTCATTTCTTATGGAATATGGCCCGATTTCCGGTCCGCCATTTTGAATTTTCCAAATTCGACTTCAGATTCGTGATCAGCGACCACAAAAACCCCCGAGTAATCATTGTCGTCTAATTTTATGGCATATTGTGTATGATAACAAATTTTTCAATTAATTTAATTGAATTGGCCATCAATATTGGCCAATTAGTGAAAAAGAAAAAAAATGAAACCAAACATTTCCGCCAAAAAATAAGGTACTGTTTTTTCTAAATGCCTTTCTGAATTCATTGCAATAAAAATGAAGTCAATTGACATTTATCTTTTTTCTTTAGAGGTTTTCAGATTTTTCGTGCTAAAATGATGCGACTAATAAATAATTCTCGTTTATTTGGATATTTAAAAAAATATAAATAGGTACATAATACAATACAATTTTTCTCATACCTACTAAAATGATAATAATAAGAGCTTACATATTTAGAAACATCAAAACATACAAATCTTTGTTATCAAACATAATAATAATAACAATAAATTGCCTTTATTTAATATTATAATATATAACATCAAGGCGAGGTCTTGCCGAAGCTACTCTACTCTTAACCCCACCCGAACATAACATTGATAATACTAACACGTATGCTTAAAACTAAACTAAACTATTAATTTTAATTTTTACAAAATATGATGGAAATATTCAGTGGCGTAGCTGATAATCTCGGGGCCCCCCCGCAAAATGTATGGTCGGGGGCCCCCACAGAAAACTCACTTAAATTATAAAGTTTTTCGGCAGCGGCGTACATTCTCTTTAGCAAAGTCTTCGATGATGTGATCAGTATCTAACTTCCTTGCTCTCTCTTTCTCAATACTTAATACACATAATGCTGACAGTCTTTCTTGAGTCATTGAATTTCGTACAAACGTCTTAATAAGCTTTAATTTTGAAAATGACCTTTCAGCTGTAGCAACAGTAACTGGTAGTGTTAAGAATAATTTTATGGCAATGAAAACATTTGGAACACTTAACAGTAAAGTTTTATGATATTTTATAGGGAATATAGCAAAATGAAAGACCAAAGAATCCGCAATTTCTATTATTTGTGTGCTCAAAACATTTATTAGTAACAGAAGTTCGCGGGGAAAATCTGCCGATAAATCTTCAGAATAATTTTCAGCAAGATTGCTAGCTTCCAAATAAAGCTGATCGTCATTCAACGCTGATCCCAGAAAATCGGTCAACAATCTGTTGAATGACAATATCAAGATTGGCATAAAATACCTCTACTTTAAAACATGTTTCGGAATCTGTAAGTCATTCATCTTCTGCTAATTCATCAAAAAACATTTTAACACTACTTTTTCCTCTTTTTGAAATTCTTGTTCTATACCCCATGTATTTGACAAATCCGAGGCCTCTACTAAAATTAATTATGTACGAAATAACTTTTTTATCGACCATTATTATATTAAAATATTTGTATATAATATTGACTATTGAATATTGATCTTTAAAATGAACGTAATTTTTAATTTCGATGATATTTTCGCGTCATAAATTTCTAGAGTCAGGGGCCCCCAAGAGCTGCCCCCCCCCGCACCGCGGGCCCTGCGGGTCCGTCCGCTACGCCACTGGAAATATTAAAATATAGTTGTTACAAAATATATGTGAGATAATAGAGACAGGGTTGGCAGTTTTAAAACAAAATGTTTTAAACTAATGTTTTTTAAGTGTTTAAAACACAGTAACCAGTTTTAAACACATTTGTTTTAAACACGTTTAAAACAGTTGTTTTAAACATGATTTTTTTCAATGCGTTTTTTTACTGTGTTTGATGGACAATTTTTTGAACATAAGGTAAAAAAATAATAACAACAAAATTTAAGAAATATGAACTTTTATGTAATGCCATAAAACTAGTTATAATAATATAGTAGTATAAGTACAACGAACGAAACATATTACTATTATATAGAAGATATACCTGTTATTATTTATTTTCTAAAGTGTTAATTTTAAAGCAATTACCTAATAGCACAGGTACAGGTACACACAAAAAAAGTCAAGTGCGGGAAGGTAGACCTATGTATTCCCATGCATTTTGGCCTGCTGAATACGAATCTGATGTCTGTTTTGCCTGATTGGCTCTTGTATTGTTCCTAACCTCAAAAAAGACACCGTAAGAATGCCCCAGAAAATGAAAGTGTAGCTAAAAATCTGAAAAAATTCAGAGGTATGTAGAATGGCGAGAGAAATCGAGTGGCGTAAACTACAATTCTATAGCTTTTTTGGTTTCCGATATAGAGCCTCGAGAAGTGCGAAAAAAACAAATGTGTTCCTTCCGGTGACTTTGAGCTGTTCTATCTCAAAAACAAAGGACCGCAGGGATGTCTGGTTTGCAAAATTCGATTTCTATCGCCATCCTATGCACCCCTAAATTTTTTCAGATTTTTAGCTACATTTTCATTTTTTCGGGCATTCTCACGGTATTTTTTGAGGTTGGGAAGAATTCAAGAGCCAATCGGGCAAAACGGGCATCGGATTCATGTTCAGCAGGTCAGAATTCATTCATAATACTTAGGTTAGCTTTCTCCACTCGACTGTGTAGTCAATAACCAATCACCAAACAATTATTGCACTGTTGCACAATTTGACGTATTTATTAACGTCCTCGTCTTGTTATGATGCAATATGGGCATGGCTTATAGAATAAACAATGTATTGGGTTGAAGCGCCCGTATAAATTTAAGTTTAAAAACATATATTTTATTGTTTAAAACATGTTTTTTTTTCAAAAATTAAAAATCCATGTCTAAAACACATTGAATTGTTTTAAATTTAAAAAACGTGTTTTTTGATTAAAATAAAAAAAACACAATTTTTGCCAACCCTGAATAGAGAGAAAGAGAAAAAAACACATATATGGGACTAAATGTATATAAAGGGCATTTAGTTGCAAATACAAACCATAAGCAAATCGACAAGAACAATTTATTTTGCATTTTTTGGAGTCTGCGTTGGGTAATTTTGTTAAGACAGAGATAATATAAATAATATAATGTAAGTCCATAAGTTAAAATTGGCAATAGGAGAGTCTTCGTAAGTTCCTTGCATAACTTAAAATTTATAAGTTTTATATTTCTGTACAGCAACGTTAAAGCAAGATATACTTTTTTGAGGAGTAGTGACACATATTCCTCAAATTTTAATCTAGTCGAAGATAATTCCTATTAACAATTTGGATAGGTCCATTATAAATCATTAACTTGAGTCACAGGCACACACGTGGCACCCATGTTTTTCTAATAGAACAATGTTAAAACTTTAATTTGATTATAGTTTGAAGCTGTTACTCGATACAGGTACAGCAATGAACCAACATTTTTTTTAAAGTTGGGTGCCAAGGCATTAGCACAAGACTTTAACTAGGCACCCATTTATATTTTACTCTGTAAATACTGGATTTTAAGGGTAATTTCAAGCTGTTACTCCTTTGGTACAGTTACAGTACGAAAAATGTTCCAAAGAGGACACATATCAAACTTGTACACAAATTCTGCACAGGCACCCAATGATTTTTCTTATGGCCGCTGTGAGTACTAATATTTAAAAACATTTCATCCTGTTACTCGATCGGCCAGGTTCTTTTCCGGCCGATCTCACCCTATAAGAGACAATATCAAAAGCACCCTGCAAGATGTTTTCCAAAATCGAGTTTTACGTTTATTACCCTAACATATATAAAACTAAAATACCATTTACAAATTAAATGCAACCGCAGACTTAATGGGATCATAAAACTAGTTTTATTACATTTTTAGTAACGACACTGAAGACATTAATTTAACGTTAGAATGCTTGTGAAAAATAAATATTTTATGTCACTTCATTAAATACCCCTGAAGGTTATTTCCTCAGAGTGTATTTAATAAATAATATATATGCAGAAAGTGTGTCAATATAATAATTAAGGCGTTTATAGTTACTCATTTTTTTATTACGTACTTTATTAGTGTACCTAAGGAATATAATTATTTAAGAATTTAATAGGTGTAATTAATAGGTTATTATTATGCATTATGTTAATAATTTATATACACGCCGCCTTCAGGGCAGGCAAATCTTCTCAAGGCACATAAAGGAACTCTAACATCTAAGGGTAGGATCATTAAAGCATAAAAACAATAGGAAGGCAGAACTACATCCAGCTTGTGGGAGTTAGTAGATAGTACCATAATTTACTTTTGAGAAGATCACGATGGGCATATATTAAGATATGTTGCTTTTCTAAAATACAAACAAATTTTGAATAGATAATTTAATTCAATATTTCTCCTTTACTGACAGAAGTGACATTTTTTTAAAATATTTCACACAATTTTGGAGAAATCAAGGTTCTGTCAACACAAAGAGAATGTGGCAATCGCTTAAGTCTTTAATATCAGGTAAATATGACGAACCCTTTAGAGAAATCCAATTTGAAAATGAAATATGTAAAAACTCAAATCTATTGCCGGAAAAAATTAATGAATTCTATATATCTAGTATAAACGATATAGTGCATAGTATACCTCATAGCAACTATCAGTTTGAACTTACTGAGTCAGAAGGAGTAAAAGTGCAAAATTTTAAGTTATTGACAAAAACTGAATTAAAAGCAATAATACTTGACCTAGCTAACAAAAGTAGTCCAGATGAAATTGATATGGCATTTTATAAAGATAATTTCGACAACTTATCAAATCAACTGATTCATATTATTAATGGCTCTTTAGAGCTTGGTATTGTGCCAAGTCATTAAAAGTATCGACCATCATTCTTGTAAGAAAAGTGCCTAAAACTATTAAGGCTGAAGAGTGTAGACCTATAAATATGTTACCAGCTTTTGAAAAAATATTAGAAAAAGTAGTATACATGCAATTACTAGACTTTATAATGGATCAAAACATACTTAGTAAATATCAGTTGTGAAAGTGCCTTGCAATATGTTATCAATGAGTGGAAGGAAGCCAAGAATAAGGGAAAAATGACCGGAGTAATTTTTTTAGATTTGAAAAGAGCATTTGAGACGATTGACAGAAAAATTTTATTAAATAAGCTGAGTAAGTATGGTTTTAATGGTGTGATAAAGGGTGAAATGTGAACAGATATTCTCAAGTGAGCTACTTATTGATACGGGGGTGCCTCAGGGGAGCATACTTGGGCCATTGCTATTTATACTATACATCAATGATATGTCTAAAATCTTTAAACATTGTAAATACCACTTTTTTGCTGATGACACTATAATCTACATCGATGAGAATGATCCTAGAGAGTTAGTGGATAAAATAAACTGCGATTTAGAACTGGTCTCTAAATGGATGGAAATAAACAAATTAAAATTAAATATTACAAAAACAAAAGGTATGCTTATAAGTAATCAGCAGAAATCCAGATTATTCAAAGATATAAATTTACCAATCAAGATCCAAGAGGTAAACTTGTCATTGGTCTCAGAAATCAAATATCTAGGAGTTATTGTTGATTGCAACTTGAATTTTAAGAACCATGTTGACTATATATGTAAAAAAATATCTAAAAAAATCGGTGTTCTAAAACGCGTCAGTTGGTACGTATCTATAAATGTAAGAAAAAGTGTCTATAACTCTATAATTTTACCTCATTTTAACTATTGTAGTACGACACTATACATGGCCAATCAGACCGATCTAGAACGACTACAAATGTTGCAAAACAGAGCAATGAGAGTTATATTAAAATGCAATATCTGTATTAGAATAAACGATATGCTAAATTGTTTAAATTGGATGAATGTAGAAAATTTTCTTAAGTATAACGTTTTGGTTTTTATACATAAAATTAATAAAGGCATTATCTAAAAAATATTTTAACTAAATCACGAGATTTGCATAATTACAATACCCCAGGAATTTATAATTTTGTAATAAAAAAAAGCTAATAATGCATCTATGCACCGTTCAATTTTCTATAAGGGAGTGGTTGAGTACAACCGTTTGGGTATTGATTTACGTGAAACTAATTTACATACTTTTAAAAGACTATTAAAAGTTGTTCTGTTATGAATTATATGCAATAATATACATATTTCCGTCAACATTATATTCTTTAGTTGGTTCTGGGTAGTTTTAATTACATATTTTTGTAGTGTTAGCTTTAGGTAGTTTATAGTTTAGTTTTAGTTTGTATGCCTATGTATGTGGATACTGGGACACGACGTAAAGCAGCAATGTAAATTATGTATTTTAATGTATAGTCAAGGAGTAAATAAACGTATTATCTATCTATCTAAAGACAACCAAGTTGTTAGTACGAATAAGTATGAATGTTTAAAGTTATCAAAGCACAAGCCTTAAGTTTTATGTAATATTACTTATTTATAAACCATCTAATAGATTATTAAGATATGGGAATACTATTAACTTAGTACAGACAAAACATATCTAATAGTTTGCACAACTATATAAACTGCTGGCCACTCGAACTTACACATAGAGACTTTTAGGCAAAATTTAAAGTTCAATATTTTCAAAAGGAATGCAAATTTTTGAATGCGGCTTGCAAATTTTAAGAGCTAGTTTTTTTCGGATTAAGCTGCATGACGTATATTTATCGTAGGACCATAAGTTTATTATATACGGGGTGATCAATGAAGTCATGTAAAAAATCAAAAAGTTTGTATGAGTGAAATTTCCGCAAAATATTTTTTTGGTCGTTGCAATACGGTTCCTTACTAAGGTAACATCAATATCTCTAAATGGTTTTGTCAGTTTTTGGATTAAGGCCTTGGGCCTTGTACACACTACTCACCATAAAATTTGGATACCGAAATCTTTAAAATGCTATAACTTGACATTGGATTGACGGTTCTTGATGATTTTTGCGGATTTGGAATCCTTATTTCACGTAGATTTTCTATGGTCTAAGCATTTTATTTGAGGGTTGAAATTTACACATTATACCGGGTCGATAATAAACAAAAACGTAGCGACAAGAACAAGTATATTACATTAAATTCTACAATATACAACATTGCTTAACAACGACCAAAAGACAATTCTTAAAAAAATTATAATTCTAATTCTGGTAATTTTTAATAACTGAAAAAAATTTAACTAAAAAATTAAAAATTAATTTAATTTAAACTTAAATTAAAATTAAATTAAAATTACCTAATTAAAATTAGGTACATTAATTAAAAAAAAGAGAAGCTAATATTTTGTTGGTCCTCCTGCTCGAAATATTACTTCCCGATACCGATTTGGTAGAGTATCCACAAGATTATTTATAAAATCTTGTGGAATATTCTCCCATTCTTCACGAATGGCCTCACTGAGCGTTTCTAAGGTTTTAGGAGGTACATCAAGAGATCTTACTTTAAGTTTTAAATAAGACCAAACGTGTTCGATGACATTAAGATCCGGAGACTTTGCAGGCCAGTCCATCCTATTGATGTTTTGTGCCTGCAAAAACTCTGTGATCCTTCGCGCTCTGTGAGGTCGAGCGTTGTCATCCACCAATAGAATTTCTGGGCCGCAAAAGGAACAATAGGTTCCAAAATTTCCTCCTGATAAACAGTAGCATTAATGGTTTGGTTGGTAATGAATAGCTCGGTTTTACCATTTCTTATGATACCTCCCCACACTGTAACACCTCCGCCACCAAATGCTTCTTGAGGGGCCATATTTTCCTCCAAATATCGCTGATTTGGCCTTCTCCAAACTAACATTCGGCCATCGGAGTGAAACAAATTAAATCTTGTTTCGTCAGTAAATAAACAATGGCTCCACTCTGCATTACCCCAATTCGCATGCCGATTTGCCCATGCCCGCCTATTCGCTCTATGGCGTTGTAATAACCGCACACATTTTGCTCTGCGACGGGCTCTATAATTTAAAATGTTTGGCATTATGTTATAATAATAATAATAATAAAGCATTTATTATTTACCCAATTTGACAAATTTAACAATAGTAAATTATATATGTTTACACAACAGGTAAATAAAAGGCGAGTAGTTGCTTTAAAAAAAAAAATCTCACCTCAAGTTGTTTTTATTTAATGTTCTTCTCACTGTTCTGTCCGAAACTCTCACCCCAGTTTGTTGTCTTAAAGAGTCATTTAGTTTTCTAGAGTTCTTTGTTCTATTCCGCATAGTTTCTCTCATTAAAATTCTTTCGGTTCTTTGGTTTATTTTTTTTGTATGTCCACCCCCATGCCCATAATTATGATCACCAGTAGTTTCGACGCGGCGCACAGTGGGGCAAAAACAGACAATTCTTGGCAAAAATTCTAAAACTCATGAAACCAACTCAAAATAAGCTCGCGAATGCAGCAAAAATAACGAAAAAAATGTGGCTGAATAGTTAGGGTAGTTTTGATGGGGTGGAAATTGAATTTACCGCCTAAAATTCTGAAACTTCGAGTTGGAATAGAATTTGAACTCCACATTAACAGAAAAATTGTGTTAAAAATAACGTGATGCAAGGGGGTGAATTTTTAAGGGTGGTAAATTAAAATATCTAAATAAAATTCTGAAACTTTGGATTTGTATAGAAATTAGCCTCCAAAATATTGAAAAATTGGTGAAGAAAATCCCTATTATGAAATAGGGTAGTTTTAGGGGGTGAAAACAAGAATATTCTGAAACTCACGTAAGCTAAACAATATTTCAATATAATTACTATCACTGAACTGAATTTGTGAAATATCTTGACAATAATTGTTAATTATAAATTAAACACTGCTTTTAGATGAATCAGTATATATATTATAGATACTCTACATATGTTTCGGCTTGTTAGGCCTTTATCAAGAGTAGTACAAAGTGAATACTAAAGTTTGCAACGTGGTTATTCTAATTTATACCTAAAAGTATTAATGCTTTAATCTATTTATGGCCTCTAATATATTTAAGACTTAAACTTTAATTTTGGGAATTTTTCAGATAGGCCTAAGCTGATTATATAAATCAATGGATAACTCTTAGCAATTTGTTAAATATAGGGGTGTTCAAGAAATTTTGCTGGTCATTCGTGGTACAAGGGTTGTTTTTAAGAGATTTTTTATGTTGTCTGCAACATAAATTTGCTTCATTCAGAAAGAAAAGGTAAACGTTTAGATCTTCTTGAACAACTAGAAAGAGTGTTTAAGGTGTCTAGATAACTTAGCCTCAATCAGTAATGCTAGGGCATCTTCACCTGACATTTGGTTAGATTGAAATTGGAGAGATCTTTTATAAGCCTGTCTGATCTTACTTGCTCGTGTAGGAGTGGTTGCAGTGGCTTCTTTTACTAATTTAGAAGCTTCTGCATGGCCAGACGCTCTTAGAGTCATCTGGGTAGCGTAACTTAGTACCTCAATACTGGTAGATTTTCGTAAGTCTTCAGTTTTTTTGCGCTTAGTGCGTTCAGTACTTTCTCCAAAAGAAATTGTCGGACGTCCGCGCTGCTTTAATTTTGAAGGTTCGTAGCTTGTAAAAGAAATTGATGTGTCCAGCCAATTTCCATATTTCTTTAAAAACCTAGATTTCGATCTTCCCACTCTCATCCACCTCGACTTGAAATCGGATTTAAAGTGGTATATTTTGCTTTGTAAGCACTTTATATACCGCCCAGGACAACCTATCATTTCTTTGATATGTGTTTGTAAATAAGTAAACTGATCTTCCGTTTCTGACCAGAACCTTGTAAAATGTCGAAAAGTTCTTTTCGGCTCATGGTAATATTAGAAATTGTTCCTGAAATCAAGAAAAACAATAATTGTTAAAATGAATTCAAAATTACCATAATTTCCGTAAAAAAATATTTTTTTATCATAGAAATGCAAAAAAATCGCAAAATATTTCAATGGCCCTAATTTCTACATTGACAACACAATTTAATAACGCAAACGAAAGTGCTCGAGATGCCTCGATACACAACTAAAAGTTTCCCTATATCTACAAACCCACTATTTTTATAAAATTTTACAGTAATGACTAAATACTTTTATTTAACGGTGATCAATTTTTTTTTACACAATAAAAATTACTAAAAATATAACACATACCTGAAGTTGACGGCTCCATAACAAAACGGTAGAATTTTAAGAATTTATCACAAAATACAGCATTCAAAGTTCACTTAACAAATCGGCTCGATAAGAATACATATGCGCTCTCCGCAACTTACTGCTTTTAACTGAATTTTTAAGGGTAGGGCAGGGCGCGTTGTAGTATCTGATCATTTCTGTCTTATGCGCCCAATAGTTGGCTACACTAGTATCATAAAATCAAATATGTTTACAGCACTTTAGTTTTTGAATTAATACCAACTTTTAGGGGTTCCGGCCCCACTGTGCGGCGGTTCAAATTATAAATTGTCTTTCGGCCGACATTGTAAATGTGCGCAACTTGCTGTTTTGACATTCCTTCGTTGAGAAGTCGAATGCAATTTTCCATTTCTGCCGTGGTTAAACGCCTCATATTACTTAAACTTTACAAAATTATAACATTGAAATATGTCAGATTATTTCTAAAATAATGTAAACAGTTTTTAATTCCATAGCAACAAATTTGTTTTTCCAATGCCTACTTTGAAATTGACGCGTCGCGTAGAAATTACACCCGATCATAATTATGGGCATGGGGGTGGACAAAGAACTCTGTAAAACTGAATGATTCTTTGAGACAACAAACTGGGGTGTGAGTTTCGGACAGAACAGTGAGAAGAACATTAAATAAAAACAACTTGAGGTGAGAATTTATTTTTACAAAAACTTAAATAATGCCAAACTTTAGAGCGCGTCGTACCCTACGTTTTTGTTTATTATCGACCCGGTATAATGTGTAAATTTCAACCCTCAAATAAAATGCTTAGACCATAGAAAATCTACGTGAAATAAGGATTCCAAATCCGCAAAAATCATCAAGAACCGTCAATCCAATATCAAGTTATAGCATTTTAAAGATTTCGGTATCCAAATTTTATGTTGAGTAGTGTGTACAAGGCCTAAGGGCCTTAATCCAAAAACTGACAAAACCGTCTAGAGATATTGATGTTACCTTAGTAAGGAACCGTATTGCAACGACCAAAAACATTTTTTGCAGAAATTTCATTCATACAAACTTTTTGATTTTTTGCAGGACTTCATTGATCACCCCGTATATAATAAACTTATGGTCCTACGATAAATATACTTCATGCAGCTTAATCCGAAAAAAACTAGCTCTTAAAATTTGCAAGCTGCGTTCAAGAATTTGCATTTCTGTTGAAAATATTGAACTTTAAATTTTGCCTAAAAGTCTCTATGTGTAAGTTCGAGTGGCCAGCAGTTTATATTATTTGGAGCCATATTCAAGGAAAAAATTCCCTGACTCTGAACTCTCTAACATCGACAATTTTGGTCACTGAAAATTACTAGAAAAAACTTCACTACATCACCTGGTTCATTGAAGATTGGAGTCGGTTAAAATATGTTTGGTTTAACTAAGCGGCAGTGAAATTTTATTTAAAAAATGCTTTTTCACTCTTATTAGTAGTCTATTCGTAGTTTTTACTAAGAAAAAGATCCGTAGTTTTAAATTTTTAAGATGTAACTAACTAAGAGAATCCTCGGATTCCATGTACAAAAAATCTGCAAAAATTTTAATTCAATTTACAACGAAATTTGCATTTTGTTCCTAGCGCATCCGCCAAATTCTAGAGTGAAGGCAGTTTCTCTATTTTTGCTCATCTTATATCAAACAGATTTTTTTTTAGATCTAGGTATATACAGGGTGGACAATTAATAATAGGCCATAGTGAAGGGGTAGATTCTTTGGGCCAAAATATGAGGATATAACCAAATATGCTTCAGTAAAATATTGCTGTGGAAAGAAATACAGGGTGCCAATATTAACTCGTTTTTTTGCAATAACTCAACAGCCTCTTGACTGATGTTCACCAAATTTGCTAGAGGAACTTTCTTTATTCCATGAAACAATAATTTATGTATTACATCACGTTAGATCATAGAGAGCGCCGCAGGACCTGTATCTGATGTTGAATTTTTTTCATATTTTTTTTTTGACGAAACGTTGTGGTACTTCTGATGAGGGCGTCACTCCCACGTATAAAAGGTACACTTGTCAGAACTTGATAACTCCAACCGTTCTCGAGGAAATTGCCGTTAAACATTTGAATAATTTTTTGAAAGACAAATTCAAATTTAATGAAACAAAGTGTATTTATTGAAAAGTGTGCTATGGTTACGTTTTAGTTCTGTCATGTACGTCATTTAATCATTTTATTTTGTTCTTGTGTTCCTCGAGTTAATTTCTTTAACTTATTTATTTAAAATGCCTCAACATAATTGTATTGTACATTTACGAATTATTAATCTAATTTTATCAAAAAAGTAATTAAGTGGAACTGTATACTAAAAACTTATTTTACTCACCTATATGTTGTAATGTTGGATTCCTATGGTGCAAAGTACCGGCAGGTGTGAGGGATGGGATAATAGGGAATTTAGCGGTACTCTAATTAAACCAACTTTAACACTATACTATAAATATAATGCACTAATTTTCATTTAATGTGGAGTTTACTATATGAATAACTATAATACTATTATTTCAAATTGTGTTAATCTATCTAACTAAAACCAAAGATAATACCAAAAGTAAAAAATATCAACTTTTTGTAAGAACTTAAAAATGAATATATTTCATTCCATACTATGAATGACATCTATTGAGCAGCAGTTCAATTGGTGAGTAGGAGTTTAGGAAGAAAACTAATAATAATAATTCCAACAAACCAGATGGCCCAAACAATAATAATTTTTCAAATTGGGAAATGACGGAGGGATATGATATGTGTTTACGTACAAAAAAATTTTAGCGGACGTGCTGCGGCGAGGAGATACTCATTTCAATATACAAATAGAATACAGCCAGACCATAAGATTTTCAAAGATCTGATTCGTCGTTTGGGAGAAACGTGTTCATTTTGCCATAAAAATGATGAACTACTCCAAATCAAGAACTAGACATTTTAGTTCGTGTGAATGAAGATCCTCAAGTCAGCTCAAGTCGTTTATCAACGGCAACAGGGGTGAGTAAACAATCCGTTCTAAGAGTCTTACACAAAGAACGCATCTACTTATATCACTTCACTCCTGTACAAAACTTACTTCGAAGGGATCTTCCACAAAGGCTACAATTTTGTCAATTTGTTCTAAATAAACACAATAGGGATCGAAATTTTGTTAAGAACATTTTATTTATCGATGAGACAACTTTCACTCGCTGAGGCTTTTTAACTGGAGAAAGACCCATTACTGGAAAGTAGAAAATCCTTATGCCGTTAAAGAAAAGCATGTTCAGCACGAATTTAAGATTAAAGTTTGGTGTGGTATTATCGGCGATCATTTGTCCTTCCTCCAAATTTAAATGGACAGTCTTATCTGTTTTTCCTTCAAAATACCCTTGCTGATATATTACATGCTTTTATACTAGACATACGGAACAGAATGTGGTTTATGCAAGATGGAGCCCCCCCTCATTTCTCCATTGAAGTCAGGAATTATTTTGATGAGACTTTCCCACGCAGATAGATCGGTCGATGAGGTGAGTTTGCTTGGCCACCAAGGAGTCCAGATTATAATCCTTTGGATTATTATGTGTGAGGACATATGAAGTCCTTAGTCTATGCAAAAACTATCAATTCAAGAGAAGAACTGTGGAACAAAATACAAAGCGCAGCCAATTTTATTAGGGGACAGGAAAATGTATGTTTCAATGTAAGAAAATCTTTTATGAAAAGAAATAGAAAAGGCATAGAAGTAGGTGGAGACCATATCGAAAATTTATTCTAGGTTGCAGCAATGAGGTATCTGCATGAGGGGAAAGTTTATACAATAAATACTCATGTCCTTAAGTCAACTTTTATGTGTTATTTTTTGGTCTTCTAATAAGATTAGATCCTTATTCTATACCTTATTTTGATTTATGTATTTATCTCAATACCATGAAAATATTCCACTAGTGAGAAAGTGAGAAAGAGTTTACGCTGTTATTACGATTTTGTTTTCCCTTACGTTTTGTACTTTGTTTAATAAATATGTTGTTTCGTTAAATTTGAATTTGTTTTTCAAAAAATTATTCAAATGTTTACCGGCGATTTCCTGGCAAACAGTTGGAGTTATCAAGTTGTGAAAAGTGTATCTTTTATACGTGGGAATGACGTCCTCATCAGATTTTCTGGTCAGAAGTACCATAACGTTTCGTCCAAAAAAGAATATGAAAAAAATTCATCATCAGATACAGGTCCTGCGATGCCTTCTATGATATAACGTAATACATAAATTATTGTTTCTTAGAAATAAAAAAAATTCCTCCAGCAAATGTGGCGGAGATCAGTCAAGAGGCTGTTGAGTTATTGCAAAAAAAAAAGAAAAATAATTTGAATTTTGGCACATTTTATCTTTTTCCACAGCAACATTTTACTAAAGCATGATTGGCTATATCCTCATATTTTAGCCCAAATAATCTACCCCTGCACTATGGCCTATTATTAATGGTACAACCCTCTATATCAAAACTAACTTTATGAAATTATAACGGGACCACCGCCGAGCCATACTCTAATTTTCATGCAATTACAACGAAATTTTAATTTTGACCCTGCGCATCCGCCAAATTATAGAATGAAAACTTTCTCGATTTTTACTCATCTTATATCAAACATAACTTTACGCTTTAAATGCTGAAATTATAACGGCATCACCGCCGAGCCCAGGGTTGGCAAAAATTGTGTTTTTTTTATTTTAATCAAAAAACACGTTTTTTTTAATTTAAAACAATTCGATGTGTTTTAGACATGGATTTTTAATTGTTGAAAAAAAACATGTTTTAAACAATAAAAAATATGTTTTTAAACTTAAATTTATCCGGGCGCTTCGACCCAATACATTGTTTATTCTATAAGCCATGCCCATATTTCATCATAACAAGACGAGGACGATACTTGACAACGGCTCGGCCAATTCGGTGTAATAAATACGTCAAGTTGTGCAATAGTGCAATAATTGTTTGGCGATTGGTTATTGACTACACAGGCACATAAAAAAAAGTCGAGTGGGAGAAGGCAGACCTAAGTATTCCCATGAAATCTGACCTGCTGAACAGGAGCCCGATGTCCATTTTGCCCGATTGGCTCTTGCATTCTTTCGAAACTCAAAAAACACCGTAAGAATGCCCGAAAAAATAATATTGTAGCTAAAAATTTGAAAAAATTCAGGAATACATAAGATGGCGATAGAAATCGAATGGCGCAAACCAGACATCCCTGCGGTCCTTCGTTTTCGAGATAGAGCAGCTCAAAGTCACCGGAAGGAAAAAATTTGTTTTTTTCGCACTCCTCGAGGCTCTATATTGGAAACCAAAAAAGCTATAGAATTCTAGTTTGCGCCATTCGATTTCTCTCGCCATTCTACGTACCTCTGAATTTTTTTCAGATTTTTAGTTACACTTTCATTTTCTTGAGCATTCTTACGGTGTTTTTTTTGAGGTTAGGAAAAATACAAGGGCAAAACGGACATCGGATTAGTGTTCGGCAGGTCAAAATGCATGGGAATACATAGGTCTACCTTCCCGTACTCGACTTTTTTTGTGTGTATCTGTGCTATTAATCGCTTTAAAATTAACACTTAAGAAAATAAATAATAACAGGTATATCTTCTATACAATAGTAATATGTTTCGTTCGTTGTACTTACACTACTATATTATTATAACTAGTTTTATTGCCTTATATAAAAGTTCATATTTTTTAAATTTTATTGTTATGTTTTTTTATCTTATCAAATACAACGATGTTCCAAAAATTGTCCATCAAACACATTGAAAAAAATCATGTTTAAAACAATTGTTTTAAACGTGTTTAAAACAAATGTGTTTAAAACAGGTTACTGTGTTTTAAACACTTAAAAAACATTTGTTTAAAACGTTTTGTTTTAAAACTGCCAACCCTGGCCGAGCCATACACGACACTTTTCAGAAAAAATCACAGAAATCGCATAAGTCACTCCGAGTTAATAACTGAACCAACAATCAACTAGGCTCGGTATTGCATTGATTTTAAATAACCTGAACTATATAAAATGGGAAATAAAAAATGTAACTAACGTCTCCGATCACTACTTATAGTATATTATACGCCAAAGAACAAAAAAATCAAGCGGAAGAAATAGTGATAAAATTTCACAATTATAAACTTGTTGGTTGAGATTTACTAAATAATCGGCTACAAAAACGTTCATTTGAAAATATATGCAACAAGTTAATGCCAAAATAGATTGCCCTAATACTTTACTAATAGCAATATTTGTCATAGTTGCACCAGAAAAGAGATATTAAAATTAAGAAACAAACGCCGCAGTGGTTTATTGATAATATTAAATTAATTATTTCTCTAAATGATCAGATATATGAAAGATCAAAAAAGAAATAACTATTACGAACCATTTAGAAATCAAGCAAATATTGACATCTGCGACGAGAAAAAAACAATATGTAATAAACAATGCCCACAAAAACAGATTCTCTGTAAAAAATAGCGCCAAGTACACTCTGTCCAAAAATATATCTTTCCTCTTTACAAAAACGTAAATGTAAACAATATATTTGGAGATATTCTCACTTTATGTTTTTGTAGAGGGGAAAGATTTTTTTTTTGGACAAAGTGTACTTGGCGCTGTTTTTTACAGAGAATCTGTTTTTGTGGGCATTTCATTACTTTTTGTAGATATTATAATTATAAAGGTACACGGGCGCTCGCTTATCACTTCTGTGAGCGTGAAGGAGTTGGAGTGAATTTGGCGCGAGACAATTTAGGAAATAAATTAAGCTATACCAGAGCACGCTTTTATTATAAGATTGAAAATTTCTCTTATTAAAATTCTCTCTACCGCGCACAGACTAGAATTTTCATTTGCCACTGTAATTGGGGATATGTTAAGTACATATTTATTTATTTATTTATTTATTTATTACATACACTGTTCAACAGGTAAGATACCCAATTACAGAACAGGAATAAAGGCATACAAGCATTAATTACAAGATGTACAACAACACAGAAAGAAAGTAAAATGAAGAAAAAATTTACTTAAATGTACGAACTATGAATAACTAATGATACGAAGAGAGAAAAAAAAATAACATGGAAAATGTTTAAATATAAAAATTATATACAGGGTGTTTCACTTAAAAGTCCCCAGGCCATTATCTCTAAAACTAATAAAGATATTTTATTTTTGTAAATGGCAGATGATTGATACCAAAGAAAGGTTTAAATAACGGTGATTAGAATTTTTCCTCAACAGCACACAGAGATGGCGCTGCGATGCAAAACTATTTTTTGATGGCTGGAACCTTGAAACATAAGTCATGTGATTAGACAATAATTTGTGAATAATTTTGATGGTATAGAGAATTTACAAAAAACAAGCCGTTTTGGAGTTACATGAGTTTCTTTCATTAATGCCAGTACACGTGAATTTTGATAAATCCCTATAATTTATTTATTATTTATTATAGAATATTGGTTACCAAACACTTTTTTCAAGATAAGGAAAGTGATATAATACACTATCATAAAATTATGTTTACCACTTCCGGCCAAACCGGAACTAACATGATGAACCAATATCCATATGTTCCTACATATTACATTTTTTTTTCTAATAACGCTTCTAATAAAACGGCTCCCAAAACTTAAAGTAAAGTAAAGAAAATACACACTAATTTAGAATGGTAATGAAAAATCTACTTAAGAGATATTAGTAGGCTTTGATTTAATTTTAAGTTTGACAGTTATTAAACAAAGTTTGTAGTTGGTGCATTTCAATCATAGTTTCAAACAGAAATAGTGTACTTAGAAACAATTCAAAGCAAATTAATCCAAATAAGGCAATAAAAAAAAATAAATTTAAAAAATGGTCAGATACACCAATGAAGATAAGTTAAATATGATTTTAATATACGGTGAATGCAAAAGAAATTCCCGACAAGCAAAACGATTGTTTTGTTTACGATTTCCAAATAGACCTACACCCGATAAAAAAACATTTATCATGCTGTTTAAAAATTTAAGAAACTGGGGTAGTTTAAAGAAAACTATTCGTAACAGAAATAGGCCAGTTAGAAACGATGAAAATACAGCCTTGGTGTTAAATAGTGTTGTCAACAATCCTCAATGTTCTCTCCGGAAATTGGCATCGGAAACTAATCTGTCGATATCTTCGTGCCATAGAATATTAAAATCAAATAAATACCATCCATACAAATTAAAATTGATCCATCATTTAAGGCCTGGTGATTATGAACGAAGATTACATTTTCTAGCTGAATTTTCAGTTCTTTCTGAGGAATGCCCGAATTGTTTAAAAAATGTGCTCTGGAGCGATGAAAGCCGTTTTCACAACAACGGAGTTGTGAGTAAGCATAACTGCCGATACTGGTCACAAAATAATCCTAGATGGATGAGAATGACCCGAAATCAGGTAACTTTTGGAGTTAACGTGTGGTGTGGAATATTAAATTCATATATTATTGGACCATATCTATTCCATGGGACTTTAAATGGAAGAAAATATGAGATATTTTTGAGAAATGTATTGCCAGGATTATTAGAGACTATCCCTCATAACCAGGAGAATATTTGGTTTCACCAAGATGGTGCACCACCCCATAACTCAGCACTAGTCAAAGATTGTCTTAATGAAATGTACCCTCAGAGATGGATTGGTACTAATGGAGTAGTCAGATGGCCAGCACGATCACCTGACTTGACTCCATTAGATTTTTACCTTTGGGGGTATTTAAAAAGTGTAGTGTACATTGAACCCATTGAGGATATGGCCGATTTGTATAATAAAATATATGCAAGTGTTGCTGCTATAAAGAGACATACGTTACAAAAAGTTTGCAATGAAGAGTTACTGAAACGGTACAATATGTGTATTCATGAAGAAGGGAGAAATTTTAAACATTTAATATAATAAGTACCTACTAATAAGAAAGAAATTAGTTTAATTTCATTTTTAATAATATTTCGATAGTTTTTAAATGTTTGTTTATAAAACTTTTGTTTACGTTCTTTACTGAATTGTTAATATAAATTTAGCCCATTCTAAATTAGTGTGTATTTTCTTTGTTGTCTTACTTACTTTAAGTTTTGGGAGCCGTTTTATTAGAAGCGTTATTAGAAAAAAAAATGTAATATGTAGGAACATATGGATATTGGTTCATCATGTTAGTTCCGGTTTGGCCGGAAGTGGTAAACATAATTTTATGATAGTGTATTATATCACTTTCCTTATCTTGAAAAAAAGTGTATATAGAAAACTTGGTGGTTACGAGAGGTTAATCTGGGAACGTGAAAATTAAGCTTACTAATTATTTCGGGTGCGTCAAAATCATTGTGTAGTAGTTTAAACAAAAATACTTGAGAAAAGTACGTACGCCTATCCTCAAGAGTAGTCAGAAATCTTTCAAGCAAGTTACTTTGCGGAAAACCAGTCATTGGAAAGGTACCGTCGGATTTGAACCACAGTAATTTAAGAAATCTACGTTGAACTGCCTCCAGGTTATTCTTGGAACTTCAAATTAGCGATGCGTACTCAAGTTTCGATCTGACGAAGGACACATACTAACTACCCATATGGATGGGCAGATATCGGTAACCATTCGTTTAAAAAAAAATCCCCCCGCCACCCCCCGTTCATATTCTATCACCATACCAAAAAATTTCAGAGAAAAAAGTTTCGACTACCAAACTGCCAGACGGCAACTTTTCGTCATCAAATTTGCACGCCATTTCCCTAACTAAACAATTATATAAAAAGTGCAAAAAGTCGATGAAGAGTATGATGGTTAGCTTATTTTTTCCAATTTATTGCTAGAGGATGCGCATTTATAATCCCATATGCATGAAAAAGTGTTCTAGCCAGGATGCATAATTTTTAGGACGGGCAACTAAGAAAAATTACAGATAATTTCAATGGCATTATAACCTAGACTCTACCTCTTGAAGTATTACCGCATACTCTTGTCGACACCCTGTATTATAACGTTTCTAAAAAATCCATCTCCTAGTGACTTAAATCAACACAAGTTTTTATTATTACAGTCCTGATGCACCAAATGACGTGGAATAATTAACACGGTCCAAGTTACATCATTTAATTCAATTGATATTAACAGAAGCTAAATGAGCATGAACTTATTGAATTAAGTGAGCAGACGGAATTGAAAGGGAGACGCGAAACGTCATTAAAAAGTTTCATTATAATGCAGTGCAGCTGAGTTTCTGCTTGCCATTTTTACTCCTTTATGTTATTGCCCGGCAGTAACAGCGTAAACATTTATAAAATGATTTTTTTAGAATCTTTCCTCATCGTTAGCTTAAAAATGGCAAGCTGTTTAGTCCACCCTCTCTACGTATTATAAAAGCAGCACTTGGCTAAAACGATTCTACTAAAAATAGAAGACTGTAACTAACCACATCTTTTATTTCGGAAATTATTCCAAGGCTTTAAAAATATTACTACAACTTCCAAAAATGTATGTAGGTCAATGTTTAAAGGTAGGCAGCATTCTATATAAGTTACTGCGGAAGCCTGTAACACAGAAGTACATAATTTTACTCATTTGGAAAGCCACATAGGCTTGCTATATAAATGTCGGAGGTCAAGAAGGTCAAAATATGATCCTGTTTGCTGTTATACATTGACGCCTCGACTCCCGGAATCCTTTGCGTTGTTGTCTCTGGATATAATCCAGGACCTAGGTGGTTTTTTCGGCATATCCTATAAATGGTTTTGTACTGTTGGATGATGTATGATTAAATAAATAAATAAAATATCATCCTTAGTTATTTTTATTGCTTCAATGGATAAGATCGACTCACAAAATCGTGTTTACGTACACTTTCTTTGACAGAAACTAAAAAACCAGAAAGTATGCGACGTTCAGAAGCGTAGCCACAGAGGTATATGCGTTGTTATTGCACGTGATCGTGAAGCTTATACATTACAGGTTAGGTTAGGTACAGGTAAAGGTACACTTATATATACATTTTTACATAGAACTGTTGATATAGTTAACAGTTTTTTTAGTTTTTATACAATGTTAAGTTTGTGAAGTTCTTCTTTTAACATTGGCAGCGAAGTTGTACAGACATCTACGGAACAATTCGACACGCAACTATCATTCAATAATATTATCGCGGATTCTTTAATTTTTCTTTTTTTGCTATCTGCCTCTTTTGTTAAAATTTTTGCCGAGTCCCAGTTTATTCTTTGTCCGTTCTCCCACGCGTGTTCGCAGATCTTGGACCCCTGAATTTCATTTTTTCTGATATAATTTTGAACCACAAGCAAAATTCAAAAAACTGCATTATAGTATTCCGCGTGAGTGCAACAAACAATACGTGGGTGAGTCATCCAGACCTTTTAGTGTAAGATTGGGCGAACCGTGGAGGTTTACCTGGTCTCGTGGGCACCCTATTAACGGATGGAATAAAAGTATAGCAACGGCAGGATAGCTTGAAAAATACGAATCCTAGAAAAATACTTTAAATACAAAAGTTGCAGGAAATCTCTCTGGATATCTGACGGTGACTTGGAATTTGACCTTGGCCGTGACCTTCAAGGTCATTTGGAGGTAGTCGATTTTTCAAAAGGAATCCCCTATTTTTAACATTGGAAACTTTTACGTTCGGATATGACCTTCGTCAATTAGAAAATTGATCTCCAAAGGTCATCTTTACTTTACTCTTGAACTCCAATTTTGCAACAACGAATAATAGATGTGTGCACTGAGATTACGACAGAAATGATAAGAAGTACAATTGACAATTTTTATATCCCTCTAGTTCACTGCCAAACTGTCAATGGCGAACAATTTGAACATCTGCTGTAATAACAGGACAAGTACGGGAACAGTAGGATCCTAGAAAAAAACTTTAAATAGAAAAGGTCTAGGCAATTTCCCTTGCTATCTGACGGTGACCTTAGAATTGACCCTGACCGGGACTTTCAAGGTTAGTTGAAGGTGAAGTCGATTTTTTCAAATGGGAATTTTAACCCCGGAAATTAAACGAGCGAAAAATTTTACGTTCGGAGATGACCCTCGACACTTACAAAATCATGGTTTAAAGACGGCCTTTAGAGGTCAAGTTACAGTATTAACTGTATTAATGAGGTTACCCGAAAATGTGCTCTTTTATCTGTTGCTTACTAACGGATCATCGCACAGTTTAAACTGGTTACACTTCAGGAAACTTGCCCGGACGTAGTCCACTAACGGTGTAATGTCGCTACAGCATTCGTATACTTTTCTTACAGGCGTGTACTTTGAAGAACAAGCAACACAATGGTACTGGTGTAGACTGTGTTATTTTTCTGTCGTCAAAATCGGACAGTTGGTTGATCGCGACAGGGTTACCATCAGTTGCCAATTAACCAAAAAAACAGTGGGTCTTTCTTATGGGTTCTTCTGGGTTTTTCAACTAACAAAAAACATCCCAAAAAAACATCATAAACCCACACTTTCTTTTTAAAATTAAAATGCAGTGTGCAGGTGATAATTGTAGTTACAACAGCTTTAACCTCGAGCTTGTTCAGAGGCCTTTAATTTACATAATTCTATTTTATCATAGAAATCATAATTCGTATTTTCTAATTTTTTTATTTATTATTGGCTTACACACAACTTTGTGGTAACTAATCTGTCCTCGTTTTAACCGCTCATGCCCAAGAAAACCCACATGATGTTACCCATCACACTGATGTTCATCCGCTCTACAAAGGGGGGAGGGGGGGGGGTCATCTTAACTTTCGCACTGACCGATATATCAAATTCCTTCTGATCAATTTAATAATAACCAATAACAAGTTCAGTGTGTTTAGAACCTGACATGCCAATCAATTCTGTTTTAACCGCAAACACTGTTTATTCATCTGACTTCTTACTTTACAGAACGCACTACAACACTAATAAATGTCCGAAAAACCTAACACAAGCCCCAAAATCTGTCAAAAATCCAGATGAGTTGGGTTTTCAAGTAATCTGGGTTTATCCCAACCCTGAAGCTCGATATAGCCATTCCCTGCCTTTGTCGTCACTTTAAAAACTGGGTTTATAGAAACAATCCACATAATTTCGAACAAATGCCAGATGTAATTTCTGAGGAAACTGGAATAATATAGCGTTGTGACACAACGTCTTCGAACATTTCAAGAAATTAGTTGCTTCAGAGTGTGGACCTATTATAACCTATTATATTATTCAATAGAGAAAAGGATAATTTTAAGTCCTTTGCGCATTTCTTTCCGGTGCTATTTTCCAACCTAACTTTACTTCAACACTCAATCCATACACATATTAACTATATACTAAGAGTTTCGTTCGTAACTTGACGCCAAGGAAAACCTGTCTCTCTATCCTTTAAAACTACTCTGGGTATGGTGCGCATGCCTTAGTGACGCGAGATTGTGAACGTTCAACTTGAATATAGAAGGTAAATGGTCACAATCTAATCGGAGAAATTGGCCACATGGCCACTGACCTATTACAAGAACGCGCTTGGGCTTGTGTCATCAGAGCGTGCATGTTGGGATCCAAGTTTCCTATAGAGATGGAAAACTATCTCCTTCTTTAGCCTCGATTCCGTACATAGTGGCTTATAGCGTATTACCAGTATATAGTTAATAGGTAGGTATATAACTCAATCTGACAAATAACAGTAGCAATAGGTCGCGTGCGGATTTTGACAGCCGACTAGATTGGAGGGCATATAACCTCAATCTCTTGGAGTAATTAACGTGAAATTCTCAGTTCTCGTTGGATTTCTTAACTTCCCTCTGCAATCAGCTATTAAAATCAACATTTTTAAATCTACTTCGACAACCAAATACCATACAATATGACGGCTTTTTGTCGTAAACCGGTAACAGAATAATTAACAGCATTTAAATCTTAAAAAATCTAAATACGCCCTATACCTATATAATAAGATCAATCCCATACACTGTTTAAATACGAAGAAAATAACTAAAACTGAATAGGTAAACAATGCACATCTCGCCAAATCAAAGGAAATATTATTGTACAAAACACGTAATTGTCTATATATTGTCACGCAGTACTTGAGATTTATTTTAAACACCCGGTACATCATTTGCTAGTAAAGGTTATGATTTGTTACATTATATTGTTTAACGTATTTTATTGTTGAAACGAAGCATGTTTCACTTTGGAATTGAAAAAGTCTTAGTCAGGAAAAAACCGAGTAAGGTTTACCGAGGTTACTTTGTAACTAGGGACGGAAATGCTGAATCGCGAAAAGAGTAACGGTGCCGGGGAAGAGTAAAAAAGTCAGTTGGGTTTTGAGTTTTGAGAAAGCAAGTTCTGGCGGGGTACTGCGTGACCCAACTCCTCCCCTGGAGAGCGGCTCCCCTGAGGTAAAATGCAAGTAGAGGTGTTTTAAAACCTCATGAACCGTGACCTTCATATGCGCAGAGACATAATCCGTCCTGTTGACTCAGTTACACTTCTTAAAAATATCATATTTATTGTTTACAATTTATCCCGAGCTCTTGTTTATGTATACAGCAAGGCAGCCTCCAGTATCTTCAAAAACATACTTATAACTCAGATTAAACTTTGCCTTTTGCGCATTTCGCGGCTCATGAGATTCTGAAACACCTCTACGATTGGATATCGCGCTTTTGGTCAACAAACAAGTCAAGCAACCCATAAAAGGAATTTGACGCATGACAATTTAATGAAAACTAAATTTTAAAATGTTTATTTCAATAGCAGATAGCACAGGAAAGTTAAAAAAGCAAACGAAAACTGAGAATTTCACGTTAATTACTCTGGTAGATTGAGGTTGTGTGGCCTCCAATCTGGTCAGCTGTCAAATTGTGCACGCGTCCTAGAGTACAATTAATGACATATATTCAATAATTCATAATCCTCGATCACGTTTGCTGTTGAATTCCCTGTACATTAAACATTATTAACAGAAAAATTCCTAGACTAGAACTGCACTATGAATAACAAAATACTCCGGTATCGATTGAGAAGCTTTTTGGTCTTTCCGAATTGAATACCTCAATTTATCACATCCAGCGGGCATATCACCATCAGGACATCCTTTAGAATGATTTATAAACGCACCAACCACACATAATTCAATTTAGCAATTTTATTGTTTCAGCATGTAATATTGACTGTTCGTGAAACTTTTAGAGATTGATGAGCAAATAGCAAGTGTAAAGATCAGTTCGTTGACCAATATATCAGGAAGCGCTTTGTATTTTGCTTCTCTCCGGAGAAAGGAGCCGAACTGTAATATTTATGGTGCAGACAAGGGTACCTTCAACCTTCATATATTCTACTTATTCCCGGAGTTTGAAACACGAGCGCTTTACAGCAAATCTGCAACAATAATCCTGAATAGTGGCTTTACATAAAATGGTCCGTTTTTCGAGTGCTCGTATATGAGAGGAAAGCTTTTTACCGACTAGTCCCACTAATACAAAGAGACTCTCTCGAAATTAAGTCAACGACACTGAATTTATGTGGGGAGTGGCCTTATTTAAGAAGTTTCCGTGTGGAAAACATTTTATTACGTCCATGTATGAACTTCACTTTAGTACGAGTTTATACATTGGATTTCTTTCGGAAACTAATGAAAATGGTACACCGTAGAATGTACGAAGTTGAATTCCAATATAGTTAGCATTCAAAACATAATATTAAATCGCAACAAATTATTTGCAGTGCAAATATGAAATGAATGGTATGGTATACATTGTTTGATGATTAATAAAATAATGTTGAATTGTGGGTTGAACAGTAAAATTAACGGATGTTTGGTAAATATGTAAGTTATGTTAGGTAGATATTGTGGATACTATAAAGGCATATTTTGTAAAGATTTATGCGCAGTGTTAAGTGCTGACCTAGCAAACTTTTGCGCGACAACCGGAAAGGGAGGGAAAATTATAATTCGCAAAAAAGCGTTTAAGCAGATCTAATTCTTGGTCGAATCTGTATCTTATAATTTCCTCACACGCCACCGGGGGCGAAAGACAAACCCAAAACGAAAAAAAGAAAAAAGTTTCGTTTAGGGTCACCTAATTTTCAACCGGACGTGCGTAACATCCTCTATAAAGGTCTCCTTTATAGTCCCATCCACAGCGTTAGTACATACCTTTAGGAAGACGTTCCATAGTATATTTAAAATTGTATAAACAAAAAAATCGTAATTCCACTAAATTAACTATTTACTGAACACTAAGCAACGAGAAATATTTCGTGCGGTCTACAGAACAAGGAAATTAAGTCTGTCTGTCTAGGCAATACATCTTTGGGTCAAATAACCCACCGTGCGTCGTTCTCTACGAGACACCCATAGTCACATTCACCTCCGAAGTGCGGAACCCACATTTTCGCTTTTCCTCTTTTACGGATTCGATCAAGCTTGATCGATCGAAACTTCAATCACATATTTTTTCTATTTGATGGATTATCAGGTATCTTTGATTCCTTCGGTTTCAGCCAGTATTATACACGATCGAGAACTTAGGTTTGCCTCAAGAACGAAAATATTGCTAACCTGACAATGTCAATACCGGTAGTATATTTAAAATCATGGCAGGCCACATCGCGCACATGTAAGATCAGACCACCATCTGCTTCTTCAATCCCAAGCAGAGTGAAAAGCTCCTCCTTATTTTTTTCATTTCAAAGAAAGTCAGCCAAGTTGCGCGGTATTTTTCTAAAACTGCTTATCGACGTGTTGTTACCGCATGTTTATTACCTGCGGCACATTCTCGGATTTCAATTCCAAAAGTAAACACCCTGTCTTAAAAACATGAAAGGCCTGTTAGGAAATAACCAGGGTCTTCAATGTCACTCTTAAATTCACTATCTACATTGCAGCAAAACGTTAAGCAATTCTTAGAATGCTTTGTGGTCATTCTATTTGGTGATGTAATACTTCAGAGTATCAAGTCTTCCTTCTATGATGCATTAGCCCTACACACTCTTCAAGCCATATATCAAATTAGGCAAAGGCAAGACAGAAAGCACCACAACTGATATACCCTCTCCGGTTTACTGGAGCTGGATGCAAAGATTTCATTAATATTTTTACGCATAGTTCTGCTTTTAGTTCTCATAGATAGTTATTTTTTTCTGCTGTTTGCAATATCCTATAAAAAATATGTTTCAATACAATTATAAGCAAACAAATAATAATTCACTTTTAAACATGTTCTCTTAGGTTCCAACTAAAACGGCACACAGCAATAATTCATGTTCAAAAAGCGCAGTGTAGTAAATAAATTTGTACGTAGCGCGTCAACTACATAGATACAAGATATGTCTAAAAGAAACTGAAAGATGTAAACATAAAACCTCGATTTATATTCTTGTCACAATATTCTAAATTTGAAAAAAAATCATAAATTCATAGAATTCGCTTAAGCTAGTCTGGAGTAACAATAATTGAACAAACACGAAAAAACATGCGGGTTGAATTGAGAACTTTGTCAGCATATGATTACACACAGTATTTGCAACGCTTGCTGCTTCTACATATACTCAACATTTAAATTTATGTACATATTTTTGCACTTTCACGCGTCTTATTCGGTGCGTAATTGCACCTGCGACAGTTTCGGTCATTATTAAGAAACAAACATAAAATTAACACACCTAATATATAATTATATTACATTACACCCATATCTTAGAATCTCACATTTCATAATCACCGTTTATTAATGAAACACGATTATCATTATTATTTCATATTCACCTAGTAATGATTTTGTCATCTTGGAAGTTACTTCAGTAGTTAAGGCAAATAATTATTAGTATTTCATATACTGTTTCTATGCTTCTTCTATAGTTGCTTACAGTAGGAAATGGAGTAAGAGCTGGTGCAGAAAATCACTTCACTACTATATGCAATACCTCAAATAGGTATGGAAGTTCTTGGCTGACAGCCAATAGTTTAAAAGTCGCTACTTTATTTTTTGAATTTGCAAAAATTTGTTTTTCCCATTAAGTACTTGATGCAACTTGATTTTTTAATGTATTCATGTTGACATCATGTAAAGTTGGAAAGAAATTGCCAGACATTTCTACGAGTTTTATTTATAAATTCGAGATAGACGATTGAGGCATATTACGTTTATATTTGTATTAATATCTTTGGTTGTTTTTTTTTCTGTTTGCAGTCATATTACGTAACATAAACGGAAACAACTTGCCAGAATTGCTTTAAAATTTGAACATAATCCTATTACGAGGTTGATTGCAACTTATCATATTTTGGAATCACTAGTAAACAGTCCTCAGTCCATTTGGTATATCCTGTATATTTTAAATCTGTTACTTACCGCAACTGTTTAATATAAGTGACTTTGCTGTAACGGAAACTTACCTAAAAACAAAAGAAAGCAAAATTAATAACATATAAACACACATCTAACGTTGTATTACACAGTTATGACATTATATTAAAAATTCCACTAAGAAAAGTTATTTAGAATGAAATTTTATACCTCTATACCAAATTTCAGGAATATAAAATTATTTTTTTGAAACTTTTTTTTTTCAATAAATTAGTAATTTATTTTGAATCATTCAATTAAAACTGCATAGAAATTATTTTTTGTGAATTAATATTTAAAGTTTTGTAGAAGCTAAAAGTAGGCTATGAGAAAAGCAGTGGATGCACATTTATCATTATTTATTATTGACATATCTCTTAAACGTAGTCAATATTATCCTTAATTTCTGTTTCAAATTAATGAACCAAGCATAAAAAATCCAGTGAAAATGATACAGTGCGTGAAAAAAATTATATTGTGCAATGCTACGCAATTGCCGGTGAAAACTTGCTAAGAGAAGTGGTAAGCCAATTTAATTTGAAATTTCCAAACACTGCTTTGCCACGTACTCAGGCTATGAAAATAATTAAAAAGTTTCTGGCTACTGGTAGTGTTCTTAACATGAAAATAAAAATAAAAGCATATGATGAAGACAATGTTAGGGCTATTATAGCTCGTGCCTCTGTTATAGAAAATCCTAGGATGCCACTAAGAGAGAGGTCAGCTCTTATTAATATTAGCAAGTCCGAACTCCAAAGAATTTACAAGGCAAAGAAAATTAGGGCATATATAAAGCAAATTATAAACATACGCTTGAAGAGGGAGATGACTGCCGTAGGTTGGATTTTTGTTTGATCATTGGAGAAAAAATCATGGAAGAGAGATTTTTTCATCATTTCATAATTTTCTCAGATGAATCCACATTCACAACCAATGGCGTTGTTTCATCTCAGAATTGTCGGTTTTGGGCTTCTGAAAATCCCAATTTTAGAATTCCTTGTAGAAGACAATATTATAAAAAAGTGAATGTGTGGTGTGCCGTTTCTTATCACGTTGGAGTTATTGGACCTTATTTAATTGAGAGAAGGTTAAACCAGCACATTTATTTACAGCTTCTTGAAAGATTTTCTGAAGAACTTTTAAATATTTTAAGAGATATGCCTTTAGTTCATTTTCAATATGATGGTTGCCCTGGCCACTCCACAGAAATGGTTAATAGGTGGTTGAATTTAAATTTTGGAGATAATTGGATTGCCAGGAATGGACCGATCAAGTGGCCGGCGAGATACCCAGACCTATCAATATTGAATTTTTTTTGTTCTCAGTTGGTTTACGCTGAACCACTTCCTAACGATGTAGCAGTATTGAAGCAGAGATTTGCAAATGCCGTAAACTCCATACCGTTAGATCATATTCGAAACAGTTTTAAGGACTTCAGGCGAAGGATCGAAATGTGTGTGGATGTGGGTGGTAGCTACGTCGAATAATAAAAAAAATGTAAACATTGTTTTGTATTGGTCAATAATTAATTTGATTGTAAATCTGTTATGTCTTTGACATTTATTACTTGTTATAATTTTTAAACCTCATTAATCTTCTGTTAGTAATTGTTTTACAATTAGTTCGATTAACATTATACCTTCTTACATCTCATATTCAATTTTTTATTTACCAATAGCTTACTTTTTGAGATGATTAACATTTGCACCTACACAACTTTAAATATAAATTCAACTCTTAATTCGCAAAAAATGGGAAGTTTCAAAAAAATAATTTCATATTCCTGAAATTTGGTACAGAAGTATAAAATTGCATTCTAAATAACATTTCTTAGTGGACTTTTTCATATTTTGAAAAATAAAGGTACTTTATTAGTGGTGATTTTTACAACTTTGCTTATAAAACACCCTGTAGAACACCAAATCAAGTCATTTTTGGTACACTTTAGTTTTACAACAAGCAGGACTCAATCCTGAAATACCATTCCAAAATTCCAAAATTTTTGGTCCATTACACCTCTTGTTAAATCTATCCTGGGACACACTATATAATCTATAAATTGTTCGAATTTTTATTTCGGTATCAGCCTCTTGAGCAAGGTTTCACGTTTTAATATTAAGAAGTTCTGGAACGATGTGACCACAACTTGTGATATAAATTACATACCATTAGACTTTCCAGTATTTATGCGTCCAGGATGTGCAATAACCCTTATGAACAAACCTGCGATTTTTGAGGCTAAAGGGATTAAGATTATAATTTTCACAAAAAATATAGACAATTTCTTATTACACATTACGACTCTGATACATAAATTTAAGCAAAATTGATTTTAATAAGTGCTAATAATAATAATGAGGGAGACCACGCATGAACGACATTCCTATTGTTTATATATCTGACCCTAATAGTACAGCAACATCAAATAAAGGTAATAGTCGAAGTAAAAATAGATCGCAATTGTATAGTTCTAAAAATAGGCAAAAGGACGGTAAACAGATCAATAACTAACACGAAAAAATTAATAGAGAAAGGTTAGTAGTAGACGTATACGGCGTTCTGCTACAGTTCTACTAATTCCCGTTAATAAATGTTGAGTTATTTTTGGATTTTTCAGCTAACTAAAACAAATGTAAAGCAAGTTTGAAATTTCTTCTCGGGCTTTATTTAAAATTTTTATCTTTAGAACTTTTATGTTTTAAAACTTAAAAATCAAACTGCGCATACGTTTAGTCGTACAAACACAAAGTGTTTTCATCTACTCCAGAGCGAAACGTTTGAAACTAACATGACAATGATATAGAAAAGTAGTTTGGAGCCAAAATATTATGACGTATATTTTTCTTAATATAAGTAATTAATCACTTATTCATTTACTGATCAATTTTGTTCAAAAACAATAAAGTTATTCCTCTAGCTAACACTAAGCTACTGTTTCAATTTCAATACAATCAGACTTTTCATTTTTAAGTTATCGTACTTACAAGAAAACTGACAAACAGACGGACGGACAGACGGACGGACACTTTGAAAGTTGTTCAAAATTCGAACATCAACACAGTGATATGAACATTTTTTCTCTTTGAGCGATATCTTATATACTTATACCGTTTTTTTTTTTGAAAAAATGTTAAATGGCGGCAAACACACTTATCAGTAAGTCGCCATCTTATAAATTGACGTGAATCAGTTGAATTAAGGAGGCTGTTTGTGAGGTCTAGTAAAAAACACTGAAATAAGTGTGTAGGTTTAATGACCATTTCGGTCGCAAATCAATAATTCTTACTAAAAAACTATGGTAATTGCGACTCAAGTAATAATAAACCACAAAACATTG
Organism: Stenurella melanura; assembly: GCA_963583905.1. Lineage (NCBI taxonomy): Eukaryota > Metazoa > Arthropoda > Insecta > Coleoptera > Cerambycidae > Stenurella > Stenurella melanura. Next base: position 111,598,764 of record OY757313.1, read on the forward strand.
CGGCAAACCAACACTTCATAAAAATGTATGGCTATATTTTATTTAAAACACCTGAAGGCCTAATTAACTTCAAAAAGTAGGTACATATAATAACGGTTAATGTTGTGTGTATAAGAATTATGTATACTAAAAAATCCTTTAATGTGTAAGGTTTGTAATGAAACATATAACAACCTAGATATGTATATGCATATTTTTTCCCTAAGGACATTATCAGCATAAGGTAACCCAATTTCAGTCTCTAAATACCTGGTATAACTGCGAGCACTGCAATTAAAATGAAAATGGAGTTTCATAACTGCAAAAGGAAATAATGCAAGCTTGGGCGAAGTTTTATACGCAAACGTGCCCCACTTATCCACACACAAATTTTTAGATAACTTCGTTTATTAAAATTTACTCTCATGAGTTTAATTCAAAAGTTTCCGATGACAACTCTCGACAGTACTCCTGCTTGCAATTAAATTGTATATACATTGTACAAAAGAGATCCGCATACAGCTCTGTGCTTGAGCCAAAGACAGCTAAGCTTGTATTTAATTTAAAATAATGACTAAAAATAATGTGACTAATTTTGTAGGCATGTTGTAGCTTACCTAACCGTCACAGTATGGTTATGAAAGAGAGCACTCAATTGGATAATGTTTTATTAAGAGCGAATTGATGATTTTCATTACCTAAAACATTTCTTTTTTTAAAAATGAATTATTATTTGTTTGTTTATAATTGTATTGAAACACATTCTCTATAGGATTTTGCAAGCAGCACAAAAAATAACTGTCTATAACTAAAAGAAAAACTTCGTGTAAAAATATTAATGAAATCTTTACATTCTTTCGATAACCTGAATTCTGGTTATACTAGCAAATTAAAATGCTAAAATGAATTTGTCTGATTTCTTATTTGACAATTCTCATTCTAACACCAGCATCCACACAGTCCCCTACGGCCATGCAGATTAAACTAGTAAATTTTGTTTATTAGATAGGCTATTTTTGTTCATTTATCCAATAACATATTTTTGAAGTATTATATCAGTTTTAGATATAAAGTCTAAATATTTAAATTTATTGGGCGCAATGCTGAAGGTGTTGGCTTGCGACCACGGAGTCCCGGGTTAGTGGCGTTTTTTCATGTGTTACCGAGACGGTAGCAGTGACCCAGACCACTGTTGGATGGCCCCCAACATGTCTAGTCGCTGTTATCTCTCCTGAGTTCGAGTCTCAGCTGCGGTAGATGGCAATATCGCAGGGAATGGTTCTTGTGTTGATGTCTATGTGTACGTGTCCTGGTTGAGTGGTAAAGCAGCAATAGCTGAACTCCGCCAGAACGTTAATATAAATAAGGCATTAAAATAAAAAATAAAATAAAAAATAAATAGTTTTAAAGTTATCCCATACTATATTGAAATATGTTATTGCTCAGCAAGGAACAACGAGAAGGTATGAACATATCCTTGCCGGGATGAGGGAATGGGACTGGCTAGATTGGTGAGGGGTAAGGATGTTAAATAGTAAAAATAAAATTTAAGTTTCTTCTAAAATAAAAATGTAAGTTTCTTAACCAAAGCTAAGAATTAGTACAACAAAAATAAATACTGGTACAGATAAAACATAAATAAAAACAAAATCAATATATGCCTCTAGAATAAAGTAACTTAAATTAAAATTTCTTGTCAACTAAATAAAATATATTCTAAGAAATGTAACAATAAAAAAGTAAACTTCATACCTAATATAACAGCTAAATATTTTGTTCTGAAAATATATATTAAAAAAGTTAAATGCTAAAAGTTGACGCGTCCGAATCTTCACTTTCTGAAGAGGAATCATTATCCGGTTGAATTATAATCGGCGCAATGGGGGGTAGTGTTGGATATTGATTTTCTTTTTTAATTACATGCTTAACGTAATTTTTCCATAAATCAGTATTGTCGAAGTCATTTATTACTTCTCTTATATGATCAACTACTACGGCGGTTAACGTTGGAGAGTTATTACATTTTCGCAAACGATCTTTTAAAGTTGCTCAAACCATCTCGATAGGATTAAATATGCATAGTACGGAGGTAACCGCAAAAGTGTATGACCGTGTATATTGGATAAGTTGTCAATAACATATTCCCTTTTGAAATTCTGTTCTTTTATTCATTTTAGTAATTCGCGCTTTATTGGAACTTTTACAGGATTTTTTTTCTCTCATGAATTTTAAAATGTCTTCCTTGTACTGGTGTCTGGTATTTTATTTAATATTCGCGAGTGATAACAAGCATTATCTAATATAATTACCGAATTAGGCGGAATATTTGGTATAAAGCTGTTCTGAAAACCATTTTTCGCACTGCACTGGAGAAATATCGAGTCCACGTTGACTAATGACTGATATAACTCAAACCCCGACCGACCAATCGGACTGAGGAATACCCGGGTGCCAGCCAATCGTCGCCACCCGTCCTCAAATCCAGGCCAATGACAGCACATCTCACAAGTCCACGTTGACTGCTGGGAAATGATTTACAAGTTTTTTTTTATGCTAGTAGACCTGCCCGTTTTATTATCTTTAAACCAGTGTAGTTCTAGATGGTTCATTCAGGCTGATTACATTGCCAGTCTCGGACTCGCCTGCCAGTTTCAGCTACTATTCGATTCTCGATACCATTGTTAAATACATAGGACAAAATATCAAGTTAAGAGTTCCTTTAAAATGACTTGGATGAAAAATCTGGATGTGGAAGTAGTGATTCCGTAGGCAGCGATTTTATGCACTTGCGGTAACAGTTTTTAATACTTTGGAGTACCCATTTTTTAGGTAGTTGCTTACAATTTCGCTGTTGCTTTCATGTGCAAGATTTGACATCCTGCGTTTATTTTTACTTGATATACGAATAATTTTAATAATCCATGACTCTTCATCTGATTTGAAAGGAAAACTTAATTCGTAATTTATTTGTACACATCCTAAAAGTATTAAATTTTAAATTTAATGAACTATAAGATATATTAGTATATTGACTTAATGTTACAAAATCGTGTAATTTCTTCTTGAACAAAATATGCGACACAATCGTTACAGTTGAAGTTTGTAAAAAAATAAAAACATCGAAATATTCACTAGATATGCCAGTTAAGACTTGATGCCATTGACTCTAAAACTAAAACTTTGCATAAACTAATATCCATCATTATTATCGATAAAGAAGTGCCCAGTTATACTCTCAAACATTCTGTGGATATTCCAATATTTAATATGAGGCAAGCGAGATTTCTCAATAATCCACTTTGAAGACTTCGGACAAGATTGATGAGAGTTTGGCATTTTAATATTCGCCTATCCGACGTTCTGATATACCTAGATAAAAAGAAAGTTTTTACTGTAAAAGAAATGGTCTTTTTGTTCAGCATACGGTACGCTTATCAAAATAGACACAATTACACGCAATAACAGATTCTTAATTGTTGTTTGTTGTTGGGAAAACTTGTTGCCGGCTAACCCAATCCAATGTCGTTAAAGTTAAACAACTTTTTATTAGAACTTAGGACTGACGTTTCAGCAAATGTAAACATTTTATTTCAGTAAAAATACCAAATTATCGACCTAAACGGCAATGCATGTCAACCATACGATATACTTATATCGATATTCAATTTTCTGGAGTAAGTCAATATTTGTTAAGAACATTTCATGCACTTGAGTAATCCGAAGGATGTTTGGGCATATACTTCATCTCTTTACTTACTAATTATTCGATATATTAAGGCAACAGGTGGTTAGAGAAGCTCAACCAAAGGTTACGATTACGACGTTTACATAATAGGTTGCTATCTAAGAGCACACTTTTCAAGATTTACATGGTAACAAAGTAGTAACATCCTGTGTATTTTGAGTAGTAAAACTTGAGTGGTCAGCGGTGTAGGAATGAGCTTTTAAACTAGTTTCGTTGTAAATGACTGGCTTCACGTTTATTTCATGCACCCTATGAAGATTATAGTGGGCCATTATAATCTATTAGTGGCCACCAATGTTTTTGTATTGTCTCTATATCCAAGTATACACATTTCGGCACGTCGAACTAAGGACATACGCACTCCGTTCAACACATTTGGTAAATTAGGATCATTTTTTATGGTTTATATGCACATTCCAATTTGTTGTTGCAATTGTTCTAAAGTGTCGTCAATTGGATCACGGTATACCAGAGAGTTAAAATGCCCCCAAAAATAAAAGTCCATCGGATTTAAGTCGGGCGATTTAGCAGGCCATGGTACTGATCTGCCACGTCCAATCCATCGTCGAGGGACCTTTTTGTTCAAAAAATTTCGAACAGCCAGGCTAAAATGGACTGGCGCGCCATCGTGCAAATACCACATTCTTCTGCGCGTAGCCAAGGGTACATCTTCCAGCAAATTTGGCAATGTTTATTGCAAAAAATTTAATTATACATCACCATTTAATCTAGCGGTTAATTGTATAGGTCCAATTATTTCATTACCGCAAATTCCTGCCACGAATTAACGCTGAACCGTCGTTGATAATGCGCCCTTCTTATTACACGTGGATTTTCGTCTGCCTAATAGTGTATATTTTTAAAATTAAACACTTCATTTCTGGTAAAACACGACTCATCGGAGACACACAACGTTTAAAAAATCCTCATTTGCTGCGCGTTTTCTTAAAATTCACCTACAAAATTTTCTTCGCTCTGCAAAATATTGAGGTTCTAATGCTTGGACACGTTGATAGTGATAGGGATGTAAGTTCATATCTCTCAATGTCCTCCATACCACAAAATGGGATACTCCCACACGGTTCGCGATATCGTGGGTGCTTAAAGTTGGATTCTCTTCTACAAGTTCCAAAATTTGAACCTCTGCGTCAATTATCATTTCTTCGCGCTGTGGACCTCGTTCTCCTTCACGTCCATCGAGACGACATATTTCTCGAAGACGCTGGTCAATACTAACAAATGGACGAGCACATCCCTAGTAGCACAAAATATTGAACCAATATATAATCCATATAGGACCAATACATGAATATTGTAAAGTAACACAAAAAGTACGAACGAGAAGTGGTGTCTTACAAGTCAATAAAATAAATCTCAATATAAGTGGCACAAAATTCAAAAAGGACAAAAGCAACAGACAAAACCAGGGAACGGGTAGGTCGCGTCGTGTCTACATTGTTTACCAAGTAAGGGCACAAACTGAAATTATTACTTGAGAATATTACAAGGGAGAGTATAGCACGCGTAATATGATAATTTGGCCGCGAAGAAGCAAAAAACATGGCGGTGTCCTCTGTCGGTCGCTTTTAACTGCTTTGTCGGCATGTTTCGATGACCCCCGTAGCGGCCTAATTATCTCTTAGGCTCACCATACTTATTTGCACGAATATTAGCATAACATGTGCAACAAGACGCGAGGCGATAAAGCCTACCCCAATATGCCAGTAGTTCTCAAACTATGTTATTAAGCATTTTGGAAATCTTTGTTTATTTTTTTTTCAACAAAACTATGAGCTTTAGACCCCATGTTATAAGATTTTTTTGTTTGTCTTGTCGTTCCTACCACCAGTTATTTTTTTAATGACATGAAACTAATTACACCTGTAGTTCTAAGCACGGGAAGAATATGTGAATAATAAATTGCATTATTCAGCAAAATAGAGAACAATACACTTGCGGCTCTTAGTTGCACGTCGCATATTCATATTGCACAAACCGCCAAGTTGTGGTCTGTTATCGAAAAAATTTCCCAGAGCCAATTTTCGTTCATAGAAGTAATTATCATTTAGTTAATTCTGAAAGAAATCGATGCTAATTACAGCTTTCTGAAAAGGGAAGACTCTACTCTTAAAAATGGTTCCATTTTTATATTAATTTCACTTTTTATTAAGTTCTAAAATTCGCGGTTGTATATGCTTTACAGATTGCAATTTTTAATGGATACACTTAATTTTTAATCACCTCGTCTACTATCAGAATAGATTGAATTCCATAATGATCTGTCGAGTGGTTTAATTATTATTATAACTAGTTCGCGGAACAGTTCCCGTTTTGTCGATAATTAAATTAATTGTCTGTAATTTGTTTTTTGTTTGTTGATAAAAATTGTCAGATATAATTTGTAAATTCACATTTTTAATCGAAACATCGTAGTTACAGTTAAATATCTGTAAAGTATTGACGGAAAGTATTGATTATAATTATTGATTATGTTAGAACAATGCAATATACTCATACTCCCTGCATTTTTAATTATTTAACATAGCTTTCCGTCATTGACTGCTTGCCACTTCATAGTAGCTGACGCGTCTAGAGAGGAATACTGTGACATTGCAACAAAAACTATATCTCAAGGTCTGATTTTCCATAAATCAAGCAAAGACATGTCGAGACTGACATGTAATGCACATGGTAGTTTTAGTGCAAGTACTCGTAGCATTATGTTTCGAACAAGCTAATAAATCAACTTTAACTGTCATGTTTGCTTTTAGCACATTAATATTGTTCAAAATTGATTAATTTGTTGATCTATACATCTCAGGTGCAGAAATGTTATTAATAATAATTCTTTGAGCTGCTCCATTAAATGAGACGACCTTGAATTGCATTGCATTGATTGCATTATTATGATTATGATTAAAAAATACTTCTAGCGTGTTATTGCGTAGCTTCTTAATTACAGTGAAACCGGGTTCACGGAGAATTGGCATTTCCAAATCCCATAACGTTATCAAAAGCAACTGATCATTTATCCTGTCGAAAGCGTCCATATAATCCAATACTACTAATACGCTTAGTTTGTTATTGTGACTTGCTGACAGAGTGTCATCAGTTACCCCCAATAAAGCAACAAACAACCATCATTTTAACGGAATTTCCCAATAATTTTAACAAATCCGTACATGTTTTTCACGTACTTATTTATAAATGAAAAAAACATTTTACTTCATAGCGCAATTTACGAGACACCTAAAATAAAGTATGATACTATTTAAATTAATATTTTTCAAATCTACATATTACATATTCCTGTCAACAAGTCTAAAATATAGTCCTCGTATCTAAGACACTATTTTTTAAATATTCAGGTTTCTTACTTTTGTATCCATTAGAATCGATTTCTTAACATCGCGAGATTTAATTAGCTAAATTCTTAACCTCCTTGAACCTAATTCGACTATTTTCAATAGGGACTTGACATGGAGGTGTGGCATAATCACCAATATGGCGCAGTTATGTTTTGTTACTTAGGTGTAAATACAATGGGCTTGTTCCATGATATTCATTTTATATGGTTTTTATACTTTTTCATATAGTACTCGATATTCTCATTATACACTTAAAATTTCGTATTGTTAACTTTTTCCGTTCTCAAGATATAAGGAGTTGGAATTAGTAATTGTTGCAAAAACCGAGCGCTCATTTGTGACCTCACTATACGCAAGTTACGTAAGAAACGTGGCTTTCTGGGACCTTTTAAATTTAACCTGAAAAGTCTAAAACATGGAATTTTCAAACGCTGGTAACTAAATAAATACGGAAAGGAGAAGGTCGGCGATGAATCCTAATTGTAAATTGTAGTGTCAAAATCGAAGATTCGTCCCGACAGGAGCGAGAGAAAATTGTAATTTTTTGACATTTCACCAAATTGTACTCCCCTACTGTCAAGAAGTAAGCAAAACAAACAATACTTCGAAAACACTTATAATTATAACAACAAAGGAGCATCAAGTCTATTGAGATCGCCGAGTCTATGCGTATAGTGACGTAGCGCCTGGCCACGCCCCATTTTCGCGAGGTGGAGATTTGTAATAGTTTTTTAGATACTAAACGTGCGAATAAGATTCTGATTTTTTGCAGATTCATTATTTTATACTTGCACTTTCGATTTATGAAATAAAAAAAATGCCGAACAAGCCCATTGTAGTGTCTCTTACAGTTATATCGTTATAAATATGGAGTCAATCTGTAACCGAGCAGAGACAAATATTAGCCATAGGAATGATATCTACGAAGAAATTTTCGCAGCCAGGCAAGATTCGATCTCTGTGGAGTTCTTCAATTACTTTCAGTATAGTAATCGTAAAAAAATGTTTCTTGTTGAAATAGGTTTAGAGTGTCGTGAAACGTCGGGATTTTAAACTTGAGCGAAAAAAAATTATGTTCGCCTGTCCGTCTTTCTGTAACTTCTTTTGTGGGCACCTTTTCTCTGGAACGGTTGGAGATATTGACTTGAAATTTTATTCACGTATGTATTATAACGAAATCTGAAACTGAATTGTTTTTTACTTTATCCGGTGAAGGGTTGGGAGGTAAATAGGGGAAAACTTATAAAGTAAAGGAAGCTAGTAAGAGTACAAACATTTGGGGTTTAGTGTATTTACGAGAAGTCAAGGCTTCAAATGTTTTTATAATATTTTCCATTCCCCCTCACCACTCCATTATAAAATAAAATTAAAACTTTCACTTGAAATTTTTTATAATATTTTCCATTCCCCCTCACCACTCCATTATAAAATAAAATTAAAACTTTCACTTGAAATTTTTTATAATATTTTCCATTCCCCCTCACCACTCCATTATAAAATAAAATTAAAACTGTCACTTGAAATTTGGTACACGTATAACATTATAACGACACCTGGCACTAGATTATATTTTGAAATTATTCCGATGAAGGATTGGGGGTTAAATAAGCGTAAATAGGGGAAATAAGTATAGAAGCTGGTAAGAGCACAGAAACTTGGAATTTGGTGTATATACTAGAAGCCAAGTTCTCCGATTTTTTTATAACATTTTTTGATTCTTCCACCATCCCCGTCCATTATTAAAAGGGTTGATAAAATAAAATTGAGATTTTCACTTGAAATTTGGTAAGTGCATGTATGTATTATAACGATATCTGTAATTAGATTATATTTTGAGATGATTCCGTTGAAGGGTTGGGGGTTAAATAGGGATAAATAGGGGAAAATAAATAAAGCAAGCTAGTAAGAATAAATCTGGTGTATATACTAGAAGCCAAGGCCTGGGATTTTTTTATAAAATTTTTCATAGTAAAAAATAAATAAATATAAATAAATTTATGGTAATAAGCCAGGTCATAACCTATCAGAATATCAGATCTTGACCTTATTGAAAACCCTACGGTTTTCGAGATATGAGCACTTTTTTGAATTTTGAAATTTTCTACTCTAGGATAGTATTTTACATGCCACTGTCACAAAGTAAGGATTTTTTCATTCTGTTTTTTGGTGAGTATTTTAGAATAGTTGTGTGCTATTAAACGTGTATAGGAGTTTCTAGATAACGACGCCATTTTGGGCAAAAATGTATTTATTAAATTTTTTCCCCAAGATTTCATCAGCTGACTTTGACCTTTGAATGGTGCAAGGGTTAAATATTATAAAAAATTATTTATTGTAAAGAAACATGTTTTCATTATATTCTTAGGGCGTCAAAAAACGAGAAATTGGCGATTTTTCCAATTTTTAATAATTAATAAAAATGAAAATATCAACTTTACAAGAAAAAAAAGTTATCGAACATTTCTTGTTGGAACTCGGTCAAAAAAAATTGTTTGATTGAAGAAATAATCCACTAACTTTATATATCTATCCTATCTGATATCAAATCGGATATCTATGTTTTTTAATATGTTGTATATGATTATAAATTAATGTTGAATCCAAATTTACGACTTAGGCAGACCTCCGGATCTTGGTCAAAAATCCCAAAACACTGCGAGATTTTTTTTTTTCAGTTGTGTTCAAATTTGGCCCATAAGACCTGCTGCTTCGATAACACCAATTTACTACTTTTTTAAGGTAAACTAAATTTGCTACAAACTGGTAACAGAACGGATTCTATAGACCAAATAGTCTCCGAGATACAACTACTAAAAGTTTTGTAAAGTTTTCATATTTTGCCATTTTAGCAATTTTTAACTTAAAAGTCTGCGAAATACCTACTATCTCTAATAGACCGGAAGCTCACGACAAAAATTTGTGTCAAATCTTATTTACCGGGAAACCCTATATATTCCGTAAAGTACATCCTCCCCATATTGAAAAGTCATTTCTTACACCTGGAGGGTGGGACAATACATGAGTGGGGAGGGCAGAAAAATAAAACAGGGTTTGTCAAATTGTATTCTCCCTGAAACTATGTTAGTCCTTAATAAATAAATGTATGAAGAAACGTTTCTTACTCCTGGCAAGCGGGACAAAATTGTTCGTACAACTTGTAAACAATGTAATACTTTACAAGGGTATTGTCAAATATTATTCTCCTTAAAATTTATGAGATGTAAGTTTGAACTATAAATAATATGAAAAAAAAGTTTTTACGGCATGAACGCGGACCAAACGAGTTCTTACACTGCTCTGAACTAGAAATCGAGAGCGGTTATGTTAGCCCTATTATTACAGAAAAAACCTGATAACTTTTTTCCATCATCTACTGTATAGTGGTGGGGGAAATATTTTTCAATTTTTTTTTTTTAAATATGTTTAGAATGCCATGAAACGTGGAAATTTTAAATTTGAGCAAAAACATTTTTTTCATCATTCATTTTATACAAAATTTTCAAAATTTAAATTTTTTTTTCATTTTAAATTTTCAAACATTTTTTTTTAGATGGGTTTAGAATGTCACGAAACGTGGACATTTTAAATTTCAGCAAAACAAAATTTTTTCCATCACTGATTTTATAAAATATTTTCAAAATTTTCAAAATTTCAAAAAAAAATTCTATTTAAAATGTTCAACAATCTTTTTTTAGAAATAAGTTTAGAATGTCATGAAACGTAGAAATTTTAAATTTGAGCGAAAATATTTTTTTCAATTATCTATTCCCTCTATATTTTCCAGAAAGTCTAACCATTTCTTCGGTGACAGTGGCGTCAGCTACCTACCAAATTTCAAGTAGTTCTTTAGTTAATACACCGAGAGGCAGACAGACAGACGGACGGACAGGCAGATTTGAAAAACCTATATTTTCGCAATCTACATGATCTGAAACGTGAAAATCCGAAAAAATATCGGAGGGCGATTTTTTCTGGAATACAATACTTGCCTTCGGTATGCAAGGGAAGTAAAAGGCAAAAATGTCGTAGTTTTTTGGATTTTGGATCCGGAGGTCTGCAGAGGTCGTAAACTTGGATTTAACATTTATTTGTAATCCTATATAACATACTAAAAAACATAGATACCCGATTTGATGTCAGGTAATCTTCTTTTTTGATGACAACGTTACTAGACTAAAATATATTTCCTTTTGTTATAAATGAAATTGTTCTAAACAATATCAAGACCGGGTTATCGCATGGTAACATTGGATTTTCATAATCGGTAGTGTCTCCTGAACTGATTCCAGCAAAAGACTGCGTCCGAAATGTATTTGAAACTCATGCGCCCATATCGCCTGCTCTAATAAGTGCAGCTCTAGAAAATGCTGGCACATTCACGCAAGTAGAGAGTAATAAAACAATACACGGATTAACAAAGCCCGTTTTAATTATACACCAGGGTTTTTTACGAAACTTCTATCTAGTTTCTTTTAAGTAACCAGAAGGAGATATGCCGCTATCTCGGGCTATAAACTTATACTGCAATGCTGGCAGTGCCGCGATTTATACTACGAGGATGAGATAATAACAACAGTTAGACGAATTCTACTTCTGAGAGGCTGAAAAGTCTATTCCGCATTTCATTAAATAGAACTTCCAGATAAGAGAGATTGAACAAATTTAAAATGAATAATTATAAACTCTTTGTTAATAAACCATTTTGAAACATTAGCATATGGGGTCGGAGTTAGAATATACTTTTCATCTATCATTTATCCGGACCAAACCTTTTACCCCTAGAATGTACTGTAGTCGATCCGATAGACAAAATTTAAAAAGATAAGTATTGATATACATATAGTAGAGCAACATACAAAAAAGACGGAAATCTATAGATTACGTCTACCTGTCCTTGTTGGGCCACTTCTCATTATGTCATTGTTAAAAATGCAAATTATTGTTATATGGCGGTGGTTATATCATTTGGATTTCCTGTTTGCAAAGCACTTGATGCAAACAGCATCACCAAGGTATTTGGTATTTACAAGAAGACGCAGTCTAGACGGTTTCGTTGCACCCGTGCTCTACAATACCACTCTAACGATCTCAAGGACAGTGAGTCATCCTGTATTCTAAGCTGACCTGGAGAGACAAGTACAAAGAGCCACTACAACCCTCTGGGTATCTAGAAGAACCTTTGGTGGGGTTAAACCCTAGGGTAACAATGTGGTACTACTCTGTCATAGTTAGACCAATGATCACGTACTCTTCTGTCGTCTGGTGGCCTGCCGTAACCTGGCGAAACATACGGCAGATGCTAACACAACTCCAAAGACTTGCCTGTCTGAGAGTCACAGGAGCAATACGCACGACCCCCACGGTAGCTCTGGAGGTCCTTCTGGACCTCGTGCCCCTTCACTTGGTGATTGTGGCCGAGGCTCGGAAAGCGGCCTACAGACTGAAATGTAGTGGTCAGTGGAAGTTTGGAGGAGAGCAATTAGGCCACACAAGGGCCCTATCTGATGCGATAGAGGCCCACCCACTCCAGGAGGCCAGGAGTGACGACGTAGTGCCTTCCTTCTCCTGCACAACCCTTTGAGGGGTGGTCATCCCCAAAAGGGCAGACTGGAACCCACTCGATGACATACTCGAGCCTGCCGGTATCGTCTGGTTTACAGACGGATCCAGGCTAGAGGAAGGTACCGGAGCAGGGATATATGGGGAAAGGCCCAGGGCTGAACTTTCCTATGCCCTGGGCAAATTCGCCACAGTATTCCAGAATGAGATCTTCGCTATCTTGGTCTGTGCACAGGAGAATATCCGAAGGGAATACTCCAACAAACACATACACATGTAGTGACAGTCAAGCGGCCCTCAAGGCCCTCGCATCGACAAGAACCAAATCAAAATTGGTTCAAAACTGTAAACAGGCTTTCTGCGAACTTGGCTCATCTAATTGGGTCAGGCTTCTCTGGGTGCCTGGACACAGTAACATTGAGGGTAACGAGCGGGCAGACGCTCTGGCCAGAGGGGGCTCTCGGAAGCCTCTACTGAGCCCGGAGCCGGCCCATGGTTACCCTAGATTCAACACCAGGAGGTTAATAGAAGACTGGACCCGCTCCCAGTTCATTGACTACTGGGCATCCCACCCAGGACTCCAGCCAGCGAAGCTCCTCATCTCAGGGCCCTTGCAGGAGAGAATAAAACAAATTCTGCGACTAAGCAGAAAACAAGTCAGAGCCGTGACAGATCTTTTGACCCGACACGGCTCTTTCAGAAAACACCTGCACACCATGGGGGTGGTGGACCACCCCACTGCAAGCTTTGCGAGGACGAGGAAGAAACTTCCATCCACGTCCTGACTTCCTGCCCTAGGTTGATGAACCTGAGGCACAAACACCTCGGCATTGGCTTTCGAATGCCGGAGGAAATAAGAAATTCCCCCATAGGGAGGATTTTGGCCTTTGGACTAGAATCCGGCCTGTATGGGGGTTTTCAATAAATTGGTTAGCGGTTGCACAGTGGGCCACAAGGCCTGAGTGCGGCGACCTTCGTTCGCCCCGCTAGAAGAAGAAGAAGGTATTTGGTATATATTTAAGTGAAAATGCTAAAACTTTTAATAAGGTTCTGTTCTATTTTAAGGTTGTCAAATATGTGTTGTAAATCACAAATCGTGAAGCAGAGAAAGTAGATACTGCAAATTAGTAACCGGATTTTTTTTTAAGGTGATTCAACTTTATTTCAATTTTTTTACCATTCTTCTTAAATTACTTTAAATGTGTAGTAGGGTTCAAAAATACATAAGTAGATGAATTAAATAAATCTCTCCATTTGTTCGGAATACGTGGAAAGTGCCGACATATTTAGGAGAGCCTTTCTGTGGATGCTAATCGCCATATTGGATACGTTGTTTGAATTTTTCTTTGACCTAGGATTCGTAGGATTTCTGAGACAAGTATTTACTATAACTATTCGTCAATTGTTCACACCTTTCCTTACATGTAGGATTTCCCCTCTTGGGGTGGGATAGGGTACTAAATATAGAGAAGATTACAAACATTGATAAAATGAGTACCAATGGTTTGAGAATACACTTGGGAGAACGGACATAAAATAAACTGGAACTTGGAAAAAATTTCAACAAAAGAGACGAACAGCAAAAAGGAAAAATTAAAGAATCAACAATAATATTAGATGCGTGTCGAATTGTTCCGTAGATGTTTGTACAAGGTGGATACCAATGTTAAGGGAACTGTACAAACTTAACAAAAATATTCTTAAAGCTGTATATTTAACCATTACACGCGATTTTTCAAAGACGCTCTCAGAAAGGAAAAAAACTAGGGTTTCCGATACGTCGAGGAAATACTTTTACATGTTTATTCTTATTCGTGTAATTTGTCAAAAGAACACCTTCTAACTGAGCCTGTGACGTGAAAGTCCCAGGCATAGCTGTTATTTCCAGTAAGATCCTGGATAATTGTATTAATTTGTAGATTTCTAGGACGTTATTTAGAAGTAAAGATATATGTGACAAAAAGACCTAGTAGTAGGAATAAAAATTATCACTTTTCGCCTCTGGTATCTGTATTATTAAATGTCTAATAGATAAGTAATATCTTGAAAAGCCCTATAAAAATACGACATTTAGTCTAGGATGTACTCTTATCTATACTATATTGACGTTATACCTAGTTCATATCAATTAGACGACGTAATCAATAGTTCAGCATTTCACGTAACAGCTTTCCTGTCACATCCCAGTTCCCTAAGTGGCAATCTGAGGAAACTGATAAACGGAATCATAGAAAATTAGTTCGATAAACTTGGAATGGGTTTAAAAGAGTTCAACATTCTGCTTTAGATAAAGGACACTAGGGTTTGTTTGTCTCTAACACGCCGCAAACGGCGAAAGCCACTCTCCATAATTGCACAACTTGCCTCATTTTGGTTGCTCCTTCCGAAATGGCATTCGTTTAATTTAGATTGCAATTTATGTTTGTACCTGTATCATTTCGGTTCGGGTAATACCCTTAAATTAAGTTTAAGAACGTCTGAATTTACTTCCTCGTGCCGATTTTAAAGCTGAAGAGTGACACAAAATGATAATGAAATTGTTGCAGTTAACATTACTGGAGGTAATAATTTTGTGGTGCTGTTTCTATAAATGAATTTAAATTAGAAGTATTGCACACTTTGTTTTCATTTGCTTATTTCACTTGACAAAATTCAAAGTATTATAAATGGACTGACAATTTATTTTTACTTTTTATTTATTTCAAAACCTAATACCGCGGAAAAATGTATTATGCACTACTCACCCTTCCTGACAAAATTTATATAGCTATAGGGGCGTCTGCGTCGGATTTGAGTAAGGCACATAAGACTTTGGCACCCCTCTTTATAAGAAGCTTCCGAGGATGATGAAAATGGAAAAACTGGAAATGGATGTGATTCGTAAATGGTAGTTTAGAGAGTGCTGATCAAAAGTTCGCAACCAAACCTTCTAAACTTCCCCTGTAAAGAGAAGGTCAACAGATAGGTCGAGCTTCGCTCCTATCTTTAAGCATATATATAAATCTAACTACAAGTATGTATGTAAATACCCATGTGTATGTGAAGGGGGGGAGGGGGGGGGGGTTATTTTTTTATAAATGTTGCCGTCGGCAGTTGTATATATGGATGAGGTAGGATATACACCTGTGAGAATCTATTCACGTTTCACAAACACAACAAAACATCAGTTATAGAGCGCTTATTGAAACAAAATGATGATTGGCGAAGACGACAATGCAAATGATCCTCCCAAACTGTTATTAATGCACATGCAGAGCAGGAGCTAGAACCCTAAGCACCTGTGCACATGTAGCTAGCGTTCTGTGGTTGTAAGGATACGCTAGATATAAGGATAATGTCTAATATCTATCAACTCATTTATTATACAATATTGATGACGCTTGAAACAGAGAATAATTGTAATATATTTGAAACATTTATAAAATGAAGACACAAATAAATCCTTTGACCCTGATGTGCATAGTCTTTTCGCGTAACCTACTTAGATTTATATGCCTAAAGATAGGAGCGAAGCTAATAGACGTGTCTGTTGACCTTTTCTGTCCAGTGAAAGTCACAGTTTGGCTTTTAGGGGGTCTGGTCCGTGAAAACTTTTGATCAGCACACCCTAAACTACATTTTCACAAAGTTTCAACCAAATTCGCCAATACCCCATTTCCATAAGGATTTCTCCTCATCTAGTTTCAATATATTTTCTTCTAACGTGATTATTATTTCTCCTTATTTCAACTGTCTGCTCTAGACCTAATGCTCTTAATGTCTCATAAAGTACTGCCAGTTTGATTCGAAACTCGCCCGAGAGTAGTACGAGAACTACCAAAGATCTTCTTATCGTAAGACTGCAAATCTACCCATCTTTTATTCTCAAATACTGTGACCCAGTTGTCAGAGACTGGAATTGATAAAAACAGGTCACTAAATTTTTCAGAATAAGTATTTTTGTTGGTGTAGAATACGATAAAAAAAGTTTATAGCTGTAAGGTGCCGGCGACCCCTGAAAAAATTGAAAATATTGTCCGAAATTCGGTGTTTGGCCAATAACTCGAAAAACAAAAAATATATTCGAAATACAAATAGCACTAGGCGATAGAGGGGGAAATTTCACATCAAAAACGTACATGAAGTTACACGCGGTACACTAAATTTGTTGTAACTTTTGAACTCAATGATGAATGAATGGAATTGAGCTCAACAAAGCTTAAATGAAACGAGAAATATGTGGCTACTGGATTATCATATTTTCAAATATGAAATGATTGTATGTGAGAATAGTACATACAGTGTGTCCCAGGATAGATGTAACAAGAGGTGTAATGGACCAAAAAAATTTGGGAATTTTTAAATGGTATTTGGGGATTGAATCCTGCTTGTTGTAAAACTAAAGCATACCAAAAATGACTTGATTTGGTATTCTACAGGGTGTTTTATAAGCAAAGTTGTAAAAATAACCACTAATAAAGTACCTTTATTTTTCAAAATATGAAAAAAATCCACTAAGAAAAGTTATTTAGAATGCAATTTTATACCTCTATACCAAATTTCAGGAATATAAAATGATTTTTTTTAAACTTCCCATTTTTTCAATAAATTAGTATTTTAAGTATTTTGAACCATTCAATTAAAACTGTATAGAAATTATTTTTTGTGAATTAATATTCAAAGTTATGTAGAAGCTAAAAGTAGGCTATGAGAAAAGCAGTGGACACACATTTATCATGTATTATTGACATACCTGCCAACGAAGTCAATATTATCCTTAATTTTAGCTTCAAATTAACGAACCAAGCATAAAAAATTAAGTGAAAATGGTACTCACAGTGAGTGAAAAAAATTATATTGTGCAATGCTACGGAATTGGCGGTAAAAACTCGCTAAGAGAAGTGGTAAGTCAATTTAATTTGAAATTTCCTAACACTGCTTTGTCACGTACTCAGGATATGAGAATAATTAAAAAGTTTCTGGCTACTGGTAGTGTTCTTAACATGAAGGGAAAAATAAAAGTATATGATGAAGACAATGTTGGGGCTATTATAGCTCATGCCTCTGTTATTTTAGAAAATCCTAGGATGCCACTAAGAGACAGGTCAGCTCTTATTAATATTAGCATGTCCGAACTCCAAAGAATTTACAAGGCAAAGAAAATTAGAGCATATAAAGCAAATTATAAACATACGCTTGAAGAGGGAGATGACGGCCGTAGGTTGGATTTTTGTTCGACCATTGGAGAAAAAATCATGGAAGAGAAATTTTTTCATCATTTCATAATTTTCTCAGATGAATCCACATTCACAACCAATAGTGTTGTTTCATCTCAGAATTGTCGGTTTTGGGCTTCTGAAAATCCAAATTTTAGAATTCATTGTAGAAGGCAATATTACAAAAAGTGAATGTGTGGTGTGCCGTTTCTTATCACGTTGGAGTTATTGGACCTTATTTCATTGAGGGAAGGTTAAACCAGCACACTTATTTACAGCTTCTTGAAAGATTTTCTGAAGAACATTCAAACATTTTAAGAGATATGCCTTTGGTTCATTTTCAACATGATGGTTGCCCTAGCCACTCTACAGAAATGGTTAATCGGTGGTTGAATTTAAATTTTGGAGAAAATTGGATTACCAGGAATGGATCGATCAAGTGGCCGGCGAGATCCCCAGACCTACTAATATTGGATTTCTTTTTATGGTGGCGCCTCAAGCAGTTGGTTTACGCTGAACCACTTCCTAACGATGTAGCAGTATTGAAGCAGAGAATTACAAATGCCGTAAACTCCATACCGTTAGATCATATTCGAAACAGTTTTAAGGACTTCAGGCGAAGGATCGAAATGTGTGTGGATGTGGATGGTAGCTACGTCGAATAATAAAAAAATTGTAAACATTGTCTTGTATTGGTCAATAATTAATTTGTTTGTGAATCTGTTATGTTTTTGATCGTTATTACTTACCTTCTTACATCTCGTATATTCAATTTTTTATTTACCAATGGCCTACTTTTTGAGATGATTAACATTTGCTCCTACACAACTTTAAATACGGATTCAAGTCTTAAGTCACAAAAAATGGGAAGTTTCAAAAAAATAATTTTATATTCCTGAAATTTGGTATAGAGGCATAAAATTGCATTCTAAATAACTTTTCTTAGTGGAATCTTTTCATATTTTGAAAAATAAAGGTACTTTATTAGTGGTGATCTTTACAACTTTGCTTATAAAACACCCTGCAGAACACCAAATCAAGTCATTTTTGGTATACTTTAGTTTTACAACAAGCAGGACTCAATCCCCAAATACCATTCCAAAATCCCAAAATTTTTGGTCCATTACACCTCTTGTTACATTTATCCTGGGACACACTGTATATGAGGTAGGAACATAAAGAGATTTCCGATGAAATCGGTAAAAGCTTCTACCATTTCTGGTCTACTTCGAAATTCAGAAGGGGTACTTAAACACCCTGATCTTCCTAGATGATGCAGGTGCGGATGAATTTCAACAGTGATAAATTGAACGATTCTTAACAATACTATTTTTAAGAAATAAATTTGGATTCCCGTCTCGAAATCATCGGAATCTCCTAAAATAACCACCTAAAATAAAAAAGGGTCACGTATCGCCTTTGTACATTTTATACACTCACTCACTATGTCGTACCATTCACAAAATCTTATTTCTTTGGCACGGCAGTTACAAATTTTATTAACCATCGAATTGGAAGAGGTGGATCAATTGTATGACCTCCTCGATCGCTCGATCTTAATTACGTAGTCTTCTTTCCTAGGAATATATTACAGTAAAAGTTCTATAGTGATGGTGCACAAGGGAACTATAGTTTCTTGCATTTAAGCACTTGCCATTTTCTCCGTCGTATCGAACGTGAAGTTATTTGAGACACACTGTATAGGCGAAGGGGTGAACTGTAACATCGTATTTCTACGCAGGCAAATTTTACAAGAACTTAAAATCAATTAAATAACCGACAGAGAACATATCCTATTGATATTTCCCGCAACAGCGAATTCGGGGAATAAAAGGTGACTGATTCCAGACCGTCAATCGATCCAACTGTATTTGACGATATAAACTGCGATTTGTTACAACAGTCCCTTATCTTATTTCATCTTCCCGGGGATTAGAATAGCAAGACGTTTCAGAAACTAACATTCTGTGGATTGAGGTAATACGACCCTCTCTCTTATTGGACATAAAGACTTGTAAGCTTCCTTGTAAACTGGCTTCGATTAGAAACATGACTGCTGCAACAATTGGTCTACTGGTTGTCCAGGACAATACAAATTAATTATACAGTAATTAAATTTTAAAAATACTTGTTTACCATAATATAACAAGGAATCTACTTTGTGGTAACTATTCTTATTTTCATTTTTTGACAAATCTCGATAGAAATCCCAAAAAACCAATAACAAAACTAAAAACCGCATTTTTCTTCCGATCGTGGAAATAACAACAAAGAGTACGTGTTTAGGCCAACTCAGGGCTTTAACTAGAGAGCAGTCTGTATTCCAAAATGAGAACAAATTGCTAAAAATACTAAATAAAATGTGTCGAAACCTTACCACGTTGTGACGTTCCTGGTGTATCTTCGAGGTAATCCTTGAGATAGGATAGGAATGGTGTATGAAAGGATGGTTCTCGACACAATTACCAAATAAACAATTTATAATTCACTTTAATTCATTCCAATAACTTAAACCTTTTATATTATTATTTTTAAGACCAAAAATGCGGAAGCAACTATCTGCCACGAGACAGCGAGCATCTGTCGCTGACTACTACACGAAGTACCCAAAAAAACAAACTTGTTTATGTTCCCTTTTTATAAACATTACTTTACTTAACTTTAATTATTATTTTCCCAATTTATTCTACATTTTCTAAAGGCGCCTCACCAGTAAGTATACTCTAAGTAACTAATATACGAAATTTCCCAAGTAAAACTCCATGAAAATCATTACTAAATAAAAGTTGATTATAGCCCAATGTGAAACATTCCTTATGATTTCGATACGCCCACAAAAATGCTGTGTACGCCTTTCTTTGGTATTTATTTTACATCAAACTTAAAGCACTCTGCGTTAAATTAACAAAATGTTTTGTTAAGCAAGCAAAACTTAATGATTAAATCGATAGATTGTTTATTCAGTAGTTTATTTGTTGTTACACTGTAAAATGTATCGTCGATAAACTGTTGTTTTTGGTGATATCATTTCATTTTGTTGGTATTGCCACGAGAATTTTAATATTGTTTTGGGGGTGGTGGTGTAGTGCAAAGAATTTATATCATGAAACAGGATTATTTATATTGAAATCGTCAGTGTTATGCATACTGTGGTAAAATTTAGGGAATTTAAATTGTCCTTGTCTTCCTAAAAAGAGTAGGTACATTGTCATTACATTGCCATTGGCCCATGTAGGTCAAGATACGTATATACAGGTTCGGACAATGCAGTTTGGGAACAACGATGTAATTGACCACGCCCAGCTAGTTCCATAAATCGTGAAAGCAGAGGCACACAATGAATTGAACTCAGTACGGCATGAACTAAGGATGGGTGCGGAGGTAGGTAATAATTTCTAATACAAAACGGGACAATATCTCTTCGTCAAAAGCGAAGAAGTTATTTGTCACATTTTTGACAAATAATTTCTTCTATTGAAAGCATTTCTGTAGTTTCTTTTTTAGCCGTAAATGCTATGGGAATAAAATAATAATTATTATTAAAACCGAAATGAAAATAGAGCTTTAAAATAAATTTAAATAACTCGGAAACTAAAATCAACTAATAATTATCAAAGAATAAATTATTCTTACTAAATTACAAAAATAGAACACTAAAATAAAATTAAATAACCCTCAGAAACTAAAATCAACTAATAATTATCAAACAATAAATTAATGAAGTAAGGATTCAAACAAACCACCTTCTTGTGCCAAACAATAGTAAAACCAATTATACAATGAACCTCTCATATCATTGACTTGATTTGCAGTAATGCGTGCACAAAGTTGGATAAGTTTTTCCCGTAATTCAACTAAATTATTGGTTCGTTCAAACGCATGCTTGTACGCGGTTTCCTTTAAAAAGCCCCACAGAAAGAAATCATGGAGTGCTAGATCAGGTGACCTGGGGGGCCATTTTATCATTCCCCTCGTAACTATTAAACGATTGGGAAATGTTCTTTCCAGAAAATTAATAATAGTTAAAGTATTGTGACTTGGCAGCCGTCCTGTTGAAATCACATGTAGTCAAAGTTGACAGGAAGATTTTGAACTGCAGGAATTATTTGGTTTTGTAAAAGCTCTAAATATTTATTGCCATTTAAATTGCCATCGATTAGCAGTAGGCCTATAATATGATTGTCTACAATTCCCATCCAAACGTTCAACTTTTGAGGATACTGAGTTAGCACAGCAACACTCAAATGTTTATTTTTCCGAGACCAATATCGCACTACGGATGGATTGTGTTTCCTATGTAATGAAAAGGATGAACATTAAAACACCCACTTCTTTTCAAAATATTTCTTACAGTTCTTTCCTTCATGTCAACTTCATCAGCAATTTGCCAGCTAGAACAAGGTTCACTAATTTCAACAAGTGCACAGGCATTAGATTCGCGAACTTCACGTTCTTCGTTCATTTGTTGATGTCGGGGTTCGGGTTGGCAGCATTTTTTACAATAATTCACGACACACCCGAAATTCTCAAATTTTTTAATAATGTATGAAATTATGCTAGCTGAGGGGATTGGTCTGTCTTGATATGCCACAGTATATAAATTTACTGTATCTTCAGTGGAATAGCCCCCGAAGTACCACTTCACAATTTGCACTTTTTCTGCAGTTGTATAAACACACGGCATTGTAATAACGAAATTGAGATTAATTTTATTGCCACACGTCTAAACAGCTACGCTATTAAACGCTGAATGGGTGCGCTGTTCTCAACTCGACGCGGTCAAGCGATGGCGCTATTGTTTTATACCAATGCCCTCCATTGTTCTACGACAAAACGTGGTTTATCTGTGCAGAAACAAGTTTACGTACCTTAAACTAAATTTGCTGAATCTGTATAATAAACACATCACGAAAACACAAATAAATAAATTAAGCCTACTAATAACTTCGAAAATTTATATGAAAAATATGTTATAATTTCCACAAATGAAAAGTAGATAATAGATTCAACTCCAAAGACATTATAAAGCTTTCCAAAAAGTGATGTTCTGTTATATTTGGTAGAAATATTTCTTTGTATATACAAAATAAATGCGAGGTATTAGTTCTACCATGGAGTAGTTAGGTGTTGTATGTAACTTATACAACTATTGTCTAAATGTTATTTGTGGCATTACCTTTTTTTTCCTTTTTCAATTCTTTGGGACTTCCTGCCACATGTATGTTTTCTTTTTAAGCGGTGCTAGGGGAATCTACAAAATATATCACAATTAACCAGTATGTTACTGGTAAATAATCTCTACGCCTGTGACGTTTACGTCAAAGGATCAGTTAGAGGTTGGTTTTTGTTAAATAAACAACACAAATAAGTATAAAAACTTGAAATTAAATATTTCGCCGACGTTTCGGAAATCTAATCTGTTTCCTTTTTCAAGGCTTTTTTGAAAAATCTTTTTTGCCGTGTATGATAAATACACAGCTCTGAGAATGTTTGTTATATTGAATATCCATAGATACTTACTATTTACATAGAACTGTTGATATAGTTTACAGTTTTTTTAGTTTTTATACAACGTTATTGTGTAAAGCTTGTTGAATGGTGTTTACAGCGTTGATAAAATATTTTACGTCTGTAAATATTAGACAGCGCCTCTAGCAGCGGCCGAGCGAAATGGAAGGAATTTATTGGTGAATTTAAAGCGTCGAATGAATACCCAAGTTAGCGGTATTGGCCACGACTAATGAGACAAAGGACAGACAGCGTTTTTCTACGCACTAGACGAGGACAGAGATAGCGAAATCTGAAGTAAATATAGCACAATCGAAAAAGACGGAAATAAATGACCATCTGCTTAGTGATTTATCAAACCTGACGACTATATGAAAAGGTATATAAGAAAAAAGGATACGATTAATCAAATTTTTAGATGATTTCACTTAGGATAGTCGCAGAAAAGTTGACAGAATAACAGAACTTCATATTCTATCCTAAGTTATTGAAAATATGGAGTTGTTTGGTGTTTTATCAAAATGTCATGCAAAATTATGCACGTTTACTGAATTTCCGCTAGATTTTAAATGTAGAACAAACAAATATCATACTATGAAATGAACAATATATGTGCAGAATTTTACGTGACATTTTTATTCAAACATTTTAAACAAACTCTGCGTTCCATACCTGAAAATTATTTAGTGATGTGTAAATATTCCAGATGTTGAAATTTTTTGTCCGAAATCCCCAATAGTGTGCAAACTGCATTGAAAATAGAAATTGCTGTTAGTTTCTGTAAAACAGTTTGCGACTGAAATAATATTCATATTATATAAAAGGAAATACACGTAATACCTGCATAGTGCTGAAATTTACAAAGGTATTTTTACTAGACAGAATGTTTATGAAATAACATGAATAGGTCACAATGCGAGGCGAGACGTTTATCGTGCGGAAATGAGGAAAACTGTAGAATTTACGGAATGCCTTGTGCAGCGCAATTTTCTAATTAAAATAATTATGGTCTATTTTATTTTTTAAGCATTTTTAATTTTATGTTTCACTTTGCCATATCGGTGTTATTTAAAAAGAGAACTTCAAATAATTATTAATTCACGTATGAAGTTAAAAGCAGCAGACATAGTACACACAAAATATAGGCACCTTATATTATTTACCGAAGGTAATTCATATTCTAAGGAGCAAATACTTTAAGCGTGTCCTATATAGACACGAAATAATAGTTAATGCATTTTTTGTGGCGGGTGAAAGTTTAAATATGCAAAAATACTTTGCCAACCCCATCAAAAATGACGCTTTTCTTCAAAATGGCATATTTTCTAAACCAAATGGTATTTTAAGGTTTTCTTATTATAGAATTGTTTGGGAGACTTTCAAATATACGTATGAATGCGTAATGCAATTTTGAATCAGTGATCCCACTGAATTCTATTGAAATATTACAAGTTAAATACAGGGGCAAATTAAACAGATTTTACTCAAAATTATTTAAAATATGATACAACTTTACATATATTAATCGAATTTAAACAAGAAAATATAAAACATATCTACAAATGTTATGTTTATAACTTATTAAATTCCATTTTATTCGAACTGTTTGTCCTGCAAAAAAAACATCATGGGGCCTTTTTTCTTTTAAATCACCTCTTCTTCAAGAAAGGATTTAACTTCTTTTTGGTCCGAGATATTTAGGAAAACAAAATTTTCAAAACTTAACCTTAATTTTTTTCACTGAAGCGCTCACTCCAGGAATGTAAACATTTGTGTTTTTCAAGTAATATTGTAAATAACCATGTGCTGAATGTTAGGCGTTCTAGTTTTGTTTTCCTTTTGCGTTTGGTCACAGGACTGTTAAAAATACCTAGTGGTCTAAAATTTGCAAAAAATGTTATTCATAGTAAAAAACTGCCTGTAGCTGTTCCCACAGCTACAGGCAGTTTTTTACGGTCCATAGTATATAGTAGTTCGTTATTTATTTCATCTATTCCTGGGGCCGTGTTTCTCTTAGCTCTGGCCATTATTCCTAGTAGTTCGTCTTTTGACGG
Source organism: Stenurella melanura (assembly GCA_963583905.1). Taxonomy (NCBI): domain Eukaryota; kingdom Metazoa; phylum Arthropoda; class Insecta; order Coleoptera; family Cerambycidae; genus Stenurella; species Stenurella melanura. The sequence continues at coordinate 111,624,172 of OY757313.1, forward strand.
TGGCTTGCCCAATGGCCAGTGGTCCATTTCTTGTATTGGTTCTATTTGACTTCTCTCTGCGTTTCCTTCTTCTAGTTTCCTGACCCAATGCTGCAGTGGTGTGTATTTTCTTGGCTGCGTATTGTTGTTTCTCCTGTATGTTTTGAGGGGGTGAAAGTTAGGTTTAATCTCTGTCCTGCTGGAATGGATTCTATGTTTTCGAAGAATTCCCTGAATTTTTTCTGTTCGTGCCTCCTCTGCGTCTCTTTTTTCTTTTCTCGCTTCTTTTATCTTTTTGTCTATGTTTGCTGTATATTGTTTTCCTGTGGCCTATATTTTCTTTAGTTTTTCGTAATTTTTTTTCGCGTCTTTTCTTGTTGGGCTCAGGGGATTTGTTCCGTTTCAACGTTTTTCTCTCCGCTATTTTGACTTTTAAACTCGTTGTTGACCAATTTAGTTCCTTTCCTGTTAATTGTTTTCCTATCTCCTCCTGGTATTTCTTTTTGATTTCTTCGTTCTGTAGCAGGGAGATGTTCCATGTGTCATTTACTGTTTTGTTGTATCTTTTTTTGCTTCTTGTTTCTTTAGTACTAGTGTTCCATATAATATTTTGTGATCTGTTTTGACGTTTGCTGCTTGTTTTGCCTTAGTGTTTGTAACCCTGCCCTTATTTTTCTATTCACTAAGATATGGTCTATTTGAGAGTTGAGGTTTCCTTTACTCCAGGTATTAAGGCAGGTTAGGTTCTTGCTCCATGTGTTTCTAACTGTTAGATCGAACAGATGTGCCAAGTTTTTTAGCCAGCTTCCATTATCGTTTGTCCATGTGTGGAGTAAGGTTTTTCCTATATGCGCGTTGAAATCTCCTAGTATTATTATGTTCATTTTTCTATTCCTATTTCTTCTAGTCTCTTGGGTGATCTGTCTGAATACTCGTCCTGCCCGTTTGTCGGAGGGCACATATACTCCCAATATGCATATGTTTTCCTTTCCAATTTGTAAGTGTGCCGTGATTGTTTTTGTTTACTTTTCTTGTCTTTATCTGGATAGGGGTGTTCCGTCTTATTGCCCATGCGACTCCTCTGCTGGTTTTTTCTTTGTCCCTACCACTTAGATGCCATTTGTAGTTTTGAGTAACTGCGGTTTCGTCTATCATGTGTGTCTTATATGCATGCAACGTGTATGTGTTCCATCACACGAGCCTCGTCGATTTGTTCTCTTTTCTCTCTCGTTATGCAGCCTCTGACATTCCATGTCGCCAAAATGATGTCGTCGTGTTTTAATTTTTGGCTGTTGGCTTTTTCTGTTCTTTGTGATATTTGGTACATGTTTATGTGCGTTGCTTGCTCTAATTCTGGGCGGGGGTGTTATTGCCCCAGTTCGAGCGTATGTTTCTTCTGTATATAATAATAATCACACTATCGTAGTGCTTTCTTTCGTTTCCGTGTTTTCTATATACTATCTCTAATGGCGTGTTCTCTCTTCCCTGTTGGTTAGTAGGATGGAAGATTATATGCTCTCCTTCTTGGTGTACTATTATTGTCCTGTTTTTCATACTTGCTGTTGCAGCAATTGTTTCCTGCTACCCCTCCAAATCCTTCTCTTCTCAGATATCGAATGAACGCATTTATTTTTCCCGTATTAGAGATGTATCTGTTGTAACGGGGTGCTAGTTCATCGATGGATGCCTGGATGAATGGCATATAATGATCTAAGTGATTTTCGATATAATCAGCTACTTGTTTTCGTAGGGTTTTCGTTGCATTGGTATGTGCCTATGATGTTATATTTTCTCCCTCCAGTTGGTGGCTTAATGCTCCATATAGGCAGTTTCCGTCGCCGTCGATTTTTTGTATCAGTAATTGGTGTGTTCTCGTTTCAACGTCCTGTATTAGTGTGTCCACTTTATTTGTTTTAATTTGCTGTAAGAGAGTCTTTTTATTATGTTATCTGTATCACGGTGAAATAGCTTTTTACAGCGAGCTGCAAATGAGAAAGAGGTCCGAGAGAAACCCCCGCACACCCTGTAAATTGTTTTGATTTTTGTAGTGCCTAGTTCAAGCTGCCGTTTCCCAAATGGGAATAAAATAAGATATAAAAATAAAGTAACAAATAATGATCAAAATAGATAGACAAACAGAAATAATAAATTATAAATTATGAATTAATTAAATAATTAATCAATCAATTAAATATTAAATATATAGCTTATCTTTCTCCAGCGCCTCTCGATTGCTGGCATCTGCTGCATCTAATAAACTCCACTGCACACAAATTATTTGTTTATTTACACTTTCCAAGAAAGCATTGGGGTTTTATGGTGGTCCCTTTAACGTCTATATTAGTGTTTGACACTGAATATCTATTACCCTGGTCTTGAGCACTAAATCACTTCAAGAGGCCTTTTGGGTACAGATAGGTCTGATCTTAACACACCACACTTGTTGTATTTTATTACTTGTTTACCTTATTTTTTATATTACTACAAAGCCCTGTACTAGAAAATATCAAATATTAATTCCATATGAACTTTGTTTTTTTACTATTTCACTTCCCAACACACAAAATTTCTTGACATATCGATGACTTAAATTACATATAATTAGCGGTGTTTTAACCTATGTTTCTGGGTTTTTTTTCGAGAGCTTTCTTCGAAGCGTCTTCACTTTGAGAAGCTCAACCGAACTCCCGTTACCGGAAGTCGGTAAAGTTGTAAAACAATTGTTTAAATTTTTATGTCAAGGGGCAGTTCTGGCGATGTTTTTTTTATATTTAAAATCTCTCTATTCTTCCGGGTTTTCCGGTTGTTAACGTACCAGTGACATTAATGGAACAAAAAACAAACAGAATTCGCCAAATGTCAAAAGATGCGATTTATCGTTCACTTCTGTCGGCTTGAATTTTCGATTTCGCCCATGCAATTAACGATGCCGTAAAAATGTCAATGTCGATCTTTCGATATCGACATTAGAAAGCCTTCCTTCTGATGTACATCTAACATTTAAAAAATTCATGTTTTGCTCTTTCCAACGAGACTAATTGAAATTTCAAGTCCACTCAAACCGTAACACATCGTGTTAAGCGACGGCTTTCACAGCGGATCTCTAGGTTCGAATTCTGTACGGGTGTACTTTTTTATTGTTTTGAACGTTTTGGCTGATATTTCTTATTCTAAAATTACATTTACAATTTCTACAGTTAAAAACTATAACTACATAAAATTTCAGAGCTGCACTCAAAGATCTTATTTTGATAAAAAATTAACGCGTTTGGCCGCCCGCCCACGTTTCCTACCCCGGGTGCGACTTCTGGTGGCGAGCTTACGTACTTTTCAGCTAGTAAGGAGGATTTTTACATAGAAACTTGCACTGCACTTAATAATTTTTAATTTTCGTAGCCAGTTCTCCGTCTATTATCAACGTATACAAATGTATAAACTGAACTGACATTTGTAACACGGCAATCCTATAATTTACATTAAAGATTCATTAAAGCTCTATTGTTTTATTTTTAATTGTCTCATCTTCTCTGGTAAACTGGGATTAAAATGTTTTTATTTTTAAAGTTGTCTATGTAAATATTTCTGGTTTATTTGAATACGGGCAAGAATACTGAAATACTTCATTAACGGATTTGAAGTTCTTCTTAACAATTCTTTAATTAATTCCTTGTTCTGTGAGACTCTTTTATATTGGAATATTGCCCGTTGTTGTGTAAATTCTTCTTACAGTCGACTGTCCAAAAGTCAGTAATGATTAATTTTTATATTTTTTTGTATAAATGAATTTGTAAATATAGTCTCGCCCGCAATAAGCACGATAGAAGTACTTATATTAATTTGTTAGTACCTTTTGAATGTACATTAATCGGATACAATCCTTAAGATGGCCATTCCCTAGAAAGAGACATACATATTTACTATTTTTGGCCGGAACTTTTTTTCTTGGTACGTATATTAAAAAAACTATAAGACTACCTAAGTAGAACCTTAACAAGAATATTACCATGAATTTTCACTCAATAATTTCAGTGGTTTGCAAAATAGATTTAAATTTAAAAATTATGTTAATCTTCTTAGTGCGTGGTTTTAAATTAAACCGTTTTGCAAACCACTGAAATTATTGAGCGAAATTTCACAGTAATAGTCTTATTATGGTTCTACTTAAGTAGTCTTATAGTTTCTTTAAATATACGTACTTAAGAAAAAAAAGTTATGGCCAAAAATAATAAATATTTTCCTATCAGATGACTCTTTCTAGGGAATGGCCACCTTAAACTAAAATAATAAAAGGAAATATATTATAATTAGTTGTTTTTGTAAATGAACTCTGTAAAATACTCCAATTCAAGAGATATAAATTTTTAATAAAATTCACTCGCTTTCCGAAAGACCGGAAAGCGCCCTTCGGCAGCGTCTTTCGACGAAAGCACTACAAAAATAATTTCACTAAAAATGCACTTGAAAATAACAGAAATATTTTTCAGGCCACGAACGAGGGAAAACCGCCATTGAGCACCTTCGTTCGAATATAATTTTCGGAAGTACTAAAAGCTGGCCTTAGAAATATTTTTCAGATCGATAAAATTCCAAAGTATCCTAACATTGCCCATAGTTACAGCAAGGCAATGATTTCGTCGAATCAACTGTAAGTACAACAGATTTTTATATTATGTATGCCTCTCGTGATGCTAATGTTCCTGTTTGAAGCCGATTGCTAAAATGCAGAATTGTTGATGGTTTCAATGCCTCATTCCACGTTTGGCCAGTAATATTATTGATTGTATCCAGTGTTACCGTCTGATAAAAACTTCTGGTACCCCATGAGAAGATAATAGTGCGTGAATAACCTTGTTTCGGTGGCGTAGCTATACCGTCCCGTTATTTTGACATCTCCCGTGTGTTTTGGGCATAAAAATACTGTTCAACTGACGAACCAGTTTATGTCGAAAGCTTAATTATGTTATCGTAAAAATTATTTGTTTACAACGCCCTGGCCAGACCGCGTTTAGTTTAGTTTCATTATTTACTGTATACGGCTTCTTATTATGTGTATAATTTTTACTTTGTCTATTGTTATATGTCAGATGGACTTTTAATGGTTTGTTTACATGATTATTCTGACGAAAGTTTTTGCAAAGTTTACTCACACCCTGATGTCAATTGATCTGCCTTTGTTTGTGTATTTTTTTAGTAAATCATTAAAGTAAGTTAAATCCAATGATTTGTTTTATTTCCACTTAGAAAGTTGAACGATTCAAAGTTCATGGGGTTGTTTTCCCAATAAAATCCGTTAAAAAAAAGAACATCGGACTTTTCGACTAAAGCACCATGCAGGAAGACCAACTGCTCGAATCGCTGAAGAAGAAGAGAATATTTTAGAGCGAGTAGCAGAAGATCCTAATATTAGTATACGACGTTTATCTACAGTTGCTGGTGTATCACGGACAAGCGTTCATAATATTCTTCAAACCCAGTTACTCTATCCGTATCACCCAAATACATATTAACTATATACTATGAGTTTCGTTGGTAACTTGACGCCAAAGAAAGCCTGTCTGTCTATCCTTTAAGAGTACTCTGGGTACGGTGCGCATGTCTTAGTGACGCGAGATTGTGACAGTTCAACTGAATATAGAAGGCAAATGGTTACAATCTAATCGGAGAAATTTGGCCACTGGCCTGTTACATATAGCGCGCTTCCTTACTCCTTCATCAGATTGTGTCGTCAGAGCGTGCGTGTTGGGTTCCAAGTTCCCAGCAGAGATAAAAAACTATATCCTTCTCTAGCCTCAATTCCGCACATAGTGACTTATAGTGTGCTACCAGTATATAGCTAATAGATATATGGTATCACCATACAAAAGTACAGGAGTTGCTACCAAATGATTTACCACTTAAATTTAATTTTTAACAAACAAAACAATGACTCAACATTTTTTGGCCGTATTCTCTTCACTGATGAGGCCACTTTTACGCGCCGTGATATCTTTAATACTCGGAATTCCCACACAGGGAGTGAAGAAAATCCCCATATAGCAAGAGCCAAACATTTTTAACACGAATATTCTATTAATGTGTGGTGTGGTATTGTTGGTGACTACTTATTAGAACCTTACGAAATTCCTTCTCGTTTAAATGGCGAGCCGCATGTAAATTTTCTGGAAAATGTTTAGCCAACCTTGCTAGAAGACATCTCTTTAAATCCGCGGCCAAATCTATGATTTATGCAGGATGGCTCCCCTGCTCATTTCGAATGAAATGTGCGAAATTATTTAAATAACCAGTTTCCGCAACGGTGGACTGGACGTGGATCTGATCATATATGGCCACCACGAAGCACAGACCTTGATCCATTAGATCTTTTCATCTGGGGCCATATGAAGTACAACGTATACCAACACTCAAGCCACACTAGAAACGAAATAAAATTAGAAATAATAATAGATAATTTTTTCGTGTTCGACAGAATTTTGCAATACGGTGTCAAAAATGTAATGAACAAAGGTGGACATTTTGAGAACATTCTTTAAATTGCAAGTGTAATAAGAGTAATTAAAAATCGGCAAAGGTATTTACACAGAACTTCCCTTTTTATTTGTGCATGGCGATCACTCTAAAAAATTAATAATTACGAAATGACATTGAAAATAATAATCGGAATATAGTTATCACTATTATTGCAAAGAAAACCTGATAAGTTTTTTTTTTCATCTATTTTAGTGTATTTTTCAAAAATGTTGCTAAAAATCCTGAAACACGTCACCATTTATCTTTTGAAGGGCACGTCTTGATGTCAAATTTGACTTTGTCAGGTCAACCCCCTACCTCCAACAACCCCCAACAAAAACAAAAATTATGGTAAGGCGGTCGAGTGACCGCTCACTTCAAATGTCTTTTGATTCTCTATAAGAGTGTATGATTGTTTTTAGGTTTGCTCGTGTTTTGTTTTAAACAACTGATAATATGCTTAATAATTTAAATTTTAAAAACCGCTGCCTAAGGAATCACTACTTCCACATCCAGATTATTCGTCCAAGTCACTTTAAAGGAAACATCTTGACTATATTTGCACTCTAGTATGTGGAAATTATTGGTCATAGAATTTTAATAATATTTGGGGTAGATGTCATAGAAAAGTTTGAGGAGTTGGTTTCTACCATATACGTTAAAAATTAAGTTTCTAGTTTACCGTACTTATTTTCCACTATTTACAACCTACCACCTCAATGGAGTCATCTCAATCAGATGTCACTACAATACATACGTGTACTAAATTTCAAGTGAATATCTCAATTTGATGTTATCAATCCCATTAATAATGAAGCGGAGGTGGCAGAGTTTGAAAAATATTATAAAAAAATCTGAGGCTTTAACTTCTTGTACATACATCGAATTTCAAGTTTCTGTACTCATACCAGCTTGCTTTACTTATTTCCCCCTATTGACCCCTAAATAACCCCCAACCCTTCAACGGAATCATCTCAAAGTATAATCTAGTTCCAGATGTCGTTATAATTCATACGTGTACCAAATTTCAAATGAATATCTCGATTTTATTTTATCAACCCTTTTAATAATGAAGTAGGGGTGGTGGGGGTTGAAAAATATTATAAATAATCTGAGACCTTGGCTTCTAGTACATACACCGAATTTCAAGTTTCTGTAGTCTTACCAGCTTGCTTTATTTATTTTTCCCCTATTTACCCCTATTTAACCCCCAACCCTTCAACGGAATTATCTCAAAATATAATATAGTTCCAGATGTCATTATAATACATACGTGTAGAAAATTTCAAATGAATATCTCAATTTTAATTTATCAACCCTTTTCAAATTGGAGTAGGGGTGGTGGGGGTTGAAAAATATTATTAAAAAATCTGACGCTTTGGCTTCTAGCACATACACCGAATTTCAAGTTTCTGTACTCTTACCAACTTGTTTTACTTATATTCCTCTATTTACCCCAAATTAACCCCCAACCCTTCAACGGAATCATCCCAAATTAAAATCTAATTCTAGACATCGTTATAATACATACGTGTACGAAATTTCAAATGAATATCTCAACTTTATTTTATCAACCCCTTTAATGGGGTAGGGGTGGGGAAGGTTGAAAAATATTATAAAAAAATCTGAGGCCTTAACTTCTAGTACATACACCGAATTTCAAGTTTCTGTACTCTTACAAGCTTGCTTTACTTATTTCCCCCTATTTCCCCCTATTTAACCCCCAACCCTTCACCAGATTTCCTCAAAAAACAATCCAGTTCCAGATCTCGTTATAATATATACGTGTACAAAATTTCAGGTCAATATCTTAAACCGTTCCGGAGAAAGCGTGCGGACAAAAAAAGTTACAGACAGACAGAAAATTTTTTTTTTGCTCAAATTTAAAATCTCGACGTTTCATGACATTCTAAACCTATTTCACGAATAAAAATTTTTGAAAATTTTTTTGCGATTACTATACTTCCAATCCACTACGTGGATGTGGAAGTAAAAAGTATGCAATACATCTTTATTTATCTTCGGTGTTTATAAAGACCTCCCGAGTTTCAGATACAGTGATTTGAAAGCCCTTTCTGCCCTGAATACTAAACGGTTAAACATTTTTAAATGTATTAGTAGTTAGCTTTATTTACCCCAGTGAAACTCGACACTGTCAGACATACAGACAGATAAACGAGTGATTCCATATAAGGGTTCCGTTTTTTCTTTTAAGGCACGAAACTCCAAAATGGATAAAACGCTTTTGCTGTTAATTGTAGGCTTTTCACACTTACTCAAGACCGACTGAGAGCGTATTTTGTATTTTAGCAATTCAAACCCGAATACAATGTCAAAAAATCACAACTTCAGTCATTTTGGATCCAACCATACTGAAATATCTAGAAAACAATTTTTAGATATGGATGAAACCGCTTTAAAAAAATGTATCGTTAATTGCTGACATTAAATTTAGCATCAGCTCCTTCGATAATGCGTAATTATTTAACTCCAACTGGCACCTTCGCCATAATGTCGCTTATTCTCGAATAGGAAGTACCGATTTTTGCTTACATTATACTATAAAGCCTGACGGAACCCCCACCAGTCGTACTCTAGAGATTGCAAAAAATGCAAATTTTAAAACTCTTGTTAAAAAGTATCCAATCGTTATATTTTTCATTTTCTGCATCTTGTGTTTTAAACTAGTATTCCTTTTTTTATATGCAAAACATAAATTACTCGTGGATGATACGAATGTTTCATAAAAGTTTCTATGAAACATTCCAACTCTTTTAGGCGATTCACTTTTTATTAAAGCAGTATATAAATTTTATTCATTCTCGAGTTCCACTCAGACTCACTTACGCCATTCAGCAGTATGCAAACTACTTTCATAGTTTTCCAAGCAATATCAAGCACATTTTTAGTACAATGATAGCATGTGGGCGTTTTCTTAACCATTGAATATAACAATGTTAGAGTGGAAAGGTGAACTAGGTATGGGAATTATTTACAGAGGAAAAGTTAATATAAAATCTATTGTTGGCTCATTGCTTCTCGTAAATGGGGTAGCATTAAAATAAAAACAGAACGTGCCTGTCGGTTTTAGCTGGAATATTTCATGATTTCGTACCAGTAAAGGATTAATATATTGAATCTATTATGTAGCTTCTTGACCTGATTAGTAGGAAGAATTTCTTTAATACGGTCAGATGCATTGGCATTCTTATTTTGCTTAAATACAGGCCAAATTGTTTCACAGGTTTAAGGGTCAGAGGTAATTTACTTACACTCTGTTTGGAAAATGTGGAGAGAAATAAGTCACTCAAAGAAAGATCATGGGCGTGCTATTATTTCATTTCATTTTTATGAAAATGTGGGGAAATGTGGGAGCTCGACAATAGGCTCGTTCAGCATTTTTATTTTATTTTAGAAATCGAAAGTAGAACACTTTTTAAGACAATTTCCTAATTTTTAGGTTTTATTCGAACGCTTAAGCCCTTAAATAAATTACCAAAGTTGGATCGCGCGAAAACGTGGCAGAGCTTCGCGTGACGTCACTTTGCATATGCTGATCGGGTGACAGTCCAGATTTAATACAATTTTTTTATTTGATAAAGCAAACATATTACTTAAAAATATTTAGAAACATTAAAATCGAAAACTATTTATAGACGTGATGATAATAATACATAGGTAATATATTTTATTTGTGGCATATTTAGATTTTCTTACTTTTTGTTGGGTATTTTGCCACTGAAAAATATTTAAACATTTTTTAATGAAAAAACCTCTGCGTCAAATGGATCAGAGAGAGGTTGGTTCTTACATACTTGATTGTTTCAAAAAGTCTCACACCTAAAAATATATAAACTAGAACAAAGTTATAAATGAAAAAATGAAAATGAAAGCTATAGGCAGTTAACGTTTCGGAAGAAAATCTACTTACTTCCGTTCTCAAAAACTGTTTGGCCGTCAACCATGACAGTTCGTTCTTTATGTATTTCCATAGTCACGTGCGACATTAAATTATATTTATCTTATTCTCTGGAACGGTTTAAGATATTGATTTGAAATTTTGTACACGTATATATTATAACGAGATGGCAAGAGTACAGAAACTTGAAATTTGGTGTATATACTAGAAGCCAATGCCTAGTTTTTTTTTAAATTTTCCATCCCCCCCACCACTTCCCCACTCCATTATTAAAGGTGTTTTAAAATAAAACTGAGATATTCACTTGAAATATGGTATACGTATATATTTTAATGACATCTGGAACTAGATTATATTTTGGGATTATTCCGTTGACGGGTTGAGGGTTAAATAGGGGAAAATAAGTAGAGCAAGCTGGTAAGAGTACAGAAATTTGAAATTCGGTGTATGTACCAGAAGCCAAGAATCAAGGCCTCTGATTTTTTTTATAATATTTTTAACCCCTACTCCATTATTAAAGGGGTTGATAAAAAAAAGTTGAAATATTTACTTGAAATTTGGTACACATTTGGTAGTAGAGATAAATAGGTAAAATAGGTAAAAATAAGTAGGTAAAGTAAGCTGGTAAGAGTACAGAAACTTGGGATTTGGTGTATATACTAGAAACCAATACCTCAGATTTCTTTTTAATATTTTTCAAATCCCCAACCCCACCACCTCCACTCCATTATTAAAGGGATTGAAAACAAAAAATGAAGATATTCACTTGAAAGTTAGTACACATATGTATTGTAACGACATCTGATTGATATGGTTCCGTTGAAGGGGTTGAGGTTGTGAATAACGAAAAATAAGTAGAACAAACTAGAAACTTCATTTTTAACGTATATGACTTCTGCCTCAAATATTATTAAAATTCTATGACCAATAATTTCCACATATTAGAGTGCAAATATAGTCAAGATGTGTCCTTTAAAGTGACTTGGATGTGGAAGTGGTGATTCCTTAAGCAGCGCTTTTTTAAAGTATTTTTCCAACAAAGGACCACCTATTTTCATTTTTTTTTTCTTGTATTAACAATTTTTTCACCCTCTCTCTCTAGCACAACCCTCTCGGGACGATTAAATTTTGTCAATATTTCTCCAAAAAAGGCCATATATTATATTATCAGTTTAGCTGAAAAATGTCCAAATTTTTAGCTACAATTTTTTCCCTCCCCTCTAACACAATTTTTTTCGAAAATTTCTTTTACATATTTTTTAACATATAACTGCATGCCGCTGGTGGATTGCCAAAGTTACATAATTATGATCAATTTTTTCAAAATTCTGACGTAGTGTGCAACGGGTAGAAATATGTGTTAACAACATTCTCCTGCAATCAAAAACTTTACGTTAATCGATCTTTAGCCTTTTCTCTGAATTTATGAAATATTTGATGACAAGGAGCAAAATCCAAGATAGAGACCGGCCAGGGTCATGACATTTTAACTACTAATATTTTAATTTTAATGTAATGTATAATATTTAAAAGAACCGAAATTAAAGGCCTGAAAATAAACAATGCATGTTTTTAATCATTGATTTTAATTAAAAAATGATTCGAAAATGCATTTTATATCTTACGAGGACAGATTTGTTGTGCGGTCACCAAAATAGACTTATTGGCTAAGGAAAATACAAAGGTATAGTTTACAAACTCATTTGGAACAGCACGGAACTAGAGGATCTTATGGGGTATTGTCAATATATCGCTTCACATTGAATGAGAGAGCACAGAATTTTACAGATTTATATTCACCACTCCTCGTCTACAGTCCACGTGGACTTGATCCGCCTATTACATACAATATAGGTGGGATTAGATGCTAAGCGAATTTGATTTGTCAATACCAACCTTGTTCACAGTTTTTGCATGCCAAAAAATACGTGTGAACTATTAATTTGTATCGTATGATCTGTACAAGGCAGTGCAGTCCAGCCAGGCAGCGTTATAAATTACTTAATTCTAGTGAATATTTGAACAAATTATTAGTTTCAATACTGCGTTTGAGTGATTTTTTGCAATTAATTGTTTAGAATGGCAATTTAGAGGCCTTTCGATAGTAGTGACAACGAAACCGATGATTTTGATACAGAGCCTATACAAGCGGAATTTGAAAATAAAGACTTACACATTCAAACTAAAGGGGTAATTTTGAATATTAACCTGTGTTTAAAAGGCGAAAATATTGATTCTTCATATAATCAAATTGTGAAGAGGATTTGTGAATTAACCAAATTTAGCCGTACTATAATTTATAGGGTTTTAGAGCCGGGGATGTAGTTGATCATTCTATTAAAGGAAAAAGAGTTGGACAAAAACTTAAAAAACTTGATAACGCGTCCAATGATGTCATTCGTCGATTTGTGTATGACTTTTACAATGAAGAGAAGATGCCCCACATTAGTAATGATTAGGGATAAGTTACGCGACTATCCAGATTATAACTATAAAGCATTAGATACTTTGCGAAACGTTTTGCTCGATTGCGGCTTTAGGTACAAACAATTGGACAAACGAATGGTAGTTATGGAATCAGCACGCATCGTTGATCATCGACACGAGTACCTGCGTAAAATAAAAGAATATCGAGATGCAAATAGAGACATAATTTATCTTGACGAAACATGGTTTGACACCCATGATGTAGTTCAACATGGTTGGGTAGATAACACAAAAAAGTGTAATTTAAGTGCTCCGTGTTCCGGGGGAAAAAGAATTATAATTCTACATGCTGGAAGTAAAAACGGTTTTATTCCAAATGCGTTGTTGTTGTCTGTTAAAAATATCAAGCAATCCTCTGCCGACTACCATCAGGATATGACAACCGAATTATTTGAGAAGTGGGCAAAGGAACAGCTGTTACCAAATATCCCACCAAATTCTGTAATTGTTATGGACAATGCGTCATACCATTCGAAGCAACACAAAAACTTCGAACACCAACACAAGAAAAGGCAATATCATTGAATTTATGAAAGGCAAGTGCTTGGAAATACCAGAAAAGAACACAACAAAGGCTTTATTAGAACTGATTCGAAAGCAAAATTTTAAAAAGATATATGCTGTTGAAAAAATGTATGAAGCACACGATTATACTATTTTACGTCTGCCTCCATATTATTGCATTTTCAACTCCATTGAAATGGTGTGAGCTGATGTAAAAACAAGACTACGCCAATATAATCAATCCCCACAATTAAGTGAGTCTCTCTTAAAGAATATAAAGATAATAGTAGACGAAATAGGCAGACGAATGAAATATTGTTTATTTAAAGTTCATAGACAAAGCTTTTCTGAAATTTGTTTATTTAACGTCGACCTATTTCCGCTATTGAGACCAATTACCGATGCCAGGAAACGAGTTCCCCCCTTTAAAATTGTGTCGAGTCTTTCCTTTATAGAATAGTAGAAATTTTCCACCAGCCTAAGATCATGATACTGCAAAGTTCATAGTATCATGGCCTAATATTTAATAAACAGGACAGGCGCTGCTTTACGCCCCTTCGGAAGGATTATATACCATCTACGCAACTTCCGCCTAAGATTACATAACTTTGTCGCTAGAAGATAGAAGGAGAGGTAGGTCACTAGACAATAAACGTAGCCTTAATATATCATTTATGTGACTTATCAAATGTGATAAACATATTTTTTCATTAACCGTTATTATAGAAATCCCTTTCTTTAACAATTAAAAAATAATTATTTAGTATTTAAAGCATTTTTACATTTCTACCGCCTCCGCCTATATCCCATACATGAGATGCCGACTTTACTCCGAGTTTTCATTTTTATGCTGTCCCAATTGATACCATATATACTATACGTATAAAATTCAGTTATCAAGATTTTTTACGTTAATCACTCTATGATTCCATAAACTATTAATTATAATACTATTTGGAAAAAAAAACTTGTATAACCTAATTTTGTCTTTTACATAGGATCGAAAGAAACGTTACCAAATATTTATACAAAGATAAACGGCATTGAAATTGCACAACTCATCTACTTAATGTTTAATAACAAACGCGATATAGAACAGTTTCACAAAAAATGAAATTAATGTTAGAAAAAGTTGTAAGATTTATTCTTTTGTAATACATAACTATGACTACTATCATTATTAGGAAACAGCCAGCCATGTAACAAACAAGGTCGCCAGTCAAGTGTAAATAATAATTTCAAAAACTTCCATTACAGAAAAAAATTGTTCTTAATAAAAGGGTCATGCTAATTTAATAAAATAATGTAATTTACGTGACAACCAAGTAAAAACAGCAGCAAGACGAATACGATATTCATATTTAATTACGTCCGAAATTATTAAGGTAAGAGAGCTTTGAGGAAATCCAGCTTGGTAAATATTATAAGCTGCGACTAAGATGGTTATAATTAAAATTACAGCTCTCCTTGAATGTTGGTTGTACCAGGTGTGCCATCTGAATTTTTGCGACTTCAATTATATAAGCAATTATTGTAATTTCCTGCTACAAAAAACTTACCAGGTAAGGATTAGTTTAAAGTCAAATTGACACTAATTGCAATAAGGAACATCTGCGCCAAATTTGAAATAGAAATTTTAAGAAATTATGGCGATTTTGATCGCTTGAAGAGTTGTAATCAACGCGAGGCTGCAAAACGTACCTGTTCGCAAGGTTAAGTCGGGTGACGTTAGCTACAAAGACAGATGCTTCGCAAGCTAACGTAAACATTTTTTTCGAGGTAGTTGGAAAGTTGGAAAGTATGCAGTAAAAATGCCACCAAGAGGGTTGTGTGTTGGGCCAAAAATGTGCTAATATGTCCAGTAAAACTGCCTTTAAAATTATTAAGACTATTCCGATAGCCCTTCCCAAAAAAATCGAAAAGTGGTCTACGAGTACAGCTGCTATGAGGAATGTTAAAAAAGTACTCACCAACACCGGCTGGTAAGCGAACCGATGATGAGTAAAATGGAGGATATTGAAAATTATATAAAGTACAAAATTGAGCAATGTCAGAGCATATATTACAAAATCTGATGTACCACCCATATTTGCCTTTCAACCTTAGCGTACCACTTTAACGCCGCTACCCTGTTTAGGTTCGTATTTGCTGGAAAATCAAACGCCACTTTCTATATTTAAACTTATTATAATTAATATATAAATATTAACTATATACTATGAGTTTCGTTCGTAACTTGACGCCAAGGAAAGCCTGTCTCTCTATCCATTAAGAGTACTCTGGGTATGGTGCGCATGCCTTAGTGACGCGAGATTGTAACAGTTCAACTGAATATAGACTAGTGTTGGGCGATATCGTGATTTTTCAATCACAACGTGAATCGTGACTGTGAATTTCTGATATCAGTGAATTTAAACCGTGATGTGATCACGACTTTTCATAATACGACGAATAGGAAATATTGTTAATTTTGGTGAATTGGTGAATTCGCTACTTTGGTAATCTGTGCAGCCGTAGATATATAATACGTATGATATTTACATATGCATACAAGTTGATATTATGATTTGCTTATCCAACTAACATGACATGGATTGGTGATAAAGCCAAAACACTAAGGTTTTAAATGGGACGCCTGTTTGAACTTCGTAATAGCATATTTTTGTAAAGTTAACAAATATGTAAACATTTCGGAAGCATCAATAAACTATTTAGGTTTTAGGTTGCTAGTTATCAATCAGGAATTTTAATTTTTGCTGGGTTATTGTTTATAAGAGAGTGTTGCAACCTTTTTAATATAAGCCTCGGATTTTAATAAAAATGTACAAATTAAATAATGAATATAATGTTTATTTATATAGTTATTCTTATTTGCTATTATTTAATGGAAAACATATTTGATTTAATAAAGTTCAAGTATTTCTCCCATTCAAATATTTATCAAAAATTTGTTACCTATTTCTTGCTTACAATTTTGGTCAACGGCATAAGGCAGCACTTCTAACGTATAAAGCTATAACCATATTATACTCTTCGCCAACTTACTGTACTTTTTTATTAATTGTTGCACATTCTATATATACCTATAGGATACTCATCTTTACAGTTGATTATAAAATTGCAAACCCTTTGAGAAAAAATGATTTCTAGGTAGAAATACTATGGTTAGTCGATGTGTTTTCGATGTAGAAGTTGTGGTTATTTCCCTCCAACAAAAACACAATTATCTAAAACATGTTTTGGAGCTAAGCATTTCACAATTTTAAAAATTAAAAAGAATACAAAATTGTCGAATGCCATATTTTTATTATATGCCATGCCGAGACGTGGATGTTCAATATTTGCAATAAAATTGCTAGTATATTTAATCAAAAAAATATTTTAAAGCATGGTTTTAGTAGGTGTTCTTGTAACAGAGATGTTCCGCCACGACCCTGCCTTTAATTACCAGTGAATAAAAGATGTAAAAAGATAAGTAAATAAATTTCTATATAGTATGAGACGCGCTAGATCAATCTATCTTGTGAAACGCGTACCTATACCTAATATCGTTAAGTCACGGAATCGTTTGCTTTGCGTGTTATACATATGGTCGCAAACAAGATATTTATATCGTCAAGAATATATTGATATATGGAAAGTCGTGATCACGTCACGCTTTTCTTCCAACTTTATTCACAGTCGTTACTTGTGATTTTTTAATATCAGTGATTAAATCACAGTTCGCGATATATCGCCCATCACTAATATAGACGGTAAATGGTCACAATCTAATCTGAGAAATTGGCCGCATGGCCACTGGCCAAGAGCACGTTTCCTTACGCCTTCATCAGATCGAGTCGCCAGAGCGTGCGCCTTGGTATATGGAAATTAATAATATTAAGTTAGTTGTCCTGCGTTTTGGAAGATATGTGTGTGCAGAGTGGAGGTCTTTATACCTGCCGTCAGCACTTGTTTTTGGATCTAGGATAATAGACTTTTAATTTGATAATTAAGTGATTTTTGCGTGTTAAAACAGTCAATAGTTTACGTACTGAAACAATATATTTATATTATATTGTTTTTCCCTACAATCATATAGGTAATATATTCTTGTCTATATGTAAAATAGTTATCTATGGTAAATATGTCTGAAGCTGAGTTACGCTCTGGTTTTGGAGTTCCACATGCTGGAACAGAAGGCGATATGATTACTTTTAAAGTACTATAAGACTCATAGCAGATCTGCAATGTCTGAATAATAAAAACGAATAGAGAGGGAGGCATCTTCATTTTCTACAACTATAGTATACCCCCATTTTGTTTCATCAGAATATTTCAAGAATTCCACTGGATTTTACAGACACTAAATTATATTTAAACGAGAAGCAGTACAAAACGACAAAAATACACTCCCTTTCTCTTTGTTTGCACAAAACGAATATTTAAGAAATATGAACAACCTTACACAATTTACCAGACTGCTCTCCTTGACAGGGTTCTTTTTAAACCATTTTTAACTATGCGACTTATTGAATACAATGATTATGGTTTATCGCTTGTCTGGTGTTCCTCAAAGATCCAACTTATATACTGATGCAAACACTATTACAATATTTTTTCTTTAATAATCACCCAAGATATAATGCAAAAGTAATATGTTATTAAAAAATGGCAGTGGAGAGCGGATAAAAAAATAAATAACCTTATATAGCATGTGGTCTAGGCCTCGTAGTTTTGGAGAAAATAAATAAAAATATTAATAAAACTGGTTGAGAACTTCTGGTCAGATGACACTGACTAGGTCAGTAACAATAGTAATACAATAATACCTGGCACCAACCTTCTTGGCTAAAGCCACGCCGCGGACCAGCTCACGACTCACACCGTAAACCGTCTGGAGGTGCAACGACCCTCTGGCCAAGGTCAGGGGTACGTGTCTCCAGGAGGCACGGGGGCCTTGGCTTCATTGCCCGGACCATGTGGATGAAGTACCACTATAAAAACTTACCCAATCCCAAGGTATTGTGCGCGCCGAAGGGATGCATGGTCGGAGGGATGTTCGGCCACTAGCGACAAACCTCGGGGCACAGGGCGCACCCCGTTGTATAAATGCCTTCCACGTACGCAGGGGGCTCCGTGCGTGGCGACCACCCTTTCCCCCTTACTCGTGGGATCAATTATGGACCATAAAAAATCAAAAACAAAAAAAACAGAGGGGATCTCCTTGGGGAGCGGTCCTTCTGCAAGGGAAGGGATCTCCCTGGAGAGTGGCCCTTCCGTACAGGAAGGGATCTCTCTAGGGAGTGGTCCTTCCAAGCAGGAGGGGGTCTCCCCAAGGAGCGGCCCCTCGAAACAAACAACAGTGCAGGAAGTAATGGACTGCACTGGTAACAACAAAGCCAGCACCAATCAAGTAGCCCAGGCAGACTTGACAATGGCGGGTGGCTTAAAAACAAAGCGTCCTTCGGGAGCCCAAAGACGGAAGCTCGCGAAGGAGGCAAAGATGGCTGCAGGTACGTGGACGGTCGAGAGACCACGACCACGCAACCAACCGCAGCCAAAAAAAGGCAGGGAGGTCGAACTGGCAGGCACATCCAAGAGGCCTAGACCGGACTCCAACTCCCCTACCAAACCTCATCCTAAGAGAGTCAGGAGCGCCACGGCGCCGTCTGTCTCTTTTAGGGATGCCATGACAGGTGTCAGGATGTCTGTCATTAACGTCAACCATCCTGACATCCTGCTGAATCAGGAACAAGCAGACCTGATTCAGTCCAAACTGGTGGAAGCATTGGACGCCATCCCTCGCGGGGTGGCGGGCCCGAAGTTCCAGCGGTTTCCAAAATATGAGGGGGGGATCCTCAACGTAGTTTGTGCAGACCCCCCCACCGAAAACTGGCTCGTGGAGGCAGTACGAGGGATGAAGGAGCTTGGGGAGGGGGTGTCCATCACTGTGGTGGACACCAAAGACCTTCCCAAGCGACCGAAGGTCCTCGTCTACATCCCCGAGACAGTAGACGAACCAAGGGTCAGAGACCGGCTCAGGAAACAAAACGAAGACCTGAGCACGGAACAATGGTCCTTGATGAGCCGCAAAGTCGAGGAGAAGGGGCAAACGCTGGCCTACTCCATCGACGAAAGGTCGTTGAAGGCACTTGAAGGAATGGACTTCAAGGCCTACTACTCCTTAGGAAGAGTCTCTTTTAAAAAACTAAAAGAGAAAACCAACACCCCGGATGAAGGTGGTGCAAGTAAACCTGCACCATAGCAAGGCGGCAACGTCGGTCCTTGCTAAGGTCATGCAGGGGTGTGATGTTGCACTGATCCAGGAACCCTGGGTCTACAAGGGTCAGGTAAGAGGCTTGAAGGAGGTCGGTGGAGAACTCATCTACAGTAGATCCACTGAGACTCCCAGAGCGTGTATTCTTGTTAAAGGTAAGCAAGCAGTAATGTCACTAACCAATTTCTGTTCCAGGGATTTAGTGGCAGTCAAAATCAGAGGATCATGTGGAGGTATGCCGAGAGAGTTAATTCTGGGCTCTGCGTACCTTCCATATGACGACCCTGAGCCACCACCAACCAAGGCCGTGGAGGAACTGGTGAGGAGCTGCAGAGGAAGAGGATCTCAGGTCATCATCGGGTGCGATGCAAACGCGCATCACACAGTCTGGGGGAGCACCAACACCAACTTAAGAGGTGAGTCACTTTTTGAATTTATTATGGAATACAATTTAGACATAGCAAATGTAGGCAATACTCCGACCTTTGTAACTAGACAAAGGCAAGAAGTGATAGATATAACAATAGGAACAACGCACGCGTGTAACCTAGTCAACAACTGGCATGTGTCTGAGGAAGAGAGCTGCTCAGACCACAGACACATTCGATTTAACATAACGGGACTGGACCGTGTAACTGAAATGTATCGTAATCCCCGCAAGACGGACTGGGAAGGATATAAAACAGACCTCGCCCGGGAACTTGAGAGGATAAAGACGAACATTAGCAAAGAAGAGGATGTAGAGATGGCTGCGGGACAAATACAGAACGCAATTATCTCTGCATATGAGGACAACTGCCCTCTAGTGGTAAGGAAATCCACCAGGAATGTGCCCTGGTGGAACAATGAACTTAGCAACATGAGGAAAGAAGTGAGAAGAAAATTCAATATCGCAAAAAGATCAGCCAACTGGGATGAATACAGGACCTCTTTGACTGAGTACAACCAAGCACTGAGAAGGGCCAAGAGAGAATCCTGGAGGAGACACTGCGAGAGTATTGACAGTATCCCGGAAAGTGCCAGACTCCAGAAAATTCTCTCGAAGGACAATCATTGCTCAATAAACTCCCTCCTAACGGAGACAGGAGAATACACCAAGACAGGAAAAGAAACCATGGAGGAACTGCTCCGTGTGCACTTTCCTGGATCTAACATTATTGAACAATCACTTGAGGAGTGGCTAAGAACAGGACTGGTGACAACTGGAATCAGGGCCACCAGGACAGACTGGTCAGTAACCAAAAAAGTGATAGATCAATCCAAAATCAAATGGGCAATAAACTCATTTGAGCCCTACAAATCTCCGGGTCCGGACGGAATTCTGCCAATAATGCTTCAACAGGGTATAGACCTGTTGGCATCTAAGCTCTGCACACTGTACAGAGCCAGCCTAGCGCTGGGATACATACCAATGAGGTGGAAACCAGTTAGGGTGGTATTTATACCAAAGGCAGGGCGGAACTCGTACACCCTAGCCAAGTCCCTAAGACCCATCAGTCTTATGTCATTTCAACTTAAGACGATGGAAAAAATGCTCGACAGGCATATTAGGGATGATGTTCTGGTTAGAAGTCCATTACATCAGAGCCAATTTGCATACAGAGCAGGCATGTCTACAGAAACAGCACTTCACCACCTAATTCAGAAGGTGGAGAAGGTTCTGGAACATAAGGAGGTGGCACTGGGTGCTTTCCTCGATATAGAGGGAGCATTTGATAACACCTCCTTTAACTCCATCATTAGAACTGCAAGAGAGCGTGGCATCGAGGACACCTGCTGCAGGTGGATCGATGGCATGCTCAGAGGCAGGATGGTATTCACCACTATGATGGGTGAAAACCTAGGCGCGTCAGTTGCAGGAGGCTGCCCGCAGGGGGGTGTTCTGTCCCCTCTGCTATGGAATCTTGTAGTTGACAGCCTACTACAGAAGCTCACAGTTGAGGGATTCGAATCTCAAGGATATGCTGACGACATAGTCATCATAGTTAGGGGAAAGTTTAACACCACAGTCAGGGATCGATTACAGATGGCACTGAATATGGTTAAAAAATGGACCGATGATGAAGGGCTGAAAGTCAGCCCTTGAAAAACCCACATCGTCCCATTTACCAGAAGGAGAAGTCTGGAGGGCCTAGGTCCTTTAGTTCTTCAAAACACACAACTGCAGATGTCGGGAGAGGTTAAATACCTTGGAGTCACTATAGACTCCAAGCTTACCTGGAACCAACACCTAGACAGGATAATACATAGGTCGGTAGCCACATTGGCAACCTGCAGGCGATCATATGGCAAAACATGGGGGCTCAGGCCTAGTGTATTGCATTGGCTTTACACTAGTGTTGTAAGACCCACCATTACGTACTCTGCTCTAGTCTGGTGGTCAAAGACAACTCAGACTACTGCGGCGAATAAGCTGAGCCGGGTACAAAGACTGGCCTGCTTAGGAATCACAGGTGCTATGAAGAGCACCCCCACGGCAGCCTTGGAGACCCTATTAAACCTCCCCCCACTTAGCATAGTGATCCAGGGAGAGGCCAGAATGGGGGCATATAGGCTGCAAAACTCAAATACCCCGAATCTAAGATCGGGAGGACATTTGAGGATAATAAACACTGTAGAAGACCCTCTATTGAATATGAGGTCAGACTACATGGTACCAAAAATCACCTTTAACAAGCCCTTCAATATCACCATTGGAGATAGGAAGGACTGGTCAACAGAAGCTCCTGACTTACTACGAAAGGGCCTAACCTGGTATACTGACGGGTCTAGGACAAACACAGGAGCTGGAGCTGGAATACATGGTGAAAGACCCAGGGCAAGTATAAGTCTTTCCCTTGGGCAACACGCCACTGTATTCCAGTCAGAAATTCTGGCTATACTCGAATGTGTACGCGAGAATGCAAACCGACAATATGTGAATCAGCAGATCTCCATTGCATCAGACAGTCAGGCAGCACTTAGAGCACTAGCCTCTAACAGAGTGTCATCCCGACTGGTATGGGACTGCCATGAAGAGCTGAAAATTCTGGGCGAGCAGAACAGAGTCAAACTACTCTGGGTGCCAGGACATTCCAGAATTGACGGCAATGAAAAAGCTGATGAACTTGCTAAACAAGGGGCAGCTAACATATTCTATGGCCCAGAACCCGTGCTGGGCATTTCTAAAAGCTCAGCCAGAGGGGTGATTAAAGACTGGGTCAAGAGTAAACACAAGAATCACTGGAGGAACATTCCAGGAAATCGACATGGAAAAACACTTATTAAAGGTCCATGTGCAAAACAAACTGCAGAACTGCTCACAATGAACAGGACGCAGTTAAGACTAATAACAGGACTTCTGACGGGACACTTTCCTGTAAAGAAGTACCTGAATACAATCGGCAAATTCGACGGCAACCTAGACTGCAGGCTATGCAGCAAGGAGCCGGAAACGGTCGACCACATCATTTTTTACTGCGAGGCATTGGCTCGCAGAAGATATGGCATCTACGGGCAAACACGAACAGACCCGGAACTTATCAGCACCCGTCCGACCATAGACCTGTATCATCTGATTAGAGGTACAGGGGTACTGGAGTGGGCGGAGTGAAGCATGGCAGGGAGAGCACAATAAGCCCAGGAGGCTGCAGTGCCCTCGGAGTTTTCTATTAACAGACGAGCCCTGGAAAAAAAAAAAAAAATACAATAATAAACATTATAAATAGAACACCAAATAAGAGTCATTAGACCTATTTGTGTACTGCTGACGTTTTTTATATGCATAGGAATTTATTACTTACTTATAAAAGAGCATAAAGTTTATCGAGTATGGTTCTTAATTAGGAAAATATAAATTCGCATATCTTATCTCACACATAACTTCACAACTATACGCCCACTGATTTACATAAGGAGAGGTTTCCAAACTTGTCTTAGATAACTGTTCAAATTATTGCCCTTGGTCAGTTTTTTCTAAACGCCCCTAGAGAAAAAGTGATAAACGTTTTTTATTGTCTGATTCTTACATATTACCAGTTCTTTTAATAACACTCTGTATATACAAACCTTTTTAAAATCGGCAATTGTATTTACATAGAAAAGTAACATTCCCATATTAGATAAATGTGACACATTTTAAAGCCCTTGGCATAACATTTGACTCATATTAGTAAAATTGCTGTGTCGGCTTTTAAGTTATTAGAACATTGTGTCAGAAATTGGGACAGTTTATGGAAACCACTCTAAAGTTATTGTATGTATGTGTCATTTATCAAAAGTAACTTGCACATGCATCTGGTCATTTATTGATCAAAATTCTATACGGCTTGATGAGTTTGTCAAACTAAAATGTCGCAAACGTTATTTAAATATAATAATAGCAATTATCTTGAACGAGAACTTGATAATAATTATACTATTTAGCTTTGACTATAACACAAGTATAAATGCAAACACGAGAAAGCAAATTAAAGTACTTATTAAATTTCAGCTAAGTATATTTTTTTTGCAAAGATATAGAAAATATGGGAGAAAAATTGCTTGCACACGAGGTACAGTCATCAAATTATTCACCCTCAGTACAGAGATATGCAACTGTTGCACAAGTGTGTATACATCGATTCATTACAAACCAGTTAGTGGATGTAGCGCCATTGATGCTAGAGGTTTAATTATACCTACGTAATATCTATTCCTTTGTATAATTTACTCATTCAGTGGACTGACGTTATCGCAACGATGCCAGTCCACTTTGCTATAGGGAACAGAAATAATGTACACAACTATTTTCCCAACAATAGTGGTTCTCTTCATCCCCAAAGGATATGACAAAGTTTAACTTATACACATACATTGTATGTATGTTACTGTAACTTTATTTTCATTGGCGTCCCCTGGGACGAATAGATTTGTCTTGTGGCACATTACCCAACCCATAAAAAATAGTACAGCGAATGAGAAACAATTCACTTTTTTGATTGCTTCAAATTACCTAGCTGCGGGAACACTGGCCATTTCCTTAAACTGTTTTTATGAGCAATATTCCCACTGAGAGATGTATATAGATAATGGACCATCGTCAAATAGCCATAGATCATATGATTGATATGGCCTGTTTAAAAATATAAAAAATTGTCTCTATAAAGGAAGCTGTAGCGGTTGCTAATTAAATTTGAACAATATACTGTATAACAGGGCAGAATAAAAGTCGCTTATTATACAGGGTGGGAAAATAGTGCGTCGGACCTCGATATCTCGAGTTCTACGATAGCTAGAAATTTTTTAAAAAATTGCAAACTAGATAAAAAAGTCTATAATAGGAAATTATTTTCGAACATACAGGACGAGCCAAGACGAAATTACAGGATCAAGTGCCTTTTTTTAAATGGAATGATATGTATATCAGTACATTTTTTGAAGCCTCTTTCTAGGCTCTATTCATTTCTATATTAGCGTTGAATATCTCCCAACCACTTGAATGTAATGAATTTTTTTGTTGAAATAATGCAATCTGCAGATGGATATTAAAAAAATCACCACACTCACAATTATGTGTTTTAAGAAAAACTTATGTGAATACTAGTTACGACATATCTAATTCATGTTTTTGAATCATTTTCATTTATTAAAACTGTACAGGGTGGCCAAAAATTATTTTTCAATTAAGAACTTTTTAAATTTAATTTTCGCATTTTTTTGAAATATAACACCCTGTATATTTTTCAACGTTGTGAGGTAGAAATGAAAAACGAACATTTTTGTAAGTATTTCCGTATGGCTAATTGCAACCAATTTCGTTTTATTGAGCAATAATTACGAAATTCAAGAATAAACTTAAAAAAAGATGTTTCTTCAAATAACTCTGTAGAAAAAATTATAATAAATGTTCTACATGTTGCCCATTTTGATTGACACACATCTCTATGCGCTTTTGAAATGAGGTTCCCACTGTTCCTAAAATTGCGGGTGTGATAGATCTAAAGGCAGTTATTCTTTTCTTCATATTTTGTACTGTTGTTGGTGTGTCTCTATAAACAATTTCCTTCACGTATCTCCATAAAAAGAAATCCATTTTTGTAAGATCTGGGGATCTAGCAGGCCATTTAGTGGTTCCATTTCTTCCAATCCATTGATGAGGATAGGTATTATATAAAGTGGTCTCTAACTGCATTTAAATAATAAGAAATTGTAAACTTTTGTCTTGGTTTGTACACGAAACGTCTTATGAGTGGCTTTATGTCTTTCTGAGGAGCTCCAGAAAAAGGGCGAAAAACGCTTCAAAGGCTAAGCATTTCCATAGATAACCAACTCTTCATAGAAATGTGATCTTTTGAATGTAACATTTTTGCAAATAGATTCAGTTTAGAGTTTTTTTACTATTTTCTCTATAAAATGGTTTCATTCATGTACTAGATGATGCAAGATTTTTACGAACGCCATCCACCCTATTAGATTCAGGAAGGAACAAGCTGAGCTAACAAATAATTCAAAGAAGTTACACATTGATTCAATTTCTAAATACTGAACATGAGATACATAGTAAAAAAGTTGCATTTTAGTTGTTCTGCTCTTCTATGTGTGATGTACTTTCTCATACATATATACTATAATCCAATATGGAAGCAGGGTCTAATCGGTATGGCGCCGAGAAGTGCCTTTTGCTGAGTCTATATGGAAAGTTATTATTTTTATTATTTGAAAAAAAATTAATGACTATGGAAAACATTTTTGATTGAGGTTCCTATCTAGAGAAAGTTTGTAGAGGGTGAACGAACTTTGACAGCAGGACATATTATATTAAATACGGAATACACGAAGAGAATATAAGCAATGGGCTTTACAGCTCTGTGTTTAAAAATTTAAAAAGACCTTTACATTAGATTAATGGATGATATTAAAAAACGACGCAATTTAATCCGTTGTGCCCTCATATACAGCAGGATTATGCGAAAATTGCAAACATATAAAAGCCAGTCTTTTATACTGTTACATGTGAGGCTCTAACCCTTAATTAACAACTTCTACTAACTGCCCTTACTTAGAAATTGATGCGGTTCTTGAATACCAAGAATTATTTGGTAATCGATTCTCGAACTCTCCTTGTTCTCGAGAATAAATTGGGACGTATTTGAATTCAAACTTCTCATTTCTTAAAAATCATCGATTCTGTACATGTAAGGATTGAAGTTAACATAAAGTAAGCTTTATTATCCAGTAGACCATAATACATAGTATAGGACAAATCAAAAATAAAGCTAATAGTAAATAGTACAACATTAGGTATCTAACATGAGAAATTATTAATAATCCAAATACTCTGCCATAGTATAATAATTTTTTCCTAACAGGAATGTCTGTAACTTATCTTTAAATTTTCTCAAGTTTTGAACATCTCTGATTGTGGAAGGCAACTTATTGTAATATTTAATACCTAAGTATATAATTAGGATTTCTTTCAAAAGGTATGGGAAGGTATGGTTATTTCTGTATTATTTCTTGTATTGTAGCTATGAATATCTACACTTCTAATAAAATTGTTTTGATTATACTTAACGTATAACACTAGTTCAGTAATATACATACAAGGAAGAGGTAAAAGTTGAAGTTTTATAAAAATAGGACGACATGATTGATAGTTTGAGACACCCACAATATTTCTTACAATTTTCTTTTGTAATATAAAAAATCTGTTAAAATATCTCGAAGAACCCCAGAAAATTATTCCATACCTTACCCTTGACATAAATTCGGCATGATAAAATGGCAACATCACCTTCAGGTTTGTAATATTACTTAATCTATAAAAAGCAAAAGAGAGCGAACAAAACTTTTTCGACAGATTCTCAATATGATCTTCCCAACTTAGTCTGTTATCAATGTAAACCCCTAATAATTTTGTTACATTTACCTGTTCAATTAATCTATGCTCTACTTTTATGAGATACAGTTTATTGCCTTTAAACCATGTCATAAAAGTATTAATCATACTTTGCATTTCTTGTGCGACATCTTTCTTCGTCAAATCAGTACAGAGCAATATGTTGTCATGCGCAAACATTGTAAAATTATTAAGAGGAAACAGTTCTGGCAAGTCATTCACAAATATTAAAAACAACAGCGGCCCCAATATAGACCCCTGTGGTACACCTATTCTGATAAGCTTTTCCCTGAGCAAATCATGGTCGACTAAGTCGAAAGCTTTGCGCAGGTCTGAAAAGGCCCATTGATGCACGGCCTGTATAGAGATTTTTATAAAGATTGCTGAGAAAGTCTAATATGGCAGATTGAGTATTTTCCCTTTTATAAAACCATGTTGATCTGGTCTTAGTATGTTATGAATGGAAATAAAGTGTTTTAATTGGTTAAATACTACTTTCTCTAATATTTATGACACAGTGTACAGCAATGATATTGGACGGTAATTTTCCATATTTATTTTATCTCCTTTTTTAAAAAGTGGTATTACTTTTGCTGTTTTGAATACGTTAGGAAAAAATCTAGATTCCAGGAAAAATTTATTCAAGACGTAAGCGGATAGACTATGAAATTTACAGATTTATTTAAAATATTTGTTGAGATACCATCGAGATCAGTTGCGTTTGAATTTTTCATTTCCATAATTGCATTAAAAACTGCATTCTCTGTAACTGGCTCTAGACACATAGTCGGAAAATTCTTACAGCTTTTAAAATTGTTTAATGTTTCATGTAGTTGTTCAGGCATATTTATGAAAAGCAAGAGCTACTCCTCCCATAACATTTATACAAAAAAAACTAATTCTTATTCAGCTCTTATATCACAACTTTTCTTTTCAATTTTTTTTAGTTACCTCTATAACAAAAAAAAGGTGTGGTGCGTTAATGTATACTAGGGCTGATAAAGTAGTACACACAAGAGTCTTTAAAGGTACAATATTATAAATGGGGAAGGAAGCACGCGTTGGTTTATATTACCCATTGTTTAACTATTGTCACTCTTGTTTGCTTGCCAATTTAATAGATTATTTCACGGAGAAACTAGAGGCTAAATAAACATCTTCGAAAGTTTACGAAATTGTATTAAGTTCGACGTTCGGCAAATACTAGTTTCGATAAGTCAATAGGGGGATGTAAGTAATGACATTAAAGATCCTTATAAATATAGGGTGGGAATAAACGATGGTTTCTCGATAGGGTGAAAGTAGTAAATACAGATACTGCTCGAAATGTTATACTTACTATGTAGGTTTAGGGCATGGATATAGTAACTTACCTGAAACAAAAAAAGCATTATTAATATATGGACTGTAACAGTATTTGTATTCTATAAATATGTTCGTAATAAGGAAAAATAATAGTATTACCAGAATTCGTTTTCCGTACAGAAAATTCAATTAACGCACACGTCTTAATTCATTTAAGTGCCACATGGTTTCCAGTATTACATCTATAAAGGCCAATACTATAGCTATTTATTATCTTATTCTTAAAGTTTTATTATCACATCAAAATTCAAAAGTGATATATCACTATATCACTTTTATAATAAAAAATATCTACCTTTACTCTATGTTTAAATAAAAACATATACTATTAATTAATTGTCTAAAATAATACTCTCATTCATACAATTTATTTTACATTAAAAATAGATTTATATACACTTAATAAGTAATGCAAAAATGTCTAAAGCATATTAAAAGTGAAATATTATTAATGAATGGGCAAATACAGTGTACCAGACCCTGAAGAGGATACAAGCCGTGGAAAACGTCGCACTTAGGTGCGTCGTGGATGCACCATGGTTTATCAGAAACGCCGAAGTCTCCAGAAACCTGGAATACATCCCGGTAACAGAAGTCATCTAGGACAGAGCGAAGAATCCATGCGCCCGTGTATGGAAATGCGCTGATCAGACAGGCGACTGATTACGACCCCAACAATGCTCCGAGGCACAAGTGGCCGAAGCTCCAGATCCTGGGTAATGGGTAAGTATAACTTAACCATTTATCTATTTCAGCCCGATCTTCAAGCAAGGGAACAATGACCAAAAACACGCAATCACCCGATCCCGGGAGTCAACAACCCCCAAACCCTTGCAAACTCCGAGAGGCTTGGCAAATGCCGTTCCCTCTCACGACAAACAAAAGACGCTCCCGGGAGCCGACATGCCAGCGAATAAAGAAGACCAAGACAGAAGAGCGCCAAAAGAAACAACCCAGCTGGTAGGGTCCAACAGCCAGGACCAGGGGAGGTTTGCTAACATCGCCTACACCGTTCGCATTTGCGGAAGATAGGCGAAAAAGCAGACCCACCCCTTACGAGGTCGGTCCAGGTCTACAGCGATGATTCTGAGTAATAATAATGGCAATATCCGCATTGATCATTCAGCTGGTGATATCAAGTCATGCTTTGTATATAAAAATCAAATTGAGTCATTAATATCTAAAACAAATTATGGAAAGTAAAAATCATAATACATTATTTAATATAGGTCATATAAACATACGATCATTAATGAATTGTTTTGTGGATCTGTCAAATCTAATTTTACAACATGCATTTGATGTATTTTCAATAAGTGAAACTTGGTTGACTGATGAAATTCCTAATGAAGTTATTCAAATACCGGGGTATAAGTTGTTTCGGAGGGACCGGCTCGGTAGGGGTGGAGGCGTTGCAATTTTTGTTAGAAGTGTTTTTCAATGTGAAAATATTTCTGTAGATGTTCCGGGAATTTCAGTTTTTGAAAACTTATGGATAAAACTTAAATTAGGTAACTTGAATGTTGCTATAGGGGTAATATAGAGACCTCCTCAAACTAACATACCTCAGTTTACTGAGGCAATTGATAATGTCTTGTCGCATTTAGTACCCTCTTATGATTCAATAATTGTTACTGGAGACGTTAACATAAATTTGTTAAATTTAAATAACCCCTTGACTCCCTGTTTTGATGCATATGGCTTTACGCAGGTTGTTAATGAACCGAGACTCGTGTTACTCAATTTTCATCAACCCTTATCGACCCTATTTTGGTAACTAATCATGATTCAATATGTAATAGCGGGGTAATTGATGTAGGTAACATTACTGATCACTTCTTGGTGGGTAATCAATTACGACCCATTAGTTTACTACCTGTACTTAGTAAAATTCTTGAAAAAATAGTATATCATCAAGTTGAAAATTATTTTTCTACAAATGACCTTTTCCCAAAAAATCAATCGGGTTTTAGAACTGGACACAGTTGTACTACTGCGCTGGTAAACATATCAGATGACCTGGTGAAACATTTAGATAAAAATCGTGCAAGCACACTCATCTTATTGGACTACTCGAAAGCATTCGACTGTGTAAGTCATGAATTAATGTGTGCTAAATTGAAATATTATGGTTTTAATGAAAATGCAGTGTTATTTTTTACGTCATATTTGTATAACAGACATCAAATAGTGCGTACTAAATTTGGTCAATCTGAAGCTAAGTTAATTAAGTCTGGAGTACCTCAAGGTTCTATATTGGAGCCAATCTTATTTTTAATTTACACGTCGGACATTTACCGTCATGTCACTCATTGCAATATGCAAACTTATGCTGACGATACACAACTGCTCTATACTTTTCATCCAGACAACTATAATCTTGCAGTTAGATGTATTAATGCTGATCTCATGTCAATTTATACCTATAGTGTAAATCACAATCTTGTTTTAAATCCATCTAAATCGGCCGTGATTTTATTTTGCTCCAAAAATTATTATTCACATTTAACTAGCAATATGACAATAAAGATCAATAACGAGAATATACCTTATAAAAAAGAAGTTAAAAATTTAGGAGTTATCTTTGATCATAAATTGGACTTTGAAAAGCATGTCAACAGTCTGGTTAAAAAATCTTACGTACGATTAAAATTATTATATTCTAATAAGCATATTTTAAATTATGATATTAAGAAAAAGTTTTGTGAAACAATTGTTTTGCCTATTGTCTTATCATGTATTATCCTTTTTTAAATACAGCTAACAAAAATAGAGTACAAAAAGTTCAAAATACTTGCTGTCGCTTTATTTTTAATTTACGTAAATATGATCATATAAGTACAAAAATCAGGGACTTGAAATGGTTAAAAATGGATGATACTTGGAAACATGATTTATTGGCTTTTGTGCATCGCTTGTCGCTTACTACTGAACCGGAGTATCTTAAGAATAAACTTATACCGCGAAATCAATTTCATGCTGTCAATATAAGAAACATAGAAAATTATACAATGCCTTTACATAGATCTGCTCTTTTCCAAAAATGTTTCACTTACAATGCTATAA
The DNA here is from genome assembly GCA_963583905.1 of Stenurella melanura. Classification (NCBI taxonomy): domain Eukaryota; kingdom Metazoa; phylum Arthropoda; class Insecta; order Coleoptera; family Cerambycidae; genus Stenurella; species Stenurella melanura. Next base: position 111,656,116 of record OY757313.1, read on the forward strand.
GTTGCTATAACAGTGTTGAAAAATCCGCAAAAACGTTTTCTATTAGCAAATTTCGTAATTATATAAAAAATAAATTACTAAATCCATAAAATCACTTTCAGTGAATGTCACCAGCTAATTTTCAATCTTTGTCAAGTTGTTTATTTCTGAATATATCTCTAATTTGTTGTTAATTTGTAACGTTGTGTTTTATATAAGTATATGTGTATATACACTGTGCATTCTACATACTTTATTCCTCTCTCATTTGTACATTACATACTATTATATGTTATTATTTACTATATATTATTATTTTTTTTTTATTCTTAATATTTTGTATTATTTAGATATAAGGTTAAGTGTAAGAGTAGCCCATGGCTAAACTTCGCCTTAATAAAGACGTTTTATTATTATTATTATTCTCCAAAGAGCTCAAGCTCGACCCCTAATCATCCGAGACCGTCATCTTTAGTCAACAATATTATCGCAGAGCGTAAATACATTAAGCGGCATATAAAAAACATCTATCAAAATAAGATTTTCTGATAACTATGGCCTATAAATGCTTTTTTAATACTCGTGTATATCTAATTGCAAAAAAAATGGGTTGTTTTTACAGGAAAGTGACCATATTATTTCACTGCCATATTTGTAATTGGTAGTTGCAAACGGGACGGGTGGTATTTTCTATCATATTTATGTTATTCGTGATTTGGATTTTTTTCATCGAAATTATTAAATTTATAGAGATATCTACATAAAAGTACCTTGTGTCTTATTCATCTGGAGGATGAGACAAAACAATATTTAAACTTGATTTTTTAAGTCACCTTAATACTCGCCTTAATACATATGCATTATTTTCTCGTCGGTTAAATACAATCACATTGATACGTTTAGTTGCTAGATTTCCAAGAATGCATGTGATGTTCTTTACAGCAGAAAGTCTAAAAATTTGTATGCGATTTAACATTTCTTTCGTAATGAAACATATTTTTTATAGGATTTTGCAAACAGCGAAAAAAAAACTATCTATGAGAACTAAAAGAAAAACTATATATAAAAAATATTAATGAAATCTTTGCATTTTTTCAATAACCTGACTTCTGGTTAAGCTAGTAAATCAAAATCCTAAAACAAATTTGTCCAATTTCTTATTTGACATTCTCATTATAACACTAGCATCCAATATAGTCCCCACGGCTAAGCAGATTTAGCTAGTATCTACATGACCCCCTACGGTATGAAGATTCAGTTAAAAATGAGAACAAAGGCCGAAAATGGATTTATTTACCTACGTTGTCTTAAAAAAAATTTCATTCTAATGAATTACATTTTCATAAAACCTCTCATTCAGTTTCTTGGAAATGCTTACCCTTTGAAACGTTTTTCGTCCTTATTCTGAGCTCATCAGAAAGACACAAAGCCACTCATAACGATTTTTCACGCAAAACCCAGGCAATATCCATGAATAAGTATGAAATATTTATATTTGACATTGACTGATAAAAAAACAACAGATCTTCACCTATCTATTAGCTAATTAGTATTGGAGCCTATATACTCTTTGCATGTTTAAAAGTGAATTAGGTATTTATTATTTGTTTGCTTATAGTAATGAAACATTCTTTATAGGATTTGGCAAACAGCGGAAAAAAAACTATCTATGAGAACTAAAAGAAAAATTATATGTAAAAAAACGTTAATGAAATCTTTGGATTCTTTCGATAACCTGATAACTCTTCTGGTTATGCTAGCAAATCAAAATAAAAAATCTTTCGTGTTTCAATACTTACAGAACAATTTCGTATTTGTGTGATGAGAATTCTGGATCAACATTTCAATACTCGACTAGGAAAATCGTTGCTTTCATGGAAGTGCTGCTTCACTTCACAGAAAATTTATGCCGCTCAAAATCGACCCCGATTTTTTTCTGGAATATAACAGCCATTAAAAAGTTGACCACCCTGTGATGAACAGCCTCGTTATTTTTTACGGCGCTTTTGTTTCTGCTGCAAATTCTCTGAAACACGGTGACTTAATTGGATTATTTTCTGTGTATGTTAAGAGGATAAAATAAATTTAATCCATCTGGACGTTTCTGCAGTCTCTGCCCTGTTTCTCTGCATTTCCTCATATTAGGTTTATAAATTAGTCGAACAGCCCCTTCCAGGATAAAAGATTTGTAGTCACTAGACTTTCTCCCACTGGGTTATTAATTTTATTTTGTTCTGCTTTATTTCCCGGGGGTGCAACTGGATTTAAAGGCATTACATAGCAAAATTAGTAAATAAAGAAATCTTGACAATATATCGATGTATGATTTAAATCACATATTATTTGGATGTGGAAAGCATACCATAGAAATAATTGGTTTCTTACGAATACTGCAGATTTATCTTTAATGCTCCCAACAAATACATCAAACATGGTAGCTCTAATTAATGAAAATCCGCCATTAAAATTACATTGTGACTTCCTATATTTGATAAGAATTAAGCTATAGTTTGGCGTAGGTTTAGAATTGTATCCTGTTTTTTAACCCATACCAACCGTGGTCTACAATTTTGTATTTATATAGTCACCTTGAAAGATCCCTGAGCGTGAAGAGTGTGTCCTTGTTTATGCCTTGTGTTGTTTTTCTTCTTTTTCTTTCTCTTTTTCGATTAGGTTAGAACAATCATAATGACTTTTATATTTCACTTGTTTATAATGTGTTGTTTATTGCTCGGATATGAGATGTATAAACAAGGCCATTATACCCTAGGGCCAAAAAGAGCGGACGTAATGATTACGTCTGCTTATTATGCCCTCCAATATAAAACTAGGGCTGTCTCGCTGACAGTTACAGAATGTCTGTTAGTGCATTGTTGATATTGTTCATATTCTTTCTCATACAGTGATCGCGATTTTTTGGTAGCAGTGCCTCGTTTGCTTTAGCGGCCTTTGGGCGAGAATTTGTGGAAATTCTTCGTCCTGCATTATCACTTTTAGAAAGGTTTCAACACATTTCATTACTTCACTGACAGAAGTAAAGAAAACAATAGTCGCATCGTCATGGATACAAAAACAAGCGCAAGGTCCGGCAACCGCAAATTGTTAAATTTACTTCGAGCCAAGGCCCTCGGATACAAATTCGTCACCCGCGGGCATAAACAAATCTATATCGCCCTTGGTATACAAATAACTATCGCAATACCTACAGTTTATTCTGGCTATGCTGGCTACGTTCCCAAAGCCATTTCCTCAGGAAAAAAAAGGAATCATGTGGTAAATAACTACTTGTAACCCAGTCGTCAGGGGTTTTAGCGTCACTAAATGTTATATGGCTAAATTTTTCAGAATAACTATTATTGTCAGTGTAGAATACAATAAAAAAGTTTACAGCTGTAAGGTGCTGGTGACCACTGAAAAAAATCGGTAAAGGTATTTACACAGAACTTCCCCCCTTATTTATACAGGGCGGTCGCTCTAAAAATGTATTAATTACGAAACCGCACATGAGAATAGTAATCAGAAGGTATTATTACAAAGAAAACCTGATAAACTTTTGGTCAAAAAAATATAGAGTGGTCATCCGATAGCAAAAATTCAATATTAAATAAAAGGTGCCAAATACAGAAGGCATGCGTAAATACCTTTACAAAGAATGACCGCAAAAAAGGCCTAAAATTCGCCTGTTTTTGCATAGTAGATAGCGGGCCAAGGGAAAGAGCAAGATAAATCCTATGGGGCTCAAATTAAACTTTGAGAAATTTTTAAAAGATAAAACAACTCTGTTATTACTTAGATTTTATATTGTATGAATTTTTTACGGATTATATATTATTCTGTATCGTATTTGGAGGAATTTAGGAAATTATCCTACAACCTTCCAACACCTTGTAATAATTAAAATACCAACACCAGCAAATGAAAAAATTCATAGGTCCTACCCATATGATACAATCGTCATGGGATTTTCAATAAAAAACAAGTTTTTTTATGAAATAGGTTTAGAATGCATAAAACGTGGAAAATTTAAATTTGAGCAAAAAAAATCCATCTATCTACTGGTAATTTTTTTTTAAGTATTGAATTTTTTTTTCTGAAATAAGTTTGGAAGGTCATGAAACGTGGAAATTTTAAATTTGAGCAAAAACATTTTTCATTCTAGTAGTAAAAATACATTTTAAATTTAAACAATTTTTCTTTGACAAAATTTTCAAATTTTTCTTTTTGATTTTTTTTTTTATGAAATAAATTTAGAATGTCATGAAACGTGGAAAACAAATTTCCCATTTTTCTACTGGTATAAAAATTTTCAAAAAGTGTTGAAATTAGTTTTTTCTGAAATAGATTTTGAATGTCATGAAACGTGGAAATTTTAAATTTGAGCAAAAAAATATTTTTCCACCATTTATTCTTGGTATAGTTGTAAAAATATTTTCAAAAAATTTTTACTTCTGAAATTAGTTTTTCTGAAATAAGTTTAGAGTTTTTCTTAAAGCTGTGTATTTATCATACACAATAAAAATATACATGTGGCATTAAGTCCCAAAGAATTGAAGAAGGAAAAAAGTTTAGAATGTCATGAAACGCGGAAATTTAAAATTTGAGCTAAAAATTTTTCCCATCATATTATGTTTAGTAAAAATATATTTTAAAATATGTAAAAAAAAATTTCTTTGACAAAATTTAAAAATTTTTCTTTTTGAAAAATTTATTTTATGAAATAAATTTAGAATGCCATGAAACGCGTAAATATTAAATTTGAGCAAAAAAAATCTTTTTTCTACTAATAAGAAAATTTTCAAAAAATTGAAATTTTTTCCAGTGAAAGTTCAACCATTTCTTCGCTGGTAGTAGTCAGCTACCTACCAAAATTTGACTGTTATCCGTCAAGTAGTTCTTTAGATCATGCACCAACAGACAGACAGACAGACAGACTGACGGAATTAAAAACCTATATTTTCGTAATCTACGTGATCTGAAACGTGTAAATTCAAAAAACTCTCGGAGGGTGATTTTTTCTCGAATACAATACTTCCTTTCGGTATGTGAGGGAAGTAAAAATTGAAAATATAGGCCTGGATTAAGTTTTTGGCCAATAACCCGAAAAATAAAAAATATATATCACACTAGCCGATATAGGGGGAAATTCAAAAATGAGTTCAAAAGTTACAATAAATTTAGCGTAGCGCCTAAAATGAATCTATTTGTTCTCATTTTTAACTGAATCTTCATGACCGTAGGGGGTTATGTGGATACTGGTTTACTCTGCATAGCCGTAAGGGACTATGCGGAAACCTAGTGTTAGAATGAGAATGTCAAATAAGAAAGACAAATTCATTTTAGGATTTTAATTGCTAGCATAACCAGAATTCAGGTTATCGAAAGAATGCAAAGATTGTAAATCAATAATTTTACAAATAGTTTTTATTTTAGTTCTCACAGATAGTTTTTCTGCTGTTTGCAAAATCCTATAAAGAATTGGTTTCATCATAATTATAAGCAAACAAAAAGCAATTCACTTTTAAACATTCTTTACCTAAATTTTTAAAGCAAAATAGCGATAATTTTCAGTAGTTTTTTATTAGAATTTAATACCTAACTGTTATAATTTCAATTCTTTATATTTTTTTAGAGACAATACGGCAATATGGCCATGGAAAAAGTATCTTCGCCAGAAAGGAAATTTGGATTAGCAAGGTATCACCTTCATGAAAATGATGATGTTATTACCGGCATTGTTTAAAAAGAAAGTAGTCGAACCAAAATCAAGGAAGATGTTTTTTTTAGGCTCATGGTAGCGTCAGATTTCGAGCCTACGTAAATTACTCGCGAAAAAAACTAAATCCTTGTCATCCGAAGTGGTAGAATTGTTAACTGAGCCAATATTTGAACATTCAAATTCAACAATGCAAAGTAGCGATGATGAAAGAGTGATTCTTTGTCCGACGAGGAGTAGCAGTGCAATAAAATTCTATGAAATTATATTTTTTTATTATTGATTGATTTGGCAGCGTAAGGTGGGCATTGCTGCCAATTCCGGTGCATGGAGATTTGTTCCACCACGCAAGTTTACATATTTCCATTCCGTCCCACTGCGTCATCTTCTACAAAAAATCAATTATTTCTATGATTTTAACATAAATGTATATCAAATTAGACATCAGCTATCTCAAAAACCCTTATACACTTTCAGCTCAAATACCTAATTTTTTAATAAAAAGTCGGCCATATTGGATTCACAATTTTGTTTCTCTTTTAAATAATATCAAATTCAAAATCGGTAACCTCAGAAACATCTATACACTGACTTTCTGCTGAAGAAACTAATTTTTCAATAAATAAGTCTGCCATATTGGATCCGTCATTTTGATTTTTTTCAAATTATATCAAAATCGACATTAGCGACCTCGAAAACCCGTACATACTAATTGTCAGAAATATTGAAATAAATCGAAAGGTTTTGGCCACATTTCCGGACATTTTACCCACTAAATTTTATTTCATAATTTTTAGTGACAGGATTTTTAAAAGGTATTTAAATATTTTTGTAAAATAGTTATTTTCATCCTGTTTAGTGACCCAATTTCATCCAAAATCTACAAAAGTTATGCAATTATAAGAGCCATATTGAATTCACCATTTTTGTCTTTAATTTAGTATCAGCCATTCCGAAAATACCTGACTATTTACCTCCAGCCCGCACCTACGCCACAACTTCGAAAATTCTCTTATAGAAAGCTATCATTCTAACCTGCACCTTCGCCATAACTTCAAATGTTATCTAATAGAAAGTACTCCCTTGCATTTTTTACTCATCTTAGATGAAAAGAATTTAAAAAATACGGACCATCGTCGAGTCATACAGTACAGTTTGCAAAGGATATCGTAGAAATCACTTGAGCTGTTCCAGAAAAATTGTTGAAAAGTCGGTTGAAAAGGACTCACGAGGTCTTTTTACAATGAATACCATTTTCTACAAGATAAGCCAGATTACGTATTAAAAAAAATTCAAAGATGGAATGGCCAATTATTTACATTTTAGTAAAAATTAAATACAATGTCTAATGAATTTTTAACAATCTCCCCTTAGTTGGTAAACAATCAATAAGTATTTAATATCCTAAAAATGGAATATTCTTTATGTATATTTAATATTTATAGTAACTTTCCATGTTCATGGACTCATTACTTATTTAGGCATAAAAATAAACTGTTCGTATTCTATCAATGGAACACAACATTGTTGGTGCATATTTATAAAACCTATCGACTGATCTGAAAATGACTTTGTTTATTCAGACGAAGCTTCTTCTACCAGCATAACGAAAAATAATATTCTCTATATTAGGTTAAAATCCACATTTAGATGCTAATATCAATTGAGAAAGTAGAGAAGTTTGCTTTAGAGACTGGTATTTATTTTTTATGGATGTTCAGTCCATTCTTGTTACAAAGTAGCAGTAATTCCATAAACATAAATCATAAAATGAAATAAGAGAATATATTACTTAGTTAAAATTTTAAACGCATTTATTACATTGTTATTGCCATTACAACTTTATGTTTCTATAACTGTTTTTCAATTTATAAGTATTGGGTAGGGTATTGATCGGAATCTTTATAATGCAAATCTTGAAGTTTACTGCTTTAGAAAACTCCAATTTTTAAAAAAAGTTGAACTATCCTATGATTTAAAAGTGAATTATTTATTATATGTTTGCTTATAGTAATGAAACCTATTCTTTATACGATTTTGCAAACAGCGGAAAAAAAAACTATCTATGAGAACTAAAAGAAAAACTATATGTAAAAAATATTAATAAAATTTTTGCATTCTTTCGATAACTTGACTTCTGGTTATGTTAGGAAATCAAAATCCTAAAATAAATTTGCGGCCGCTAACCGATCCTCCCTTCTTGGGTTGATTTCTTGCACTTTACTTCATATAACTGTCACTGGTGCGTCCCTATAGTTTGTTGTTGCAGGGCTATTTAGGAGTTTATGACATGACCCCCGTTGGTATTTAGCACCGGGTCGGTCCGATTGCACATGTTTACTTTTAGCAGAGTAATATTATATTATCAGATATTTTTATCTCTTATTCAAGTTGTTTATACACGCTTTTAGTGACGCTATAATCAAATATCAGCTAAAGTCGTTTTCATAATTCTAAGGCATGTAAAAAATGCGGTAAGTAAAAGCGGGCAGGCGGCATCTTTACCTATTAAATGATACCGCCGCGCGGACTCGTTCGACGGGAATTTTTTATGTGACTTAGAAATTGAATAGTCAGACTTATGCTAATTTATATCAATGAATGTAAAATTGTCCACGCTTTAATTCAACACAATTTCGCACGGTTTCGCACAGTTTTAACTGATTTTATTCGAAATTTTGTAGGAGGCACTTAAAACGCGCCTGCCTTCGTTGCCAACTGAACTAGAACCTCTTTAAAGATTTAGGGTTCTGTTGGTGCTAAATCGAGAAATTTAGTTGGCGAACTCTAACAACAGCTATACTGAAAATATAGTCTTCTCGGTGTGCGATTACTTTGCGACGACCACGGCATGATAGCTCAGCCGGCTAAAGCTTGTTAATAGCAAGCGCGCTTAGTCATACTGTCTATTGGTTCGATCCCCAGCGCCTATATTGGCAATGTTGATGGGTAATGGATGTTGTCTGCGTTTTTTCAAATGTGTAACCTCCTCTCCGGATAGCCTCTGAGAAGCTTTGGATTTGGGGGTTGTTTACTATGTGAGGTATGGTTAATATTTAAGGTAATTTCAACATATTAGACAAGTAATTCAAAAATCGAGAACAGTGGGAACGCTGTACGTGAAGTTGTACAGACTAACTCTCTGTCTCTCAAGATTACCATTTTTACAAAAAAAATCTATAATACACACTGCCTCTATCACAAAGGCTTCTTTCAACTACACTTTGCGTCCTCTTATCGAGATTTCAATTCGTTCAGATTGCCCAGTTACCAGATTTGTTTAAAAATATAAAAATGTGACTCTGAGATAGATAAAATAAAATCAGTCTGCATTTCTTCACGCTTTTTTATAAGCGTGATATTAAATCAGTCCTGGAAAGCCAAATAATCAATATCACGAATAATACGAAGGAATTATGTATACAGACAGAATATTTGCACATTGACACATTCAATCAACTTCGCACTGAGAAGTTGTAGATGAACCTTTATTTGATCGCTTCATTTGAATTCTTTATTTTATATATATTGGCAAAAAAAGTTTTGTAAAGCATCGATCGGAAAATTTAGTAGTAAAATATGAACTGAAATAAAATTATTAAATTAAAAAACGATTCTGATGAGAATGTTACCATTGCTGGCGGTTTCTATAGCGACTTTAAATCAGCCGATTTCAATGCAATTAATGATTATTTAAGCCAGTTTTCCTGGGACGAGTTATTTTATAACAGATCCCTTAATAAAATGGTTGATATAATGTAAACTGCATTTGATTTATTTGTTCCAAATTTTACGTATTTAGTACTTATAGTAAGTTTCTCTGAGAGAAATAGAAATCGATAATTTTTTAGTTCAGTGTAGTGGAAAATCAATTCCCATTGCACACAACAGTACCTATGTATATAATAATTCCTGTTGTGACGTGCTTTTTTCCAGTTGCCTAGCGCATAGGCAAGTGGAAGCGTCACTTTGACGCTGAACTATATTTCGGTTAAATTCGGTAATCTCGAGCGCCACCTTTGCAATTTTTACGTGGGGCAAAGGTCCCACATGAGCCTCCTAAACGCAGCCTGTTGCAGTAGGGCTGGGATAGGTACAGTGGAGATACGGTATGTCCAGGGGTCTGGACGACAGATTAGACTTTCACTCACATTCAACAGTAAAAGGCAGATGTCGGTAAATAACAAAGTTTATTAACATACAATGAAATTTTTACAAAACAATAAAAAACGGTTAGGTACCAAAATACGCAGTTTTTTGTACATCAAATAAAAAAAACTTAAGATATGTCATTTTAATTTAATTTGATTTAGGTAGGGCGCCATTTTGTGACGTACGGGTAACCAGGCGATGAGAAGTTAGTTAGCTACTAGTTACTCATTAATGCGGAAGCAAGCGGTGGTAAGCAAGCAAACGGTGAATGCGGTAAAAAAAACAGTAGTAAAAGCGGTATAAAAAAAAAGTAAGCGAAAAAATGAACGGTAAGCGGTAAGAAACAACACCACAGTAAGTAACAAAAACGGTAAGTAATAAAACAGGCGGTATGCAAGTACCAGGCAAAAGCAAGCGGTTATCAACAGCATGCCTAAATGAACGGTCAGAGTGTAAGTGTGAAGAACTTGGCAAAACTAAATCAGACTGATACCAAATAAATAAAACGGTTTTCGGATTCGGTGCGGTGTGTAACTTAAGTCACACTCGTATCGGAAAATAAAACGGTTATCGGATTGGGAGCGGTGTGTAACCTTGATTACACTCGGTTCGGAAAATAAAACTGTTATCGGATTTGGTATCAGCTTACGGCGGAGATTATTCTGCCTAGACGGGCAGACAGCAATAATCAGAACGGTGGTATTTCGGTTCGGAAATGTTGAAATTACATCAACTTTGAGGCGGTGTTTGCAAAGCGCTTTAAACTCCACAGCTGGGTGCCTTCATTAAATGCATTTCGGATCGGCCACGTGGTATCTTGTCGGATTTGATGCGGAAAATTTCTATGTATCAGAATATAAAGTTAGTCAATTTATTTACAGTAGCCTAGATTTTGTTCTCAATTCCCGGACTATAATAAATTTCTACAAATTATTTCAAAGTAAGGAATTTTGTTCCATTTCGTATCAGTACAAAATATTGGAAACAAAATGAACGGTACATTAACAACAACACTACAATAAATTTCACAATAATAATTTTTGCAAAGACAGATTTTATTTTGCTACGAACTAGCTAAAATAAAATATACGGTAATTATAACTTCTACACATTTGGTAGAACAACATATTTTATCGCAGTACCATCACAAATGGTCTCGATTAAAATAATATAAACGGTAAACGGTAAACAGTTTTCTCTCGAAATATCATCTATGTTCTTTTTCCCATTTGGAAATTCTTGCGAACATAGCTATTTGGATAAAATCGGAGAAGTTGACAGGTCCTAACTCGGACTCTCTTACTATTGTAATAATTTAACTTTAAATTTATTTAATTTCGGCTAAGTCGGAAAATAATAATTATATTCTGATACATTTAAACGGAATCGGTTTCAAATTATTGCTTTAAAACAGGCATTTCAGTGAATTACTCTTATCGGTGTTAATATAAAAAGGCCGACAAGAAATCAGCGGCGATGATAAAACGGTGTACATACATGTGTTGGATATACGGAATAATACCCCACTGGGCTGTTTGACGGATCGGACCGAAGTGATTTCAAATGTGCTCTCATGAAACTAATTTACGCAGCTCTCTTACCAACGCCCTCAATGTTAATGTTTTGTAATTAATGTTAATATTACGGATAGCCCTCTCACTGCCAGGTTTATTAAATTACCTATTTAAAGTCGAAATCTATTTCGCGGATTAGCTAGCTAAATTAGGAGAAATCTATAATAATAATTTACAATACATATGATTCCAATGTAAGCGGAGCAAATTACGAAGTATATTATTAATTTAAACTGCATTTTCGGCAACGGAAAATTTACCTCGTTACACCCCCCCCTCTTACTTCGAAAAAAAAATAATAAATGCAATTATTTTTTTTTCTTCTACTCCTACTCCTAGCGGTGCGGATCCCTTACCTAATCTATATGGTACACTGTTCAGAATTTTTGTTGTTTCTTTTGGTATTTTATGATTAATATTATTAGTAATTTTGCTCACTACCAAGTATAATATTTCCTATTATCTCAGTACAATTTGTTTAAATGTATTTTCCCTTCTCTCCATGAAGGGTGGAAATTTAAATTTTCATTGTGATAAATCTTTCACTTATTTTTGTCTCAGCTGGTATGAGCCAGCTATATAATTGTCATTAATTACTTAACATCCTATACACCTAAGTATAAGTTTTGAATTAACGTTAATACTTAAATTTAAAAACTGTGTTAATCTTCCTATTTCGTAGTTTTAAATCTAGCTATGCTGCACCTCTGAAATTATTAAGTGAAAATTCTTAGTAATAGTCTTGTTATGGTTCTACTATTATAGTTTTTTTTAAATGTACGTACTAAGAAAAAAAAAGTAATAATAAAATAATAAATATTTCCCTATCGGATGTCTCTTTCTAGCGAATGGCCTTAAGTGTTTCGCTTAGATTTTTGGTAAGGACTTTTTCGTTTTCATTTTTATATATAACCTACCCTGGTATTGAGTCACATATGAGTATCTACTCCACAGTTGTTATGGATATTTGTAAATATTAATGGAAGTATTTCATGACACTTGTAAAAATTGTTAAGTATTTTATAAAGAACGCAACATGCTACTAATTAAAATTAAGCCAGAAATGTGTTTTGCCTTGACACTGAATATGACCAAAGGTAAATCAATTCAATTGGTCTTGACACATGACCTACTGCACAATTGCCAGTTACTGAAATCATTAAATAATTTAGAGGTTATAGTTTCAAAGAAAGAATTAACACTAGACCAAATGTATGTATTAAATTACCTCATATTAATATTTTAAATTTAATTTAAAACATTTTTTATATTTCATGTTCCTCACATTTATTTTCTCGTTGGCGGACAGCTTGCCTAAAAGAGACTAGGAACTAGGAAGTATATCATTATATCAATTGTATACCTTTATGTAGTAAAAAGGGGAAAGGTACTTTCTTCAACAATATGACCGATCCCTTAAAAGCTTGCTAATAAAATATGAAACGGATAAAAGTAAAATATAACATGTATCAAATATTGGTTTCATGATTTATTCCATATACCTAACATCATGTATACGTATGTTACAAACTTACATTACTGCTGCTAATAAATGAATGAAATTAAAGGAAAAAATCTTACACTTAATATTTCCTACACAATGTCGCAAATGTGGTAAAGCATTTGTGGATCAAAAACCGCGTTTTCTTAGTTGTGTAAGTTGATCTTCCTGAGCGTGACCTATGCAAACTGTCACTTAGGAGCTATATAGACTATTGATATCAGATACGTGAAAATTGAAAAGGACTTTACTCCTTGTGGAGGAAAAACAAGCTAACCATTATACTCCTTGCCGATTCACTACACTTGTTACTGCATTTTGAAAAAAAAATGTAGCATAGGTTTTGCATTTTTCCGGTGGACCATCGAAACCCGAAAAAATCGTCGGATCGATGTGAAAGTCATATCTATCGAATCGAGAGCGAATTTAGAAAATTCCGTCCGTCGGTCAGTCTGTCTGTCTGTCAGTCGGTCTGTCTGTCGGTCAGTCGGTCTGTCTGTCTGTCTGTCACGCCCAGCCCCCTAATCCGTTTTCGGATTGCGATGAAACTTGGGTGGTTAATAGCAAGTCTTTAAAAAACCTTAACGCCGGAAGCTCGGCCCCGTTCGGAAACCGGAAGTACCCGATACAGACGTTTCGAGTTTTTCGGATAAAATTGAATAACTCGATAACGGGTAGTCGGATCGAGATATTTCAAAAAAGGAATGGTGCCGCTGGCAAAGCTCTACAAATAAGTATACCAGAGACTATGGCGAAAAACAAACGAAAATTGTTTTTTTTGCAAAAAACTGGTTTTCTCGAAATGGGGCTAGGAAGCACGATAACTGTCCAGAATATTGATTGATTTCAATGAGACTTGGTGGGATCAAAGGTACACGGCCACAAATCAAGCCTATTGCTGGCGGATCGAATCCGTTGACCGCAAGTATGTTTTCCAGGGCCGAGTATGATTTTTCAAAGAAATTGATAACTCCCGAACCGAAGGTCCGATTTTGATTTTCAAAAATGGCAATTGTAGGGCTCGATTGGTTCTATTAGTTGACGTTTGTGAGGAATTTGAGAAAACAAAAGCGAATCTACAAATCCTGGAAAACTTGATTTTTTTGATAAATTCTACAAATTCCGAACAGTTTCCTAATAAAAATCGAAAATTAACTATTCCGTCGATCGATCTCTATAACCAATATAAGGCACGGACCTTCTTTTTGGACAGAAAATCTTAAATACAGTTTTTTCGAAAAATTTAAAATAAACGAGTTATTTACAAAAATGCATTCCATAGAATTATTTTAAAAAATATTACAAATTGATAAATTCTCCGTGCGATAGAGGTGCAAAAAAATATTGTAATCTTATATTTAAAATATCATCATTCATTTCCTTATTTTCATTTACTAAATAAAAATAGAACCGATGCCCTTTCAGTGTTTCAAAGTGTAGTTAGCTTTTACTTTAGTCAATGCAAAAAGAAAGATAAAACATGTCAAAGCACTGAGTCATCTTGCGACCGACCCTCTGCTGAAAATGTAATGAATCATCCCAACAAATTGGATAAAAAGCATATCAAAATGCAGTTTTTTTCACTTGTTATATAATTGTTGCACATTTTATAGGATACTCTTCGTAGTCTTTTTTTGTAAATGATATTATTTTCAAACATTTTTTAATTAATTACAAAACGAAACAAATTTTTTTAATTTCAAATATTTATAACTTTTTTATTTATTGAACAATTTTGTTAAAAAACAATAGGGTTCTTCCTCAAGCTAACACTAACTTACTGTCCAAACTTCAATATTATCGGACTTTTCGTTCTTAAGTTATCATAGACGGACGGACGGACAGACAGACAGACGAACAGAACGGACGGCCATTTTGAAAGTTATTCAGAATTCGATCACTACACAGTGATATGAAATTTTTTTCTCTACGAGCAATATTACCGGTTTTAGAAATGTGCCGATCGAATGCAATATACTCTCGTTTTGTATAATAATACAGGCCACGGTGGGCCCGAAGCAAGTTTAACTCAAAGGGTCTGTCTCTCGAGATTTTTTTCTTTCATATTTTTGGATATGTGTAGAGCCCATTTCCACGAAAATTAAAAGCGCCCATCGCAATTTTTTTTTTATTTTAATTATAACTAGCAAAATTGAGGTAAATAAAAAAAAAAACAAAATATATCTTTAGATAACTTGACGTAAAATAACAATTTTTTACTCTATTTTCGAAAAAAATGCGTATTTTTCGAGATATAGCAATTCAGATTTTTCCAAAAATGAGGGAGGGGGAATACAAAGTGACGAGAAAAATTCTGGTAAATATTATTAAATTATAAGACGGAAAATCGAAAATTTCGCAAACTATGAAATCTAAAAATGTGAATAAATTCAGATGTATAGTTTAGTTATTCTTTAAAATTTTGGTCATACATATTTTGTGAGTTACTAACAGTTTTTCACAATAAGAACACGTTTTTGATCATTAAAAACAATTGATAACTCGGAAAATATGCACGTTACAAAAAATTACAAAAGACCAAAATTTTAAAGAATATATTAACCAATACGTCTGAATTTTTTCAGATTTTTAAATTTCATAGTTTACGAAATTTTCCATTTTCCGATAAGGGTCTTCTTTCATGTTTTCCGGAAAAACTTGGACAGAGTGCACTTCAGGAAAAAGTCTTATATTTTAATAATACATTTACACTACTACATCATAAGTCATAGTGATACGTATTCTTACCAGCTAATTCATATCCTTTTTTTAAATACATATTTAGACTACTTTTCAATACACTTAAGGAGTTTGAGGCATTACAGTCCCAACTAAAAGTAAGTCGAATTCTAAATCGGAATTTTTCCATAATAAATTACTACAAAAGGTTATAAGTCGATGATACCAATAATTATTGTTATAAAGGCATAAATAAGTCATTTTTTATTATTAATTAATTATCTAAGTAGATTTAATTATTTTACTTAATGAACTAACTTTTGGATGTTTTGTCCACACTTATTAAAAATAAAATAAATTTATGTAAATATCTGTGTATTTTACAAATTTATTTCAGCAAATAATAAAAAAAACGAGAAGCAGTAAAAATTAAAATAAAATCATTAAATAATTGAAAAATTAATTAAAAATCATTAACGAAAAGAGAAATTTGACCATTTACAAACGTTTAATAATTTTTTTTATTAATTAAAAGTCTCCTAATTAAATTGGAAACAATATAAAATATGCGTAAGACATCAATGCTTTAGATAGTTAGTTTTCGGAACTTCTGACATTATTTGGTTATTTGCTATAAATTAAAACGTACCGTTTGCATACTGGGTTGACTTCCATAAGACTACATGTAAAAGTTTTTTTAAATTTTTAACTTTATGAGTTTCCTAATGACTTTGGATTTTTTACAGAAAATTGCGTCAAATAAAAATCTATTAAAAAAACTTGATTTCACATTTTTTTCATTATTTTCGTCTAACGCCTCAACCTCGTAAGTGCGGTTTTTGTTAATTCTGACAGTGTACTAATGTGTCTCCAAAACCCAAGAGTAATTATTGCGATGTATTGTATAAACAAATTGACTGAAAATAATCGTGAATATTGAATAAATAATTCATTTGCGAGAAAATTACCCCTGTAAGCATGTACGTACGTAAATTATGTTCTTGGGGTTGCTGAATCATAATATGAAGTCAAATTTTGGATATTCGAGATGGCGGATCCAAAATGGCGGACAAAAATTTCAAATTTGATTGAATCTGGGCAAAAAACTCTACATAAGGGTTTTTGAGATTTCGGCAATTCATAAGGGCGGACCCAATATAGCAGACAAATTTTTTCAATGTAGTATATGGAGTGGATAATTTTTGAAAATCACCTAAAAAACTACACCTATATGAAAAGGCTTATGTACTTTTTGTACTCAAACCTTTCCTTCTAGCTTTCTCTCTCTTAGCGTAACCCGGAACTAATGACAAGGACGTGGAGAGGTTATAGTAGTCCCATTCTTTAAATTTTTAAAAATATTTTCATATATTTTGTAATTTTTTAATTTTCATTATGATCATCTCAAATGCACTGTCTTAAATTTGGAAGATTAGATTTCAGACTACTTTAATAATTTCGAAGTAAACTTTTTCTTTTTATTTTCGATAAATTTTCAATAAACCATGTCAACTATATCGATCCACCATTTTCGATTTTGATAATTAGGCTTCGAGTTCGTCATGGGCTTGAGATTCTGAAGTTACCTGATATATAAGACGTGCTATGTCGTAATGACAGATATGGCTATTGTCAAATTTGAATAGTCAAGTCTGGTTTTCATTGTAAAAATAGAAGTGTACCACATTTATATGCCAAGTAGTGTACATAAAATCTTTTATTTATAAACAAATAATAAACACTTGCAATTGGGTAATTAGATAATAATTGATATGACGACAAAAACAAAAAGGTACACAAAAGTTACAACCCAATGAAATTAGTGCTCCATAAACTAACTCAAAATATTATTCGTCTTCTTATTTCAAAATTGTTTGCTTAACACCGACACATAATCTCTAACAAAGTTCATAACTTTGTTATTAAACAACTTCTTAATGGATGCCTTCGTGTCAGGAAAACTTTCAGCTTGTTTACTACTTGTGACAACGTTGTTCACTAAAGCGAAATTTAAAATAATTAAAAAGCGATGCAAATATTATTATAATTTGCCTATCAACTTCAAAATTATGTATATATCTATTTACAATATTAACTTCGATTGGCTAAAAGGTTCCTTTCTTCGAAGCATGAATTACGTTATCAAATAGTTTACTATCACTCACAAGTAAAAACAGAAATTTGTTAACAATTTTTGTAGCAATTATTTACGAGTTCGCATTATTATACTCTTCGCAAATACAAAACGAAGAGTATATTGCATTCGATCGGCACATTTCTAAATATTGTTCGTAGGGAAAAAATTTCATATCACTGTGTTGGTGATCGATTTCTGAACAACTATTAAAATGTCCGTCCGTCCGTCTGTCTGTCTGACGGCCATGTTTCTCGTAAGCACGATAACTTAGGAAAGAACCCTATTGAACAAAATCGATACTAAATAAAAAGTTATAAATGATTTCAATTTATATAATATAATATTGTTAAAAGTGAATTATTTTTTGTTTGCTTATACTTTTAATGAAACATATTCTTTATAGGATTTTGCAAACAACAGATAAAAACTATCTATAAGAACAAAAATAAAAACTATTTGTAAAATTATTAATTTACAATCTTTGCATTCTTTCGATAACCTGAATTCTGGTTACGCTAACAATTATAATCCTAAAATCAATTTGTCTTTCTTATTGGACAATTCTCACTCTAACACTAGTTTCTACACAGTCCCCTACAGCTATGCAGAATAAACCAGTATCCACATAACCCCTATGGCTATGAAGATTCAGTTGAAATGAGAATAAAGGCCTAAAATGAATTTATTTACATACCTCGTCTTTTGGAAAATTTTTCATTCAAATGGATTACATTTTCATGAAATCTATCATTCTGTTTTTTGGAAATGCTTAGCCTTTGAAACGTTTTTCGCCCTTATTCTGAGCTCATCAGAGAGGCACAAAGTCACTCACACGATGTTCCATGCAAAGACCAAGACAATTACCAACTTTTTTGACATTTTTTGACACTGTTTGAATGAAAAAACAGATTCATATATCATATACTTAACAGCAATAAATTTGTCACAAATATGATAAGATTATGGGCCAAGCTTTGGCGCTTTCATTCATCTTGTAGATAGACAAGGTCGTCACTCAATACAAACTAACATTATTACTATTCGCAGATATTTTTTTATTAACAACAAAACTACGAAGTATTCTATAGAGCAACAATTACATAAAAAGTGCAGTAAATCGGCGAAGAGTATAATGGTTACATTGTTTTCTTTTTAATATATATGCATTAACCGAAAAAAGGAGGTTCTCGTTTCATTCACATTATATGTATTTGTTTGTATGGCCGTAAACGTCCCCACAATGGCTAGAAGCGATAAAGATGAAACTTTTTGCGTATCATTTAGGATTTACCAGGATAGATTTTAGCAAAAAAAGAAAGTAATATGGAAACTTACTTTTTAAATTTCAATGAAGCATATATTTAAAACCAGTGACTATATAGGTTTTTAAAAACATAACAATACACAGTATATACATGGAGTGCGTAGTTAACTAACATCGAGGGCAGACGTACCGTGGAATGCTCCTAAAGAAAACGTGAAAAGAGTCAGTTAAAACTCCGTTAAACTCGATAAAATTAAAAACATCGGTATGTCGAAAAATTCTGCGTAAACTGAAGTGTCATAATAGAAGAACAAAGTTCATACATAATTAATATTTGGAAATTACTGGTAAAGTGTTTTTAATAGTACTACTAAAATACTAAAACCTAAAATAAAGTAAACACGTGCACCCATTAAATACGGCTAGGCCAGTGCTAGGTATATCAAGTCAAGTGAGTGATAAATTAGCAAGTAGTAACAAAATCCTGAACCGAACTGAACTGGCGCTTAAACATAGTATTTATTGGTTATCTCGGAACTACTTTATGATACTTGGTTCACGGTTTTGCATTATTGAGGCTTATTTTTGAACAGTACTAACCGAGCTTCATTTTATTAATTGGCGGAGAAACGAGGAACAGTTAGCGCCTCTTTTCTAATTTTCATTTTTAGTAGTTTAAGACTTAAATACGATTTCCAGGTTAACATTATATAAAAAATGCTTGATAATTAGCAGTATGATAATATGAGGAAAAGGAGTTTAAATTATCTAATCGTGGTTCGTTTGGTAATACGTGTTCTACTTTTGAATAATTGGAGCTTGTTCCCTTAATCATAATGCACACTTTTTTGAAAAAACGATAACTTTTTATTTATTATTCTCTTAAGTTTCCATGCTTCTTTTAAGTTTCCGTCTATCACCATCACCGTATTTATTCTTCCTCCGAGCCATCTGCCTCCACCGTTTCCGAATCTTACAGTGTGCACCGCCCACTGCCCACTTGCGTCCATGCATGGTTTCATGTTTCCCAGAAATCTGCATCGCCGCAATGAGTTTTCATTTATATTAATCGTTCCACAGGTAAATATCCATTTACGGTGGAAGTCTCGCGGTAAAAAGAGCCATTTTCAATTTTATTTTAAATTTTTCAATTTAAGTAAAGTAATAGACAACCCTAATAAACTAAACTACCAGTTAAAAAAACTTAAACTCATATGTTTCATCCTTGCTGATCTATCCTCTGGTTTCTTTATTTACACTTCACTTCGTATATCTGTAACTGCATTCCCTATAGTTTATTGTTGCAGGATAATTTACGAATCTATGACATAATGCGCTTTATACCTAGGCACTGGTCCCATCGCACGTGTTTACTTTCTTTTAGCAGAGTTATCTTATGTTGCCCGATTGTTTGTACTCTTTGTAGAGTTGTTTATACATATACGCTATTAGTGATGCTATACTCAAATATCAAATATCAGCTATATGAAATAGTCAAATTTATGATAATTTGTATCAAGTAATGTAGGATTGTTCACGCTTTAATTTGACACATTTTCGCAAACTTTCTCATCGTTTTTACCCGAGTTTATTCTAGATTTCATGGGATCCACTTAAAATGCGTTTGCCTCCGTCGACGACCGAACTCCCCCGATAACTTTTTTATTTATTATTATAACTATTTTATTGAAAGTGGCTGCCTTAGAAAACATTTCCGAACACATATTTACAGGAACTTTTCTTATTATTTTTGCACACCAAGTTGTCATAAAGTATATCCGAGAAAATTAGTAAAACCCTATATTTTGGCGCTATTAATAGAGGGGCTGTAGTTCCCATAGAAAGTATTTATTGTGTTTATAAAAAGTTTTGTTATCATTTTTGCATGTGCTGTATAATACTTATGAATTTACAGTATTATGTCTGAGCTTGCCCTCCCCTGCGTAGCTGGACGACACAGTACCAAACAGGAATTTTTTTTAGAAAACATGTTTAATGACAATATAAAATAATCCTGGCCTTATAAGGATTATAAAATCCTCAATACCAACGGTGGTTTTTAGGCCCAACGATTAAACCTACGACTTTAAATAATAAAATTGAACATGAAATCCCTGAGGAGCAAATACAGCTTCATTTCTAAATAAACGATGTAAATAAAATGCCATGAAAGAGAAACATGCCGCATAAAAAAGAATTGGCATGAAAAATATAAAAACGATGTAGTTATACCAGAAACTCTTCCTAAGAGACCGCAAGCGAGGCTGCCGACACTAAAACAAAACTTCCCAAGAGAGCATACGGGTTCATCGGATGTGGTAAGCGCATATACACGATGGGGCTACGCTTTGATGCGGGCTGGTGGTAGTTTGGCAGGAAAGCAAAAATTATTTGCGGAAATAGGAGCTTGTTGGCTCACAAACTAATTACTTTTTTTACACTGAACACTTAAAAACGATTTAATAGTTATCTCGTTTAAGCGCATCCTTATTAAGAAATCTATTTAAAAGTCAATCGTACGCCTTTGCCTCTCTAGAATACTGTTAATGGTAAAAATAGTATTTGATTTATTATATATTTATATTTTTAATAAGTAAACAGGCTTACAAATAAAAATAAAAATATACGGATTACCCTCCTTTTTGTACACATTTAAGTCAGTGTCTCTATCACCAGCCAACAACAGGACAACAATTTGAGCTGCGATACCAGGGGTTAGTTATCGCTGCTCAAACTGCTTAAAGTCCCGATGAAAACGTTCGCCTTGTTCATCGCTCTTGCTCTCTAAATTCTCATGAAAAAATCAAGATGTGAATCCACAAAATGGATTGTTAAACACTTATTAGCACTCATTTTGTGGTAATTAACCAAACTTGTCTATAGTTCTTACTGTTCAATTTCCCAAGAATTATTTTACCACCATTTTAAAAGACATCTGCGGTCTTTTTTAACCCCAGATAAAAAGTCATTCTTTAAAAATTTTCTAATTTTTGGGCCAACGAATGTCTTTTTAAGTTTGTCTTTATATTAGACAAACTTGGAAAAACATTTCGCAGCTGCAGCTGCCTTTTTTGATCATTTTACAAAAAAAAAGACAGATGTGATAAAAAATGTGTTTATATATTTGTTATAAAAAGACAAAAATATAATTTTGCAACATACAATATTTTGTTTGTTTTAATTTAGATACATTTCACTACGGTGAACACGCGATTATTTTTTAATCTCGAATTCTGTATGTTTCGGTTGTCAGAAGATCACCAAAACGAGTTGCCATGTTATACGACGGACGGGCTACATATACTGTAACTAGTTTGAGACTGAAACTGTCAGGACTGGAGTACATTGATAAGACTTAGCTTAAGGGATTACATCGTGGTTCAAAGACTTTAGGGAATACTGTGAAATCCATATAATTCAAGATGTGGAATAAATAACAAACTGAAAAACGTAATTATAGTTTCTTAGAGAGCCTTGTTTCTATTATCAAAAACATGATTTAATTAATAATGTTATACAGGGTGTAATTAGATTCATGTCATTAAAAAAAACTGGTGGTAGGGAACGACAAAACAAACAAAAAAACCTGATATAACATGGGGTCTAAAGCTCATAGTTTTGGAGAAAAAAAATAAACAAAAATTTCCAAAATACTTAATAACCTAGTTTGAGAACTGCTGGCATATTGGGGTAGGTTTTTATGCCTCGCGTCTTGTCGCACGAGATACTCTGACATTCCTGCAAATAAGCATGTCGACAAAGCAGTTAAAAGCGACCGACAGAGGACATCGTCGTGTTTTTTGCTTCTTCGCGGCCAATTATCCTATTAGGCGTGCTATACTCTCCCTCCGTAATATTCTCAAGTAATAATTTCAGTTTTGTCCTTACTTGGTAAAGAACGTACGCATGACGCGACGTACCCGTTCCTTGGTTTTGTCTGTTGCTTTTCTTTTTGAATTTTGTACCACTTTATGTTAAGCTTTATTTTATTGACTTATCGTTCAAGTCGCTAGTACTTGGTTACGTAAGACACTACTTCTCGTTCGTGCTTTTTGTGTTACTTTTTGGATTTTGGACCAAGTTTTTCTTTTTGTTTTACTTTATTGATAACGTTAATTCACAGTTTAGTGTGGTGTTTTAAAACGCAGATTTTAAACATTATGGGAGATTACACTTATCCAGAGCTCGCGGATATGGACTTGGTACATGGAGAAAGTGGTGGAAATGCAGCTGGTGCGGAAGAGCTTTAGAACAATTGCAACGACGTATTTTAATGTGCATAGAAACCATAAAGAATGATCCTAATTTACCAAATGTGTTGAACGGAGTAAGTATGTTATTAGTTCGACATACCGAAATGTGTATACGTGGAGATGGAGGTCATTTCGAACAATTTTTGTAAAAAATTCAAAAGAATTGTTCAGTTATTTGGTGTTACCTATTGGGCATTAAAGGTATGATTATTATTATTAGTATTCGTTGTCTTGTTTTTATCTGTTTATTATTGTTTACATTGATTTTCATAGAGACCAAAGACTTGATTTTTAATTTTCGATACCTGATTGGGAAAAATTAAGCGCTCAATTCGTTAAAAAAATCAGATTTTTTCCTAACTTAAAATACATAAGTATTTTCTGTTATCGTATCTCGGACGTCTAACTGTTCGTTTTCCAATTTCATAAAACAATTACTAATTTTTTAAGCTTTTAACACAATGTTACAAATGTTAACAAACCACTTTCCAATTTTATAAATTCTTATAAACGACAATAAAAGCTACAATAGCTTTGCTCCAAATTAAAAAAACAAATCCTATTTAAACCCCTACGGCCATGCTATGCTTGCGTTGTGCCGAAAGAGAAGGAATTATTTACATTTTCATAATTAGTGGCATAAAAAGTTCGATACAAATAATCCCATCAAAGTGCCGCACTTCTACCGACGGGAACACAAGTCGGGTATTACAGTTTTTTATTATTTCTAATATTCGGAACTATAACATCCATTGACCCTGAAAAACAGTGGTTCTCAAATCTTTCCTACCTTAACATTAAAAATGTAAACCCAGGTCAGTTTTTTCATAGTGCCCCTAGAGAAAAGTTGTCCTATTTTTTTTGCTCACGGCAGTACCTCAAACTGCTTCGTTCGAAATTGCAAAAAATACGTGTCTACTACATAAAACATAAAATAACAGTTGGAATGTAGTTGACCAAGGAAAAACCCAATATTAGCCCGGTAAACGGAGCATTAAAATGACTAAAATCTCTAACTTGAGTGCTAGTGAATTGATTTTGATGAAGCCTGGTGCAATGTGTTTGTAATGACGTTAATAAAAATGTCTAAAAACGATTAGAGTAGGAAATGATCGAAAGGGGTACCCTTTGTCGAGTTGTTTGTATACGCTTTTAGTAATACCATAATAGCCAAATTTATGCTAATTTATATCAACCTATTCAGAACCATCCACGCTTTAATTCAACACATTTTCGCACGTTTTCTCATCATTTTTACCCGAGTTTATTCGAAATTTCGTGGGATTCACTTAAAACGCGTCTGCCTTCGTCGACGACCAAACTAAACTCCTACTTTGCTTATGTGCCCCTATTTACAAAAAAATCACCCGTATTATTCGACTTTTATGTAGTTCCTACAAAGAAAATATTTGTCGTTTTGAATTTTCAAACTTTAATAATTCACTGGAGTATTCTCATTCCCATGAACCAAATTTGATGTTTATGGCAGCCCTGTTGGATTCGTCATTTTAAATTTTCCTCTTTTTACACTAGATTTAGTGCTCAGCAACTTCAAAAGTCCTTAGCTACAGTTACTGTATCAGAAAATGTATTAAATTTTTTTCTAGCCACTGAATTTCTTAAAATTACTAATATAATCATAAACCATTTTCAGACTACCTCCGTATACACTTTTAAATACAACATAAAGTAATCATATTGCCGTATTAATTTTAATTAGTTTACAAATCATTTCTATGGGTTTCTGATGGATGGGAATGCAAACAACCTGTCAAATTTACTTCGTGTTCCTGTCGATTCATATCAACTGCATCGGGAATAGATTGAACATTGGGGGAGTTCGACATGGTCGTTCTGTATTAGAATGCGGATTCCTCCCCGTTTTAGTAATTTAAAATGATACTATGGGATTGACTGCATATCCTAAACATACATGGGGTTCATCCAGGATTATCCTCAATATTTTAACGCAACATCTTTACCCAAAACCATTTCCAATATTCACTACAGTAGCCTCTAAATAAAAACGGAAAATTCATACTAAGATTTAAGACATTAGATCCTTCTGTTATTAGGGGCGTTAACATGGCATGACTTTATGGAATCTAAACTTACTTGTCACAGAATTTATCCACTTGAGAAAACAACCTTATATTATATTACGGATAATGTATATTCCCATATTAATAACATCACATGTAAAATATATTTCTTCGCATTTTGACTGATAATATGCTATTTAACTAAATTCAAAATCGTTTAATAAACTAGCACTTCACCACGTGAAAATGTCACTTTAATATATAGTAATGTCATTGTTAATAGAAACAGTTTGCCTTACAGAATATTTCATATACCTTCTCGTATTTTTCCTTGGATTTTAAAGGAAGTAAACTCGTCAATCTCTTCTGTTTACATGGTTACACAGCTTCCCGTTCTGATGGACATTTTTCACTGAAAGTAAGGTTATACTTCTCATTTATCTAGGTGGCATAAAAAGTGTCAGCGCCTTTGACTTTGCGATAAAGATCTAAGATTTAACATTTTTTATACGGAAAATAAGTCTGAAGTAAACTATATATCACTTAAGGTAGTTATATCGCGAGAGGTGCGACATCTATTAGCGAATCGATAAACTTGAGATGCGAGAGAGATAGTAGGAAAATATTTGGTGACGCCGCATATAGTTTCTGACGCCAGCTGATCGACTCGTCACTAATGTTAGCCGGGTAAAAGCAGACAATACCTGCAAGATTTCATTGTCGTTGTACTTTTACCATTGTTTTTTATGTGTATTATGTAAATTTTACTATCAGAAGATCGGTTCCACTCCACTAGATCAATGTAGAAGTAATTACTGATTACAATGTCATACAATAAATAATAAAGTATTCTATAATGAAGGTGCAATTCTATGAAACTTATAGTGGTGCATAAACGAGTAAAAAAATAAACAATATGTTGCAAAAAAATAGATGGACGAAAATTTCGCTTTCGAATTGTCACCAATTGTCAAAAAATGACGATCCGCCTTCGCTCTGGCCGGAACCAATTTTCGATTTTCACATCGCGATTCACGTTGCACGGTCATTGCCGACCTTCTCCTCGCCATCGAGACATAGAACCGGTCTCCGACCGGCATATTTATGCAGTTCTTCCGTTTGAAAGATTGACTTGCGGCCGTGCTAATCGGAAACTATTTTCAAGTGGTTCCCCGCGTTCGAATCCCGGGGATACTTTTTTTTTCGTTTTTAATTTTTGGCAGATATTTTTGATCCTATAATTGCTATTCGCTCCGTTCTATTGCATTTCTCGGAGAAGTTTTGCATTTTCCGCCGCGGAATATCAATCTGCACTATTTCAATAAAAAATCTGATTAATACTCCGCGGCGGAAAATGCAAGACTTATCCGAGAAATGCAATAGAACGGAGCGAATAGAAATTATAGAATCAAGAATATCTGCAGAAAAACTGAAAACGAAAAAAAAAGTATCCCCGGTCGGAATATTTCGATATGTTTCGGCTTATTAGGCCTCTATCAAGAGTACATAGTGAATACAGTATTCACTATGTAATACTCTTGATAAAGGCCTAATAAGCCGAAACATATGTAGAGTATTTATAATATATTGATTGATTAATCTAAAAGCAGTGTTTAATTTATAATTAACAACAATTTTTTACTCATTTATGCACCACAAAGAGTTTGGTAGAATTGCATCTTCATTATAAATACTATCCAAACTCTCTTTGGAAAAAAATCTAGCTTAATAGAAATGATTTCACGAAAACTGTCGCTGCGTCCCGGGCTATAAGAGGTATCTAGATTATTTTTAACAAATTTTAAAAAAACATTTTTGCCTCTTTTAATAAATTAATGGAAAAATATATTATTATACAATAAATAAAATCGGAATGAAAATTTGTAAATCTTCTACATTCCTCTATGACACACTGCATTTAAGATAAACGCAAAGTATTTTCAAATATCCGCACCAATTATTAGAAATAGTGCAACGTTGTCACGTCTACTACTCATGTCCCCATTCAATAATTTCAATAATTTTCGGGTAGCTGCCATTACGTTACTAGACGATAAATCATCTCGATATTTATACAGGTGCTTCCTCAGGAATCAATTTACGTTTGCCTCGTTTTTGAGATCATTCTTAAACAAGGATCGGTCTCAAGAGGGAAAATAGTGTCACGACATGAATTTATTTCGCATAGCGTTTATAAACGCATGTTAAATGTCACAAACTGCGAACTTTGAGCGAACGAATTTCGGAAACAGTACGGTAAATGGAGTTCATATTTTATCAGAATGTTTATTGATACGTGAATTAAGTTTGCTGAAAGTCTCGTGACTTTCTTAAATAAGGTAAATCGCGATATAACTACCTTAACTCAATCACAAATCGCAATTCGCTCTCATTGGCTTAGAATAATGGAAGCACACAAACTCGTTTTTGCGCATTTTTTATGGAAGCATCTTCTTATAGTAATACTACTTTATCATAGGCACATATGGTCTAGTTTGGATTTCCTACTAAATTTTCTACATCATTAGTATAAAGTAAGTAAAGTATAGGGCCCATTGCAGATCCTTGAGGTATAGATTAAATGAAAATCACCAGGATCGATAATTTTTTTGGCACATAAATAGAAAGCACACTTTCTTTGCGGTATAATATGTATAGATCTATCAAATCCATATTTAAAAACAACTCATGTTGCGGAATACTAACTGGCCAAGTACAACTTGCACTTAGAACGTTTCTAAAATGATTTTCCATAATGGGGCCAGCAGTAGTATATGGATACAATATTGCCGATCCAGCCAAACATTTCATGAAAAGTAATGTTATATTTTTCAGCTTTCCAAAGGAAGCCACGTTATGTAAGGATTGATAGAATGTTTGCTTTCATAAACAGTGTTTACTAAGACAACACACGGGCACACACAAAACATTGTTTTTCCACGGATCAGAATACCATATTCTCATATATTTTGAACCGCTGAACACGAATTTAAGGTCCGAAATACGAAATTCAACACATTATTTTTGAATCAGGAAAATATCATATTTAGTCATGTTTTCAATTAGTCCGCGATTAAAGAAAATGGTGTGAAATTTCGCAATTTCAACCTCAAATGCATGTTCTGCAGATCAAAATACACGAGAATGTGGTATTTTGAACTCTGGAAAATAATTCTTTTGCGCGCCTGTGTTATTTGTTGTATCATGGTTACGTTTTAGGCTGGAAGACCTAGGAATTTCATAGTATTCGTTACTATTCTTTTTGAATTTTTTAACTTTTAATTACAGTCATATATTTATGCTGCTAACCCGTTTATAGTGTACAAAATCTTAAAAATTTCCCCATAGTGCTCTTACCTTGCACACCCACGTTTCGAAAGTCGTCAAACTTTGATCTTCATCAATCTATTTCGGCATATACTAATTGATGATCAACAAGACTGAATATAGACAATATTTTTTGATAACCGGAATATTTCTAGTGGTATTTAGGGCAAAATCACAAAGTGTCATAAAGCGCCCTCAGGTGGCCAATTTTCCGTATAAAAATTGTGTTGATTTATATTTTGAAATATACGACCTGGGGCCTCGTATTACGACACATCAAATACGGTTATAAACAGTGGTGTCACGAAGCGAAGCCAACACATGCCTCAGAATGTAATAAAAGCCGTCGTTATCTGATTGCCGTTACAAACTTTGTCTACTTGTTTACTTTTAATTCTCCTTATTATTATTTTTGACAAAATTAATATTAGGACGGTCGAGAAAGATCAATTAACAATAGTCTCAAAGCTCTTCGAACATTTTTACTGTCAGGTTAAATAAAAAACAAATAGATTTCATTCACAGCTGTCTCCGAGGCACGGAACTTATTGGAAAATGTTGATTAAGAAATTGTTTGACCATTTTGCATGAGAAATTGCAAAAGGTCTGCAAACTAAAGGCAATATTTCCTGCGATATATTAGATTTGCAACCAATTAGAAGGGGGACATTGAAAATTAATAACAACTGACGCATTTATAAAAGCTGTGATGTAAAAATATCAAAACGGCTGCAAACTTGTGGAATGTTTTTCTAAATAGTTGAGTAGATATGTAAGCCCTCTGCGTCGCACGAAGGATGTATTAATTTACACAAACAATGTCAAGATGGTTTATTTGTTGCGGAAATTTCATATGCACTTGCAAAATTATTGCCGCTCTAAAAGTTATTGCAAAATTTTGACAATTAGAGGACCAATGCAGGCCACTTATTGATGTTCGAAACTAAATTTGCAACCCTCTTGAAGCTACGCAAGATTTTGCAATAACGTATATTGCAATGAGGAGTGTATAGTTCGAGAGTGACGACGGACGAAATGGTGAACTATTTTTACTTTCCTAGGTTTTTTTCCAAAATATTTCTTCACTGTACACAGCTCTATGAAAGACGAGGTAAAGAATTCTGCCCTATTGCCAACCACAGCTTCGCCTATAATATTTTACGTATAAACGTTATTAAAAGTCTTGCGTGGCTTGAAAAGAGCAGCAAAGGCTTCAGACATCAATAAGTAACCTCTAATTTGCAATAGGTACTTTTGAAATAACTTTTAGACCGACAATCATCATAATTATTTTGCAATAATAAAAGTGTTCAAAGCGTTGTTTCTAATGTCGTTATCAACTGGCCTATGTATGTAAAAATATGTTCCGTCTATATGTCTAGCAAATTCAGTTTTCAACGTTAACTGTAAATACAACTGATATCGATCGGCTCAGGCTGCAACTGTTAATTTTACACAATTATGCATGCATTGTTACAGTGCACTATACAAACAGAGAGACGTATCGTTATTTAGTCTGTACATGGAGCAATTCACATATGGGTTTGGCAGGATATCAACTAAACTGGTAGTGAGGAAAGCTGGACCGTCAGTAATAAATTGTCCTTGAATATTGTGTACAGCGGATTAGCACACAATTTGTCACTGAAAAGACGAAGCGACGTGTCTCAAAATAATAAGTTTTGAGATGGTGCATGATTCAATAATCCGGCTACACCATATACAGGGCTTTAAAAAGATTAATTTAAAACTTTATACGTTATACCCACATTCAATCTATTCCCAGGGGATATATTTTTGACAGACTATACTGTAGAATGTGAGAATAATAGTAATAAGTAATAATAGTAATAGAATAATGTGATGATAATATAATGGTAAAATCACTTACTTTAACAAAATATAATGTTTTAATGAATATGCACGCACTTCAAAGAACTAATTTTAAAACGCAATACAAGCGCCCTGGATAACACAGCATTAAGCTTAAACTTAAAGATAAAGCCCTGGTAAAGTATAAGAAAATGAAAAACGTATAAAAAAAACAAAAGAATTTACGACTAGGTCAATTAGAAAAGAGGAAGAAGACTGTCCACGATTAAAAAAAACAGAGATTCTACGTGGAAAGTACTTAATGATGCATTGATACTGAATAAAAAAAATCGGTACAGGTATTTACATAGTACTTCCCTCTTTATTTGGGCATGGCGGTCACTCTAAAAAATTAATCATTACGAAATGACATTGAAAATAATAATCGGAATATAGTTATCATTATTATTACAAAGAAGACCAGATAAGCTTTGGTCAAAAAAATATACAGAGTGCTCATCCAACAGCAAAAGTTCAATACTAAATAACAGGTGCCAAATATTTAAGGCTTGCGCCAATATCCTCCATGACTGAATTATTTCTTGGGATGACCACCCTGTACAATTTTCAATAAAAGTATAATAGGTGCATACGCCAAATATTATTGGCATCTGTCACATTTTGAATTTCACATTCACGTAGTGGAGTGGACGTATAGTGGTGGTTAAAAGATTTCATTTTTTTTGAAAATTATCAAAAATGTTGGTAAAAAAAAATTCAAAATTTTTTTCTTCTGAAACAGGTTTAGAATGTCATGATGAAACGTGGAAATTTTAAATTTGAGCAAAACGGAAAGTTTCCTTCTATTGTATAGTAGTGGTATTTTTTTTTTTTAATAGGTTTAGAATGCGACGAAACGTGAAAGTTTTAAATTTGAGCAAAAAACATTTTTTTCCATCTATTCTGGTGGTAATTTTTTTTCCAAAATGGTAAAAAAATGTTGCAATTTTTTTTCCGAAATATGTTTGGAATGTCATGAAACGTGGAAATTTTAAATTTGAGCAAAAAAAAAATTTCATTTATTCTATAGTATTTAAATAGTTACAATTTTTAAACATTTCAAAAAAAATTTAAAATTTGTTTGAATAGGTTTAGAATGCCATGTAAACGTGGAAATTTAAAGTTTGAACAAAGAAAAAAATGTTCCATCTATTTTAGTGGTAAAATTTTTTCAAAAATGGTAAAAAAAATGTCTATTTTTTTATTACAGGTTTAGATCGCTATGAAACGTGGAAATTTTAAATTTGAACATAGAAAAAAAAAATTCCATCTATTTTAGTGGTAAAAAATTCTTCAATGTTGGTGAAAAAAAAAATCAATTTTTTTTTCTGAAATAGGTTTAGCGTGTCATGAGACGTGGAAATTTTAAATTTGAGCGCAAAAAAAAAATGTTTTCTTTATTTATTCCCTTTAGACGGTCCACCCTGTATATTATCCAGTGAAAGTTTAACCATTTATTCGCTGACAGTAGGGTCAACTGCCTATCAAATTTGACTGCTCTCCGTCAAGTAGTTTTTTTGGTTAATCGTAATCTACGTGATCTGAAACGTCAAAATCCGAGGGTGATTTTTTCTCGAATACAATAGTTCCCGTCGGTATGCGAGAAAAGTAAAAGTGAAAAAACACTGGGGCTATTTCGGATGTAAACACAAAATAAAGTTTCTTAAATTCAGTGCCTCATACTCCTAAGGGTAACTACAAATTATTACAACATTGTAAAGGATTCCCTAAACACCAATATTATTAACGTCTGTGGGGGTTTTCGATTTTTATTTTGACTTTTATTTTCAATATTTTTTCAATTACAGGGATAACTTAAAGCTACCAAGTTCAAGATATTTTTTAAAATTGTTTAAATACATTTCAGATAAACATTAATATGTGAAATAACACCGGGTCCTTCGCCATTTCTCAGAACACAATATCCGTTACATAATGTTTAACAATGAAACTTGAAAGTAGTATAGGAGTTAGCCTAGCATGCAATTACCTGACACATTTGTATCAGTTAGACACATTATTAATCCTGTTCCTTAGAGCATAGCCGACAATGAAAGAGATATGAGAATTTTTCTTATCAATGGAAATTTACGAAATAATTCATGAAACTCTAAATATCTTTAAGGTGAAGGTCCAAATGCAGACATTTGGAACCTGCAAGGTATCTATCCACTCTTAAGCCATGACTAATAAGTACCAAACTTATGTTTCGTTTACTTATCAATTTGATTAATTATTTATGTTTCTACATAAGAGACCAGTAAAATCGGTACAAACATGTTTTGAAAAAAATAACAGCCTTTAAATAAATAAATATGTCACAAATACGATAAGATTATGGACCAAGTTTTGGCGGCTTTCATTAAAAAAATTCACAGATCTTGCATCTTTCGCAGGTATCTTAAGCGTATTGAAAATACCAGATGCAACTATACCGCTCTTGGAGTCCAAGGATGGATGGCTAGGATGATAGGTATTTTCAGCATTTGCATTAGGTACCATTAGCGATTAGTGATAAAATAAAAAAATAAACACTTATCAAATTTAATAATACCACTTGAGTTCATTGTAATTGGACCGATGCTCATTGATACATTTTTTTTAGATTAACCGAGATATCATCTGTCAAATTTTGTCTAAAAGCTGTATAGTGCTTTTCTACTCTACTTTCTTATATGATACTTAGATGTGTTTGATAATTTTATTTACATAATTTTAAATATATTTGTCTATACGATCGAATTAAGCTAGTCCATGTTTAAAAGTGAATTATTTATTATTTATTTGCTTATAGTAATGAAACATATATTCTTTATAGGATTTTGCAAACAGTGGAAAGAAAAGATATCTATGAGAACTAAAGGAAAAACGATATATATAAATATTAATGAAATCTTTGCATTCTTTCGATAACCTGACTTCTGGTTATGCTACCAAGTGAAAATTCTTATCAGCCATTCTCATTTTAACACTAGCATCCAACCTACGGCTAAGCAGGCTAAACTAGTATCCACATGATCCCCTACGATATGTAAATTCAGTTAAAAATGAGAACAAAGGCCTGAAATTAATTTATTTACGTACCTTGTCTTTAAAAAATTTTTTTTCATTCTAATGAATTACATTTTCATAAAATCTCATTCAGTTTCTTGGAAATGCTTAGCCTTTAAAACGTTTTTCGTCCTTATTGATGACTCATCAGAAAAACCCAAAGCCACTCACAACGATGTTCCATGCAAAACTAAGACAATATCCATGAACAAGTTTAAAATAATTATAATTTTGACATTGACTGATAAAAAACAACAGATCTACACCTATCTATTATCTAACTAGTATTGGAGCCTATATACTCTATATACTTTTAAACATGCATAGAGTATATAGGCTCCAATACTAGTTAGATAATAGATAGGTGTAGATCTGTTGTTTTTTATCAGTCAATGTCAAAATTATAATTATTTTAAACTTGTTCATGGATATTGTCTTAGTTTTGCATGGAACATCGTTGTGAGTGGCTTTGGGCTTTTCTGATGAGTCATCAATAAGGACGAAAAACGTTTCAAAGGCTAAGCATTTCCAAGAAACTGAATGAGATTTTATGAAAATGTAATTCATTAGAATGAAAAAAAAATTTTTAAAGACAAGGTACGTAAATAAATTAATTTCAGGCCTTTGTTCTCATTTTTAACTGAATTTACATATCGTAGGGGATCATGTGGATACTAGTTTAGCCTGCTTAGCCGTAGGTTGGATGCTAGTGTTAAAATGAGAATGGCTGATAAGAATTTTCACTTGGTAGCATAACCAGAAGTCAGGTTATCGAAAGAATGCAAAGATTTCATTAATATTTATATATAATATTTATTTATAGTTTTTCCTTTAGTTCTCATAGATAGCTTTTCTTTCCACTGTTTGCAAAATCCTATAAAGAATATATGTTTCAAGCTAGTCCATGTTTCATTGGGTTATTTTGTTTTTGTTAATTCAAAAGTAGCGGTGTTCTGTAAGAAATAACGCAAGTTATGCAAACTAAGTTACATACGATATGGCAGTGTCGGCATGTATCACAAGAGACCATTAAGTTTAGAAGTGTTTATGTTTATATTTTAGTTTCGAGATACTGCTTGGATTGTTATTGAAACGTGATATCCCTAATAGCATGGCGTTGAGTGATCGGTACGGTTACAAGACCGGCGCAGCAGCCTCGACAGAATCTGTCGCTCTCGATACGTTTTTTGTAAGATGAGTCCTATATCATGCGCCCAGTAGTATTTTTAGTACTAAAATGCTGTAAATCGGCGAAGAGTATAATGATTAGCTTAAAATTGCTTGAATTTTGTTTGTTCAGTTTTGTATATAAGTATTGTATTTAGTATACCAATTCTGTTAGACCTTCACTAAAATTGGAATTCATTACGATTGATAATATAAAATATAAAATCTAAGATTAGTATCTATCATCCACCATGAATTTCACACAATACTGACACTGTTTTATTACTTTTAGTTTGGGAGTCATCATTCGGTTGCTAATAAATTTCCACTGATAGTCCTGATACAGCATCAAATGCCTGCTTTAAACGACAATACCGAAAGGATACATATTTCATTCCATATTATTACATTGAGCAACAAACAACTAATTTATGTGGTGAAATTGAAAGGCTAAGCCAGTGGCTATTGCCTGTTCCGAAGATATACGATTTCAACGAGGTATAGGGGCTGAGGAAGCCATTTAGGATCGAGTCAAGGAAACTCTTACCGGTCGTTCCAACATCCAAATCGCATTTCGATACAGAACCATCCTTTTGTCGGTTTATCCACGCACGAATAGAGGCGTAACTCTTATCGGTTTATTGGGGCGAGTTTCAGTAATTTCAGGTCCGTTGTGAGATAACGACATTCAAAGAGGTATTATTTCAGTTAGATTAAGACGAATTGCAAATTAGACCTGGAATTGTCAAGATATCTTCCAAAAGCAATTACGCAGTCATCGTGTAGGACTGTTACAAGACCAGAACTGATCGAATCGATGATCTGAATAATATCGTCAGCTGTTGATAGGAGAAAAATCAACGATATTTTGCGTAAATGTTCGTTTTTTTACCCTTTTAGAAACTGGTGATGCGCTTCAAAGGCAATTTTTTGTTAGAGGAGCGAGAAAGGGTATAGGAGATCGGTCTATTTTAAATATCTCGAAAAATAGGGGAAAATGTCAAAAGACCTTCTTCAAAGCTTGAGGAATTTCTTTTAATTTTAAATTCGCAGGTTCGACAAAAAATAAAATTTGGTTATAATGTTAAACAAGACTTTTTTTTTTCTTATGAACTAATATTTTTCAGAGACTTTATTCGGTGCACTACAACACGTTTTTATTTAAAAAACTCATACTTTTCAGTGTCTGTCAACATAATGTATATTTGCCTGCTAATGATTTGTTCGATATTATTGACTGACGATTGAGCAAAAAAAAACACGCTTGCTTCAATAAACGTGAGAGGTCGAACTTGTGACACATTCCAAGCGTCTGGCAACAATAAAACTGTCCGTCAATAAGATTATAATTATTTATACGAAAATATCAAAACTTTTGCTTTGGCTAATGATGTCAGTTCACTCATAGTTTTGTTATCTTTGCCGACATATTGCTTTCTAACTTAGCAGTCACAATACATAATTGCATACACCTCTGTCATCTGATAATGAACACATTGAAGCCTTGTCCCGATAACGAGGGCAAAAATCTAGCTGGCTGCAGAACTATAATACGAGTATACAGTTTCCCAGCAGCTCTCTTTTTCAAAGAGTTTTACTTTAGTTATTAAAAATGCAGACTGTCGCACAGAAGTCACTTTTTAAAATGTGGGATGGAATAAATCAAAATAAAAAATGGTCCTTAACACGTTATTTTACAACGGAAAAGTGAGTCTAAAAACTGTTGAACATAACCTATAAAATAATTCTTCCAAGCAGCAAACAAGAACCAGTACCTGCGCAGGTTTATACCTCTTTTGTTAATAGAGCGGAGACAGCCAGTCTGTGATGGGGATGTTCGATTCTTTTAAAAATATCGATCTTCTAGATCGATTGAAGACCGATTCAGAAAAAAATCGAGACAATAAATCGATTTTCTAGAAAACCGATTTTCTACAAATTTATCGCGTAATTTTAATATTGTTACCAAAAACAAATATATTTTACCAGTTGTTCTCAAAAATGCAAAACTCTTCATTTCGTATGGTTCAACAGTAGAAGTTTCCTTTCTAACACGTTTGCCTGTTCTATTACACTTTTGAACATATTATTACCTTATTACAGAGAGAGACATGGAAAATTATTTCGTTTATTAAATTAAGTTTGGAACTTATTTATAGTATATATAGTAAATAACAAGCTAACCGTTATACTTTTCGCCGATTTACTGCACTTTCTATGTAATTGTTGCACATTCTATAGGATACTCTTCGCAGTTTTTTTGTAAATAATATTAGTTTTATACCCTTTTAGTTTAAATACAAAACAGAAAAAAACCGCTGCCCAAGGAATCACTACTTCCACATCCATATTTTCCATCCAAGTTGCTTTAGGAAAGGAAACATCTTGACTATATTTGCACTCTAGTATGTGGAAATTATTTATCATAGAATTGTAATAACATTTGGGGCAGATGTCATAGAAAAATTTGAGGCTTTGGTTTTTACCACGTACGATAAAAATTAAGTTTCTAGCTTGCTCTACTTATTTTCCCCTATTGACAACCCTCCCCACCTCCCACCCCTTCAACGGAATCATCTCAATTAGATGTAATTACAATACATACATGAACTAACTTTCAAGTAAATATCTCAATTTTATGTTATCAATCAATCCCTTTAATAATGGTGTGGGGGTGGTGAGGGTGGGGGATTAAAAAATATTAGAAAGAAATCTGGGGCCTTGGTTTCTAGTATATATACCAAATCCTAAGTTTCTGTACTCTTATCAGCCTGCTTTACTTATTTTTCCCTATTTAACCTCCAACCCTTCAACGGAATAATAGCAAAATATAATCTAGTTCCAGATGTAATTATAACATATACGTATACCAAATTTCAAGTGAATATCTCAATTTTATTTTATCAACCCCTTTAATAATGGAGTGGGGGGTGCTGAGGGATGGAAAATATTATAAAAAAAATTTGACGCCTTGGCTTCTAGTACATACACCGAATTTCAAGTTTTTTTTACTCTTACCAGCTTGCTTTATTATTTCCCCCTATTTACCCCCCAACCCTTCACCGGATATGTTCAAAAAACAATCCAGTTCCAGATTTCGGTATAACATATACGTGTACAAAATTTCAAGTCAATGTCTTAAACCGTTCCGGAAAAAACGTGCGGACAAAAAAAAAGTTACAGACCGACAGACAGAAATTTTTCTTTCTCTCAAATTTAAAATCTCGACGTTTCATGACATTCTAAACCTATTTCAAGAAAAAAAAAAAGATTTTTTTTTTTACGATCACTATACTTCCAATCCACTACGTGGATGTGGAAGTAATTATGCAAATTTTTTTTTTCTTATTTAACAAAATTTATAACTTTTTTATTTATCGATCGATTTTGCTCAAAAACAATAGGGTTCTTGCTCTAGCTAACACTAACTTACTGCCCAAATTTCAATACAATCGGGCTATTTGTTCTTAAGTTATCGTGCTTACAAGAAACGTGACGGACGGACAGACAGACAGACGGACGGTCATTTTGAAAGTTGTTCAGAATTCGATCACCAACACAGTGATATGAAATTTTTTTCTCTGCGAGCAATATTACCGGTTTTAGAAATGTGCCGATCGAATGCAATATACTCTTCGTTTTGTATTTGCGAAGAGTATAATAATAACACTGAAGGCCCTGAAATAAATTGATTCTTATGTTTCTAACGTGCTTTTAAACTTAATAGGTACAGATATTGCCAGATGGCAACGGCAATAATGCCATTTTACACCTATTACATTTTCGATCTTTTTTATTCGATCTTGGAATAAAACAATCGATATATCGATTAATCGTTCACTAAAAGATCGATTCAAAATATCGAGAATCGCACGTAAAAAGATCGATCTTCCAAACGATCGATCTAGATCGAACATCCCTAGTCTGTGAACCGCTCTTGAGTCAGTATTAATGTCACCTACTGAACGCATGTATTATCAAGTGGTCTATCTGGCTAAGTGTTACTTTTATTTCATGTTCACATTTTAGTTACGTTTTTATTTAATTAGTAATTAAGTAGTTTGTGACATACCTAATTGCAACGAAATTATAGCAGTATTTATTCCATATTTTAGTCTAGAAACTCCGCTATTGGTGTGGATTGGTTGTAAAAATGACTACATTGTACCGAAAATATATTGATCTTTCAATAGAAAGTAATTCAACTTGCAATAATTCGCAATCTTTTAAGTTATGGCCTTCTTTTCAGTAGGATGTAAAAGGACTGTCACTTATTTTCTGTGACTTGTGTCTGTCATATATTTGTCATTTACTGTAACTGTTTGTCATTTTTTGGACCAAATTTTTAAATTGGTAGTAATTAAACGAGACAACTTGGCCATTAACAAACACAGAAAAATAATCCAATGGTCAACCCATATATTTGTGTGGAGTGCATTTGTCAATATTGAAAAATTATCGACAGTCACTAGAATAACCACCATTATATAGAAAATGTTCATTATAAAATTAATACAAATTCCTTACAATAATAAAATGTTTTTATCGTGCCAGATTTTAAAAACTGACCTCTGTGTGTAGGTGAAAATCAATTTATTAATGTAAAACGTTAATAAAAAAAAATAAAAACGTACGGTGGTTGACCAGATAACTAGTGGAAATACACAAACATAAACTGTAACTTGTAGTAGACAAGAGCAGACGAATTGTTCTGATGTTTTCTCACTTCGAATACGAAGAGAGACAATGAAAGTTTAACTAAGCGGTTCATGCTAATTGTGCGGTAGGTACATCGTATTACTAAGGTGACATGCCTTCCCTTGAGCAAATTGTCTGAGCTTACCAAATATTACAATACAACCTGCAGACAACACGACAGTGTTGTATACCGTTAGTAAGCATAACGCCTGTTGCAATAATTTTTTATCAACGTTCCCTTTTATTGACTGTCACCACC
Organism: Stenurella melanura; assembly: GCA_963583905.1. Classification (NCBI taxonomy): domain Eukaryota; kingdom Metazoa; phylum Arthropoda; class Insecta; order Coleoptera; family Cerambycidae; genus Stenurella; species Stenurella melanura. Next base: position 111,695,784 of record OY757313.1, read on the forward strand.
GTTCTATTTCTGAATAATCGCTACATATGTCACTTATTAATAAAGAGAACATTGACCTTCCTTTCAGAAATATCACGTAATACTTTGGAACTTGATATTTTTTCAAGGCAATCGGGTCTTTACGCTTCAACGCTAACATACCGCACTAAAATATAAGAGACATTTATTTCACAATTTTCAAATTTACCATTTACCATATTGTGTCGGTATTTGATACCACACAACCCTCTGGGTGTGTGCATGTCGATTATTCGAGATTATTTATTTTCAATCCCAAAATCACAGGATTTGGTCTCAAGATTTTATTCTACTTTTTATGTAATTGTTGGACATTCTATAGGATACTCTTCGCAGTATTTCTTGCAAATAATATTAGTTTGTCTTTTCTTGTTTAATTACAAAACATTAAAAAAATATTTAATTTAGATAATTAACAACTTTTTAATGATTAATCGATTTTGTTCAAAATAGGGTTCTTCCAAAATGTCCTTTCCTATCCGTTCTTAAATTATCGTGCTTACAAAAAACGTGATGGACGGACAGACAAACAGACGGGCGGACATTCTGAAGGTTGTTCAGAATTCGATCACCAACACAGTGATATGAAATTTTTTTCTTACGAGCAATATTACCGATTTTAGAAATGTGCCGATCGAATGCAATATACTCTTCGTTTTGTACTTGCGAAGAATATAATAACCAAATGTATTTCAACCAACGCACAGTGGGAAAAAATGTGTCCTTTTTGGAAAAAAATCTACCGACAGTAGATATATCAATCAATTTAAACAAAAGAGGGAGTAATGCTGCGGCAAAGTGGCTTTGAGTTAACCTAACCTAGAAATCGCAGATGAAAGATTAGGGTTAAAACTGTTAGGTGTGACTGTCATTTAATGCATACAATTTTTCACTAGGTTATATTAGGTATAAAGCTGTTAATTAGGATAGTCCGAATGCATAGGACAAAAGCCATGTGGATAAAAAACTAGCCTTATTTTTACCTGTCAGTAAAATTACATTTACACGTTCAAACGCAACTACTGACGAGTATTTGGAATATAGCAGATCCTTTGAAGGATTGTTACGTGTTTTATTTCTGTCCCTAAGTAACTGGAAGAAATTTGGGCTTAGGCTCTCGACTTAGCTTACAGTGGAGACGGGAGCGGGTTCATTATATTAAATGTTTAAATGTTACAACTTTAACAAAAGGAATGGGCGCCAAGGAATTCTGACATCTAATCCCAAACATTTAGTATATAAGAGTAACTGAATCCCTAAAATTGACTCTAATGTAGGTACTTAATAAAACACTAATTCTTAAAATATAAAAAGGTATACTGCGAAAACTTATGTCTAGTTTACACAGGGGGGTTTACAGAATGTTGTACTAGCATTCAAAAGGACAACTCGTGGTTCGTGCACGACAGAGCTCTCGCGAGAGTGAAGACTTTTGGATGTGTCAGAATTAATTTTAATTACTCCGAAATACACCCCAGAACAACGCCCAATGTCTTAAACAAAGTTCCGAATTGACAATATTCTTATTACCTAAAGGTTATCCAGAAAAATTCTATTTCTCTAGGAGACGTATACTTAAAGGAATAGCTAACCTTAAATCTTACTAGATTTCAAATACATTATTACAAATATGAAACATGAAATGTGAATTATGACATGAAATATGACATTGTCCATATACTAAAAACATATAGTCACAAACAAATAGATTATTAGAATCCGCTAGGCGGTACTTATCCTTTTCCCTTGGAGTAATATAATTTCTCGTGGGCACCTATGACCATAATTGTTCCGGCGGCGAAACTGGAATCTGTACTTTATTCCCCGCGTACAATATTCACTGCTTACATAACGTATGTTATCCTTCTACCAGAGAATATGGTTTTAGGATTGTCAAACAGGTACCAACAATACTAGGTGGGGCCTCCTCTCAGATTACGTAATCTATCCGGCTATTTAAGTTCTATGATGAAGTTAAACTAAAACTGAAACTGAAACGCCTAAAAAAAAGAAGAGATTTCGAGGTATAGCAACCCTCTATCCTTTGAATACTATAACCTCCAATCATTACGAAACAATAAATGATATGGAGACGTTATCTCTCAGCTTGGCAACTAATACTTTTAACCTCTCAGTGGAGAACTTCGATGATATGTAAGTACAGAACTTGGTCAACACCAAACACCAAACAACAATACCATCTAATGATTAATTAGTATGAATTACATCCGTAAATTACGTCGATTTATTTCAATTGCATACTTTTAATCGCTACAAGTCGCCATTGCCATATATATTTAATTAACTGATATTCTTTTTTTTTCTCCCTTCTTTCTTTATTTTTAAATCCTAAAGTATTGTACCCCAGAGAACAGCACAATGCAGAGCCTACTTAATCTATTAGAACGGGTAATTACTATGAAATATTTACCGATACGTAACAGGATCGCTAGGATTCGAAAATTAAAGATGAGATCAACATCAAAAAACCCCGAGGATCCACTTTGGAAACCCTAAACCGAATCTCGAATTTTCACCAAGTTAAACTTTCAACTCCTATTTAAACTCCATAAAACGGTTAGGTTAACTTAGAGCCACTTTGCCGCAGCATTACTCTAAAGTTCAATGTCTTTGAGTATTTTCCAGTATTTTTTTATTTAAATTCACGATATATCTACCGTCGGCAGATTTTTGTCCGAAAAAGGACACATTTTTTCCCACTGTGCAACATCAACATCAACGTGAGTGGCTTTGTGCCTTTCTGATCAGCTCAGAATAAGGGTGAAAAACGTTTCAAAGGCTAAGTATTTCCAAGGAACTGAATGAGACATTTTATAAAAATGTAATCCATTAGAATGAAAACATTTTTAAGACAAGGTAGGTAAATAAATTCCTTTTAGACCTTTGTTCTCATTTTTAATTGAATCTTGATACCGTATGGGGTTATGTAGATACTAGTTTAATCTGCTTAGCCTTAGGGGACTATGTTGGATGCTAGTGTTTTAATCAGAATGTAAAATAAGAAATTGGACAAATTTATTTTAGGATTTTGATTTGCTAGCATAACCAGAAGTCAAGTTTTCGAAAGAATGCAAAGATTTCATTAATAATTTTTACATATAGTTTTTCTTTTAGTTCTCATAGATAGTTTTTTCCGCTGTTTGCAAAATCCCATAAAGAATATGTTTCATTACTATAAGCAAACAAATAATAAATATTTCACTTTTAAACATGCATAGAGTATAAATATAGGCTCCAATATTAGTTAGCTAATAGATAGGTGAAGATCTGTTGTTTTGTATCAGTCAATGTCAAATATAAACATTTTATACTTATTCATGGATACTGCCTTGGTTTTGAATGAAACATCGTTATGTGTGGCTTTGTGCCTTTCTGATGAGCTCAGAGTAAGGGAAAAAAACGTTTCAAAGGCTAAGCATATCCAAGAAACTGAATGAGAGATTTTATGAAAATGTAATGTATTAGAATGAAAAAAATGTTAAGACAAGGTAGGTAAATAAATTCCATTTAGACCTTTGTTCTCATTTTTAACTGAATCTTCATACCGAGGGGGTCATGTAGATACTATTTTAATCTGCTTAGCATTGCCTATAACGCTATCTCTGTTCAAGGCCGTGGTATATGAGTGTAGTCACATAACCTTAATAACCATAATTATTTTCATGTTTAGTGCAAATATTTTAGTACAAAAATATATAAGTTTTGTAAACGATTGTTTTATTCCCTTGCCCCTTAACATTCCTTGCAGAGGCTCAAATTCACAGTCCAATTTGTGGCCGGGTAGAACTCCATTTTACTAGGCAATCCACTATACTTGTAGCCTGCTTGTAGGAATTAAGAACAGTTGGTAAGTAGTGTTATTTTTCTCACAGTAGATACCTTATTTTTTTTCAAATAAATAAGGTCTATGCCAATTTGTCAAAATATAAATGAACCAAGGGGCCATTTACTTCAAATCCTAAGTAATGAACTGCTGCATGATTTCCTGTAAATTAGTTACTTATTTTCTGATTCTTAAGGGATGCGAACAAATTTCTGAATCGGTTTATTAAATAAAACAACCTATAAGTACTTAATTCGACTCTAGTACACATCTTTTTCCGAATCCATTAAAATTAATAGTATTGCTGTAGTTTGACGGTAAATAAAAGTGTTAATTTTAGGAAAATATATAAACTGCTGGCCACTCGAACTTACACATAGAGACTTTTTGGCAAAATTTAAAGTTCAATATTTTCAACAGGAATGCAAACTTTTGAACGCGGCTTGCAAATTTTAAGAGCTAGTTTTTTTCGGATTAAGCTTCATGACGTATATTTATCGTAGGACCATAAGTTTATTATATACGGGGTGATCAATGAAGTCATGCAAAAAATCAAAAAGTTTGTATGAGTGAAATTTCCGCAAAAAATTTTTTTGGTCGTTGCAATATGGTTCCTTACTAAGGTAACATCAACATCTCTAGACGATTTTGTCAGTTTTTGGATTAAGGCCCTTAGGCCTTGTACACACTACTCAACATAAAATTTGGATACCGAAATCTTTAAAATGCTATAACTTGACATTGGATTGACGGTTCTTGATGATTTTTGCGGATTTGGAATCCTTATTTCACGTAGATTTTCTATGGTCTAAGCATTTTATTTGAGGGTTGAAATTTACATATTATACCGGGTCGATAATAAACAAAAACGTAGGGTACGACGCGCTCTAAAGTTTGGCATTATTTAAGTTTTTGTAAAAATAAATTCTCACCTCAAGTTGTTTTTATTTAATGTTCTTCTCACTGTTCTGTCCGAAACTCACACCCTAGTTTGTTGTCTCAAAGAATCATTCAGTTTTACAGAGTTCTTTGTCCACCCACATGCCCATAATTATGATCGGGTGTAATTTCTACGCGACGCGTCAATTTCAAAGTAGGCATTGGAAAAACAAATTTGTTGCTATGGAATTAAAAACTGTTTACATTATTTTAGAAATAATCTGACATATTTCAATGTTATAATTTTGTAAAGTTTAATTAATATGAGGCGTTTAACCACGGCAGAAAGGGAAAATTGCATTCGACTTCTCAACGAAGGAATGTCAAAACAGCAAGTTGCGCATATTTACAATGTCAGCCGAAAGACAATTTATAATTTGAACCGCCGCGTCGAAACTACTGGTGATCATAATTATGGGCATGGGGGTGCACATACAAAAAAAATAAACCAAAGAACCGAAAGAATTTTAATGAGAGAAACTATGCGGAATAGAACAAAGAACTCTAGAAAACTAAATGACTCTTTAAGACAACAAACTGGGGTGAGAGTTTCGGACAGAACAGTGAGAAGAACATTAAACAAAAACAACTTGAGGTGAGATTTTTTTTTTAAACATAACATAATGCCAAACATTTTAAATTATAGAGCCCGTCGCAGAGCAAAATGTGTGCGGTTATTACAACGCCATTGAGCGAATAGGCGGGCATGGGCAAATCAGCGATATTTGGAGGAAAATATGGCCCCTCAAGAAGCATTTGGTGGCGGAGGTGTTACAGTGTGGGGAGGTATCATAAGAAATGGTAAAACCGCGCTATTCATTACCAACCAAACCAATAATGCTACTGTTTATCAGGAGGAAATTTTGGAACCTATTGTTGTTCCTTTTGCTCGACATTACGACCCAGAAATTCTATTGGTGGATGACAACGCTCGACCTCACAGAGCGCGAAGGATCACAGAGTTTTTGCAGGCACAAAACATCAATAGGATGGACTGGCCTGCAAAGTCTCCGGATCTTAATGTCATCGAACACGTTTGGTCTTATTTAAAACTTAAAGTATGATCTCTTGATGTACCCCCTGAAACCTTAGAAACGCTCAGTGAGGTCATTCGTGAAGAATGGGAGAATATTCCACAAGATTTTATAAATAATCTTGTGGATACTCTACCAAATCGATGTCGGGAAGTAATATTCCGAGCAGGAGGACCAACAAAATATTAGCTTCTCTTTTTTTTAATTAATGTACCTAATTTTAATTAGGTAATTTTAATTTAAGTTTAAATTAAATTAATTTTTAATTTTTTAGTTAATTTTTTTTTCAGTTATTAAAAATTACCAGAATTAGAATTATAAATTTTTTAAGAATTGACTTTTAGTCGTTGTTAAGCAATGTTGTATATTGTAGAATTTAATGTAATAAACTTGTTCTTGTCGCTACGATTTTGTTTATTATCGACCCGGTGTAATGTAATTTCAACCCTCAAATAAAATGCTTAGACCATAGAAAATCTACGTGAAATAAGGATTCCAAATTCGCAAAAATCATCAAGAACCGTCAATCCAATGTCAAGTTATAGCATTTTAAAGATTTCGGTATCCAAATTTTATGTCGAATAGTGTGTACAAGGCCTAAGGGCCTTAATCCAAAAACTGACAAAACCGTCTGGAGATATTGATGTTACCTTAGTAAGGAACCATATTTCAACGACCAAAAAAATTTTTGTGGAAATTTCACTCATACAAACTTTCTGATTTTTTGCATGACTTCATTGATCACCCCGTATATAATAAACTTATGGTCCTACGATAAATATACCCCATGCAGCTTAATCCGAAAAAAACTAGCTCTTAAAATTTGCAAGCCGCGTTCAAAAATTTGCATTCCTGTTGAAAATATTGAACTTTAAATTTTGCCTAAAAGTCTCTATGTGTAAGTTCGAGTGGCCAGCAGTGTATGTATACAGCTGAGGGTAGGTTGACAACCGACACATATTTTGTTTTTAAATTGTCGTCGCATTATAGAAACAGCAGATTATAAACGTTATTTGATGCAATTTTGTCATACTTTGGCTCCTCAGCACTTGAAAATAGTTTATTTACAGATCAAAATGCTTCACAAATTGGGCGATTAAGGTTATATTTACATTTATTTGTCACGTCAAAATGACGGTGGCTGCAACAAAGATGGGGCTATGGTAATTTTGCTCATAAAGAAAGAGATGATTATAAAACGTAATGTCTGAACTACGTTGTCAACACACTTGTGAATGTGTATCTGCTTCTATTTATATAAATTCTTTGGTTTCATCAATATCAATATTAGGCAATAAGGACTACTTGGTATGTGATTTCACAATGCTTAGTTACCTTTAGTTTATTGTTTACCGGTTTGTAACGCCCTTCAATTTTTTACAGGAATAATTTAAAATCATAGGGAGATTTTTTTCACGATTTCTTACCATTATGAGATTATCTATGCCATGATAGTTTCAGACAATTTCATATAAAGAGGCGACGGAGTAAGTAAATACAATGTCTGATACATAGTTGATTAGAGGATTATAAGTTTATTCAATTTATCAAACCTCGTAATGACAAGGGTACATTTCATACAAAGTTCTAAACGTGTTTGGCTAAAATTCAACTGTCAAAACCGGGTAATATTTCAGTGAATGAAGTATTTAGAAATGAATTCGTTGATTACAGAGAAGGGACCGTTGTCCACCTTTCAGCTCTGACATTTTTAAATTCCATTTATGTCACATCGTTCTATGAGAAATGGGAACATAAAACAATATTCAAGCGAATAAAAAAGTTGCAGTTGGTGATTATTAATTACTTCCACCTCCACGTAGTGAGTGGAAGGATGTATTATTTCGTCGATTCATCCTGCTATTTTTGCTTCTTTTAGTACCAGCAGAAACTTATAAAAATTTAATCACATTCGGATAACTAAAAACAGGGAAAATAGAAGTTCTCACTTGTAATCTCCCAAGTGCTTGAATTATTGCCGGAAATTTTTCGAGTACATGAATTTTCTTAAAAAATTCATGTACGAGAAAAATGTCCTGTAATTAATTCAAGCACGCGGGGGATTCGGTAAGAAAATTTCACACGAAAATAAATTAAATAAACCTTAATTTCAACTGACATTAAGATTTTTTTAAGACATAACAAGGTATAAAATTAGTAGGCCATGAATTGGGTCTTATTGACAAAGTGACAGAAACGCATCGGAATTAGTAAGTAGTGTTGTTGTGTCAAAAGTTAAAATTATAAGAGTTATTTGAAAATGGAATACCAATATACGTATAATAGATAAATAATATCTTTTCCACCTACTTTAGTTTCAAAAAATTACTGAAAATTGTTTAGGACAACTCTATTTGTGTGTTATGGAATAAGCTTTATTCACTAAAGTAGGTAGAACATTGTTTTCTTTATATATTTTCATGTTTTATACACATACCATAGCACAGTTTCAGCACAGTATAACTTAACAGAGATGGCTTTGAAAGAAAACGTCATTACTTATTTATCATTATTTCATTGACAGTTTAACCAGTTTAAGCTCAATATTTCTTATTGTTGAAGTTATTTTCGAGGTTTTTAAAGAATAAGATTATAGAGTATGGAAAAAGAACATAGTATTTCTCGTTTAACATGAAAAATAAAATTCCATTTTTATGTAATAGCAAATGTCAAATATGATGACATGTCAATAATTTGACAGACAAATTTCCACTTACTAATTTCGTTCAGGGTACCCTGGAGGATGAAGATTTCCGGAAATTTTTTGGGTTGCCGTGGTAACAACACAAAAACAAACTTCTGACTGGCTAAAAAGGTGACGTGTGAAATTTTCTTTAAAAAATCAGCAGGCATATACGATTTTTTTTCTCATTTTTACCTTGAGAACTTGAAAATTTGCTGCAGTAACAGTTGAAGTAAATTTTTTCATTTATATGAAATACTAAATATATTTATGGGACATTCCATGTCAACCGGACCACCTTGCTCGCCAAAAATTGAATGAATGGAAAAAAAAATTTAAGGTACCAATTTATTCGTTAAAATCTAAGCTTTCAAATGCCACTTGGCGTTTTCCAAAAAAACAAAATGCTGGCTTAATATGGCGTCTGACATGGTAAGTATTTTCAAAATTCCTATAAAAAATTATGCTTACAGTTCCAATTATTGTAAAAAAGAACTAAAACCAGCACTGCAATTTTTTAGTTAGGACCTAAGTTTTCGAACGCCGTTGGGCGTTATTTCGAAAAATAAAATGGCGGCTCAATATGACTGAAAATGTCCTAAAAACATGATGAAAATTAAAGTAAATGAGATTTTCTATTGATAATTATTATAATTAATCTGAAATTATGTGGAAGCTATGAAAATTTTCTATATTATGTACTTGATTAAAGAAGCCAACATTATTTTGCCAAAAACATTTACACGGATACAAGGTGGCGCCCTAATCGATGTCGAATTCGTACATTCATATAAAAAGTGGAAAATTATAAGTATCCATAATTCTTATTGAATAGAAAACTTAGGGTACCATTTTCTTCGTTAGAACTTAAGATTTCTAATGCTAGTTGATATATTTTGGAAACAAAATGGCTACACAATGTGTCCCTTAAAATAGTGGGTATTTCAAAAACTTATTATAAAAATGTACACTTACTACAAAAATTATTGTTAAAAAATATAAAAAAAGGTAATATTTTTTTCCTTAGGACTTAAGGTTTTAAATGCTACGAGCCATAAAAAAATGCGGCTGAATATCGCTGAGAATGCTCTGAAAACGTGGCAGAAGTAAATGATGATTTCTTCTAGAAACTAATCTACAATATCTTGAAAACTTTAATTAAATGTTTAATATGTAAGCTTTTGAGAGCCACATATTAAAAAAAATAGTAACTTCAGATCGTGCTTAAAATTGTGAGTATGTATTTTGAAAGTTAAAAAAAAACTAATACTTGCTGTCAAAATTATTGTTAAAAGAATCCAATAAAGGAAGCAGTGTTTTTTTAAAGACATGCATTTTCCACATAATTCCACAAATCATTTAAAAAAAAATAAAATGGCGGATCAATACGGTTGAATTCTTGAAAAATTCCAGAAATAAACATAAATGATGATTCTTTCTGGGAATTAATTTGAAATGAACTAAAAACTATTATTAACCATTATTATTAAAAAATACACTGGCCACGTATTCAGGACATTCTCAGCGATATTTGGCCGCCCTTTTTTTTTATAAATATTCTTACCGCTTCTCGAGGCTATATCTCAAAAACAAAACGAGATACAGAGTTGCGGTTTACTCTATTCGATTTCTCTAGCTTTTCTACATACCTCTGAATTTTGCAAAAAAATGAATGTGCCGGTAAAAATCTGAAAAAAATCAGAGGCATGTAGGAAGGCGAGAGAAATCGAATGGCGTAAACCGCAGCTCTGTATCTCGTTTTGTTTTCGAGATATAGCCTCGGGAAGCGATAAAAAATTCTATTTTCACCTTCCGGTGACTTAGAGCGGCCATATCTCGAACATCAAGACGCGCACCAACCTCCAACTTGCGCCAAACGATTCCTTACGTCTTTCTATGAACCTCTGAATTTTTCCAGATTTTTGCTAATTTTGTTTGGCAGAAATGGCTCTCGAAGCTGAGCCGTGTCGCTCAAGAGGCGAAATTCTCGAACCTCTGACTCTGGCGGCCGATATTTGACTTAAAAAGCTCCGGAAAATATCGTGCCACACATCATCGGATTGTAAATTTAATTTGCAATCGATCTAGTACAAAAAAGAGGGGGTCATTTTTGTATAGAAAAACTTACAGCGTTATACAGGGTGTAATTAGTTTTATGTCATTCAAAAAAACTGGTGGTAGGGAACGACAAGACAAACAAAAAAACGTTATATAACATGGGGTCTAAAGCTCATAGTTTTGGAAAAAAAAATAAACAAAAATTTCGCAAATTTTCAATAAAAATTTTTGAGAACTGCTGGAATATTGAGGTAGGTTTAGATCTAGATCTGATCTGAAGAAAACTATACTCTAACTCTCCCTTTTAGTTACTGTCGATGTTTCGTTATGTACACACGTCCAACCCTCCGTTCGTTGTTTTTGTTATTTTTGAATTTCGCGTCATTGTGTATTTATAGTTAACATTTATTTTATTGACTTACCGTTCAAGTTGTCAAATTCTTGATTACGTACAGACACTACTTACTTGTTCGTTCTTTTTGTATTCCTTTTTGGCTTTTGTACCAAGTTTTTATTTTATTTTTCTTTATTGACAACGTTAGTTGATAGTTTAGTGTTAAACGAAGTGCGTATGTACTTAATTCGACGTACTGTGTATTGATACAGATGCAGAGATTTTGAATCATTTAGGTAGGTAGTAAGCTTTTAACCCAGGACACTCATTTATGTTACAAATGTTAATAAACCACATTTAAATTTTCTAAATTATAAACAATCCAATATTTTGTTACAAATTAAAAAACACACATGTAAAGAAATGCTCTGTTTAAACCTCTATGGCCATTATTTGCTTGCAATTGTGCACGAAGAGAGAACGAATTATTTACCTCTTTATACTTGCCTCAGTTCAGTTGAGGCGGTACATTAAAGGCGGTCGATGATCCTTTGACACCGCGTGTGCCGGCCAGCACTTTTTTATGACAATTTAAAAGTTGTATAATTGGGAAGTACAAGTTCATCGACCATGAAAAGCAGTGGTTCTCAATAGTTGTCTACCATAATATTAATTATGTTAACCTAGATTAGTGTTTTTCAAAGTGCCCCTAGAGAGAAAAGTCATAAAGGTTTTTTGTTTGTCTAGTCGGTCCCCATTACCAGTTTTTTTTAATGACATGAAACTGATTACACCCTGTATGTGAAGAGATGTCGAAATCGCTTAAAGTATGGGTTTTTTGAGGTTATGGCAAAATCCTGATGTCATGGAGTTAAACAGACCTCGGACTCGCGACCTCAAAACCATATAGTAAACAAGGTCAGATCCCCAGGCCAGAAAGAATTTTTTTATGTGGCTGTGTATTTTCACTTTTTATACGAATGTACGAATTTGACACCATCTTGTACCCGTATAAATATTTTTGGTAAAACAATGTTGGCTTCTGTAATCAAATTCACAATACAGAATTATTACACACTTCTTAGGTAGGTTCAGATTAATTATATTATCAATAGAAAACCTCATTTACTTTAATTTTTATCATGTTTGTAGGACCTTTTCAGTCATACTGAGCCGCCATTTTGTTTCTTGAAATAAAGATCAATGGCATTCGAAAACTTAGGTCCTAACGAAAAAATTGCTATGCTGGTATTATTTTTTTTACAATAATTAGTACTGTAAGTATAACTCTTTATAGGAATTTTCAAAACACTCATTTCAGGTGCAATATTAAGCCACCATTTTGTTTTTTTGAAAAACGCCAAGTGGTACTTGAAAACTTAGATTTTAACGAACAAATTGGTATCTTAAACTTTTTTCCCATTCATTCAATTTTTACCGAGCAAGGTGAACCGGTTGACATGGAATGTCCCCTATATACCAACAGAATGGGTTGGACACTTTTTTCTGACAAGCATATTTACTTCAATTTATTGTTACTTGTTGATCCTTATAAGGGTGGACATTACCTTTGAAATGCCTCGTATAACTCTAGAACAGTGAAATTACGATTCCCATTTACATAATTTTCTTACAATTGCATCATATAAATGCTACAGTTCCTTATGCCACAGTTCTACTTAAAGCACCAATACATCGATTACCCTTTTAAAAAGAATCCTCCATTTTACGACTATATTTACTGTTACACCTATTTACTTTTACTGTCCCATAGAAAAGTTCTGTAACCAGTAAAATATTATTGGGAAATGAACTCTTCCAGCCCTCGGGGGAATGCTTGCAGGCATCCAGGGCCCATGAAGCTTGGTGGTCCATGAGCTGCCATGTAATAATATCCGGGGGAATAATTTTGAGCACACAAGAGTTGAAATTATATCTGAACCACTAAGAGAATATCAAATATCACTGATCGCAAGTTATACGAGCCGTAAAATCGTGTGGGATTTCATACAGTTAAACAATTCTCTATGGCGCTGGGTAGGTCGAACCAATTTGTATTATTGCGAGTTGCCATATATAGACTAAGCCGGCATATACAGGGAATCGTCCTTAAGGCACTACCGAATACTTGGCCTTTGAGAAAATTAAATTAATCATCTTCTGGTTAATGCGTAAACCAACACACATTACAATTCAGACCCCAGGGATTTTGAGTCGGGATTAAATAATCCTTATGTGAAATTTTGTATAGCAGTAGATTTTTGCTAGTAGGAAAGCATTAAAAAAGTTTTCAAGGCTTCCGTGATTGCTACTTAACACATTAGGTGTCAAACTATGAAACGCTTTTTTTCGGAAAAACCATTTTAAGGGGAAAGAATGCAGCTTTCATTGTCATATAGATTTATCCTGTGTTTATTTTTTCAGTTAAGGATGAATTCATTTTCTTCATTAATTATCTATACCTCCAAATGTACCCATTATAGTTCATAGCCAAGTTTTCAGAGACAAAATAACGGAACGAAATGTGTGCGGTATTAACTTAAAAAATGGCAGCTCGAATGAGTGCCCGGATTTGGACTGTAATTAATTGCGTTTGAATGGTAAGAACAGAGGAATTTCGCAAACTTCCTACCTTAATAAAGGCCCGCCTTGGTCTCCTTGATGTCTTGATGTTGGGGTGGTTTTGGAGGGAGAGCTCTCACACCACCTGGACTGGATCACGTTGCTGGCAGGCACGTTGAACACACTTAAGATCGGCAAATTTGCGAAACGTATAACAAATTTGAAGCAAAATAGACAATATAAAATACAATTAATGATAGCGGCGAGTGATACTATATATGCGTCCACGAACGTGTGGTAGCAATCTACTTCCTTTTGCGTGAGGCGCATGGCCGTAAGAAGTCACAAAAAACCCAGACAATACCATTCAACGGAAGAGAATTTAAAATGTGACGCGCGAAAGTAAACTAAACAACTAGATAAATAGGGGTATATTTATTATTGCTAATGCGGACGTAACAAAATGTGTATACTGAAAATTTCGTAGATGTGTTATCACATAAAAAAAAATAAAAAACTGGGTGTGACACGAAGTTATTAACTTTTTTTTATTATTAACCTTAATATTCGTCTGCTTCCTTCAAAATAGTTTGAAAATGAGTGCATCCTTCAAACATAAACTGGAAAAAACGGTTATGGATGTTAACTCTAGGTTTCTTTAGTACAATATGTATATTTCTAAACGACATCTAATGCGTTTTTAACATTACTAGGTATGTATTTTTTAATTATTAGTTAAAAAATGCCTTTTTGATGATAAATTTTTTTATAATTAAAAAAAATCAATATGATCTATAAATACACATGTTGTACCTAAAAACATCAAATATAACTCAGAATTATGTCTTCAGTAAAACACACATTTCTTGCCTTTTTATTATTAAGTGAACTCAAATTATCCTCATAATTGTTGTATTGTGCTCTCCGCAAATACAAAACGAAGAGTATATTGCATTCGATCGGCACATTTCTAAAACCTGTAATATCGGTCGTAGAGAAAAAAAATTTCATATCACTGTGTTAGTGATAGAATTCTTTCAAACAGTGTGTCTGTCTGTCTGTCCGTCACGTTTCTTGTAAACACGATAACTTAAGAACGGAAAGTTCGGTTGTATTGAAATTGGGCAGTAAGGTAGTGTTAGCTAGAGGAAGAACCCTATTGTTTCTGAACAAAATCGATCAATAAATAGACAGTTATTAATTATTTAAATAACAAAGAAAATGTTTTGAAATTAAACAAAAAATGTCTAAAACTCATTATTTACAAAAAAAAAATCGAAGAGTATCCTATAGATGTGCAACAGTTATATAAAAAATACAGTAAATCGGCGAGCAGTACAATGGTTAGCTTGTTAGCTTCATTATTATCAATTGCTGACATTTGAAAAAAAGTTGAAAATAATATTTTCTCAAATTTTCCATGAAAAGGTATCCCATTCAAAACCTAATAATAATAAAATTCCCGATCAAATTAGCTGAAATAAATTTATTCCATTGTTATCTAACTAGTTTATTTACCGTGAAAATTGTCCCAAAGGACTTATTACCTAAAATGAATTTTAAAAAAATTATGGAATTTTTATTACCTAAAAAAACTATATTAGAGTTCAAATTATTCGTATAACAAAAGTTGATGAAAATGCAATGTTTCATCGCTTGCATCTATTTTCAAGGTTCCTGGGATCTAAAAATATGATATGATATGATTCGCAGCGTCATCTATACCTCAATTTGTAGAAAGATCGGTTTCACTCAAAACTAAAGTCATTTATACAGTCTAGCAAATACTTTTTACAAAATTCAAATATCTCTATCAGTTTTCCAGAATATGGCCCAGGGTGCTTTAAGTGCGACCCCCTGTATATTAGTAATCTAATATTTGATAATTATATTGTTATACTTCTTATCAGAAGATTCTGGACGTACTTTCCGTATTTTCAGATTCTGTAAATAATACTGAACCATTTTTCAGTCAAAAAAATGTAGGATAGCGATTATATGACGATTTTGTATTCTACACTCTATTTGGTGTCCACGCTACTTAGACTGTTTAGAAGAAAAAATTTATATACAAATATTTCGTCCATTAATAATTTATAGGAGTAGAAATAAGAACCCGTAAAGTTCCCAAGTTTTTTCATATTTTTTTTATTGTTTTGTATTATAATTATTTTTCAGTAGGTTCTTTTTGTTAATTATTGTTTTATTGTTTTTTGTTTAATTGCTTTGAACGCCGACAGAAAAAAAACAGTGGGGAACAGGTCAATAATCAAACATCTTCTACGTATAATGCATTGGAGAACATTCTTTTCCTAAACCTTTTCCCCGCCGGAGTGACAGTTAATTATTCGCGAAAAAAGGGTGATTCCATCAACGGTTAGAGTAGGAATTTCTCGGGTCCTTATTTCTACTCCTATAAACTATTCCTGGATGAAATATCATTTGTATATAAATTTTCTTCTATTTGCTGATTTTTCGCCTATATATGACAATTTTGAACATATAAATCTACATACTTTCGTATATTCAACTCGGTAGTTGGTAAAAATGTATATACTTCAACTTTTGTCTTGTTAAAATTAAGTCAGATCTTAATATTTAACAATGTTATTCTTTCAGTTTTTTTTTTATATGACTAATAAAAGTTCAAATTTAATATCCCTCTGACAAATTGAAAGAGTCCAATTATTTTCAATTTTCCTTTTAGTGTGCAATACTGAAGATAACATCCGCTAATAAGACATTCAGGTTTCTTAACGCCATCGTCTCGTTTTTAATGATGTTTTAAACTTGCAATCTCAAACATATATATGTATATTAGACGAATATTTAGAATAATTCATTTCATAAAAGAATGTTACTTCCTTTTGCTTAAATTGAAGCATAGTGCAACAAATGACATTTGGCTATATAAGAAATTACACAAAAAACTATAATGTAAACATAAAGACGAGTCTATATAATTATTACTAAGGTTGTAATATGTAGGGCAGGACAGTACTAAGATATATTCGCAAATTTCGCGTTTTAATATACAGCCCTAGTAGCACAAAATATTGGACCAATATTGAACCAATATTCATATATTGGACCTATTTAGGACGAATATTCATATATTGGTCCTATATGGATTGTACGCTAGTGCAATATTGGTGCTACTAGGGAGATAAATGCATTAATATTTGCATAGGACGTTAGTATCATTAGTTGTGTTGCAAAATCTGTTTTTTAACTAAAAAAAAACGGCGATAGTGTTCGTCAAGACAAAATATTTACTTCGTGATATCGAAATGTGGTATATTCGAATCCGCCTCTGCGGATTGTAAAAAAATCAATAAATAATCACAAGTAAATCAACAACTTACTTACTAATAATATTAACAAGATACCGTGAAATCTAATTTAAAAAACAAAACTTACAGGACCACATTCAGGCGACCGGTTAATTGATTAATGATTTTAGTGCAATGAAATGTTGGACAATATTTAAATACGACATATTACTG
Organism: Stenurella melanura; assembly: GCA_963583905.1. Classification (NCBI taxonomy): domain Eukaryota; kingdom Metazoa; phylum Arthropoda; class Insecta; order Coleoptera; family Cerambycidae; genus Stenurella; species Stenurella melanura. Next base: position 111,712,762 of record OY757313.1, read on the forward strand.
ATTTCGTATTACAAAATGCTGCCCGAAGAAGATGTAAAAATTCCAGGTCCGTATTTAAAATTTTGAAGTTGATGATGGTCCTAAGGCAACGTAACGTCGTCAAAAAACTGATACTGTAGGCGTGCGGAGCATTGTAAGTTGCTCCAAGATAGTATTCTTGGATTTCTTATAAGTGTATAATCAAATTAGTTCGAAAAATTAAAAATCCAAAATTTATATTTTTTTCCAATATCTCAAAAACCAACAGGGATATTTCGGATTTCTTTATGCCATATTATTCGGTATTATATTGCACAAATTTGCCCCCATACAACCGACTTTCCATCTCTTACGGTTTACGAGATTCCAATGGTGAGCATCCAATTTCTATCACGTGTATACGGCATGTTTTGGCATGATTAATATAAACAATAAACGGAAACACGCCTTTTTTAATTAAGATTTCTAACTCTTGTTAGTTACGCAAATCACCCCTAACTAGGACGTCATACCCAGGAAACAAATAAACAGAGCCGTACTTGGAATTTATCTCAATGTCGTGAAGGAAGGGCAATGCGTTCACCAATGCAAAAGATATTCCTATCTTGACGCCAAATAGAGTAAGATTTTGAATTTACCACAAACATCATGAAGCTTCTACCGAAAACACGATTTTTAAATCTTCAACGTTATTTTGTTCATTCCAATATGAGAAAGTTTGAAGTACGGCTCTGTAGTAGTCTTGTCAGTAATTGTGCAGACTTTGACATTTCGATGGCCGATTTTTATGCCCTTTTCTATGTGCACTAAACAAACGAAGACAACTATACTCACCAAGTTACCAATTTCTGTAAATCAAGTCTGGCATATCAAGTCAACTTACCTGAAACAAAACAAACAAAAAAACAGTTAAAGCACAAATTACGTTGAATTCTTACATATTAATAGAAATAATTCTATTATAAAACGAAACTGTCTCAAAAATTCTACGTCAAGTAGCTTGACTGAATCGTGAACGTGAACAAATATTCAAGATACGTAGAATTTAAATACAACTGAGAAAGGTTTTGTTTTTTTTATTAATAAGATATTAAGACTATTTTGAAATGCACTCGAATGTTTTGACTTTTGTGGGAACTACTACATGTGCAGTGGTAAATTCAAAAAATGAAATTTTCATTATTAAAAGTTACTGAGTCTATTTTATAGCAAAGTACTTCCAATACATCAAGCGTTGCACGTCATCAATACAAATATTCTGACATCACGCAAAAAATCATGGAATGAGCCGTTTATGATCAATTATCAGCTTATTTTAATAACAATAATCTATTTACAGGTAATCAATCTGGATTTTGAGCTAAACATTCGTATGAATTTGCACTTTAATTGACGATTACTGACTGGATTAATAAAATTGCCGAAAATTAATATGTAGTGGCAGTATTCTTGGATTTTAAAACAACACTCGAAACAGTCGATAAAAATATTTTGACAAAACTTTAAATATTACAACATAGCACCTGTAATAGGTTACATTGTAGAAATGACAGGATATTTAGTACAATGTCAATTAATGTTGGTGTACCTCAGGGCAGTGTACTTGGACCAATCCAGTCAATCACATATTATAATGACTTGAATCTGGCTATAAATTGTGATTTCATTAATTTGATTGTCGATGGCACTTTGATTGCCATTGCACATGGTCATGTTAACTTTATCATTGAAAAAAATAATACTGAATGAAATAAATTGTGAGGATATATCGACACCAATAAAATTAAATACAAATAAAACCAAAGCAATGAACTGTACTAAAAAACAGAGTTATTCTAAATGTAAATAAAGTTCATATATATGGTCTTCGGTAATAATAAATTACAATTGGCAAAGAAATTAAATATTTAGTTTTTATAGTCAGTAATAATACAAGTTTGAAAAAACATGTGTTGTTTCAATATTTCATCATTTTCCGTCCCAAAGAAAGCCGAAGTATTATGTTTTATCAAAGGGCACCGAACAAAGTAAATGATTAGTGGTTTTCTGCGGATTTTGTTCAAATTTTAGTATGCTGTGGTTGTCACCTTTCTGAGTAGAAGTCTCCATGGGCGTAACTCAATCCTATGCTTAGTTTCCATGCTATATAACATTAAAGCTGCATATTTAATGAACCAAGTATAGTAAATAGTTAAAAGTTTTTTAAATACATAAGTTCAATTGATGAAACCCTACTTTTAGATGCAAATTGGAGTGAATATAAACACCGAAACATGTGTATAGTATTTACGAACTTAATTGGAACAGCACGGAACTAGAGGATGTTACGGGGTATTGTCAATATATCGCTTCACATTGAATGAGCGAGCGCAGTCCACGTGGACTTGATCCGCCTGTCACATAGAAATATAGGTGGGATTATATGCTTAGCGAATTTGATTTGTCAACACCAACCTTGTTCAGAGTTTTCGCATGCCATAACACATAAAACAAAAAATACGTATGAACTATTTGTATCGTATGATATGTACGAGCCAGTGCAGTACAGCCAGGCAGCGTTACAAATTACTTAAATCTAGTGAATGTTTGAACAAATTATTAGTTTTATTACTGTGTTTGAGTGATTTTTTGCAATTAATTGTTTAAAATGGCATTTTGGAGGCATTTCGATAGTAGTGACAACGAAACGGACGATTTTGATACAAGCGGAATTTGGAAATAAAGACTTACACGTTCAAAGTTAAAGGGTTGTTTTGAATATTTACTCGTGTTTAAAAGGCGAAAACATTGATTCTTCATATAATCAAATTGTGAATTAACCAAATTTAGCCGTACTACAATTTATAGGGTTATTAGAGCCGGGGATGTAGTTGATAATTCTATTAAACGTAAAAGAGTTGGACAAAAACTTAAAAAACTTGACAACGCGTCCAAAGATGTCATTCGTCGATTTGTGTATGACTTTTACAATGAACAGAAGGTACCCACATTAGAAATGATTAGGGATAAGTTACGCGACTATCCAGATTATAACTATAAATAATTTGATACTTTGCGAAACGTTTTGTTCGATTGCGGTTTTAGGTACAAAAATTGGACAAACGTATGGTAGTTATGGAATCAGCACGCATCGCTGATTATCGACACGAGTAGCTGCGTAAAATAAAATACTGAGATGCAAATAGAGGCATAATTTATCTTGACGAAACATGGTTTGACACCCATGATGTAGTTCAATACAGTTGGGTAGATAACACTAAAATGTGTAATTTAAATGCTCCATATTCTAGGGGAAAAAGAATTCTAATTCTACATGCTGGAAGTAAAAACGGTTTTATTCCGAATGCGTTGTTGTCTGCTAAAAATATCAAGCAACCCTCTGCCGCCGACTATCACGAGGATATGACAGCCGAATTATTTGAGAAGTGGGCAAAGGAACAGCTGTTACCAAATATCCCACCAAATTCTGTAATTGTTATGGACAATGCGTCATACCATTCACGGCAACACACAAAAGTTCCGAACACCAACACACGAAAAGGCGATATTATTGAATTTATGAAAGGTAAAGGCTTGGAAATACTAGAAGAAAAACACGAAAAAGACTTTATTAGAACTGATTGGAAAACGATTTTAAAAAGGAATATGCCGCTGAAAAAATTTTTGAAGCACGCGATCATACTATTTTACGTCTGCCTCCATATTATTGCGTTTTAACCTTATCGAAATGGTGTGGGCTGATGTAAAGACAAGACTACGTCAACATAATCAATCCCTACAACTAAGTGAGCCTGTCTTAAAGAATATAAAGATAATAGTAGACGAAATAGGCTAAAGCGATATATGGAGGAAGTGTGTATCTCATGTGGTAAAAAAGGAAAATGAATATTCTATATTAACACCTATTAATCCAATTATTATTAATGTAAATACCGATTCAAGTTCTAAAAACTCGGATAGTATAAACTAATATAAACTATATAAAATGAATAAATTCTAAAAAGGTATTACAGAAATATTTTCTAAAGAAATTAAAATTGATATTATTTTAATGAAGGAAAAGTTGTATATTCAAAGTTCAAGTGAATTTTCCGCTAATAATTTGCAGGTAACGTAGATATACTTGACGATTAATATAAACGATACACACTTTTAGAAGTCTATATTCACTCCAATTTGCATCTACAAGTAGGATTTCATTAATTAAAGTTATAAGGTATATTTAAAATAACTTTTACCGCTTATTACATTTAGTGCATTAAATACAGCTTTACAGTACTGTAGCCTGGAAACTAGGCATAGGATTGAATTGTGCCCATGGAGACTTTTGTTCAGAAAATTGGAACAAAATCCCCAAAAAGCCACTGACCATTTACTTTGTGCTGGGTCCTTTAATGTATCACAAAAATGCACCTTTCAAAGATCTGTATTGTAAAAAAAATCGGACCCCAAATAAACTTTTTATGGGGATGCCGTGCTGCCAAACAAAATGTGACACGCTGTATAATAGAGTCGATTTAGATTTCTACAATATTCCAAGTTATTTCGCCGCAAATGAAACTCACGACCCCTAGTCGAGGTTAAAAAATTCTTATAGCTGGACAAAGCAGACGACAATTCACAAACTCACTACAAAAATTCCGCCTCATGTCTAGCCTGCTCCTCCCTACTGCTTACGAGATCGATTGTATTCAACATTCAGCCGTTTCAAATCTGTCCGAAATGCGGTTTCATTAAGAGACGCATGCCGCGCAGCCGCGCGAGTTTACCAGCCAGAGCAACAAATTAGGAATTTAAGCTTCCGATTTACGAAACACACCAAAATGCAAACAACAAAACTGCCAGTTGAGAAACGTACGTAAAACGTTTATAAGATAGCAGAAAGACGTTACGTGTGGATGATAAAGCGTATGAAAGCGAGGATTTCTCAGTGTATAAACTAAATCACCTACGTTTGATCCAGAGTCCTGTGAACGTCCTTTACCCTTTGTCTAAAAGTTGGTTGCATCAGCCCGCATCAGCCTTTCCGGTTAATCCCACGAGACGAATTTGCCGCGTTCCCTGTCCCTTGTCATTACATTACATGTTCACCGTTAGAAAATAAAAGGATGCCTTGCTCCTTACACCGGAATATAGAGCAGGCGACTTTGATATAGGTAAAAATCCCCAAATGTTATACATATTTAATAAATTCACATTTCCGTGAATTGCTGTTTTATTCCCTGTGTTGAATTGACGTTGATACTAGTGGAAAATCCCGAGTTTGAAAGCTTTCTAATATTGATCTGTCGTCTCTTAGTACGAATAAATATATAACTTGCTATTGAAAATAAAATGAGTACTACAAATAATTCATAAAGCTCACTTCCTTCAATATCTAATCAAATAGAAATACGAGATACAAGCTCGGGAAGCACTAAATAGAATAAATAAACAACATAAAATTAAAAAACTTTTATAACGATTATGAGATAAATTTGAAGAGATCTTGATCATATTTATGTTTTAACCATATGTTTCCTTAATCGCTTCTAAAGTTATCGGACTTACTCCTTGAAAATCCAGGGATTTTGTGGTAGGCCCTACAGTTTATGGTGAAGTCCGAACCACTTCAAATGAAAGCTATTAAGTATGCCCGATTATAGTCGTGCAATGCTAGTGACAGCAAAAGAGCTCATTAAGTTGCTGGTCCTACTTAATAAACAGAGGGAAATAAACGTAGGAAAATAAAAAATTGACTCATCGGGCGCCCTACGCATTTACGTTTATTAATTAGAACCAAGAACTTCAATTTTTAAGCAAAACGTGAAAAAACTTTCAAGACATAATAAACAATACTTAACGTGTGCCGGCTGTCACTTGTCAAACCGCCGCAATATTGCAACCAACACAGGTGGCTTAAATTTACTATGCAGTCTATAGTCTGTTTTTAAACCAGGAGGAGTAAACATGAAAGTGCCATTCACACCATAAAAGTAACTAGAAAATACACTAAAACCTTTTTGTCGTTTTGGGCAACCAACAATACACGATTACAGTGTTTTTGAGTGTATTTTATTACATTATATAATCCAACGACCTCTATTTGACCTCTAGGTATTTTATACAGTATCCATACCATTTACGCAATATGAAGACACCAAGTAATTAGCCACTTTTATCTTCAAATTTATACAAAAGGGATTAAAACTGATATACAGGGTGTAATCAGTTTCATGTCAAAAAAAAACTGGTAATGGGGACCGGCTAGACAAACAAAAAACCTTTATGACTTTTCCCTCTAGGGGCACTTAAAAAAAAACTGATCTAGGTCAACATTTTTAATATTATGGTAGACAATAGTTGAGAACCACTGGTCAATGGACTTGTAGTTCCCAATTATACAACTTTTAAATTATCATAAAAAAGTGCTCGCCAGCACATGCAAAGGCCTTGGGTCATCGACCGCCTTTGATGGACCGCCTCAACTGAACTGAGGCAATTATAAAGAAGTAAATAATTCGTTCTCTCTTCGTGCACAATTGCAAGCAAATAATGGCCATAGAGGTTTAAACAGAGCATTTCTTTACATGTGTGTTTTTTAATTTGGAACAAAATATTGGATTGTTTATAATTTAGAAAATTTAAATGTGGTTTATTAACATTTGTAACATAAATGAGTGTCCTGGGTTAAAAGCTTACTACCTACCTAAATGATTCATCTCTGCATCTGTATCAATACACAGTTCGGTATCAATACACACTACGTCGAATTAAGTACATACGCACTTCGTTCAACACTAAACACTAAACTATCAACTAACGTTGTCAATAAAGAAAAATAAAATAAAAACTTGGTACAAAAGCCAAAAAGGAATACAAAAAAAACGAACAAGTAAGTTGTGTCTGTACGTAATCATGAATTGAACGGTCAGTCAATAAAATAAATCTTAACTATAAATACACAATGACGCGAAATTCAAAAATAACAAAAACAACGAACGTTGGACGTGTGTACATAACGAAACACCGACATGACAGTAACTAAAATATTGCACAAGGGAGAGTTAGAGTATAGTTTTCTTCAGATCAGATCTAGATCTAAACCTACCTCAATATTCCAGCAGTTCTCAAAAAAATTTATTGAAAATTTGCGAAATTTTTGTTAATTTTTTTTTTCTCCAAGCTTTAGACCCCATGTTATACAAGGTTTTTTGTGTCTTGTCGTTCCCTACCACCAGTTTTTTTAATGCCATGAAACTAATTACACCCTGTATAATGTGCAAACGATAAAATAGAAATTATAACCAAATAATTTTTGACATGAAATTTAAATTTTACAATATGTCAAAATTTTCGACTATTGCCTTGTGTAAAACTGGCGAGGGCCTATCCAATCACATATGTATGATTTAGCGCGTTAAATTTAAAACGCTCCTCCTGGTTTAAAAACAGACTATAAGTTAAAGTGACGTACTTATAAAATTTAAGCATCTTCTGACAAAGCCTTTGCTTTTCAAGACACGATTGGTCGAACCCATTATAACTACTGACTGTCTGTGGTATTGTTATGTCGGTGTTTAAAAGGATATTTAGTATTGGTACACTTCGTGCAAGTTGACTGGAGATGTAGGCGAGTCTGCCTGGGATTTTTCCCAAAAATTTTCTATACCATTTGATTTAGACACGGATTCCTATAGAAAAAATTCCACCGAACAAGATTTTCTTATGAAATGTTTTCCTAAACCGCGAGCTTCATGGTCAAATTATTGTTTAAACAATTTTTTTTTGTAAAAAGGTAATTTTCATAAAAATAAAATTTATACTTTAACATAAACTGCATTCTCAAAAAAAAATGTTCTTTTATAGTTTCAAAAGTATTTTTTTTTCATTTCTATACATTTGCGCAGCATTCTGTTACTCAAAAACACTTAATAAACATGTGTTTATGGCGTGTTTATACAAAAAAGGGAAAATTCAAGAAGTCCATAAAGTAAAAAATTACCTATCTCGGCTCTGGGTAAGCGTATCCAAATGTGGTTTTGTGCATATGACAGTGCTTGGAAAAAGAAAAATTTTGAGACCAAAAAGGACTTGATTGGACAACCGGAACTGGAAATAAAAGTGATATTGCTAGGCTCCAATTTTTTTATTAACAACTTTTTGGACACAAGGTTCGGTGCAAATGAAAGCTAACAAGTTTTTCTATCAACCACAAGAAGTTCTACAAAAAAATATTCAATCTCTGAAAGTTATACGCGTTTTTGACCCTTAAAAAAATCTCTCTCGCGACGTGAAAATAGTAAGATTTGACACGCAATGGGGTGGCGAGTTCGATTCTCGGTGTGGGTAATTTTTTTTTGTCAAATTTGCTTTTTTTCATGTAACCAAGTATTTTTTATGATAATAAATGTTTTTACTAATTTATGAGAAATTTTTAAAAACGTGGTAAATAATTTTTTTTGCAATTTTCATTAAATAAATGGCTATCTTGCAACAAACATATGATTGTTCTTGTCCAACGAGGGTTTGTCGGTAGTTTTTGTTTTTTTTTTTAATACCTTTTGTGAAAGAGATGGCTTGTTCTTTCTGGTCTCGAAATGTTCCTTTTTCCAAGCACTTTCATATGCACAAAACCCCATTTCGATACGCTTACCCAGAGCCGCGATATTCCATTTGTTAATTTGCAAAATTAATTTAAACTTTAAATAAACAAAAGCAAAAAGTTGCATTCGTGCAGACTTCTCTGGGGACTATGCCCGACATCAATATTTATAGTTTAACGTTGATTTGAAGTGGATCAAAATTTCTAAGAAAAAGTTATTTGGAAATTAACAAATTATGCCAATTGTTTAAACAATCAAAAAGTATTGAAGATATCGGTTCAACAAAAATATGGTATATTCTTTGATATAAAAGGCATGTATTGAATCAAGATTTTTTAGGACCCGTCAAACCATTTCCATTTTATTAAATAAAAACGAAAAAAAAAATTGTTTAAACAATCATTTGACCATGAAGCTCGCGGCTTAGGATAATGTTTCATAAGAAAATCTTGTTCAGCGGAATTTTTCCTATAAGAATCCGTTGCCAACTCAAATGGTATACAAAATTTGTTAAATCACCTCTTTTTTACCCCAGGCAGACTCGCCTAATGAGTTCTGACGAGTCTACATGTGTTTAAAAAAACATTCGTAGGGATATTTCATTAATCAATTAAAGTTGTGTTCTGTGACTTAAGTACCTCTATTTGATTTCTCATATTTAATATATATCGTTTACATTTTATTCGAATAGGATGAAGCTGTGAATTGAGTTAACAATATTATCGGAAACAAAGGAGGGAAATAATTTAAATGACAAATATTTCGAAAACGAAACTTTCAAATGCAAATCTGTCCAAGAAAGCTCAACTTTAATTGACACCCCACTTAATGAGCTGCGTGAAAACAAATTCTCCTCCGATTTACAAATAGAGAAGGTACCCGGAAAAAAAAATTACTTTCAAGATTGTATTTTATTTATGTGTAGTGGTTATAACAAATTTATAACTACAAACTTTTAGCCATGTGGATCCAACACTTTCTGAGAATACCACACATACAGCGTTCAGACGGGCATGACGAAAGTATAAGGATTCTAGGAGTATCAAGACGAGAGCAGCAAAATTTCTAAATAATTGTATGAACATTTTCAAAACTCATCTTACATGAGGTACAAATTGATTTAAAAATCGCCCTTAATAAGAAAAAAATATAACAGAGTGCTAAAATCTGACCGGTTCGTCGTATTCTTCTTGAGAAAGTTTGACATCGACATGGACCAAGTAACAACTTAAATGCTTTTTAGATTTATTTAGGTTTTATCAGTGTTTTATAATGTACACCTCATAAACCACTTATTTACGCCAGATTTATTAAATGCCAAATGCACTTAAAGATAGTTTTGTCTTAAATAAAGTTTTAAAAAGGCCTTCAAGAACACATTAAAACTTAATTATCTATTAGTCTTTATTGGCTTACGATCGACTTATCAAGGTATTTGTCAAGCCTCCAATAAAACTTTATAGCTGTTAAGTTCAACTTTTATACAGATTAAGCAAATGTTGTGGTTTTATCATTGTTTTATGAAATTAATTTGAGGTGGTTGTTAATGCTGGACTATAAATCTACTATGCTTTGAAATCACTAAGTTTCAGGTCGAACCTTCATAAAACCAACTGCTTGCTAGAGTTTTAATGAAGCCCACAAACATCTGTAATAAATCAGTCTTAAACATAAAAGGATTTGGTTTACCTTTGCCCAGAATATAATGTTTTAAAATACGTAGTTTTAAAACTGTGATAAGATATATACACATTCGTCGGCATTTTGTTTGTGTATGACGTACCTGTGGGTGATTCTCTCGGTTAGTTTATAAATTTTAACTACCGTTAGTCCTTTAAAATTGTACAATAAACTCTTATAATATGAGAATGTCTTTTTCTTTTCTCAACTCTATAATTAGAAACATCTATTTTAAAGTTACTAAAAATACTTTTTATTTCAAAAAAGAACCAAATTCATCCGTGCATCTGGGATAGCGGCTTTCGTCTTCCTGCGAGGAGTTGTAGAGCTGCATCCGACTAACCCAATTCTTCGTTAATAATAAATTTTCCAATTTGCTCATCGCATAACGGTATTTCCGACAGGATGAAAAAAGAACTTTACAAACTACAAGCGGAACTAGAATCTTGTACAAAACCGGATTATAACACATATTTAATATTTATCTTTTAATTAATAATGCTAAATGTAAGAATCTTTTTTATAATTAATGTTAGATAGATTTTATGGGAAAACTAAAAACAGTACGTGAAAAAGAAATAGTAGAAAACTATGAATTATTTCATATATGATTTATACAAATATTTTAAATACGTACGTACATTAGATACCCTATCGATTTTTTAAGCGAATTCCACCAATATAAATGTCCAAGTAACAATTGCAATTTTAAAACAATCTATACGTTATCCTAAAAACTTATTTCCAAGACTACTTATAAACGTAAATAGTTTGGAAGGAATCTATAAAGCCGATTTAAAACCTTTAGAAGAATACAGGGGCCCATCTCAAGAAGGGTCTACACATACCTCTTTTTAGAACTACTATTAAAACTCAAGTTTTAATGAATTATCTAAAGTTTTACTCAAACAGTACCTGAAGAGTATTATAAAACCATCATTGATTTAGGATAGGCACTATATCAAAGCTTGAAAGACACACAAATGCTTTGAGCGGACTTTTTATATTTTACAAGACTAAATCGGCATACTTAAAGAGCAATTGGTATTGTAATAGGCATTTTTAGACAAAACATGTTTGAAGTAGAATTATTCACAGCTTATAGAGTTTATACATACAGCCTCCATTTTATTTCCAAACGTCGAGGAATGTAACGGTCAACCATATTGGGAATGTCCTAGATTGAACAAAAAAATGTAATATGTATCTAATAGAAATGGTTTATGAAAACAATTTACATATACTAAACCATATTATGGACAGATGCTAAAGCTCTCTTTACCTTTTATGTCAGAAAGAAAATTAATTATTTATAATTTTTTCAAAAATTGTGTTTTTAGGAAGCGCACGGATTTATCTATCTAATACATGTTTTACAATAAACTTAGCCTCGTTGAAAATTTTAGCCCACTATAAGTAGTCCCATAAATAAATAAATAAATAAATTTATAGATACATTATATAAATGTTTAAGGTTGTCAATAATAAAGAAAACAAGAAATGTGTATTTGTATAAATTTACAATAAAATATGAAAATATTCGAATTAAAATAATTAAAATTGTATCTTAGACTATACAGACATTTACATTTTATGTTTAATTAAAACCTACCTTTGAACAATTTGTAAATTAACCAAATTCTAAATTCACACATTACAATTCACACTCGATTACATTCAGTACTAAAATTTATATTAGACTAGTTTTTTGATACAATATTTTGAAATGTATTTAAATCGAAATCAAGAAATTCTTGTATACTGTAGAATGTGTTTTCCACTAAAAGTTCCTTCAAGAATATGATAAATTTGTTTGTTGTTAGTAGCTTTAGCTGATTTGGAAGTTTGTTATATAGTATCACAGATGTATAATTTACTGGTTGCTGAGTTCTTGACAGTTTGTGATATGGAATACTTGAATTATTTTTATTTCTAGTGATATATTTCTAGGCAACGAGAAATTTTCTTTTACGTGCATAATGGACTTATGTATAAAAAGACCTGGGAGTGTTAATTTTTGATGGTTTTAAAAATTGGCTTACAATGTTCATTAACTTTCGCAGAAGCTAAAGCCCTCTCAGCTCTTTTCTGTATTATAAATATTCTTTCACTGTCAGATGAATTTCCCCAGATAATAAGACCATAAGTTACAAGATTATAGAAATTATTGTAGTAAAAAGTTGAGAGTGATTAGATTTATTAATTTCCTTATCTGATATACTAGCTTATTTAGATTGCTTGCTAGATGGTCAATATGTTAGTGCCAATTTAATTTTGGGTCAATGTATATACCTAATACTTTTACGTAGTTCGATTCAGAATTTAGAAAGGTAATTTTTTGGGACTTTTCTGTATTCATTTTTAACTTGTTTGCCTCAAACCATCTGGCAGCATTGTTTAAACTATCTTTTGTTTGGTCAACGCCAATACTTTTTCCTATATTTATAAAAGTAGTGTCATCGACAAATAAAACAATTTATATAAACTAACAAAAAACGGGTCCAAGTATTAAGCCCTGAGGAACACCGATTGTAATTAGTTGCTTTGAGGAGCATTGTCCTGAAGGTGTTTCCATATACTGCATTCTATTTTGCAGATAGGATTTTAATAAATCTAGACCATGGCCTCTAATGCCATAAAATTCCAATTTTTTTAGGAGATAATCATGGCTGACACAATCAAAAGATTTGCTTAAATCTATTAAAGTTGCACATGATACTTTATTGTCATCTATTGCATCCAGAACAGTCTCCAGTATACTAATTATTGCTTTTGTTGTTTATTTATTTTTTTCTATAACCAAACTGTTTGGATGCAAACAAGTTATTTGTCTCAAAATATTTTACTATTCTATTTTTTATTATAATTTCAAAATTTTTTGATAAAATAGGTAATATAGAGATTGGCCTATAATTACTGACATCATCCGTGTCTCCTTTTTTATGTAGGGGTACTACTTTGGCTATTTTTAACAAGTCTGGAAAAGTGCACTGTTCTATGCATTTATTTATAGTGTAAGTCAGTATTTCAAGCAAGTTATTTTTTATATATTTTAATGTTTTTGAATTCAAACCATAAATATCTGCACTGTTGGTGTTTTTTAATTTCATTATAGCCTCTTCAACCTCATGTATATTAGTAGGTGTTATATAAAAGCAATTTGCAGAAGAAACATGAACTTTTTTCAGAAATTCTTCAAAATTACAATGCGTGTCTGGGATAGTGCTTACTACTTGTTTGGCAACATTTATTAAAAAATTATTAAAGTTTCCTGCTGGTATATCAATTTCCTGGATTTTATTTGATTTTACTTGAGAATTTATTAATTACCATGTTGCTTTGCTTTTATTTGACGCGTTGTTTATGAAATTTGAATTTGCCTTTTGTTTTGCTAGTGCAATATGTACTTCTTAATTCAATATAAGGTCAGTTGGGGTATCTGGGCCCAGGGGGTAACTGGGCCATGGTTTTTTTTCCGTAGAATTTGTGGGGGTAATTTCACTTCAAGCAGTTAGCAGCACTGAAGGACAATGTCATCTCACTACAACAATTAGTCTCATGTTTCTGAGTGTTGTTGCTTTCATGTAGCAATTTTTTAAATTTTGTAGTGCAAAATTTTCATAGCAACGTGATGTAATCTTGATTTTTATGAAATACTACAGGTTTACTGTATATATTATCAACGTCACAGTTAATTTAGCATAAATTAGAAGCATGATATAACCCTAAAATGTTATTGCAAGCATGTATTCTGCGTTAGGTCATAAGCTTGAGTGGGTGGCCCAGTTACCCCCACAATTTTTCAAAAATGGGGTAAGTGGGCCAGTTAATTGGGGCATCTGGGTACGGCTGGGACCAAATTACCCCAAGCACATTAAGTATGTTGTTTTTGTTTTTATTTATTAGGTAGATGTAGATCACTGCGCACAGTCACACAAAAAATAGCGATCTGAACCCGGGACTCGACATATTAATCCCTATGTATTTTGTTGAACACGAATCTGATGTCCGTTTAGCTCCATCCCCCACCATTTCTTTGTAAATCGCGAAAATAGCCTAAGCAGCCTTATTTCTTTAGATTATTTTCGTGATTTACAAAAAGTTGGTGGGTAACGGAGCTAAACGGACATTGGATTCGTGTTCAGCACGTCGAAATACATAGGATTACTATGACAGGTCCCTGGTGTAGATCACTTTTTTTGTGGGCCTGTGTTATTTATGCTTACTTGAAATTGGACGTTTTTTACATTTAATTTTGCCCTTTTTACTGTAACAGAAGTTGTGTTATTTCTAAATTTGAATAAATTTCCACCTAATTGTTATGTAGTAGTTCTCTTACATCATCGACAACTCGACTATGGTATGGTTTAAATAACTTGTGGTAATTTTTGTACGAAGTTTACATGTCTACACGCCCACTTACCCCAGTTCAAATAACAATCGTTCGTATGAAACCAAGATCCGTATGGTCCAGTTGCCCCAATTTCTAGGGGTAACTGGGCCCATCAGACTTTATATTATTTAATTATAATTATAAAGAAAATTAAATTTGACTCGGGATTTGAATATTATATATTTAAAGACTGTATATTGTATTACATATAAAAAATATTTTAGATATTAATATAACTTATTAGTGGTTCTCAGGCAAGTTCAAAGTATAATCTTCTCGCTCAGGTTGTAAAATCATGGCCCAAATACCCCAAGTGACCTTATAGGATATTAACTTCTGCAGAATTGGCGGTATTTTTAATTACTGACACAGCCTCAAGTTTATTTCTCATGCACCTTAGTTCATTATTAAACCACACGAGCTTAATATTATTACGATTCCTTTGTTTCAGGTTTTTTTCAGGAAAATAAAATTTAAATTTATTGATAAATAGTTCAAAAAACTTGACAGTTCATCTGCATTCTTGATCATGTATAGGGCTGACCAATCAAACTGTTTCAGATCATTGTCAGAAAGCTTTAGTTTATTATTTGATATTATTCTTACTTTTTTAAGTTGGTTATCCGGTTTCTCTACAACATTTATCTTCATTTCAATACTAAAATGATCTGAAAGAGAAGTTTGAATTTTCTATAGTAGTGATTATATTGTCTATGCAGCTTTTTTTTGTATTACAGACTCTTGCTGGTTCTCTGATAGTAAAACTAAGATTGAATGAGTTGACTATATCTATAAATTGATTAGTAATTTTACTTTGATTATCATTTACGTTTATAAGTAGTCTCGGTAATAAGTTTTTAGAATAACTTATAGATTGTTTATAAACTACTTCAAAGAGGTAGGATCATGTCAAATACTGTCAGTATTGTTGTGAGGGTTCCACATCCCATTTCTCAACTTCCGGTTACAAATAAGAAATGTAGAAATCAAAAACTGCTCGACAATTTTAGCCATCAAAGAGGACTGAAGTATTCAGCCTGCAATTCAAGGTTAATAACTGTAGATTCTCTAGTAATTATATAGCTGTGAGAGGACCATAAAAGCCCTCGCATGAAGCAGAATCAACTCGGTATATGCCAAATCATCAACGCTTGATTCTCGTGCCGCATTGTCTAGAAGTTAAGAAGCTGTTTTAAGTTTTATACAGCTCTTTCAGGATGTTGGATAATGGCACACATGCATACATAAAAACGTTTCCGGTGTCGAACTGCAAGGTAGACAAAAAGTTTCGGAAGCAAGTGGGCACATCAGATTACAGCTCATTGTCGGTGAATTGAACTACCTTCTTATTTTCATAACTGAGCCGTCAAGTTAGCCTCTATAGATCATTAGCTTAACAACTCAACTTTGTTTCAAAGTTAAAAAGGGCTACATTATAAATATCCGCCTTAGTATATAGGTTTATACACATTTGTAGCATATTGCAACTTCTATCGAGACTTCTTGCAACTAAATATGAACTTCTGAAAATTTCATTTCTCCTCTCAGAATATTAAATAAATAACTGTTAAAAATTGATAATACAACCTACAACATACAGGATGAGGCAAATTTTTAGGAAAGAACACTGAAAGTTGGTAGAAACCGTTAAAAATGTACAGTTTGCTCTATTAACTTATCCTTACAAATAAATGAAATCGGAAATTTTTAAGATTTCCAGGGTTCATTGTTAACCACTCAGTGTAAGGACCGTTGTGGTATAAGAAATGGTGAAGGACTCGGTGTTATTTCACATTCTAAATTATTGTTTTTCTTGAATGTACTTATTTAAACAGTTTTAAAAAATATCTTGAACCTGATAGGTGGTTTAAGTAATAATCTTGTAATAAAAAAAAAAACTGAAAATAAGTTGCATTAAAATTTTTTTGCAAAACAGAGTATTTCAACGAGATCATATCTATTTTTTTTTTCAAAACCGCTGTAGTTTGAGATTTACTAGTATCATACTTGCCGCGGAGAAGTATGACTAAATAAAACGTATAAAAGTTCAGTCAATTCTTCAAACCTTTACTATAATCACACATTAACACAATTAAAAACAGTGAAGTAAATTCTAACAAAAAAAATAACAATAAAAATGAATATGGCACACAGAACATTAATATTTATTTAATCCTCTAAATAACGTGTAAAATGTCATTAATTTATTTTATTTATTTATTTGATACACTATTCAACAGGTTAAAAAACCCAATTACAGAATAGGAGATAAAAACTAAAATTAAAAATAATAACTTGTGAAAAATACATATACACACATAAATACATGAATACATGTGAATTCATCCTAGAGACAACTAACTAAACTAAACTTATATAATACACTTTAGTATAAATATACATATACAATATACATACATAAAAAATATACAGCTTATACAAGAAGTATAGTACACGGTGAGGCTACTTGTACCAACAAAAAAGAACAAAATACAAAATTTATGTTAAAGACAGATTCTTTATGTCTGTAAGACTACAAGTGAATATATCTAATCGATTATTTAAATTATTGTACATACTGCACATCTGCTGGATGCAAGAAATTTTTTTTACGTTTGTCCTTGAGAAAGGCAAGTGAAATAAATTGTTGTGTCTAGATGCCGGTCTAGGAATTTGAAAATTAAGCATACTTAAAATATCTCCACAGTCGATGTTATTGTGTAAAATATTGTATAAAAAAGTTAATTGCGATCGGTGTCTACGGATCTCTAGACTATCTAGGCAAAACCTAGAGAGCAATTCTTCATGTGGATAACCAATAGCTGGATAAGTCCCGTCAGCCTTGAAAGTCGTATGTTTTAGGAAACGGCGTTGTATTCTTTCCAAATTTTGTATGTGTACATTATAGGTTGGACATCATATTATTGAAGCATATTCAAGGTGAGGTCTAACAATAGTAGTGTAGAGTTGCTTTAATGTGCGTACATTTTCAAAATGTGCGGAGTTTCTAATAACAAAACCCAGCATTCTATAACTTTTGGTGACAGCAAGTTCGATGTGGTTTACAAACGTTAGTTTATTGTCGAATGTCATACCCAAGTCCCGAAAAGTGTCATATCAAGTGTAGTAGATAACATGAAATACAGACAAATGGATATTGTACTTAAATTAATTGACAAAGATATTTTAACTTTTTGAGCAAGGAATGACGTTCCTTCCACGGCAAGTATGATGCTAGTTAAAAAAAATATTGCTTAAAAAAATATTACCTGCTTAGTTACAATGAATAAATATGGCATGTGATATATCGTTAAAAAGAGAGGAAAATACTTGATTTTATGCCGCCATTTCCCACCCATTTCAAAAAAATTTATTAACACCCTAAATAATAATAATAATAATAATAATAATAATAATAATAATAATAGCTTTATTGCCCAACAGAGAACCCATTTACAGGACAATTATAATACTACATAGTAAAATGAAATAAAATACATAATATGTATAATTACATAAAATTATAAAATAAAAAAAAAATTTATATAGTAAATTTAATAAAATAGATAGTGAAAATGTAATAAAACCTACATAATATAATGAAACACATATTATACAATAAAAACCACATTACAATAAACAGACTATTAGATAACATTTACATTGAGGTATGTGATGGCTATTTCAATAAGGCGGTTTAACGAACCATAATGTATATCGCAAAAATTAGACAAATTGTTAAAATTATGACACATTACGTATACTGGTGACTTTAATAAAATATTTGTTCTTGATTTATCACATCTGAAGGTTGGTTTATGTCTTGAGTTAATTCTAGGTACATTAAAGTTAATGATACAAAGTAAAGCGAAACAATCAATCCTGTAATGTAACAGCTTGTATAAGAATATCAATGACATGCAAATTCTTTTTAAATCTATGCTGATAATGTTAAATCTACTAGTTAAATAATTATAATTTACTCCTCTCTCTGGATAAATACCATCTACTTTAAACGTTAAATATTTCAAGAATTTCCTCTGAACCTGTTCTATCATTATTTTTTGATGATTATAGTATGGATACCAAATCAGTGCTGCATATTAAAGTCTAGAGCGGACATAAGAGAAATATAATATTTTTAAAGCCTCAATATCACTCAAATTTTTACAATTTTTACGATAAATCCATAAAATTTCATTGCCTCAGCTACTTTTAAAGTTATATGCTCATTAAAAGAAAACTTACAGTCAAACAACACTCCCAGATCTTTGTTGGAGTAACTACGAGAAAACATATTCTCGATATGATATTCAAATTAACATAGTGTCTGCTTTCTTGAGAAGCTAGTAATCTTGCATTTCGAGACATTAAGACCTAATTTATTAACTATACACCAAGACTAAACATGCTCCAAATCAACTTGAAGCTTCCTACAGTCGTCAATACTAGTTATAACGGTATATTTTCAAATCATCAGCGTAAAATAGATTACAACAGTTAATAACATCGCTTAAATCAATAATCATTAATAAATAATAGAAAAAGCAAGCCAAGATTAGATCTTTGAGAAACACCCGAAGTAGAGAGTAAATCTCAAAATAACTCTTAAAATAGCCTTTTCAAATGTGACATGGTGGAGGCGCCGGGCATTACCGGCATTATCAAAACACTCGTTTAAGGGATAACGACCAACAGATACTAATAATCAACAATAATACTCGTAATAAAAATAGAACACATAACAAACTTAAACGATCTTACCAATATACACAGTGGAGAGGAAAAGGTGACACTTTCACTTAACTTAGTGATTTACCGGGCGGATATCACTGAAACTGCCTGAAGGGCCTGGGGCTCACATCCTAAGATGAGCGCCCAAAACTAAAACTGACTGTCGACAATAAAACGTCGGAACTGAATCGATGAAAAGAACCAAGCGAGCCTCGTTTGTTTTGATTATTCGTTTTATATATTTAGCAACTACTTGTTTTAATGTCATGTTTATATATATTTATGTTTTATTATTAAGCAATTCTACTATCGGCATTGACTTAATTTTGTTGTTATTAGATTTAATAGGGACTAGGGTAGAATGTGTTTTATTTATACAAACATTTGCTACTTTCCCGGATTTAACTATTTCCTGCGTGACAATATCGATTCCAGCGAATTTCACCGGGGGCCACTTCCCATAAGAAATGTGAACTCCCCTTGCACTTCCCAATACCTGGAAAACTGTCCATTTTCCGACCTTGTGCCCATGACAACTTTTGATCTGGAGCTCAAGAGGAATAACATATATCGATTCCAGCTAATTTAACCGAGGGGACCATTTTCATATATGTGCGGGATTCTTTCAAGTCAATATTTTAAATCGTTGCTGAGAAAACGTGTGCACAAAAAAAAATTACATACAGATCGACAGACAGACCTTTTCTTTCGCTCAAATTTAAAATCTCGACGTTTTATGACATTTTAAGCCTATTTCAAGAAAAAAAAAATTTGTTTTTTTTTTACGATTACTATAAATACTCCACTTCCGTGGATGTGGAACTAATAAGTTCGATTTTGTTATTTGTTCTTTTATCACATATTCTTTGAAAATTTTCTTCTTATAAACCTTCTACAAAATAAAAGAAATATCTTCATCTACAACATTTCATGCTGCTATGAAATTATGGCAGTCCTATTGGATTCGCCATTTTGAATTTTTAACTTTTCTGATTCAGTATCGAATATTTCAAAAATACGTAAGTGTGAAAATTTTTTTTACAGGTTCCGGCAATCAAATATTACTATGTTGTTAATTATATCACAATGTTTTAGTTGCGAACGGTGTCTGGCAATTTCGAGCATTTTTTACTTTCGATTTTGTTAATGTTTTGTTAAGTTTTTGAAAAAATTTGAATCGCCTTTAATGAAAAGGTCACTAAAAATTACTAAATATAATTCCACCATTATCCAAGGTCGTTCATTATTCATTTTTACACCAAACTTAATATCGATATTAGGTAACAATAATGGTAAAATTACACTTCATAAATTTAAGTTTTTTTAAGGACGGCTAAATTGTTTTCAAAAAATTGTTTTCGTCCATAAGATTCAATATAAACTATTACGAATATACTTAAGTAACAGCTAACGTTTAAAGCAATTCTAACTAATTTGATCACTAACGCACTCACTACATTCTCGAATAGAAAGAAACTACAGCTTGTAAACGATTTCATAGAATCGTTTAAGCCATTCCAAGGCAATGATTACACATACAGGAGGACCTCCTACTTTTTGAAAAACTATAAGTCGGTTAAAAAAAGGGCTCAGAACCTTCTGGAACGCGGTGGATACCTTCAGCCCTATTTCAAAAAATGCATTTTTATTAAAAATAAATAGAAACCAATCTCGAGTCCTGTATTTTGTAGTTTGTTTAAACGTCCGTTCATTTATATATTAACTATGATTGGCAGTCATTTGTCACTTTGCCTTTTATATGTTCGAATTTATTGTGAAACGGTAGTATTGTTTCAATTTTAACTAACAGATGCACAATGAAACTTTGATTTAAAACTGAAAAAGAACTTCTAAAAGCACTGAACGTCATTGTTCATTAAAAATCCTGATACTGTTGATGTAGTTGATCCATCTAGTTTTTCCTATTTCGACCTCTTGTTTAACCAACGTTCAATGCGTGATTGGATTTGCAGCTAGTTACATTCTCTTTATATTGAATAAACACTAGAATTAATGGGCTTTAAAAAAATACTATAATTTTTTCATCGGGCAGATATATTGATGTGCCCATAGGCTTTATGATCAATGTGAATAAGAGCAGTTATTCATCTGATTTTCTAATAAATACTACCAAATTTCTAATATTGTCAAACAAAACAAAATATACGCTTGCATAATTCCTGCTATATTTCAGTTCCAACCGATTCTTATCTTATGAATAAATAAATAATTCAAAATTAAAAAACACACTTTTAAAGACCCAA
Source organism: Stenurella melanura (assembly GCA_963583905.1). Taxonomy (NCBI): domain Eukaryota; kingdom Metazoa; phylum Arthropoda; class Insecta; order Coleoptera; family Cerambycidae; genus Stenurella; species Stenurella melanura. The sequence continues at coordinate 111,734,397 of OY757313.1, forward strand.
TGAACATGTTTAAAAAATTAAATAACATGCTGTTGAAAATCTAATAAAATTGTTAAAAAATGCAGCAGAATGAAGAAAAGACGCTTTTGGTTTTATTAACGTTATTATTATTAGTATTGTTATTAACACTGAATTTAAAGTCGAGTTCGGTGACAGACGAAGTCGGTTAAAACGGTAACAAATCGCACGAAATTGTATTCAATTAAAGCGTGAATAATTTTACAGTGACTGATATAAATTAGCATAAGTTTGGCTAATTTCATATAGCTGATATTTGATTAAATTATATTAGTTGAAGCGTATATAAAAAAACCAGAGAAAGTGCAGTACCTGGTCGCAAAATCTATACCTGGATCCCTTTATCATGTGGATGATATAATAAGCATCATGTGTTTATAAGGCAGTATAGACATCCAGCTGTGGATGAAACAGATAAATTTTGTTTAACTGGTAGTTTAGTTTATTAACGTAGTTTATTTCTTTATTTAAATTGAAATAAAAAATTAAAATTAAACATAGATAATGAAATAGAAAAATACCCGGAATTGAAAAACGGAAACTAAAACTGATTACTTCAAAAACAAACCAATATATAGGGTGTACAAAATATTCTCTCGGGCTTCTTTCTCATAACCCGCCGAAGAAAGCTCTTTTTACCGCGAGACAGCCCTTCCCTGCACTTTCGCCGTAAATGGACATTTACCTGTGGAACGGTTAATATACATAAAAGCTCATTGCGGCGAGCTAAAACGCAAATTTCTGGGAAACATGAAAATATATATACCTAATACCTACGGATGCAAGCGATCAGGAGCGGTGCACACTGCTGGATCCAGAAACAAGAAAGAAGAATAAATAAGGACATGATGATATATGGAAAATAAAAAGAAGCTCTCGCAAACGCATACACTTCCCATCCTATATTCCTACCCCACGCGTCATGTGGCTCGCGCTGCTGACAACAAGCATATCCCATATCCAATCCGGCGTATGCAGCCGGTACGGCGGCATCTAAAACATCCAAGGTTTGTTCCGGCACGCCCGGTCGTGAAATGAATGTCATAGCGAGTGAAGGATGGGCGACTGGGCGGCTTCATCTGGCCGTTCGGCGGGCGACCGGGCTGCGTGTTGAAACGAATCTCCACATTGGATGCCCGGAATCGGCAGCTGTGCTCACCTTACGCTGGTAAATCAATCAATCAATTAATTAATCAATCAATCAATCAATCATTATTATCAACATTATTTTCTTCTTTTTCTTCATATAAATGACCAAACCTAAACCTCATCTTTTCAGATTTTTAGACGAATCACACCATTAATTACAAAACTTATCAGCCATATTGACGCTGCCATTTTGAATTGTTACATTTCGCCAAATATGAATCATTTGCAACATCCATATCCCTCAGATATCGATTTTCAGTCGAATCAGACGATAAACGAAAAAAATTATCAGCCATATTGGCAACAATATTTTGAATTTTTGAGTCACATACTGATAACACTGACCCGCAAGGTTTCTTTTTCTTAACCCAAATAAGTGATTCCGAAGATTTTTGACGTGCTAAACACGATGCCGTTGGCCGTTTTGCGCCAACGCGTCATAATTTTGAGAAAACCTAACCTAAAAGTGCTAAAAACGCCATTTCTGCCTATATGCCCTAATAACTGGACAACGATACGAGATTGAGTATAACGGACCAGACCATCTTATTCGGCTGTCCAAAGTCCTCAAAAGCCAACAGTAACAAAAGAAACATAACTATAAATGGCTATAAACGAGCAGAAAGAAATACAGTTCAAACTCTTTACCTATCAGAACCTAATTGGTCTAGCCCTAAACGAGGAGAAAGGATTATTGAACATAATCCCATTTAGCATTACCCAGAGCTAACGGCGTGGACGTAGTGGGGACAAAAAAAATAAAAAAAAGAACCAAAAAGACGGAGCTACCTAACCTGACCTCATAGAGCAAAACGGGTAACGGCATTATGTTGCATGTCAAAATCCTATGGAATTAGCTATTTAGGTCCGATTTACTCACGACAAAAATTCTAGTATTTCTTGCTAAACTCAGAAATAAAATAATGTGTACGCCATCTACAGTTGTTTTTTTTTATTGTTACCATTATTTATTGAAGATTTTGGACAGCTGAATAAGACGGTATGGTCCGCTTTACTCAATCTCTACCATTGTCCAGTTAGGGCACGAATATGGGCAGAAATGGCCATTTCAGCACTTTTAGGTTAGGTTTTCTCAAAATCATAACGTAATGGCGCAAAACGGTGAACGGCATTGTGTTCAGCACATCAAAAATTTTCGGAATCACCTATTTCGGTTAAAAAAAGGTGTTTTTTGCAGGTTTGTGTAATCTGCGACATCAAAAATCCGCAGATGCCAATTTTTAGTAGAATCAAATATGAAATAGCAATAAATTATCCGCCATCTTGGAAACGCCATCTCTACTTATCTCTCTTTCTTACATACAAAGTTATAAAGTTACAAGTCAAGCTAATAAAAGCGTCCGGATGATATTTTACGCCTCCCTGCCAAGGGAGTACCTCAAATTAAAAAATTAATCTAAAAAAGTATAAAAAATAAAAATAAGTGAAAGAGGCTATTTTTAAATGAATAGCGAATTGCAAGTTCAATATCATTATTGAAAATGATCAAATAAATATGCAATACTGCACTTATTCCCTTTGTGAGCTTACTATTTCGTTAAAATTAATATTTCATTATATTAATATATTTCAGCATTTATCACTTGACATGTAATATATTTCATAGAGACCAGACATGTGCCGAGTCGCTCCGATTAAAATCACATAAAGACCGGACAAACTTTGAGAGAATAAAATAAAATGTATACGTCATTGTGGTTAAAAAAAATCTGCTTCACGCAGTATAAGTTTGGACTCGAGCAAAATTAATAATTAATAGTAAAGTGTAGTGAATAGTATCTGAATAACGCGGTCACATCTTGAAATGTAATAGTGGCTAAAAGTGTACCAATAAACAAGTTTTACCTACAGTGAAGTGGATGGTACCAACTTCACAACATCTGGGAAGGATTAAGCCGAGTACAAGTAGTGTGGGAAACTACAGAAAAAAGAGGGAAGCTACCAATACAAACACAAAGCGACCAAAAGATAAGTCTAGTCTAGTCTATTAATTGCATTTGTTTATTAATTTTTAATTTATGACACAACAGAGAAAAAAAATTAAAAGTACAACTGAAAAGCTATTAAATATAGGTAATAAAACAGAAAAATACCCGGAATTGAAAGGCGGAATTGGAAAACGGAATTTAAAATTGATTGCTCAAAAAAAAAACAATACACAGGGTGTACAAAATATTCTCTAGGAGCTGTCTCATAACCCGATAGAAAAAGCTCTCGTTTTTTTACCGCGAGATAGGGACCTTCCAAACACTTTTATCGTAAATAGATATTTGTGGAACGATTAATAAATAACGGCAGCAACGCTCACCTTACGCTGACAAATCAATCAATTAATATTCCAACATTTATCACGTCAAATTTTTATATTTTAATTTATGAAATTAAGTTATTTACTTTTTATTTTATTTAACTTATATAAATTATATCTTGTAATAAGAGATTGCATAACAATAAATTAATATTTTGCGACCGACAACAAAGCATTACAAATTCATAATTCATAAATATACACCAGGTATTTATGTTTAACTTAATTCCTTTGTTTCGAACACGAAACCTGTAATAACAGCGGCTACAACACCAAGTGAAATTACAGCGCGGTTGTATCGTTTGAAACTTTAGCCTAGTGCCTTATCGACATTCTTAAATTGAATTTTAATTATTTTTAAAAATAAATTAAAGTCTATTAAGTATTGAACTTTGTTCGTGAAACTTTGATCGTTGAGGATGATTTATTGTGAATAAATGATAATTTAATAAACACTTTAAGTATGTTTTACATCGTTTTTGTTTTTCCTCGATATGGTTTCTAGTCAAACTTTCTTGCAATTGTTTTCAATATTATTTTCTTATGTTATCTTAACTTTTATATGATTAATGTAGGCAGTGCAGTAACAATACCATTGGCAAAACCAAAGTGTGCTCCTCGCAAGTCGGTTAACTCTAGAAAAAAAAAGTTGCCTCCATCCTTTATCTTTATTTCTTTTTACCGTCCCGTGTTTCCATCCCTTTTGGAAACCACCCATCAAAATCCGTGGGTTAAAAAAATTATAACAAGAGATAAAACTACCTCTTTATTTAATAACTTACTTTCAATAACTTAAATGCACTTTTACTGACTAAAATAACCTTTAACAATGTTCATTACTTGATATTTACACTTGTATTTACTTTAGATTTCTAACTTTCACTTGTTATTCCAAATAATCCCTTCTCGCCTGTTTATATTAGTTTACATACTGTAAAAACACCTCTAGACTCATCTAGAACAAATTCGAGAATCTTCTCCCACCATAACCCAGAACAAGATAGAAATCTCGATCTCCTTCTATAAATTTCGAGAAAACGTACTACTACTACCAGTGTCTCAGAGATGCCGGGCATTACAGGCTTTACAGTTGCCTATCCATTGCTTTAATTTTGGCTATTTCTCATGAGCGTATCAGCTTCCCGCCCCTAGAGGGCGTAATACATAACTATTAAACGTGGTACCTATTTCAAAAGATAATAAATTTCCCGCTTGCTATACCTACTCCTGAAAATTCTCAAATTTTATCAAAATGGCTTAGAAAACTTCATATTTTTGTACGTATGTAAATGCAACCTTCACATTAACATATCTTATTAAAAGATATGGAGTGATAATGTTATGGATTCCAGGAGATGTCTCCAATGAGGGAAATTTTAAAAATATATAAAAAATATTTTCTTAAAACTGCACTAAAATTTTGACTACAATGATCAAGCAGGACGAGAGTCACTTAAAAATATTTCAAGTGAAAGTCTCAAAAGTTTTTACAATTATGATGATCAGAATTTTTCCACAGCATCAGGCTTTGGGAAGCAGAATTCAGTGCCAACTGATTCTAGTCTTCATTGTACAGAATAGCCAATCCTCAAGTCCAAAATTCCTTCAAGGACTGTTCGGTTATCTGGAGGCGTTAAGTATTATATAAGCAGACTTCTGGAGTTGCGGGTTAAAATCTTCTTTGTTTTTGTTTGCAAAGGGAGGAGGGAGAAGATAGACAAAAATCTTACATAAGAATAAACTAATAGTCAAATAAAGTCTTTAAAGGCAATTACTATTCTATTTTATTATTCTACGCGATAAAGTTACCTTTATCCCAAGACATTCCGTATTATACCTAGAACATTCTACATAAGTATAAAAACATGAAAATAAAGTTATTCTGTTCTGTGCAGTTCCAGCCCCCTCCCCCACTCGCATGTATCTTTCTCAGCAGTTTTCCCTTTCGATAATGTTCTCCAAACACATCACATTCAGGAAAATGTTTGTTTTGTGTTGCAATATTCAGCTAAACCATGGATGTACGTGGCAAATTTACCTGCTCCTGGCATTAGCATTGTGATCTGATGTAATATTTATTTAAACCGCAAGAATAAACAGTTGGTGCTGTATTAATTAGTCAAGACAAGTTTTATTTGTATATTGTGAATTTCTTGGTATTAGTAATAATTGTTTTAGAAACATTTCAAATTAAAAAAATAAAATTTGATGGGTTAAGATTATATAAGGTCTCAAAACGTTTTTGTTGCATTTTAGGAGACCTTATCCAACGACACTTCACTAGTTGAGGTGTAATTTTTCTGGGTTCACTTTTAACTGTATGGGAGGGGGTAGAGGAAAGTTCTATCAAAAATCTCTTCATTTCTGTTTTCAGATCATCAACTTTTGTCTGTATATCAATTGCATACCTTTCATCTCAATACGTATAGAAATGAATGGCAGGGCTGTGACATACAGACAAACGAACATATCGAAACTATAAGGGTTCTTATGGAACTCTAAAAACGTGGTATAATGTGAATTTACACACCTTTTCAAATTAAACAATATGATTTTATAATAGTACGAGTAGTTTTGTGTATATTTATATTATTTATCACTACTTATTCGTAAATAATTATAAACATTTAGATTTCCTTATACGTTGGTAATATTAAAAGTATACAACAAATAAAAATGGATCTTTATTCGCTGGCACTCTTAAGAAAATTGGCTTTAAGGATTTCAAGTTAAATGTACTTTTAAAACACTGATTCATCCACATCTAATCCCCCCGTTAAAGCTCGACTAAAAAATTAATAACGCTCCAGATCCCTTTCACAGTAGGAATGAAATACGGCCTTTTAGAGTGGGTAAATAAATACTTACACCACAAAAAAGAAAAGACGGCAAAAAGTATCGGATATTTTCATTTTATCAACCCTCTTTCTACAAGTGTATAAAAAACAAGAACTTTATCTGTGTCTGTCAAGATTTTGTGCCAGAGTTAATGTTTCAATTTTAGAGACGTCATCAAAGAAGTTAACAATGTATAGAGAAATGGAGAATATCTTGTTCAGATACATTATTTAGACGATTTCTTAAAAATAATCGCTGCCTAAGGTATCATTCAGATTTTTTCCATCCAAATCTCTTTAAAGGAAAACAGTTTAACTATATTTACACTCTAGTATGTGGAAATAATTGCGGTCATAGAATTTTAATAAAATTTGGAGGCAGATGTCATAAAAAAATTTGAGGTGTTGGTTTCTTTTAGCATATACGCTAAAAATCAAGTTTCTGGATTCTCATGAGCTTGCTCTACTTATTTTCCCCAATTTACACCCCCGCCCCCTCAACAGAATCATCTCAATCAAATGCCAAGTCAATACATAGGTGTACCAAATTTCAAGTGAATATCTCAATTTTACTTTTACAACCGCTTTAATAATGAAGTGGAGGTGGTGGGGGGTTGAAAAATGTTATAAAAATCGGAGGTCTTGGCTTCTAGTATATACACCAAATATTAAGTTTCTATACTACTACCAGCTTGCTTTACTCATTTTCCCCTATTTATCTTTACTTACCACCAGCCCTTTCGTCGGAATCATCTGAAAATGTAATCTAATTTCAGATGTTAAAGACGAAATATAATCGAAGCACAATAGCATTTCGCTCTGCTTCAATTAGTACCAGTCCTGACAGTCAAAATCGTGCGCGAAAAATTTGCTTTTACGAGCTAAGAATTGCAAGGTTGTGCCATTTAGCGGCACCGCGGGAGTTACCGGGAACCGTATAACTAAACAATTCACTCTAATTTAGATCTATCTTCGGTGTTGTTGACAGCAGAGGCTGTTTATTACAGTTCTCAAGGAGACCTCTATTATTATAGATAAACATGACATATTCATAAATATAAATGAATGGCAGGGCAAGTATTTTGTTTATTAAAGAAGTACCCTCGTCGAAAATATTTTCTCATCAATGCTGCTAGGGAGATTGTTGACGAAGATAAGACAGATGAGAAGGCGCAATACAGAACCTTGAAGAACACCCCTTTTAATAGTGATTTCAGATTGGATTAATTCCCCATTCTTATCTCGTTAAATTACTTCTGCCAACAATTGCAGCGATATCATTAACAGTCAAGTTTGATCAGTAGAATTGAATAATAATTTACACTTTATAATTCTGATAGGTCTATACCCATTAGAAATATAGCTTGATGTCTATTCTGTGAATTAATGAAGTTGCATGAGGTTTGTTATACAGAAGCAATCGTTGATTTCTTCTTTTTAAACCTATTTTGTGATGGGGACACAACATTAAAGCGATCAAAAAAGCATATTAATCAGATGTAAATAACTTTTTCAAATATTTTGCTAATATTTGATAGTAATGCAATTGATTTATAGTTGGAGCTCATATTTTCATCTCCTGTTTCACATTCTATTATTCGGAAACCGGTGCCAAGGGTTGAGTTTATAATAAAGGTGGAGCTATTTCAAAGCTTACCACTTTAAGTAGTGTTAACAGGGTCCTTCATCACGTTAATATTTCTTCAAATATCGTATAAGGCACAATTTTCATTTCTAGTTGTTAAATTATGCGAATTTTGTATACCTAATTCATGTTAGAAAGTTTTTTTTTTGCTTCTCTTACTACTTTCTTAAGAATGTTGCATCATAAGTTGTAAAAGCGACAAGTAACTAAGACTTATTTTTCATTTGTCTGAATAAATATCGCCTTATTTCTAAAACCTCTTGTAAAGAATCCAGCAATTTGACCCTTTGGGGACCTGTTCCACGGGCCACTTAGTGGCAGACACCGGTGTCCGCCACCGGTGCTTAGTTTTAACAAAGCATTGATTCAAATGAGGCCGTACCCACGAGCGACAAAGCACAGCTACTTAGTGTTTCGTTATACCACGGTGGCTCGTGGGTAGTCTTATTAGAATCAATGCTTTGCTAAAACTAAACAATGGTGTCGGACACCGGTGTCTGCTAGTGATGGGTAAAAGCTGTTATTTTTTAATAACAGGTTTAAACTGCTTCTGTTATTTTCAAATAACAGTCTAAAATAATAGTTTAAAAATAACAGTTCGCTGAGAAGTACTGACATTTGCTTATCACAGCGCGCAGTGTGCAGTTTGCTAATGTTATTATTTTCAAATATGTTATGTTATATATCATGCTGCTGCCGCTGGCCGACGGGCACCATTGCCTTGTTAAGTACTAATAATCTTAGATAAGATGCTTTTTAGATGTATGAATTGATGTTTTTTTTCATACATATATAAATAAAATATAAATGATTTTATTTACATACATCGTTTTTTAAGCCTTAACCATTATTATTATTTCATGTTAAATTAATAAAGAAATACCAGCACAGATACATATAGATATGTACCTATATATTATTTCTTTCAAAAATTAATATCATTATTGTAGTAGATATACTCGCGTACTCCCTAATAAAAATTAAATAACAATTTGACTCGCCGATCTCCTACCACCAACAAATAACATATTTTTAAACACATCTACGCGGTTGCGTTGCGATTTCATTATCTGCTGCTGCTGAATAACACTTTAACAGCAGTCAGCAAGAACGTTTTTACTAAGTCGTGTTTCTTATCTGTTATTTTCGCACCTGTTATTTTCGAATAGAAATAACAGTCTGTTAATGCTGCTTACAAATAACAGTTGTAAAATAACAGGTTGTTAAATAATCAACTCATCTCTAGTGTCTGCCACTCAGTGGCCCGTGGATGAGGTCACTTACTGTTAACATCTTTTCTATTCAGGATTACTAACACTAAATTAATCAGCTTATTAATAAATATATGGCAAGCTTCATTTGAGATAAAAACTTTAGCCCATTTTTTAGTTAATAGGTTCGTGTTTGAAGTTTAACATTTTCCATTTTAATAAAATTAAAATATTACATCCATTGTTGATCGGTCATGAGCTTATTACCTACGACGAAATCTTGCAAATCAACGACCTCTAACCCTTCGAACTACCTTTAATAACACTATCCTCTATAAAAACTAGTCTTGTTCACATATTCTTTATTATAATTTCAAGGAATTACTTACAATGGTTTCTTTAACCTTACCATCAATACAAATTCTGAGATATAAAACATATTGTGTTATAAAAATTTATAATATGCAGTAATCCAATATATTTCGATAAAAAAATCACATGCCTCCCATATATTTCTTGCAGAAGAGTTAAAAAAATCTTTATCAAATTAGATTTTTTAAATGTAACTGAAATACACAAAAGCAAAATATTGCCAGAATGATATTGCTAATATACGATTCAAATGTATTGACCCCTCACTTTAACCTCGATTATCTCAGAAGCGGAGGAGCGGAAAAAGATGTGTTCATTATGCGTCTATTTTAAATTATTTACTAAAATTTGAATAATGTACATTGGACAGTTTTGAAGTTCTGCTAAATTATATTGAAAAATGTCCTACTTTTAACATTGGAAATGTTTATGTTCGTATATGGGGGTCAAGTTTCCAGTTTTCATTCAAGGTCAAAAGACAGCGGTGTCGCGGTCGAGTGAGACTGTCATATATGCAACGACTGATATATACTAATGTAACATGAGTTGCATATATCACAGGGGGTCAAGTTACCAGTTTTCATTTAAGGTCGAAATACGGCGGTGTCGCAGTCGAGAGTGGATCGTAGGCTGTTTCTGGACGAGGCGAAGCCTAAAAAATCGATCCTGAACGTTTGGCGGTTTACCTCTGCATCACCCTGTATAGTGGACAATACTTGATAGATTTTAAATGCTACATGAGACAAATGCGCGTCTCAACTACCTGGCAATTTGTTCAGTCGATTAAAGTTTTATATACTAAAAGTGCTCTCCCGTCTCACGGATCTCAGCGTAGATCTTCCTAAAAAATTATCACTTAATGACCCAAAACTTTGAAAATAATAAATATATTTTTGAAAATAATGACTAGAAAATGAAAAGTCCAAAAGATTAATGTCTATTGACTTTTTTCATTAGGTAACATTTTAATAACAAACTACCAAATTAAGCAATATCTGAACCAGGATATTTATTAACCTTTAAGCTTTAAGTAACACCATATATTATATTATGAAATTAAAAAAAAAGGAACAAAATAACACTTGATAAATAAAACAAATGATAAAAACAATTCCTAATAATATACAATAACATCGGCAAGCTAAACATAATACTAATGACCAGAAAATGAAAAGTCCAAAAGATTAATGTCTATTGACTTTTTTCATTAGGTAACATTTTAATAACTAACTACCAAATTAAGCAATATCTGAACCAGGATATTTATTAACCTTTAAGCTTTAAGTAACACCATATATTATATTATGAAATAAAAAAAAAGGAACAAAATAACACTTGATAAATAAAACAAATGATAAAAACAATTCCTAGAATAATATACAATAACATCGGCAAGCTAAACATAATACCTTTTCGGTTTTTTCTTTTCGATGAAGTCTGTAATTGAACTATTTTTTCTTTTATTTATGTTTTTCTCTAACTGGCCAGTGACCTTCAGTTTATCTTCCTCTAATATCTTCATGCATTGGTAGGTGTCAAGAATAGACTTAGCGATACGAGCTCCTTGTATATCTGTATGTGATTGTTTAATATTTTCTTGTTAGTCGTCTTTCGTCTTCTTCAGTCTTCGGTTATTGTTTGTTTAGCGGCTGTTGCTTTGTTACGTCTCTCTTTCTCTTCTCTTGCACGATCTTGTTTTTCTTTTTCCAATTTCTCTTTCGTTATTTTTTCTTTCGTTTGTTCCTTCAAGTAATTTTGGTAGCTTTGGTGGGCCCCTTTCACCTTGTCTATTAATGCCTGAGGTACAATAAATAAGTGTGGTTGAAAATTGTATTCGGCCATTCCATCATGAATTAGGCCTTGCATTGAGGGTGTGCCATGATAACTGGCTTTTGTCACATGTCACGATTTTGATAGATGTAGAAAACCCCCGTTCCACATCGACACTACCATGCTTTAACCACATTTCCGATGTCATGTTATCATACTTGGCATCATTACCATCTTTTTGAATGTCAAACATTCGTCTCCATGGGATATATCACTTTGTTCCTTGATTTTCTCGCGCCATGCAGTGGCCTTTAGTGCCCGCCGGAATTAGAGATATAGGTTCATAATTGGTAATAATAATTTATGGTTGATATTGATGAAAAAAAGTTAAATAATGATAGGAATGATCATTTAATGAGAAAAATGACTTGACTAACAAAGAAAAACAATGACTTTTAATGACATCGCTGAGATTCCTGCATATGCAATATAAGATCTAAGGGGATCATCACAGAAATTCACAGCAAACTATTCAAAAGTATAATGAAACAAAATAGTAATGTTTAGGAAAATCCATTGATTTAGAAGGTAGGGAGAAGCTTGTTACTACTTTTCCGTCAAATAGTTACGGTTTGTTTTCCATGCGATTTTTATTGTGATTTTTACTGAAAGTTTGTTAAATTTTAAACAATTAAAAGGGCTATGGTGTCGTGTGCTAAACGAAGTGGCTCTTCTAGAGATGGTGGTGACAAGAAGAAATTAACGGTGTGTAATGTAGTGTAAACAACAAACAGAGCCGCATTAAAAAAAACAGCTAATTAAATGTTTTTTTTTTAATATACTTAGGTTATATATTTCGTGGCATAGAAAAAAATGGTTTATTTTAGGATAACATTGCACATTTTATATACCAATATAAATAAAAACTGTTACATATTTTTCCTATATTTTTTTTAATATTAGGAAGTTAAATCAAAAAATGTTTTATACAAATCATTTTTTTCTCGCTCTCTTTTTATCTATAAGGTTGGTGTTTATGCTGTTAAATAAGTCATAAAACCATATTATAGGGTGTGATTTAAAAAACAAGTTACTAACTCAAGTCTCAAAATAGAACTTTGTATAAAAATTCAAACCACAAACCTGATCCTTTTTCATTTCACTCTTGTATAAAGCATTATGTAATAGAACTGGTAATTAGAAAGTTATAAAAGATTTACTCAAATCGCATTATCGTACATATTATAATGCACCCGTGCTACATAAATTTGAATTACCCGTGGTAATGCCGACGCGAAGTCAACAAGTGCGTATACGCGGTAGAAACAGAACTGAGGCCATTTTAAATATCCATGCTACTTCACATTCGCTTTTGTCACTGGTGAGTAAAGATCGTTTACTTATCCTTTAATGGATTTTCACGTTTATTTCTTTAATTAATCCTTTGGTATTTTGAATATATTTGATTATTAAATGATGTCATATTATTGAGTTAACGTTGCTGTATAGTTATTTTTGGGAATTAAAGGATATTCCGTGTAATAATTAATTTTTATTGGCGCACATGTTTGTGCGATTTCCGCGTCCATTGGACACATGTTAACTCATTAATTATCGTGGCAATTTTGTATTTTGTGGTCGCATGAGAACACAATACCGTGGTGTTTTGTCATTATTTAGATTATTGTGGACGAGGATTAAACTTGGAAATTATTCAAGGGATAAATTAGAATCTTTGTTTCTTAATCGTGTATAGACAATCTCATCTCATTGAGTCGAAACTTAAAGTCGTTTGGCGCATTTCGTTAACCCCGTGTTAGTACAAGAGGTTAAGAGATCATTTTTTTATTAGTTTATTTTTCGGGAGATTAAACCCATAATTTTGTTTGCTATATTTGTTACAGTATTAGTTTTCTATAGATAGTAATTCAGATATTTTCTCTAAAATTCTAACTAAATTTTGTTACCTTTATTCAAATTTTTTGTGATAACCAGTCAGCTATTTTGTGAACGGCTAAAATTTGATGAGAGTAGACTTTTCTCATTTATTCATTTCATCTATTATATTAATCAGTAGCTTATTCATATATTTTCAGAAGTAAAATTTTATCAATACTCAGGTTTTTTGTTAAATTGCTAATAGTTTGGTTTTGCAGTGACCTTCATTACCATAGATTTTTTGTAGTTTTCTTGTATTTCTTTTTTCTCACAATTTTAAATTTTTTTCTATTATCAACTGGTTCTTTACATTACCCCATTTTCATGTAAAATCCTGAACCAAACCACAATTTAAGCAAGGCACAAGGCATAAATTGAATATCTGGAGTTATCCTAAAAGTATTGGATATCATTCCGACGCAGCGTCTCCTGGAAATCAGCGTTGTCAGGACCTGAATATTACGTCCTCCTTCCCGGGTACCAGTGGCCATCTTCAGGACCAGACCTCGTCGGGATTCCACGTCTCCGCTAAGCTAAGTAGTCTAAATTTAAGTGCAAAATTCAACTTTTGGTCAGAAGAAAAATTGTAAACCGGTTGATCGTTTCTTATTGTAATTTTGTTGTTAATCTTCAAATTTTATTTTTTTAAACTAAATTTTTGTCAGTGTCAAATTTTTCAGATTAATATTTTTCATAATTTGTAAAGAGTTGTAAAATTTTCACTATTTTATACTTATGTTAATATATTATTTGTTTTATATTTGATTTTGATTGTTTTCTCCCCCTGATAAAGTTTGCAAGAGTTTTATTTACTGAATACGCTGGCGTCCAAATTCTTTGTAGTTTATTAAAGTTTTGTATGGTTAATTTGACAAGCAAATAATTGTTCAAAATAAAAAATATAACTCTTCTCGCCACCGAGTGACCCTCGACCAGCTCTGAGCTAACCGGTTGCTACTCTTTCATAGCTTTCTCAACACCCAGCTGAGAAGTGGTGGTTGCAACATTTTTTGAAAAACATATTGAAAATGCCTATTTGGGTAAAAGTACAAGAGTCTTAAAGTATTAGACATCAAAGCAACAAAATTGTATTATTTAGAGGCCAATAAATATATTTTAAAATGTTTATATTGTGTTTTATTTGCATATGTATCCTTTATTCTAGTTCTTTTTGCTAAAACTCTTGCAGTTATTGAATTGATCATTTATTTACGCTATCCAGAGAGACCGTCTCGTCGGGGTACAAAGTTCTCATTATTTTAATTAGTCCGGGTCTGGCAAAACCACCATATTGTTACTACATTTAGCCACGCCTACTGATGCTGTTTCTGTATAGGAAATTTGTATAGGATGTCGTCTCCCTACCTTCTAACTCAATGGGAAAATCCGTACAAGCCTGGAATCCTCACATTTTGTACTATATTTTTTATCCTGAATCTCAAGCTAAACATATTTATGGACGTGCTCCATGAAAATGTCCATTTCGTCGTAATAACACTAAACTACGTGTGTGTGTGTGAATTTATTTAAAGTACTCCTAATTTCGTTAAAACACACGTAAAACACAAAGGAATCCTCTCCAGTTTTCCATTCGTGTTTATTTGGTTAGTGTATAGTTACACTGCCATCAGAAGCACGCAATTATTGTACAAGTCCCCTCTTCAAGAACATTACAAAATATACTTCAGAGGTGTTTTCGAGCACACATCTACAGTCTATTCAGGGGTCCACTCCTTGCGCCACTCCAAGCATACAAATTAATACAAGCAATTAGCATTCATGTTCAAACAAGTTAATGCGAGCATTAAATATTTGACGGTATTTTCTGAGAAACGGAGAATTAGTAGAATTACACTGCACGTTCGGTAGCTGTTCGGGGCGATTGCGATTGTCTGGTGCGCTCTGAAATAATGACCTTATGCCTAGAACGTGGCAAGTTTGCGGAGATAACTGGCAGCACCGTAGACTAATCGGATGCATATGTGTCTTGCCTGGTTGCCTGGGGTGGTCCTGTGAAACGTAACTAACACAGTCAGCCAGGAATTTAGTGGCATGATGGAAGACGTGAGGGGTAACACTATAAAAGTTCCAGTTAATAAAGTTTTAAGTAGAAGGTTTTATGCGTATCCGGATAGTATTTTATGTAGATGTACAATCTTCCTTGATTAAAGTGTCTTGTTTTACAAATGTCAATTACGAGGTAAATCACAAGATTACTAAAGATACGGGTTACGTGGTAACTCAGAAAGAGATAGATAGACATGAAGTCTCACTCCAATGAATTTGCTTTAGATTAGACAGCTATGCAAAAAAAAAAATTCTGGCCTGGGGATCTGGCCACGCTCACTATACAGATTCGGACAATGCAGTTTAGGGTATAGAAATAACGATGTAATTGACCACGCCCCGCTAGTTCCATAAATCGTGAAAGCAGAGGCACACAATGAATTGAATTTAGTTCGGCATGAACTAAGGATGGGTGCGGACGTACGTAATAATTTCTAATACGAAATGAGACAATATATCTTCGTTAAAAGCGAAGAAGTTATTTGTCACATTTTTGACAAATAATTTCATCTATTGAAAACATTTCTGCAGTTTCTTTTTTAGCAGTAAATGCTATGGGAATAAAATAAAAATTCTTATTAAAACCGAAATGAAAATAGAACATTAAAATAAAATTAAATAGCTTGAAAACTAAAATCAACTAATAATTATCAAAAAATAAATTATTCTTATTAAATTACAAAAATAGAACATTAAAATAAAATTAAATAACCCTCAGAAACTAAAATCAACTAATAATTATCAAACAATAAATTAATGAAGTACGACTTCAAACAAACCACCTTGTGCCAAACAATAGACAAACCGATTATACAATGAACCTCTCATATGATTGAGTTGATTTGGAGTAATACTTGCGCAAAGTTGGATAAGTTTTTCCCGTAATTCAACTAAATTATTGGCTCGTTCAAACGCATGTTTGTACGCGGTTTCCTCTAAAAAGCCCCACAGAAAGAAATCATGGGGTTCTAGATCAGGTGACCTTGGGGGCCATTTTATCATTCCCCTCGTGGCTATTAAAAGATTGGGAAATGTTCTTTCCAGAAAATTAAATAACACTTAAGGTATTGTGACTTGGGCAGCCATCTTGTTGAAACCAAATGTCGTCAAAGTTGACAGGAAGATTTTGAACTGCAGGAATTCTTTGGTTTTGTAAAAGTTCTAAATATTTATTGCCATATAAACTGCCATCGATTAGCAGTGGGCCTATAATATGATTGTCTAAAATTTCCGTCCAAACGTTAACTTTTGAGGATACTGAGCTCGCACAGCAACATTCAAATGTTTATTTTTCAGACCAATATCGTACTACGGATGGATTGTGTTACCTATGTAGTGAAAAGGATGATTCATCTGTAAACAATATATTTTTTAAGAAGTTTTCATTCTCATTCACTTTATTTATCATGATTTCACAAAATCCCATCCGTTTGAAATTGTCCTCGGGAAATATTTCTTGCGTTGTTTGAACTTTAAAACAACTGTACCCATTTCTTTTCAAAATATTACTTACAGTTCTTTCCTTCATGCCAACTTCATCCGCAATTTGCCTGCTAGAACAAGGTTCACTAGTTTCAACAAGTGCACAGACATTAGTTTCGCGAATTTCACGTTCTTCGCTCATTTATTGATGACGGGGTTCGGGTTGACAACATTTTTTACAATAATTCACGACACACCCGAAATTCTTAAATTTTTAAAAAATGTATGGAATTATGCTAGCTGAGGGGATTGGTCTGTCTTGATATGCCACAGTAAATAAATTTAATGTGTCTTCAGTGGAATGGCCCCCGAAGTACCACTTCACAATTTGCACTTTTTCTGCAGTTGTATAAACACACGGCATTTTAATAACGAAATTGTGATTAATTGATTTTACTCCCACAAGTCTAAACAGCTACGCTATTAAAAGCAGAATGGGTGCGCTGTTCTCAACTCGACGCGGTCAAGCGATGGCGCTATTCTTTTATACCAATACCCTGCATTGTTCTACAACAAGGCGTGGTTTATCTGCGCAGAAACAAATTTACGTACCTTAAACTAAATTTGCTGAATCTCTCTATTAGTATATAAAAATAACAATATAGATGTACTCCAAATTCTTGGACATCATTGATTGATTGATCGATTTGCCAGCGTAAAGTGGGCATTGCTGCCGATTCCGGGCACCGAGTCTGGAGGTTCGTTCCAACACGCATTCCGGTCACTTGCCGAACGGCCAAATGCAGCAGCCCAGCCGCCCACAACTATATCCTTCACTCGCTGTGACATATTCATACCACGACCGAGCGGCCCCACCTGACCGCCCAACAGACGACCAAACCGCGTGCGGGAACCAAACCTTGGATGTTTTATATACCGCCGGACTGGCACCATAGGCAGGACTGAACATGGGACATGCTTGTCAGCAGCGAGAGTGTAACGCTCACGTTTTAAAACACACTATAAGTTAATTTGTAAATTTCAATTATGTGCGCCAATACGATAAAACGCGCGATTACTCTATTTATAATTTAAATTCAAATTATAAGATACTGGTCTTAGCATTATACGACGTTAAATTGTATCGATTTGAATGACAAATGCTTGACCAATAGCGTGGTAGCTTGTACGACCAAGTTTAGCCAATAGCAGACGAGCATAAGCATACGCCGGTTCGAGAGGAGGCTGAAAAATTGCGTAGCAGACGGTTTGGCCGCCCAGGCTGGAAAAATTAGCCGCCATATATTTGTAAATATCTGTATATAGTGATAATAAAATCAGTAAAGTAGTTATGTTTTGTTATATGTTGTGTTGATTGTGTACCATTGCGCATAGCTACAGCAAGGCAATGTTTTCGTCGAATCAACTATAAGTAGACTTTTCTATTATGTACGCCTTTCGTGATGAAAATGTTGCAGAATTATTGATGGCTTCATTATTTCATTCCACGTTTGGCCAGTAATATTTTCTATTGTATCCAGTGTTACCGTCCGATTAAGACTTCTCGTAATCCATGAGAAGGCTGTAGTGCGTCGATAATTTCGTTTGAACTTTATGGTTGCGTAGTTATACCGTTTTTTTGACATCTCCCGTGTATGTGTAGGCATAAAAACGCAGTGTTCAACCAACGAACAAGTTTATGTCGAACTTACTAATGATCGGTCAATTTTTGTCATTAATTTTACATACAGTTTGTATTATTTCCTTTTGTGTGTCTCCATGTGCACCGCCTCCTGCCCGCATGCGTCCATAGGTATATGGCTTCATGTTTCCTAGAAATCTGAGTTTCAGCTCGCCGCAATGAGCTTTTATTTATATTAACCGTTCCACAGGTAAATATCCATTTACGGTGAAAGTGCAGAGAAGGGCTCTGTCTCGTAGTAAAACGAGCTTTTTTCAGCGGGTTATGGAAGGAGGCCCGAGGGAACATTTTGTACACCTTGTATATTGGTTTGTCTTTGAAGTAATCAGTTTTAGTTTTAATTTCCGTTTTCCAAATTCCATATATTTTTCTATTTCATTAACCTTTCGATTCTAATTTTTATTTTTTCTTTGAAATTTAAATAAAGAAATAAACTACACTAACAAACTAAACTACCAGTTAAACAGAACTTATCTGTTTCATCCGCAGCTGCTGGCTTATCTTCCCTTCTTGGATTTGATTTCTTGCACTTCACTTCATATATCTGTCACTTAGATTGTTATTGTAGGGTGATTTATGAGTTTACAACATGACCCTTTTTGGTATTAATGTATTTGGAATTAATGTAGAATTGTCCACGTTTTAGTTTAGCACAATTTCGTATGATTTTCCACAATTTTAACCGATTTTATTTGAGATTTTGTAGGAGACACTTAAAACGCGTCTGCCCTCTTCGTCAAACGAACTAGTTTTCCTACTCCATATTCCTGTACATCATGGTAACAAATTCTCTGGAATTTACCACTCAGTTGAACTCAGCAATGAGACTGGCTTCTAATATTTTAAATACAACTACTCTATTAGAAAAAACCTCTCCCAATTGGCGAATGCTGCATAGCGTAAATTGGGAGGATATGTAATATCCATGTCTATTACTTCTCTTATGTTAATATTTAACTAAATTTTATTATTTAGAAGGATAATACTACCATATTTACCGGCAACAGCTGACAAGTAATCGTCTTCCAGTGCAAACTGTTTTGACCTTCAATATATTTACATTTGCGATACGACCCTGGAAGGATATCTAAAGAGTTCGCTAATGTCGTGACAATTGGTGCTTCTGATAGGTTAAGGGCTTTAACCCTAACTCGACTTCACCGTGCTCTCATTAACAGTAAATTTATTTCCACGCAATTTGAATTTAATTCTTTTTAAATACATAATTGCGAGGGTTGTCTCAGGTTATAAGGTTGTGTTTTCCATACAACACTGAAAACTGGAAATAATAACGTGTTTATTAATATTGTCTGTCACACAATTACACAATAGTCTGAAGCACACCTTCTACGTCTTCTTTATGCCACTTGGCGTAGTTTGAAACACAGTTCCGCGTTCACTTAACTTGGCTCTAATTCTGGTTACTGTATACCTTACGGAATTCAAAATAATGTATTCATCAGTGTATCAACCATTTAACTTTGATAAACGCTTGTACTAATGATAACCTAATTCTCTTGATAGCATTAGAAAGACATTTCTGGCCACACGGTATAAAAAATAATAATTAGGAAAATGACGATCGGCCATTGCTCAGAAACTGGTTTTAGAAATAATGATTCTCTCGGGACATTTGTGGCTAAATTTAGTTTTTCAGTTGGTGCCATTTTTTGTGCCATTTCCTGATCAATGCTAATAAAGAACTCATCAAAAGATCTGCTTTTTCCTTATCGCTGGTAACTGGTAACTACCTATGCCTATTTTGTTGTTACATGTTCATTATCATTATTAATCTAAAGTGAGAATGTTAACGTAATGCATGTTAAGTTTTAATAGCAAAATATATAAATGTGGAAGGAAACACACGCTGGCATACCCTACTGGCATTGCTGCTTATGAAAATGTGTTTATAGCGAATAAGACAAAAACATATCTATTTCTAGTGATAATATACATACTATATTTTTACGCTAGTATAAACTGTCGGTGTGGCATCTACGGTGATGGTACTTCTTCGTCTAATATCATTAAAAATAGTTTGTTCTTGTCTTATGCATTATAAACACATTTGAGTAGGTAGCAGGACCGGCAGGATATATTACCCATTACTTAGCTATTGTCATTATTGTTTGCTTGCCAACTTAACAGATTACTTCACAGAGAAACTAGTGGCTAGATAAACATCTTCGAAAGTTTATGAAATCATATTAAGTTCGACGTTCGACAAATACTAGTTGCGATAAGTCCATAGAGGGATGTACGCAACAACATTAAAGATCCTTGTAAATATAGGATGGGAATAAACGATGGTTTCTCGATAGGGTGAAAATAGTAAATAAAGATACTGTTCCAATTGCTATACTTACTATCTGGGTTTAGGACATGGACGCAGTAACTTACCTGAAACAAATAAAACAACATTGGTAATATATGGACTGTAACAATAAATCGTTTAAACAATTTGCTAGTTCCAATAGCAAACTCTTAACCAACAAAATTAAATACCTAACTAAAGTGTAAATTAAAACTATAGTGAATATTATACTTTTCGCAGTTCTTTGCAAATAACGTTAGTTTTAGAAAATTACAGAACAAGAAAATTTAAACTTTTTTTAACATTTAAATAATTAATAACTTTTTTATATATAGTGTTATGAATCACACCCCCTTGGAACTGGAAATTGATACGCCTATGCCTACTAGTAAGTGACTGGAAACTTCCAGAAAGAGCCATGGACTTTTCTAGAGTATGGTGGGAGAAGATTCTGGTTCAATCTAGAGGTAATTTCAGAGTATATAAGGCGCGATTACCGGCGCAGAAAGGGAAGTTTATTAAGAAGGCAGTTTATAAAAATGAACAAGTTGAAAAGTGAAAAGTGAGGTTAAATACTAAGTAAACAAAGTGTAAAGGTTATTTTGAATTTGACGTATTGTATAGTCAGTAAATTGTTAAATAAAGTGTTAGTAGTGTTTATCTCTTGTTGAAATTATTTTAGAATCCACGGATTCATACAGGGTGTTTCCTAAAAGGTGGAAAATACGCAACAATAGATTTTCTTCCAAAGCAACAGGGTTCTTCCTCTAGCTAATACTAATTTCAATACAATCGGACTTTTCTCTCTCTTAGGTTATCGAGCTACAAGAAACGTGACAGACGGACAAACGTACTGACAGACGAACATTTTGAAAGTTGTCCAGAATTCGTTCACGTTCGATAAAACGCTATATACTTTTTATATTGTATTTGCGAAGAGTATAAAAAGATAAAAATTTTACTCATTTGTATCTAAATGTCATTGATTAATGAATTATAATTCGAAAAACATTAACACAACCTAGAATATGACTAAATCAATAATTAGTTATACAAAAAAAATGTAGATAAACTATATTTTAGCTCTTAAGGGGTCTACTGTCGGTTTTGCAATATAACAATATTATATAGGTAATTTAAATATATAAATTTAAAGAATTTAAATAATTAATAACTCTTTTATTTATTGATCGATTTTGATCGATGTTGTTCTTCCTCTAGATAACACTAATTTACTGGCCAAATTTCACTACAATCCGACTTTTCGCTCTTAAGTCATCGTGTTTACAAGAAATGTGACGGACGGACAGATCTTATTAAGGTTTAATTAACGCAACGAAGGTGATATTTCATTTCATAATATTTGGTCACCGTTTTTTAAAAGGGGTTTAGCTTTTTTCATTTCTTCTTTAGTAGTTCCAAATTTTTAACTAAAAATCCATCATACACTGCGAAAATTTAAATATGCCGTTTTTTAAGATCACGACTGTACATGGCGGAAAGCTAGTTTCATAATGTACATTAAACCCATAACATTAGTAAGAAAAAAAAAGTTGTACTGTTGGAAATAAATAAAAAAGAAACTAATTTATTACACCAAAATGACAGAAAAAAATCGGTAAAGGTATTTGAACAGAACTTCCCTCTTTATTGATACAAGACGGTCACTCTAAAAAATTATTAATTAAGAGATGTCATATGAGAATTATAATCGCCATGTAGTTAGCCCTATTATTGCAGAGAAAACCTGATAACTTTTCTCCATCATCTACTGTATAGTGGTGGGATTATTTTTTAATTTTCAAAACATTTTTTTGTTGAAATAGGTTAAGAATATAATGAAACGTGGACATTTTAGAATTGAAGAAATAAATGTTTTCCATCATCTATTCTATTGTAGTGGTAAAATAATAAAAAATTAATATTTTTTAAATTTTCAAAACAAATTGCTTTCTTGAAATATGTTTAGAATCTCATGAAACGTGGAAATTTTAAAATTGAGCAAAAACATTTTTTTACATCACCCATTTTATAAAAAATGTTAACAATTTATTTTTAATTTTCTAAAAAAAAATTTTTTGCAATATGTTTAAAATGTCATGAAACGTGGAAATTTTAAATTTGAGCAAAACAATTTTTTTGCATCATCCATTTTATTAAAAAAAATTCTATTTTAAATTTTCACAAAAAATTTTTTTTAATCGGTTTAGAATGTCACAAAACGCGAAAATTTTAAAGTTGAGCAAAAAAAAAAAATTTCAATCACCCATTTTATAAAAAAATTTCAAAATTTTCAAAATTTTTTTTTTCTATTTAAAATTTTCAAAAAAGAAATTTTTTGAGATAGGTTTAGCATGTCATGAAACGTGGAAATTAAAATTTGAACGAAATTTTTTTCCCTTAATCTATTTATTCCCTTTAGACGGTCCACCCTGTATATTTTCCAGTGAAAGTCTAACCATTTCTTCGGTGGTAGTGGCGTTAGCTACCTACCAAATTTGACTGTCTTCCGTCAAGTAGTTTTTTAGTTAATGCACCAACAGACCGACAGACAGACAGACAGATACACTGACAGAATTGAAAAACCTATATTTTCATAATCTACATGATCTGAAACGTGAAAATCCGAAAAAAACTCGGAGGATGATTTTTTCTCGAATACAATACTTCCCTTCGGTATCCGAGGGAAGTAAAAATATACATTTAAATAAGTACACCAGCAAAATTAGTGATTTTAGAACAAAACACTCTGATCACCTTAGAATAATCATAATTAATTATTGCTTTGAAACAAAGCCTAATTATTAATTTTACAAATTGAGTTAAAAAAGTATGTAAAACCTCTGATCATAAAATTAAAACATTACCAAAACTCGGTATCATTCAACCGTTATGGTCATAGATAATGTTTAAGAGGGTTATAGTAAAGAAAGGGTTCAAGGTAGCCGAATGTAAATTATGCCTGAAGAATTTTCCCCTAGGAATAAAAATCAACGTGCTCCAGAATTTATTAACAAAATAATATTACCACCAGTTATTTAAGTTCGGGACGATTTGGGATACTGTTTCCAGGTAAAATGCAAATAATATTTGCATTGTATTCTCTACTAGACAGACATTTTTTTTCTCGTGAGGTACAACGTATGTAAAGTAACTTCTACAAAAAGTTACAATGTTATGCTCTGACTCTGAATGCTTTATCCTCTGCAAACATCGTATTTCACTTTACACGGACGCCACACTTTCACACTATTATGTCGTAAAAGTAGAAGAACGAGAGTAAGCTCTATATAAACTATTTTAATACCTATCAATTGAAAACAAATATACCAGTTGGTTTAGAGCCTAATTAAGTTGCATCTGCTAGTAAAGAGGCACACTCGACTATTCAAAATTAAAACAACTAAAAAAACTGTTTTTATAGACTTATTTGTATGAATATCTACATCTGAAAACAAGCTATTATATTCTTCGTCAATTTACTGCACTTTTAATATAATTGTTGCACATTCATTTTGAAGTCAGGAGAATCTACCTCAGAATCTACAAATTTCCAGGCCCCTCAGGGTCGAACTAAATTTTAGAGGGTATTCTTCACAATGACCAAAATTTTTATGTTTCTAAATCCAAGTCCATTTTTTCTAATGGGGTATCCTGTCTTATTTTTATTATTTAAAATGTTTGGGCAATTATTTCCCCCAAATGCTGATACCTCATACTGACTACTAACTTTTCTCGACAGTTTTTTTATGCGAATCTTATATGTCGATTTTACAAACAGATATGTGCACATAATACCTTTGAAAGAAAAATTAGTAGAGCTCCAGATTATACTCGAAATAAATAACAGAAGAATACTAATAAGTTCCCGACTTTGAACCATTAAAACTTCACTTCTTCACATTACTCCGGCAAAATGTTATTCTAAAGCACATAAGTAAGACTACGTTTCTTGGCGCTGTACCAACACGACCTTAACACTACGAAAACCGTTAGGAAGTGAGCCCTTGTTTGCAAAAGGGGCCCGTGTCAGCAAAATCAGTCCTTTTTATGTTGCCCCTTTCTTTCACCTTGCTATAGTTTGAAATTCGTTTTGAGACAAATGAGAAAAGAAGATGTAAGTCAAAAATAATATCACGTTGCTTCGATTAAAATATTGTTTTTTTCTGTAATGTAGTATACCAAAATTAATAACTCTTCTTATTATTTTTCTTTCAACATTATAGAAAGTATTTTCACATTGAATATTTATAAGCTAATTAAATTAGCTCAAGGATGCTTGAGTGAACTAAAGTACGAAAAGTTTTCATATTTCTTAGGGCGCTTCTGATTGCCTCAGAATAAAATATTCATCGAGTTATTCCAGAGAAAGTGGTTTCTTCATCTACTATTTTCCAAAAAACAACGACGAACTTGACGAGATTTCTTACAATTATTTTGTATGCGGTACATCGATACAGAAACTTTTACATAAGATAAAATTGTAGGAAACAAAATTCTGATTAAAAGATGTATTATGTATGGTTGAAGTAGAGGTTACTTTTCTTGTGGAATGGTAGTAGGAAGAAAAGTGTGAAATTTGGTACGGTGCGAGAAATACTTTTCTAATTTTTAAACAATGAAATTATACTCATTTTAAAAAAATTAAAAGATGAACATTTTACATTACTGCAAAATATGCTTAATTATTTAAAGGATTTGAAAAACATAAAATAGTGATATCTCTGTAAAGAAAATCACAAACACATTAGAGTAAAATAAATTTAAAAAACTTTTTCAAAACAAGTTTTTATTAAAATGCAATAAAACTAAGAAAATAAAATATCAATTGAGTTAATTAGACCAGGCCAATGGTCCTTGCTGACTTATTACGGATGGCAGAATGTTAAACTAAGATCAATGTTATTTCAACAAACAAATCACAAATCTTTTACAGATGTTGATCAATACATTTATCAACATCTGTAAAAAAAATTATGATTTGTTTGTTCAGATAACTTTGATTTTAGTTAACATCCTCCCATCCGCATTAGGTCAGCATGTACCTAATGCTCTAGTCTGGTCTAATTAACCAAGGTGATATTTCATTTTCTTCGTTTTAGTGCTTGTTTTTAAAAAGTTTCTTAAATTTATTTTTACAACGCTCATACGCCACATTGCAGTCGCCATCTTTAATTTTTTATTTTACATTTAACCGTTCCATCACTATCTCATAAGAAACGTATGGGGAACTTCGTGGTCTCGGGGCCATGTGTTAATATTAACCGTTCTCATTTGGAGGGAGACGTTTATTTTTGGATTTCGAACAAATCTGAGGGTGAGACAAGAAAAAACAAAATCAACTTAAATTTTTTTAAGTCATCCTGTTTACGAATATTAATAGGTATAAAATTAAGTAAACAAACAAAGCAACATACAAGAATATAATAATAATAATAATAATAATAATAATAAACCTACAATAGAAACTTATTATCTTGCTTTAGAGAGCCGATAATAAGCAAACCCCACCCTCAGTGTGTGAGAACTTTGGATAATAATAATAATAATAATAATAATAATAATAATAATAATAATAATAAACGTCTGTGGAAACTACGCGAAATTAAAATTATACCAGTGATCATTTCTGTTGATGGAGTTTGTTCAAAACACCTGGAGCCAAACTTGGCTAAACTAGAGCTTCCTAATGGCCTTATAATACTCATACAGACTGCTGTTATTCTACAAACCTGCCACCTAGTAAGGAAGTTTCTATCGACGTAACAGCAGCTGGATAGGGTGAATTCCCTCTCAGCTGATGAAAGTAACCGGCAAGCATACCGAGAAAAAATGAAATAATAATAATAATAATAATAATAATAATAATAATAATAATGTATTTATTCAAATAAGCTGTACATACCAGATATGAAAGGTTATTGGTGGTATAAAATAATGAGAGATACAATAAAATGGTTACAAATTCCAAAGGTTTAAGATTTTATCTCATACAATTTAAAGCACACAAATATTCTAAAATTTAATTATGAACAAAAAATACATACACGTAAGGGGACGACAATGTTGAGATTACTCCAATTTATAAAATTCTTGCAAAGTGTAGATACATTTTTCAATGAGAAATTCTTTTAAAGTTCTTTAGAATTTATTTATGGTGTTGTTTTTAATATTTTGCGGCAATTTGTTATAAATACTTGCAGAACAGTAATAAGGACTTTTTTGAAAGTTTGTTAGATTGTAGTTATTTATTAGAATATCGTTTGCACCTCGTGTGTTATGGTCGTGTACATTATTGTTACAAGTGAATTTATGGAAATGCTGGT
Organism: Stenurella melanura; assembly: GCA_963583905.1. NCBI lineage: Eukaryota > Metazoa > Arthropoda > Insecta > Coleoptera > Cerambycidae > Stenurella > Stenurella melanura. The sequence goes on from OY757313.1 coordinate 111,761,497, forward strand.
GAGCAAATAGGGATGCTTCGTATATAAAGATTGAGGTTACGGTTAAAACATTGGAAGATTTAAAAGTCTCTCTACAAGATTCTAGAGGCCCTAATGAGAACATTAACCTTAGAATTTTCTTTTGAAGTATAAATACTCTTTGTGAAGATGTGATTGAATCCTATAGTAATATCAAGTATTTTAGGTGTGGATAGACAATACCATAATATACATTTATTAGCTCCGATTTCGTTATGACGTATTTCAGATTTCGTAAAGAAAAAAATGCTGAATTCAACTTATTGCACAGTCAATATGGTTTTCCCAAGTTAATTTAAAAAATCCAATAGCAAGTCTTGAAAGTAATGATTGCACTAGACTAGGGTATGTTATATTGAAAACTTTCTATTAGTGTACACTTTCAATTAACCAATAAGGACGACTTGTGGGTGTGAAATGTCCTGTGGTAACGTACATTTCATGAAATCGTCATTTCACACGTTATGGTAGTAGTAAGAAATAAAATTTTATCAGGGTTCAAACGACTAGACATTTAAAAATCTATACATTTATTCTCTCAGACAGTTAGTGTGCCTCAAGGTTCTGTATTGGGACCGCTTCTTTATCTCGTCTACACAGCAGATATGTTCATAAACATACAGCACTGTTCTGTGCAAGCATGTGCCGATGACACCCAACTTTATTTCTCATTCGATCCTAGAAATTACCGCACAGCTACAAACTTGATAAATGTTGACTTGCAAGAGATTTGTAATTTTGCTACAAAACATAATTTGAAAATTAACCCGAATAAATCTACAGTAATGATTTTTAGACAAAATATGTATCTCCAAATGCTGTGTGAAAATATAATTATTTTAATAGATAATAGTAGGCTTCAAACAGCAGAAAGTTCAAAAATGTAGGTATCATCTTTAAATCAAAACTCAGATTTATAACACATGTTAACAAATTCGTTCAAAAAACATACGTTGCGTTGTGCTGAAACATCTTTATGCCAATATACATATAATTAATTATAAAATAAGGAAAAAACTATGTGAGTCTTTAGTTTTATCTATTCTTAATTATGGTATTATTGTGTATTTTTCAAGTCTCGACAAAAGTACAATAAATGGGTTATAAAAAAATCCTAAATACCAGTATTCATTACATTTTTGGACCAAAGAAATTTCACAGAAACGTTTGTAACTTGGACGGCTTAATCTTGAAAATACCTACAAATATCACCTGCTGATGTTTGTTCATAGAGTTCTTACTACTTCAGTCTCGGATTATCTAAAACTTGTAAGTCTAAGAAGTATCCATAATGTAAATATAGGATCTACTGATATTTTGCCAATGCCACAACATACTACTGCGCTCTCTCTTCTACAACACTATATGAAATTTTAATCTGCTTGTTGAGCTAAACTTTGCCCTTTAGATTAAGAAATTGTATCTCCTTTTTCTAATAAAGACTATTTATTATTATTATTTAGGATTCATTTCGTTGAAGCTCTTTAATATATTAAAACTGAACCCCACAAAACTTTCCCAAAGCCAAAGATAGTTGCAACATTTCTAAATCAAAAACAAACTTTCCTAATATTCGCCGTTATAAAAACATAACCCCACCCTTTTCGGTTTAACGTACTTTAAAATTTCAGCAATCCATCTAGTAAGTACACAGCATCGCTCAGCGCTGACAGTATCAAACAAGAATGAGGAACCCCTGCAACCGCTTTTCAACGCTGTTCACACAACGAAAATTAAATTTATGGGTAAATGGCATGTGCATGACAAAATTCTATTAAACAACATTTACCATGCGTGAAGTAATTTGAGTTTAAATGGCTAGTCCAAATAGAGATTATAATATTTTTTTGTATGCAAATCCTTACGGTATTAAAGCTAAAATACATTGTTAAATCGCAAGTATAATCCTCTCGAGTTTTCCTCACATAATATTAAAACACAATTAAAATTCTTGCGCTGTTCTAGTGGAAGGAATCCACAGAATAAGCGCAAGATTATGTATGCCTCGTCGATGGTGGCGGTTCAGTCAGGATGCATTTAGCTTTGTGTTCACTGGACAAGAACAGCTACATATCTGTGGGACGTTGTTATTTGGAATATATAAAGTGATGAGAGATCGCAACAATCGCACATTTTAGGCACATCAGAAAAATATACATGTCGGTTCAGTGGCGCTGTGCTTAGGCTTGCGACCACGGAGTTCCGGGTTCGAATCCTGGTCAGGGCATGTTTAGTGGCGTTTTTAATGTGTTACCGGGACGGTAGTAGTGAGCTTGACCGCTGTGCGTGGTGCAACGTAGTCGCTGTTATCTCTCCAGAGTTCGAGCCTCAGCTGCGGCAGATGACAATGTCTTAAGGAATAGTTATTGTGTTCATGCCTATGTGTACGTATCCTGGTTGAGTGATGGAGTAGCTGTAGATAAACTGTACTCAAAATTCAATCCACTTTCTCATCATGATGCTATCTAAGCATAATGTCATTTTGCCATATCCTGAACACATTTTTAGTTTTCCAAAATTGTTTCTTACATACAAGTAATATAGATGAATATTCACTATTTTTTTTTTTGGAATTGATTATAAAAATATTTAATTTTAAGGAAACCGATGGGTCCCTAGCTTCTCGTTGGGGGAACTTTAAAAAGGCTCAATTGTGGTTTTTACTTGAAAATACGCACTAAATAAAAAATAATCAATAAACCGTTTTTTTAATGTAGACAAATGAAATTTAATTTAATGTATAGAAATATTTTCAATAGGATATTTCCTATACTACACAATTTAATTTGAAGCGTTCTTTGATTTGAAAAATTGTTTAAGGCCCCTTTTCTTGGAGTCGCCCCGATGCTGGAGATACTTGAAACAATTTTGAGTTCAACGAAATCTTGTTTTTAGGCACTTCCTGGTGCCCTAATGAAAAATGTTCCAAAGGACATTATCGATGTAATTCGCCATTTTTAATTGAAATAATTTCAGATGCGAAAACTTTTTTTTCCTTATCTTTTCCCTTTACACGGTTTACCCTGTATATTTTACAGTGAAAATCTAACCATTTCTTCGCTGGCAGCAGCCTCAACTACCTACAAAATTTGGCTGTTCTTCGTCAAGTAGTTTTTTAGTTAATGCACCAACAGACAGACAACAGACCGACAGACAGACTGATGGAATGGAAAAAACCTATATTTTCGTAATCTATATGATGGCGAGTCCTTTTATGTACTTTCTATAAGATAAAATAGAACATCAGTCATTTTGAATTTTTTTATATTTAAAATTGGACTCGTTATCAGCGAATCCCCATACTCCCTTGTATTAAATTTCATGTAAATATGCAACAGTCTTGCAATTATGGCAGCTCTATTGGATTCGTCATTTTATTCTAAACATTAGATTTAGTATCAGCTACTTCGAAGAAAATAACTTACTACCAATTCTAACGCAATCCCAACGAAATTATCACTAGCGCATTCGCAAAAAAATATTTTCTTCGATGTTTGCTCATCTTATACTAGACAAATTGATTAAACCAATTTGGAACCACTATCTACATATTTCATAGGAAGCTATTCCATACACACGGATCGAATCCCGTATAACCAAGCGATATAGGTTTTCGTGAACTATATAGATTAGGCTATATTCTATAAAGATTTCAACTACATAGCGTATTTATAGTACAACTAAATATTTCCTCTACAGACATATTCTCTATTGAATCTGTACAGCGACTATAAAGCGTTATCTGTATATATTCTCTCTGTATAGAATATATGACTTACATTTATAGCACATATAAAGTATCGTTATTTTATCGATAACTCATCAATATAGGCCCTGTAAAGTTGTCCAATAAAAACTTTACTGTTATAGAAAATGTATTACAACTTTATTAATATCTGTATGCCATCTATACAAATGGCTATAGATATTTTATACTAAATAGGTATATCGAGTCTTTATATAATCGATACTGATATTTCCTCATTTATCGCACATCTTGAGTAGGATTAAATTATAGACGAGATAACGTAACTGTATAGATTCTGTTTAGTTTTCCATATAGAATATGTTTTATAACTTGCCTGGTCAGTACAGAACTGACGCGCATGACTGTTAAATGTGAGGTTATGTATTCAACGATTTACTATTCTACCTGCAAAGTAGTGCGTAGAAGAATATAATATCCATTATCCATATAACGAACGTTTATAGCTCTAGGTGTCTGGAGTAATGTTCTTGCATCCAACGGTAGTTCAACATGCTTCACATCGTATCCCAAAATTCGTAATAATTTAGAAATATGGGTTAATTCAATATTAACGTTTATTGCCATTTTATGTAATTTATCGGAAAACGATTTCCTAGTCAGTAGCCGCTCATCAACCTCAATGTTATCATAGGACGATGATCCTGATGTATCTGCTGTATTTGGAAATTTCATTATCTGTGGAAAAATTGGTAGCCATTACATTATTTGTTTCTTGCATATCTGGAACCAATATTTCTATAAAACAAATTTATTCATTGATTATTTGCCAGTGCAAGGTGAGCATTGCTGCCGATTCCGGGCATCCATGGAGGTTCGTTTCAACACGCAACTTGGTCGTCCGCCGAATACGTCTATCGTCTCCTTATTTATTCTTCCCCAAGTCTTATGTTTCTGAATCTAGCAGTGTGCACCTCCTTCCACCCGCTTGTGTTCACTTCGTTTGTCTACCAAGACAAACATACATTCAGTCGCCGCAGGGAGTCTTCTTTTTTATTAACCATTCCACAGGTAAATATCCATTTACGGTGGAAGTGCCCTATCTCGAAGTAAAAAAACTTTTTTATGGCGGGTTATGAGAAAGAGGCCCGAGAGAATATTTTGCACACCCCATATATTAGTTTGTTTCTATAGGAATTACTTTCAACTGCCGCTTTCCAATTCCGGGTATTTTCTATTTCATTACCTATATTTAATACCTTTTCAATTTCACTTTAAAACATTTTTTCTCTGTTGTGTAATAAACTAAAAACTAATAAAGAATTACAATTAATAGACTAGACTTGTCTGTTTGCCCCCTATGTGTGTTTATGTTGCCAGCTTCCTCTTTCTTCTGTAGCATTCCCATACTACTTGCACTCATTTTCATCCTTCCTAAAAATCAGCATGTTGTCATTCAACTCTTTTCCATCCCTCCAGATGTTGTTAAGTGGGTACCATCCACTTAAAAACTTCACTGAACCCTTGCTAGTTGATGCACGTTTAGCCACTTTTACACTTCAGGATGTGACCGAGTTATTCAGATACAATTCACCACACTTTATTTTTAACTCAACATTCAACAAGGTAAGTATATGATATTTGAAGTTTTCTATCAGTTTATCAGTACAGTAAAAATTATGAAGTTATGTATGCTATAAATTTCAGAAAAAATACATACAGAACAAATATTTTTTATTGTTATTTAATCGCTGCATATACTTAAATACACTAAAGGTACATTGACGTATACATAACTAATAATCTACGCGCATTAATTGCTTCAGTAAATTTCTCATGCAGGCTGCTTCCTCTTTCTTCTGTAGCATTCCCATACTACTTGCACTCATTTTCATCCTTCCTAAAAATCAGCATGTTGTCATTCAACTCTTTTCCATCCCTCCAGATGTTGTTAAGTGGGTACCATCCACTTAAAAACTTCACTGAACCCTTGCTAGTTGATGCACTTTTAGCCACTTTTACACTTCAGGATGTGACCGAGTTATTCAGATACAATTCACCACACTTTATTTTTAACTCAACATTCAACAAGGTAAGTATATGATATTTGAAGTTTTCTATCAGTTTATCAGTACAGTAAAAATTATGAAGTTATGTATGCTATAAATTTCAGAAAAAATACATACAGAACAAATATTTTTTATTGTTATTTAATCGCTGCATATACTTAAATACACTAAAGGTACATTGACGTATACATAACTAATAATCTACGCGCATTAATTGCTTCAGTAAATTTCTCATGCAGGCTCTGTATTGTTGTGATATCAATTCGATAAATGCCAACTTTATTCTGTCTATATCCAGAATGTATTCAAACCCGTATGGTCACTAATAGGCTATCTTTATCGAGTAAAGATTTTAATATAGACCTAATACAAGTTATATACAGATTGGTTATACGGGATTGAGTGCATCCTCATTTTAAAAGATTTTAAAATCGATTAAATCTGATTCAAAACTGTTCAAAATAAATAAATCAACCAAAGCCTCATATTTATAGAAAACCTGCCATAAAAAAGTAAGAACATTCAATCGATGAAGTGTGTAACGAAAAAATAATTTTTTCGTTTAAGCACCCGTGCTAAATAAAATTTGAATTACCCGCCGAAATAACGACCGGAAGTCAACAAGTGCGCAAACGCGGTAGAAGCATCATTTGAAATATCCCTGCTAGTTCACTTTTGATTTCGACCTAGGTGAGTAAAGACTGGTACTTGTTCTCTAACGAATTTTCACGTTTATTTCTTTAATCCTTTGATATTTTGAATATATTTGATTATTAAATGATGTCATATTATTGAGTTAACGTTGCTGTATAGTTATTTTTGGGAATTAAAGGATATTCCGTATAATAATTAATTTTATTAACACACATGTTTGTGTGATGTCGGCGTCCATTTGGACACATGCTAATTCATTAATTATCGCGGCAATTTTGTATTTTGTGGTCGCTTGAGACACAATACCGTGGTGTTTGTCATTATTTAGATTATTTGTACGAGGATTAAACTCGGAAATTAATCAAAGGATAAATTAGAATCTTTGTTTCTTAATCGTGTGTAGACAATCTTATCTCATTAAAAGTCGAAACCTAAAGTCATTTTGTCGCATTTAGTTAACCTCGTGTTAGTACAAGAGGTTAAGATATCATTTTTTATTAGTTAATTTTTTTGGGAGATTAAACCCATAATTCTGTTTGCTATATTTGTTACAGTATTAGTTTTTTTCAGATAGTAATTCAGATATTTTCTCTCTAATTCTAACTAAATTTTGTTACCTTCATTCAAGTTTTTGGTCATAACCAGTCAGCCATTTTGTAAACGGCTAAAATTTCATGAGAGTAGAGTTTTCTTATTTATTAATTTCATATATTATATTAATCAGTAGTTTATTCATACATTTTCAGTAGTAGAGTAAAGTAAAATTTTATCAAGACTCAGGTTTTTTATTCAATTGCTGATAGTTTGGTTTTGCAGTGACCTTCGTCACCATAGTTTTTTGTAGTTTTCTTGTATCTCTTTTTTCCCACCATTTTAAAGTTTTTATATTATCAACTGGTTCTTTACATTCCCCTTTTTCATGTAAAATCCTGGACCAAACCACCATTGAAGCAAGGCACAAGGCATAACTTGAATATTTGGAGTTATCCTAAAAGTATTGGATACTATTCCGACGCAGCGTCTCCTGGAAATCAGCGTTGTCAGGACCTGAATATTACGTCCTTCCCGGGTACCCGTGGCCATCTTCAGGAACAGACCTCGTCGGGATTCCACGTCTCCGCTAAGCTAAGTAGCCAAATTTATGTGCAAAATTCAACTTTTGGTCAGAAGATAATTTGTAAACCAGTTGATCGTTTCATTGTAATTTTTTTGTTAATATTCAAATTTAATTTTTTTTCTAAACTAAATTTTTGTTGTTTAACTAATTAAATCAAATTTCACCATTAATATTTCTACTAAATTGTAAAGTGTTGTAAAATTTTCACTCTTTTATACTTATGTTAATATATTATTTGTTTTATATTTGATTTTGATTGTTTTCTCCCCCTGATAAAGTTTGCAAGAGTGTTATTTACTGAATACGCTGGCGTCCAAATTTGTATAGTTTATTAAAGTTTTGTTTAGTAAATTTGACAAGCAAATAATTGTTAAGAAACAAAAATATATAACTCTTCTCGCCACCTAGTGACCCTCGACCAGCCCTGAGCTAACTGGTTGCTACGCTTTCATAGCTTCCTCGGCAGCCAGCTGAGAAGTTGTGGTTGCAAGTGTACACTTTTAATATAATTTATTTTAAGAACGATGCAAAATATAAATATACAAAAAAACAATTCATTAAAAACATAATTGTATGTGCAGCATAAACAATTTTTTTAATTGAAATCGACAAAATTTCGCTTTAAAATTTTTCTACGCCGCAAGCTGTTTTCCAGAAATTGCTCGATGCGATGTAGCTGCCGGACGCCACATAATATTCTCAGAATGCTCGGACTCATATTATACCCGAATTAAATTATTCCGGGGAAAATATTTCCCGACATTCGCTGCCTATTTTGTTCCTTGCCAGTTTTTAGTCGGGATCGAGCCTTACATATATACGTATAAGATTTTAGGATATTTTCAATACGTTTCGCAACCCCATATCGTATTTACCAGTCAGCGAAAAGACCCCAACGGTAGATAGTCAGCAGGATTTCGAATAATCGATATCAGACTCAGCTGTGCTAAAGCGCTTTTGGTAGAGGTGAGGGATAAAAACTACACAAACAAGGCTGGATTTTCTACCCTTTTTATTTCTTATTATTGGAATATTGAGTAAATATGGTGAAAATGACGGTCTTATACAGTATCTCGTTTTTATAACAAAAAAAAGTATTTTAAGGGAGGGGTCAACAGAATCGGTCGTGTTATTCCAAATCTCCTAACATTAGTTACATCTACTGTTATATTAAGACAATGATACAAAAAAGTTGATTTGTTACTCTCTCCATTTGCAAATATTTTTCATCAGATCCATCTACAGTTGATGCTGTTAATCTATTTATTGATTTCAGGATAAACCCTATTTACAAAACTATGCAATATTTTAAGGTAGTATGAATACACAACTATATCAGACATTGTACAGATGTTTAATACAAAGTGGTTACAATTGTTTGACTTGACTTAAATCAGAATCGATGATCCATCGTAATGTTGTACGTAGGAGGTAACTGGAGAGTATCTGAGAAGACGAGGTCAAGGCAGAAAAAGCTCAACCACGGCTGTAAATGATCGATTTATTTACACATAGTAGAGGTTCAGAATACAAAAAAGTCGTCCAGAAATGTATTGCGTTGAATATTGAAAGGTAAAAATGTACTGAGTACTTTATTATATAGTACTTAGCATGTATATTGTATATAGGGTGTTTTAAAGTTAAAGGTGCATACGTTACTTGTGGATAGAGAGCACTTTGGCGGTTCCAAATTACCCGGCATGAATGCATCCATCGGCCTTCCTTACTGAGATACAGGATGTTTTGTTGATTTTGGCCAAATCTTTCTTAGATCATAACTATTGAACCACGCCGTATAATCGGTTCATACTTAGAACATATGTTTCACTTATTTTTCTTGATAGAACTTCATAATAAACCAAAAAGAAATCCAGGTCCGGCTTAATAAAAAATTGACGGTATTTCAAAATTTTGTAGATCTGTTTCGATACTCGAAAAGAGCGGAAAAAATTGAATAGAGTACCTATCTCACTTAATTTGTTTGCGCATTTCATTTATCAACCTTGATTACTTGTCGTAAATCCAATTTCATTAAACTGGTCGAGACAGTTGGAACTTGAATATTTACTTCAGGGTTTAATTAACAAAAAAATTTAACTTGCAGTAGTGACAATTCTTACACTTCGAGACTAAGTAAGTAAGTGAATTTTTGTAAAATAATGTTAGGAACAATGTAGTTCACCTGATAATCTATCAGGGAGAATATGTGGCCCAATCAAATGATTGTTGAAAACACCGCACCAAATACATACATATTAACAGCAAATCGATGTTGGGATTTATTCTGTCTTATAGCATGTGGATTCTTTTCTGCCCAAACATGTGAATTTCTTAAATTATAAACACCATCTCTTGTAAATTGGGCCTCATCTGTAAACAGACATCTGTTAAGAATGCTTCGATTCCGAATAATCCAATTACTACTAAAACTTAAGAGACGATTTTATAACATAGCTGCTTTGTCGTCAAGTAGGTAATGTTGAAAATTTTAGTATTTGACAGTTCATATTTACTGGTTCGACATACTTGCATTTTATTATTCTAAAATATTTGTTATTTGTATTAATATTATTACCCACATTACAAAATACATAATATGCCTTATAAATTTTCAAATGGTGAATATGTGGATATAATCTATGTGTATGGATTATGTGATGGCAATGGACAGGCTGCTGTGAGAGAATATCAAAGAGGATTTCCTGGGCGAGGAATTCCTGATCATAAAACTTTTGCTAGAGTTGTCAATTATTCTAAAAATCATGGTCGGTATCAAACGGCTACCTTAAATGAGCATCAAGTAAGACAACCTTTAGCTGTAGAAAAGAATATACTAAATATTGTTGCAAATAATCCGAAAATTAGCACAAGAAGAGTGGGTCATGCTTTAAGTGTCCCACATGTCAGTGTTTGGAGAACACTAACAGAAAATAATCTGTCTATTTCATGTTCAACAGGTTCAGATGTTAGAGGAAGGAGATGAAGTTCATCCGTTAAATTTTAGTAACTGGATTTTTCGGAATCGAAGAATTCTTAACGGATGTCTGTTTACAGATGAGGCACAATTTACAAGAGATGGTGTCTATAATTTAGGAAATTCACATGTTTGGACCGAATAGAATCCACATGCTGTAGGACAGAATAAATCCCAACATCGATTTGCTGTTAATATTTGGTTTGGTGTTTTCAACAATCATTTGATTGGGCCACATATCCTCCCTGATAGATTATCAGGTGAACTTTATTTAGACTTTTTGCAGACAAATTTTCCCGTGTTATTGGAAAATGAAAATATTGCGGGAATGTATTATCAGCATGATAGCGCTCCACCCCATTTTAGAGATATTGTGAGAAATTTCCTAAATGAAAATTTTCCAAATATGTGGATAGGTCGAAGTGGACCTCGCCAATAGTCTTCAAGGTCACCGGATTTCAATCTTGTTGATTATTATCTTTGGGGACATTTAAAAGCAAAGGTATTATGACGTAGCCATTACTAGTAGAGAGGAACTTTTGAAACGCGTTAATAACGCTTGCGTAGAAGCTAGAAATAATCCAGATATGATTAGACGTGCAATTAGAAATATTACTACTAGAGCAAGGAAATGTATTCAACGAAATGAAAGCCACTTTGAACAGTTATTGTAGTTATGTATTTATTACTTTCACGTATTTATTGTTATTGTACAATGTACATACATGCATTAAAAATAATATTACTTTAAAATGTAGACACACAAAATTAAGTAGTATTTTGATTTGTGCGCAAATCTACATTGTTTTCAAAATTACTTTACAATAGTTCACTTACCTAGTCTATAAGTGAAACAACTGTCACTGCTGCAAGTTATATTGTTTTGTTAATTAACCCTGAAATAAATATTCAAGTTACAACTGCCTCGATCATTTTAATGAAATTGGATTTACGGCAAGTAATCAAGGTTGATGAATGAAATGCGCAAACAAATTAAGTGAGCTACTCTATTCAGTTTTTTTCGCTCTTTTCGAATATCGTTTCGATCTACAAAATTTTGTCATACAACATATTGTCAAATTTTTATTAAGCCGGACCTGGATTTCTTTTTGGTATATTATGAAGTTCTATCAAGAAAATAAGTGAAACATATATTCTAAGTATGAACCGATTATACAGGGTGGTTCAATAGTTACGATCAAAGAAAGATTTGTCCAAAATCAACAAAACATCCTGTATCTTAGTAAGGAAGGACGATGGATGCATTAATGCCGGGTAATTTAGAACCGCCAAAGTGCCCTCTATCCACCAGTAACGTATGTACCTTTAACTTTGAAACACCCTGTATACACCCCCTAAATTCGTCTGGCTATGTCGGCGTACAAACAACCCTCAAGGGTGAAAATCCAAATTTCTAATTTTTGATGAATTATGTATAATAACAATGTTATGGCTATTTATAGGCAAGAGAATGTATTGTTCAAAGTGTAAAATATTTTCTAAAACCTATCGCAGCTCTCTTATTACTGTTATTACACAAATCTTTACATCGTTATTTTCGCAATACATTCCACTTGTGATTGTATGTAGAAGACTTTTTAGATTTGGTCTATAAATAAGCGAGTTTCAACTATCAACTATCTCTACTTCTGTCGTTTTGCCTCTTGTATATGCAGTCTCATAAATAGTTTTTTCTGCTGTTTGCAAAATCCCATCAAACATTTTGACGCGTCACTGTCCATCAATCTACACGAAAAGTACAAGAATCGCATAAATAACTTAAAAAGAGCCTCAAATATATTTATTCGATTAGAAGTAAGTCGTTTTATTAGAAACCGTTATCAAAGAGAAAATAGATATAAATGTAATGTAATGTATCAGACAACAATGCTATTTTATATTTAATAATCTGAATGAGCATTACTATTGCTGGATATACAAATGATATAATATTGAACATATCATACCAAGAACGCCTGCTATTTATTTTCGAGAAGTACACATCAATAGAATTTGTTGAACTTCTTCAAAGAAGTTTTAGCAGCCAGGTTCTTACCAATGCCTTGGAACTTGCATTAAATAAAATAAGAAAAATATATCATTTCTAGCTAAATCCATTTATGACCAGAGAGAGAACGATCTATACAAAAATACAATTTAGGTGGTAAGATATACAGGGTGTTCTTTAATAACGTGCTAATATTTCAGGGTGTGATTCCTTAGGTCATTTGATGAAGAAAAGTTCATATGAACATACGTCCGCAACGGCTTCAATTTCTTTGCTACAGGGTGTTGAAAATTTTTTCTTCTAATCGTTCTTTTTTTAATCTCAGAAAGTATTTTAGATATTATTTTCAATTTTGGTATGTATTAATATGATATAGAGCCACATATTTCAATTAGAAAAATTATTTTATCGCTCCACCAGTGGCGTCTCTGCGAGCATGATATTTTTACCAAAAAAGTGGTACGCTACTGACATTTTTCCATGTAGATATTTTTCCTGATTAGCCTGATCAATTCTACATGAAAACGGTCTCTTGCGTTTTTCTCGTCAGATGCACAGTTCCTGATTAAAACAATTAAATTAATGTTGAAACTAATTACACAGGCACACACAAAAAAAAATGTCGATTCCACGGACCAAACCAATCATCTCCGGAGTATTTTGGCTTGCTGAACCCGAATCCGGTGTCATTTTTACCCCACCACGTCACATTTTTTTTCTATCCTCAGAAAATCTTTAGAAAAATGCAATTTTTCCGTTTTTGCATTTTTCTAACTGTAGAATCCTATGGGGTAAATATTTTAATATCTGGAGCCCAATTCATGAAATAGTAGGAATTATTTCTCTTGAGAGCTTGCCGTAATTCTCTCAGGATTTTGTGTTTCTTAAGTACAATGAGCAACATGCATGAATTTTAGAAATGCATTAATTTATTACTTTTTCGTTATATATGTTATATAAGTTGAGAAAATAATGAAGAAAAGGCATAAAAAAATGTGTAGCCTAAATAATTGACTTTGAAATTTAAAATTTTATGGAAACATCTCCACGTGACTGAAAACCCTGGTCTGACGTCATTCGGCATAATGTCTAATGGTCGTCTATCTGCAAAGCGCTAAATCGTAAATTGTTTTGTGTTTTGTAAATGTGTATTGATATTTTCATAAAAGAAATCATTCATTTATTTATTTATTTTAATTATTATGTGGTAAAAATGACGGACAGTGGGTTTTTACGGGGCAGAGTGACAATTTGCCCGTTGTTGATGTGTTTATGATGACAAACTTTTTTGCTACTAATACTGATTTTATTAGTGCAGAAATTAGAGGTACTAAAGCAACAAGGTATGTGTCATTCAGTATTCTAAACATTAATTCAATTGTGCCCATTTTTATCCTTTTACTGTAGTTAAATATAGCAAATTATTTATATACCTAACCTCAAAATAGGTAAACAAGGCAATGTTTTAATGTTACATTAATAATTAATATTTTTCATCTTAGAATGCTCTACTTTTTTATATAATAAATACCTCCCGTCACTTACTAAGTACATACTTATAGGTAGATAGGTACATTAATATTAATAGTAAATAACTGTTGACATACATAGGTATATATAAAATATATAACTGGATAATATGTAGAACGTCGAGAAGTTACATTATTCCCACCGTTCTTATACATTTATGCATTTTAATTCAAGGTTCCTATTAACAGAAGTTAGTAAACTTTTGTATTCCTATAAATAGGAAAGTGACCAAATTCACCATGATATGTAAACAAATTATCACAATAATATTAGGGTTAGGTACATATTTTCATAATATTATTATAAAATAATTAGTTTTAATGGGTAAATTTACATCAAAATGATCCTGGCAACAATATAATCTTGAGGATGACGATAATTCTGCATTTCGGTCATCTCGCCTCATAGCTCTGCACCATTTCTTCCTAACTTTATCGCGTCTAGGCACATTAAAAAATAACTTTTCTGGAGTTTTTATTGTATTATTTGTACATTTGGGCACAATGCAATATTTATAGCTACTTTTCTTTGTTTTTTCCATAACACAACATAAATAATGTGTACACATTCGCAATCACAATACGTTTTCGGTCGGTGCGATGTGCCCGCTGACGTCACACACAAGTAGCGCGGAAACTTCTCCATTTAAACGTAGTTAAATTGACAGCTGCGGTAAATAATTTTTGTAACCTTTAATTAGAACATTAAAATAAAATACTGGAAAAATAATGTTTTTAGTGATCTATTCATCTGCGATGTTTTAAAAAATTATGCATTTTGCTCATTGGATTTTTGAAAAAAATTGTAGGAAATATTTTCTCTTGATACTAACGGAAAAAAATCTTAATGGCTTTTGACAGATAATGTGAAACTTTTCACGTATCCGATATTAGAGAATGCAAGAGACTTTAAAATTCGACGTCTTTATTAGCTGTTGCAAAAACTAGTACGACCATACTTTTCTAGGAGATAGCTACATAATGAGGCCTGGGACTGCTGTTATGTTTTGGCAAATATTTTTCTGAGTATTTTATCTTATGTGAGTCAGAGCTCCCCCTCTGTCCCTTTTGGCGCTAACCGCCCCAGAAAATATAAAATTTTGGAACAGCATAACACTTTGGGGCTTGGTGCTAGTTGAAGCGGGTATCTTGGCGATCAACATTCGATATATGCCAACATTTCTTCTCCGTGCAATTGGCAGTACTGGCGACATCAATTATGGCCAAAATTAAAACGTAGTATAACACTTTCTGACCAGGCGGAAAATGTTCGCTGTCAATGCTCACTGCTGGAAAACCATATCCCAACATCTTCTGCTTGCCCATTTTCCAGATTTTTGGTAAAAAATTGGACTTCTGAACAAAAACGGGCAAATCTGGTGTTTCTCAAAAAAAAAAAATGTTGGCATCTTCTTAAACTCGTAGTTTTTGTACCAAAGAATAGTCTAGGTGAGCGCCAACAATGTTTTCCCAATGTAATCCTCAAAATCCCCAAACATTCAGATACCGATTATTATTAATTAGGATAATTTCTCGGTCATTACTCGCTAAATCAATTTTGCATCCTTTTTGGTATACTAATCGGCATTTGTGCGTGGCCACAACAAAACAAATAATTAACTAAAGATTGAGGAAGTGGAACGTTCCGTCAGTGGCCACATCTAAAGAATTAAAAAAATATCATGAAAAAAATATACAACTGGTAAAACGGATTAAAGCTGATGAAAAAAGTGAGTTTAAGAAAAATCAACAAAAAAAGAAAATAGCCATGTCATTATCTGACTTCGAAACAACAGAAGAATGGAAGGGATCGGACGCTAGTATGGATGACGTTATATAAGGATCATAGAAAAAATTAAAGAGTATGAAGGTGAGGAGCGAGGCGAAGATATACCTACGCAAAAAAACTATGAAGGTGGAGACTATGTTATTACTACCTTTCCCAGTGGGGCAAAAAGATGCTTAAATATATCTCGTAATTCAAGAAATTTTACCAAATAAAGCTGAGATTGTAGTAATGAAATTTTGCAAAGACGCAAAGACTTCATTCGGATTAAACGAACAAGATGTTAGTTATACATTTTAATGAGATACTTGAAAAACTTGATTTTCTTAAAATGATACATTAGATAAGAGATCGCTTAAAATATGAATTAAAGTGATGGACATTGATGAATAAAGACAAATTTATATTTTTTGGTACATTATATTAATGTGTTAAAACAATGTGTTATTATAAAAATACATAAATTATTATTGATAATGTCGATTAATACATTACAATATCTATACAGGGTGTAATTAGTTTCATGTCATTAAAAAAAACTGGTAATAGGGACCGACTAGACAAACAAAAAACCTATATGACCTTTTTCTCTAGGGGCACTTTGAAAAAAACTGACGTGGATTTACATTTTTAATGTTATGGTAGGAAAGATTTGAGAACCACTGTTTTTCAGGGTCAATGGATGTTATAGTTCCAAATATTAGAAATAATAAAAAACTGTAATACCCGAACTTTTTATACCACTAATTATGAAAATGTAAATAATTCCTTGTCTTTCGGCACAACGCAAGCATAGCATGGCCGCAGGGGTTTAAATAGCATTTGTTTACATGTGTTTTTTAATTTGGAACAAACCTATTATTGTCGTTTATAAGAATTTATAAAATTTAAAAGTAGTTTATTAACATTTGTAACATTGTGTTAAAAGCTTAAAAAATTAGTAATTGTTTTATGAAATTGGAAAACGAACAGTTAGATGTCCGAGATACGATAACAGAAAATAGTTGTGTATTTTAAGTTAGGAAAAAATCTGATTTTTTTTTAACGAATTGAGCGCATAATTTTTCCCAATCAGGTATCGAAAACTAAAAATCAAGTCTTTTTTCTCTATGAAAATCAATGTAAATATTAATAAACAGATAAAAACAAGACAACGAATACTAATAATAATAATCATACCTTTAATGCCCAATAGGTAACACCCAATAACTGAACAATTCTTTTGAATTTTTTTACAAAAATTGTTCGAAATGACCTCCATCTCCACGTATGCACATTTCAGTACGTCGAACTAATAACATACTTACTCCGTTCAACTCATTTGGTAAATTAGGATCATTTTTTATGGTTTCTATGCACATTGAAATACGTCGTTGCAATTGTTCTAAAGCTCTTCCGCACCAGCTGCATTTCCACCCCTTTCTCCATGTACCAAGTTCATATCCGCGAGCTCTGGATAAGTGTAATCTCACATAATGTCCAAAATCTGCGTTTTAGAACACCACACTAAACTGTAAATGAACGTTATCAATAAAGAAAAATTTGATCCAAAATCCAAAAAGTAACACAAAAAGCACAAACGAGAAGTAGTATCTTACGTAATCAAGCACTAACGACTTGAACGATAAGTCAATGAAATAAATCTTAACATAAGTGGCACAAAATTCAAAAGAAAACAGACAAAACCAAGGAACGGGTACGTCGCGTCATGCGTGCGTTCTTTACCAAGTAAGGACAAAACTGAAATTATTACTTGAGAATATTACAAGGGAGAAATAGCACGCCTAATAGGATAATTGGCCGCGAAGAAGCAAAAAACATGACGATGTCCTCTGTCGGTCGCTTTTAACTGCTTTGTCGACATAGTCATATGCAGGAATGTCAGAGTATCTCGTGCGACAAGACGCCAGGCAATAAGACCTACCCCAATATTCCAGCAGTTCTCAAAAAATTTTATTGTAAATTTGCGATTTTTTTTTTTTTTCTCCAAAACTATGAGCTTTAGACTCCATGTTATATAAGGTTTTTTTGTTTGTCTTGTCGTTCCCTACCACCAGTTTTTTTTAATGACATGAAACTAATTACACCCTGTATGTCAACTATTGGAACTTTAACAAATGCTCTACTTATTTGTTTTATATGAAAACATTATTCTCCTTAATTGACTTTAACAAAACATTACAAAACTGTTAACTTTGTTATACATATCTGTAGCATTAACAAGTTTGTAAAAGTAATAATTAATTTTTCCAGCACAAGATGGTAAAATAATGTGCTTAAACTGCCAACTACTGGTAGGTACGTTTACCTTACGTGTACCAAATTTTAAATGAATACTTAACGAAAATATTAGGGGGTGATTAGGGACTATAGAAAAATAGTGGAAAATATTATTAAAAAATCTGAGGCCTTGACTTCTAGTATATACCACAACGTGGATGTGAAAGTAAAAACTGTAGAAAAAATTATTCTCAAAGAAAATGTCTGATTTGACGACAAAGTATGGAAACATAATATGTACGATAAAACCGGGAAAATCTAATGTTAGGAAACAATAGAGTATGAATACAATGATGATGTCATCATCAGAAAATTATTCTAGAACAAACAAATTATCTTTAACTATCCATTTCCAGCTAAATGAGTTGTGGATTCCAAAGAACCCATTGACATCCTAAATAAAACAGGTAAACCAACATTTATTAGAAAAAGGTTGCGTGCTCCTTAATATATAAAGAATCAAACAAATATCAATTACTGAGTAATCCTGTTCGGAGAAAATAAATATCAGATTATATTTCTATTACTTTAAATATTCTTGGTATAGTTACATTTATATCGACTTAACAACTAATTGTGTACTTAATATCATGCAGCTTAACTAGCTATGTTTCTTCGAAAAATACAATTCTAATGATAGTTTTCTAGATGCTTACAAAGAAATTAATTTTACCTTTAAGGTATATAAAAAACTGAATGCCGGAGAAAAATTCCAATGAGAATATGAGAAGAATTTACAGGACCGTCGCAAACGACGCCGAAAAAGAGAAGGCTGAAAAGAGGGGATAAATAGCACCTTAAGAGTGATAAAACAGAAAACAACGGAAAAGGTTAGGAAGTGAAAAGCGATGATAACGACAAACTAGCAAAAAATGCCTCTTGAAATTTAATTTAAATACCAACTTTAAACCATCTATCTAATATATGTTAAACATCAAATATCTGAATTCCAACCGGCTTCTTTAAAGGCCGATTTACAGTTACCAACTTATTCTGTTTAACTGAGTATTTATCTGATGCAACTGATGTTGGTAGTCAAGTTTATTTATTTATTTATTGCATACACTGTTCAACAGGTAAGATACCCAATTACAGAACAGGAATAAAGACATACAAAGCATTAATTACATAATATACAACAACATAGAAAGAAAGTAAATTGAAGAAAAAATTTACTTAAATGTACGAACTATGAATAATTAATGATACGAAGAGAGAGAAAAAAATAACATGGAAAATGTTTAAATATAAAAACTATATATACATAGGTATATACACATATGTGATTCAAAGTAAATTAAGAAAAACAAAGACAATCACTGGTTATTTAATTTAGAACATTTTGTTTTATGTCACTAAGGCTGCTACATAATTTGTTACATAATTTGTTAGAAGTACTGCAAATCGTATATACCTAAAGGTGAATTGTTTAGTACGTTGGTACGGGGCGTAGGTAAATAGAAAACTTGGTGATTACGAGAGGTTAATCTGGGAACGTGAAAATTAAGCTTACTAATTATTTCGGGTGCGTCAAAATCATTGTGTAGTAATTTAAACAAAAATACTTGAGAAAAGTACGTACGCCTATCCTCAAGAGTAGTCATAGAATATCTTTCAAGCAAGTTACTTTGCGGAAAACCAATTACTGGATAGGTACCGTCGGATTTGAACCACAGTAATTTAAGAAATCTACGTTGAACTGCCTCCAAGTTATTCTTGTGAACATCATAACTGGAATTCCAAATTAGCGATGCGTACTCGATCTGACGAAGGATTGATAAAGAATTTTCAGAGTGTCAGAATTAGTAAACTCTCGACTAGTACGAACGATGAATCCAAGGGCTTTGGAGGCTTCAGACACAATGGTATCGATATGATCAGTGAAGGATAATTTACTATCAAAAGTTACGCCGAGGTCGCGAAATGTTATAGGTCTTTGAAGTATGACATTGTCTAACCTGCAATCAAAAATAAAAGGTGATGTTTTTAAAGAAAAGGACATTACGTTATATGTACTAGGATTCATGAATAATTTATTTACTATACACCAGGTGTTTATTTTGTCAAGGCAAGTTTGAAGTTGAAAACTGTTATCGATTTGATCAATTACTGTGAAAATTTTTAGATCGTCGGCTTATAAAAGGTGCGGCAAATTAATTTCGTTCACTATGTCGTTAATAAATATGTTAAAAAACAAGGGCCCCAGAATAGATCCCTGGGGAACTCCAGTTGTGGCAGCAAATTCGATCGACTTGAACCCATTTAATGCAACGCACTGACTCCTATTCATTAAATAAGATTTAAACAAAAAGAGCAAAGAATATGAGAAGCCGATTTTTTCTAATTTATTAAGTAACAACTGGTGATCAAGTCTATCAAACGCTTTGGAGAAATCGGTATATATGGCATCTACCTGCCCACGTTCATCTAAGGATTCAGAAATATATTGAGTTACACAGAATAGTTGTTGTTGAACGCCCTCTCATAAATCCATGTTGATTAATAGAGATTTTGGTGTTAATTGAATGATATATTCAATCATGCAGTAATATTTCTAAGACTTTACAGAAGTTACAAATTACAGAGATTGGTCTAAAGTTCTCAATATCTAGTTTGTTTCCCTTTTTGAAGATGGGCCATACTTTGGAATATATCCATGTCAGGAAATAGGCAGTTTTTTAAGATTAAGTTAAAAATTAGAGTTAGAGGATATGCAAAGATGATAGCGCAATCCTTTAATAAAAAAGCTGGAATGGAATCAGGACCGGTCGTCATTTTGGGTTTAATTCGTTTTAGAGCCCGAATAACCTCATAACTGAAGGAGTTTATGCTAACAGTAGGGTTATTGTTAGGTACATCGGTCTCAATGTGATGTTCCTCGATATCTATACAGATTTTTCTAAGGATTTTGACAGGCTAAATCATAGTATTCTTTTGCAAAAATTACACGTTCGGCTTCTCAAATGACCTCATTAACTATTTTTCTTTTTACCTAAACAATACAATTTGTCTTATTCTGTGGCCAAAGATCTGCCAAGGTTTTACCAACCACAGGCGTCCCACAGGGATCTAATCTAGGTCCACTTTTGTTCATTATGTTTATTAACGACATTGTTACTGATATCGCCCTGAACTGTCTTCTATATGCTGATGATCTGAAATTATTCTGTAGAATTTCGAGCATCGACGACTGTTTGATTTGGCAACACAATGTAGACAAAATTAACGAATGGTGCATAAGAAACAAATTATTCCTCAACTCGTCAAAATGTAATGTTCTATCAGTAACAACTAAACAGAATATCATAAAATATGATTATGCGCTTGAAAATAACGTACTCTCTAGACCTGAGACATTTACTGATTTAGGTGTAGTGTTTGATGAAAAGCTGTCATTTACCCATCATATTAATCTTGTTGTCAAAAAATCTTCTTATTAGGAATACCTTTACCTTCAATAACGCCTCCGGTCTCAAACTACTGTATTTCTCTATTGTGAGATTTAAGCTTAAGATGAAAAACAGAAGTCATGCAGCGCATGACTACCTGATCTTCGGCTTTTTCCAATAATTGTATTTTTTTTTTTTTGCAGAAACTGTATTATTTAATTTTTTTATATTTGTATTGGAAATAAAGACCTTTTATTATTATTATTATTATTATAATTTGGGAAATGCGTCAATCATTTGGTCACCATATTATAAGGCACATATAGATAACTTATATATAAATATTCAACGTAGGTTTTTGAAATATTCCACATTTAAAGTTGATGGAACATACCCACCTATTGGTACTCCCCAGTCTGAACTGTTATCGAGGTTTTCATTATTATCGTTAGAAGATCGCCGTAAAGTCTCTTATCTAACTTTTCCTTACAGATTGATATATAATATCACCGACAGCACTTATATACTTAATATGCTTCCTTTTCATGCTCACGGAATTGCTTCACGTCAAACAAACTTATTTAAACTAATACCGCCCAGGCCAAATATTAAAAAAAAATCACCACTTCAAGGTATGTGTACTTCGAACAATGATATACAAGGCCGCGTTGATATTTTCAACTGCAACGTTACCTCTCTGAAATTATGTATCTTTAATAATAATTAACTCATTATTGTTCATTATTGTAACAATTGTACTTTGTGTTCCTCAAATTGCTCTTATAATTATTTTAATATTTTACTTAATCGATCTGCTTGTGTGTGTATGCACATCTCTGTTTCTAAATGTATATTAACTCTTTTTTTGTAATCTTTTTTGTCCTATTCAGTAACTGGGTCTCCTGATCTGTTGGATAGTGTACGTAAAAATAAAAACAAATAAAAAAAAATACTTCATTACTATATTATGGGATCATTTCCAAGACAGAACAATAATGTGAGACCAATTGACTTAAAACGAATACTTCAGGACCTATCAAGAAATTTTCAGGTACAATTCTTGCCAGTTCTTCAACCTTTCCGTTGCCTTCAAAACCGTAGTGTCCAGAGATCCAACATATTGTGTCTGAAGAGACCTTTTAGTGAACTTCAATCCAGCCCAGAACTGATATTTCAAGAGCACTGAGCTCTAAAAGCAACTTGACTGTCTGCAAGAATATAGATTTCTTTTTCTGTATAGAGTTAACAACATGTAAAATTTCAGAAATACTTTGTATGAGTATTACGGGATCAGTAATTACTTGCTCGGTAATGAAATGTGTCAGACATAAACCGACCATATAACATATTTATATAGAGACATACCACACACATCTAAACTTATAACGAACTGAACAAAAATTACTTGGCAGCAATTATAGGTACTTCGTTTATGCACTCAAAACTGTTCAACTCTCGCTGATGGAAAATACTAAATAAGAGCGTACAAGGACTTCGACTACTCAAACAAGGGCAAGCTGAAGCATTAATTAACGTCGATTTTAGGTAAACTGGACTTCTCACATAATATGAGTCAATAAAACTTAATAAGACAAAATTATAAAAAGTAAAAAAAATATATATATTTGAAGATAATTGTTGATCTTGGTCTCCTAAACGATTTGCAATGACCAAACTAAACTAAAATATTTAATGTGAGACAAGGTTGAAAAAACAATGTTTTTTAGTATAATGTACGCAAAAAAGCTTGTTAAATATAATACAATAAGGGCAGTCATTAAAGCCACAGTTGATAGATTAATCAATTTTTATTTCATCCGGGAAATTAGCTTACCGATTGCTATTTGCAGGGTAATTCGAGGGATAATTACTGCGGAAGTACTATAATCGCAAAGTGTATATTATATTAATTTAAAAATATGATGTTCACACCGATCATATATTCTGATATTGCGAAAGGTATTCATTTAGTTAAACTAGGTTTAATTGAACTCATTATAAGCAATAAACAAGTTAAACATTATACTCTTCGTTGGTTTACTGAACTTTTTATATAATTGTTGAACATTCATAAAAAAAACGCTCCTGAGGAATCACTACTTCCACATCCAGAGTTTTCATCCAAGTCACTTTAAAGGAAACATGTTGACTAGATTTGCACTCTAGTATGTGGAAATTATTGGTCATAGAGTTTTAATAATATTTCTGGCAGATGTCATAGAAAAGTTTGATGCGTTGATTTATACCATATACGTTAAAAATGAAGTTTCTAGTAAACCCTACTTATTTTCCCCTATTCACAAACTACCACCTCCCACCCCTCCAATGGAATCATCTCAATCAGATGTCATGTTAAATAAACGAAAGAAAAAAGTTGCATTCGTGCAGACTTCTATGGGGATTATGCCCGACATCAATATTTATCATTTAAAGTTGGTTTGAAGTCGATCAAACTTTCGAAAAAAAAAAGTTATTTGCTAATTAACAAATTATGGCGATTGTTTAAACAATGAAAAAGTATTGAAGATATCGGACCAAATAAATAAATATGGTATATTATTTGGAATAAGAGGCATGTTTTTTTGAAAAAAACAACAATATCCTGATCTCACTAGTTTCGGAGTAATCAATTTGTTAATTAAGACATTCATTTAGGCTATAACAAATGAGCGGGTTGACAAAATGAGTTGTGCCTGGCACCAAACGATGCGTATTGAAAATATCTTTCGATTGAATCAAGATTTTTTTCGGATCCGTCAAACCGTTTTCATTTTATTAAATAAAAACGAAAGAAATTTTGTTTAAACAATTATTTTACCATAAAGCTAGCGATTCAGAAAAAATTTTCATAAGAAAATCTTATTTAGCGGAATTTTTCCAATAAGATTCCGTTGCTAGCTCAAATGGTATACAAAATTTGTAAAATCACCTCTTCTTTACCCCAGGCAGACTCGCCTATAAAGTAACAGGTAAGCAGTTAGGTTAGTTTTTTCTGGTGTTCTGTTTATTTTGCGGTTTTATTTTGATTTGTTAATTTTTAAGACGCTGTGTATGGAGTTATATAAAATCAGTTGTTTTTTTGCATCATTCAGTGATAATTTTACGAGTATTGTTAAAAACATCAGGTAAGTTTCTACCCAAGAAAATGTTATTTTAATAAACTCGACACTGAAGTAGTCCATATTTTTCGCAAAGAATTCCTGAATTATAACGTAGTTCACTTCAGGTAAAATTTCAGTGCTAGCTTTAACGAAATTAGGCTCCATAATGTGATAATTAGTAAAACACGATGAAGTAACACAAACTACAATAATAAACATAAAGCAAACTGTCATACGTGTAACTCTTCTTCTACCTCTTTTATATTACCAGTGAGGATGTGAGGAATCTTAACACAAACAAATATTCCTAGATTTAGTTGTAAACCCTGACGTCAGAAGTTAATAAAATAAAAAATAAAATACTTCTTATTTATTTATGAATAATTAACAAATAAAAAAGAAATAGTATTTACCAATACATTATTCTTGTATATTCTACTATTCAAATTGATAAATACTTTTAGGTTTTTCCAATACCTGTTAACCAAGAATATGAAATAGGCTATCTGACCACATTATTTATAATTTTAAGCAACAGAAATGTGATTAATTTCTAGATTCAAAGAGCTAGCAGTGTTTACACAAACACTCTGAGCTTATCTCCTAGCGGTAATAGGCTACGTTAGGTACATAAATGATTTAAAAAAAATTATAGCACTCTAGTAAATCTATACTCCCTGTAACTCAGATGTTCTCTTCAAACGAATTTTTAATTGTCGATTTTTCAAGTCAAGTAATCGGGTTGAACTCTGAACTATACTTCGACAATGTACTTTATGAGGCGACAGTCGCAAAGCTTTCAACCAGTAATTATTATGCTTAAACCTCGAATAAAAGAAATAAAGATCAATCCATTAAAAATCGAACTGAAAAATGTTTGAATGGGAGACAACTGCGGCTGCAATTTTCCAGGCTTCCCCTTAAAGCTTTATTAGAGTCGTGCAGCATAATTCCTTTTTATCAAAGTCTGATTACTTATTTTTTTCCGATCAACTCTAAACGGTTTATCGAAGGTTTATCTTTTTTATGGTAAAAAGTATCCAAACTTTGTTAATTAGCGCGGTTTCCTACCGAACGCTTTACCAACATAAAATAATTAGTGTCGGGTATTTAGTTGACACGTGCTTTAAATTCGAACGGAGCTTTTGCGTTCATTTAAAGTGAATTGCGACAAATTGTTGAATCCGCTCGCACAATTTTGCCAAATTACCGCGTTTAACCCGGTAAATCTGTTTATTATCATATCAATTCTAAAATTAGGTGAAATGTTACTAAACTTTTATTTTCTAGAAAAAGGCATGAAGAGTTGCATGCGTACATGAAACGATATCTTACCTTAAAATCTGTTGTAGCGAATTCTGTAGTATCCAAAGGTGATAACGCCACTTTAGTATAAACACTCACTTGAATATAACTGGAGGTATAGGGGGCTGTACTTCACACTAACCTAACACACACAAATATTTTTCGGTGCCGGTGATTAAAGAATAAAAGAATATAACTAATATCTGCTCTCGATGTTTTGGAGTTAAACTTCGGCGCCTTTCGGTAAAAATCCATCTATACTTCGAGAAGGACCACTCGACGTCGACAGATATAACTGTGGCATACTTAAAATATCAAAACTTTCGCAGTCACCACATTCATTTCAGGTGTAGCAAACTCTACTTCCTTGCCTTGAAAAGGGTCCGTTACACCTGTCATCGTAACAAATCCGGGATTATTTGTTAACACATTTATGATTTTTTTTTTTTACTGTTATGTCTCCCTGTAATTGAAAAACATATTGTTGAAGATCGAGCACGACGTTTATTGTATCAACTGTCGTAAAGGCTGATGTTGGCTGATGTTAAAGGTCTCGTATGGCTAGAGGAATTCGTGAGAAACATCCGTGTATGGTCTCCAGATTTTTTGGAACAGCTGGATCCAGAAATGCCTGGTGGGCCTGTGAAATGGCAACTGCGTCATTTTCAAAACATAGAGTTGTTACCGTGGCCACCTAAAAGTCCGGATTTAAATCCAATTGAAAATGTTTGGGGACTAATGGTGAAACATATAAGAAAATTAAATAACCATCCAAACAATGCCCAAGAATTGGAACGGATAATTGAAGATGCTTGGGAGAACTTGTCGCAAGAAGTTGACCTTGCAAGAAATCTGATTTTGTCCATGCCTGCAAGACTTCAGACAGTTTTAGACGCTAATGGACCAATGACAAAATATTAGTTAATTCTGTATTACGCAGTTGAAGTTCATTTATTTTATTTTTTTATTGTATTTTTATGGTCAGTTTGCATTATTTACATTTTTTTTATCCCAAATGGTATTTTGTGTTCTTATTTTAGAAATATAATTATCATTATTCAGTTAGTATTTTAATTACAACCATTAGTAGAATTATCCGTAACAAATATTTTTTTTTAACAATAATATGGAAGGCTTAAAAATGTTTAAAAAAAGTTATTTTCTAATTATTTTTTAAAATTCCATTTGAATAAAATAAAAAAGAAAGGTTTAATAAGTTTAAAAACACTAAGAAAACCGGTCTCCTCCAAAAAACCCAGGTCCGGGGTAAATCACTTCTTCTCCACCCCCCTCTCGACATGCCCGGCCAGCCCTACTTACAGACATATGCACACAACTAAACTAATAAGATTTTCGATTAAAAGAGTTGTACCAGTTTTTTTTTAAATCAAGTGTACATATACATCTTTTTACCCCTAAAATAAAGAATTTTGAGAAAATGAATATCTTGTGTAAGGAATAGGGGGGGTGGTTGGTTGAAGAATTATATCTTACAGTATCTTATATGGGGTTGGGTGGGGGGTAGAAAAACGTCAATATTCATCTTACGTAATTTGTGGATGTTCCCTTACCATGAATTTTCACTCAAATAATTTCAGCGTTTTGCAAAATAGCTAGATTTTACTTTAAAAATTATGTTAATCTTCCCATTTCGTAGTTTGAAATCTAACTATTTTGCAAACCACTGAAATTATTGAGTGAAAATTCATAGTAATAGTCTTGTTATGGTTTTACTTAGGTACTCTTATAATTTTTTCAAATATACGTACTAAGAAAAAAAAGTTATGGGGAAAAATAATAAATATTTCCCTAGCAAATGCTATCAATTTATAAGTCACACTGCTGCATGAATTATAAATTACTATGGAAGTTCATAATTTTTTTATAAATAACTTATTCAATCTGCATTCTTAGATTTTAAATTTCTGAGAAACAAAATTATGTCTGTTTGTCGGCCTGTAATTTTTTCTGTGCGCACGTTTTCTCAGGAATGGTTTAAGGTAGTGACTTGTTTGGTACACATGTGCACCATGACGTGATCTGGAACTATATTATATTTTTCGCTAATTACGGTGAAGGGTTGGCGGCTAAATAGGGAAAATAAGGAAAGCAAGCTTGTACGAATACAGTAACTTGGGGTTTAGTCTACATACTAGTCAACGCTTCAGATTTTTTTATATTAACTCTCCCCCCTCCCCCCAAACGACCACCATTCCATTATTGAATGGGTTCATAAAATAAAATTGAGATATTCGCTTCGAATTTGGTACATGTATGTTTTATAAGGACATCTGGAACTTGATTATATTTTGAGATTATTGCGTTAAAATATTGGGAGTTAAATAGAGGTAAATACGGCAAAATAAGTAAAGCAAGCTAACAAGAGTACAGAAACCTGAGATTTGGTATATACGGGGTGCGCCACTTAAAACTTCCCAGACTCATAAC
Source organism: Stenurella melanura (assembly GCA_963583905.1). Taxonomy (NCBI): domain Eukaryota; kingdom Metazoa; phylum Arthropoda; class Insecta; order Coleoptera; family Cerambycidae; genus Stenurella; species Stenurella melanura. Next base: position 111,789,881 of record OY757313.1, read on the forward strand.
TTCCTTATTTTTTAAGCTACGACCATGTTCGGCATATCAAATTGTAGATATTTCTAAGGCCTTTAAATATACATACAGAGTAATTTTTAAAAAATTGAAAAACATTTTGAGAAATGAAACTTAATTTCCTTGAATATTTTTTTCCCTCACCCTGTACATGAACTGTGTTAAAGTTTTCTTATAAAGGTTTTAATTAGCTTCAATTTATGTTATTACGTCATATGCAATATTATCTTTCGTTTTAGAAAAAAAATAAAAAAACTCTCTTTTTGACTCCAAACTGAATTCTCTTAAAACAAATTTGAAAAGAATATAAATAATAATTTTAAGCTTTATTTGTAAAAGGCATATAATAAACAATATTTAAAGTAACAAAACACCAACAGCAAATAAAAGGATTTTTTTTTTTCTCTCTTTTGTGATATCACTTGATGAACCCACCCTAGTAGCACCAATATTGCACCAATATATAATCTATATAGGACCAATATATGAATATTGGTCCTATATGGATTACATATTGGTCCAATATGTTGTGCTACTATGGCATTGCTAATTAGTGCATGTTTTCATGTAATACACATTTCTTACTAATAAAATTTGGCTGCTCTTCTAGTGGCTCTACAGATATTTAAATACAATTTTTTATAATGATTCAGTTTCATGAACTTTCTTACTTATATTCATTTTATTTTGCTCTTTCGACTTTTAAATTGTTCAGATTTAATAAATCAGCCATGTTAGCTTTGTTATTAGTAATATTTCACATTTTCTAAGTGAAAGTGTTACTAAAAATACTTTTTAAAAAATTATAAGCTGGTAGACTTATTTTTATCAAAAATTTAAAATATTCTGCAAGACTATTTAAAAAAAAACATACAAAATAATTCTTAATTATGTTAACAAGAATACTAAAAATAAAGCAATGTTGATTTCGCAATAAATATGTTTTCATTCAGGTAAAGAGATAACTAAAAGTTTTTTACAAATATTGTTCAAAATCTTGCCCATTAACTTGAATGCAATAGTTAAATCTTTTTATTAATTCACCATTCACTGTACGTAATAAACGATTCCTTCGAATAGAATTACATTCATTTCTTATTCTATTTTTTAAATCCTCAATGTTCTGAGGTTAGGTGTTATACACAAATCCCTGAAGATAACCCCCCAAAAAGAAATCCAGCGGATTTAAATCTGGTGATCTAGATGGCCATAGTACAGGTCTGGTATTGCCTATCCGCTGGTTTCCAAAAATCGTGTTTAAATAATTGGAAACAATACGGGCATTATGTGGAGGAGCACCATCTTAATGGAACCAGATACTTCTTTTTCCTTGCAGGGGAATTTCTTCTAAATAATTAGGTAAGTTATTTCGTAAAAAATCTAGGTAAATTTCACTATTTAAATTATTTTCAAAAAAATGTGGCTCTATTAATCTGCTACCTATACCTATCCACACATTGACTTATATTTTACCTGAATATTTCTTTCTCGCGTCCATCTAGGATTCCTACCACTCCAATAGTGCATATTGTGCCTGTTTACACTACCGCTTCCATTGAATGTCGCCTCATCACTCCAAAGAATTTTATGAAGGAAATTGTATCTTTCATTTAGTACGGACATTCGTGCTACAAAATGAAGTCGCCATTCATAATCTCCTTGACGAAGTTGTATTAAAATCATTCTATAAGTATGATAACTCTTGTCTTTGAAGATTCTTCTAACCGAAGTCGAAGAAATATTTGTCCTAGCACTGATTGCTGATATTGAGGTTTGTGGATTTTCATTAACGGCAGCAACAACTTCATTTATATTAATATCATTCCTCATTGGAAAAGAACCATATCTTTTAAGATTACCAACTAATAATTTCATGGTTTTATGGTCAGGATAGCGTCTACCAGGAAACCGTTGAGAATAGACTGTGCAAGCTTTTCTAGCATTACGTTTATATTCTCCATAAATCAATAAAAACTCTGTTTTTTCCAAAGTTGAAAATTGAACCATGTCGGATTGTTAGTAGATTGACGAGCGAATTAATGTTCAACAGAAAATAACTACTCTGATTTATTTTAATTTGACATATTGAAACTTTCATGGCTAACTTAGAAAATGTGAAATATTACTAATAACAAAGCTATGGTTGATTTATTAAATCTAAACAACTTAAAAGTCGAAAGAATAAAATAAAATGAACAAAATTAAGGAAGTTCATGAAACTGAATCATGATTATAACATTTTTTATTTAAATATCTGTAGAGCCACTAGAAGAGCAACCAAATTTTATTAGTAAGAAATGTGTATTACATGAAAACATGCACTAATTAGCAATGGGTTCATCAAGTAAGTGATATCACAAAAGATAAAAAAAATATTTCCTTTTATTTGCTGTTGCTGTTTTGTTACTTTAAATATTGTTTATTATATGCCTTTTGCAAATAAAGCTTAAAATTATGATTTACATTCTTTTCAAATTTACTTTAAGAGTATTCCAGTTTGGGAGTCAGAGTTTTTAATTTTTTTCTCTAAAACCAAAGATAATATCGAATATGACGTAATAACATAAATTGAAGCTAATTAAAACCTTTATAAGAAAATATTAACACAGTTCATGTACAGGGTGAGAGAAAAATATTCAAGGAAATTAAGTTTCATTTCGTAACAATTTTTTCAAAATCACTCTGTATACATATTTCAAAGCCTTAAAAATATCAACAATTTGATTTACCGAACACGGTCGCAGTTTAAGAAATAAGGTAGTTACGAGTTTGGGGAATAAGTGGTGGACCCTGTATTCTAGACGCATCAGATTTTTTTATATTTTTCACCCCCCCCCCCCCCCCCCATCACCACCTTAAAATTATTCTCAAAAAATAAGAATAAGCAAGGTAGGTGTGGATGTCCAGAATATATATGTGACGACCCTGTACAACAAGATGAAAGAAACTACTTCAGATTTACAGTTTTTAAAATTTAAGGATTTAAATCTAAAACCAGAGCATTAATTCATAGTTGTGTTACACAATACACAATGAAACGTTGCATAATGATTCCAATTTTTAACATTTTCGCCTCCTTTTGTGTAAGTTCTTAACAATCCAATTAAATCTAATCTGCATAAGAATAATGCATGTGTAAAAATCCGCACGAATAGAACATAATAATAAGTAAACCAACACTTGTAAGTTTCGCAAAACAATGATTTTCTTCTTTGTTCCGGTCATTACTGCCATGTAGATTTTGTACACTGTTTATTAAACATTCTTTGTACGTCTGTACGCTCACACTGTCTGTTGTATTCATAAATATGCATATATGCATGTTAACCAGTTTCACTTGTTTGTTTAAACTCCTTTACAAAACCGAGAGAATCTTTTCAGAATTTAAATATTAATTTGTGCATATGCGGAATGTTGTTGGCATGGAGATAAATAAATTGGCACAAATCAAACTCATTTTCACTTCCGAATTGAATTCATGAATTTGAAGTAAAACTGATTTCCCGTAAATATGTGAAGTTCGGGAGGCCTAAGCTTTTTCAACTGAATTATAAAGGGGGTTTATTCGATCATTAAATTTTGCCTATCATTCTGTGTATTGGTTTATTTATCATAAATTTATTAGCTGAGTCAATGAAAGTTCTTACTTTGGAACCCACAACTACAGAACCGACTTTGACAAAACTCTTCTAAAATTGTTTATGTTACATTATTTGAAATCTAGTGGATCTAGGTTTGAAATTGCATTGTTTTTCCCTCCCACGAAGAGTGTAATAATCGGTAAGAATACATAAAAAATCGCTGCCTAAGGAATCACTACTTCCACATTTTGTAAGTCTCCTTAAAGGAAAACATCTTGACTATATTTGCATTCTAGTATGGGGAAATTGGTCATAGAATTTTAATAATATTTGAGGCAATGCCTTAAATACGTCAAAAATGAAGCTTCCGGACTCTCATTAGCTTGTTCTACTTATTTTCCCCAATTTATACCCCCATCCCACCCCACTCCTTCAACGGAATCATCTTAATCAGATGTCATTACAATACATACGTGCACCAAATTTCAAGTGTATATTCCAATTTCATTTTGTTAACCCTTATGCTTTTTAGATTTATTTAGGTTTTATCAGAGTTTTATAATGGCCACCTCATAAACCACTGATTTGTGCCAGATTTATTAAATGAGAAATGCACTTAAATATGGTTTTGTCTTAAAGAAAGTTTCAAAAAGGCCTTCAAGAATTTACATTAAAACTTAATTATCTGTTAGTCTTTATTGACTTCTGATTGATTTATCAAGGTATTTGTCAAGGGTCCAATAAAACTTTATAGCTGTTAAGTTCAAGTTAGGAGGATCAAGTTCTATAGAGATTAAACAAATTTTGTGGTTTTACCATTGATTTATGAAATCAATTTGAGGTGGTTGTTAATGCTGGGCTATAAATCTAATAAGCTTTGAAATCACTAAGTTTCAGGTCGAACCTTCATAAAACCAACTGCTTGCTAGAGTTTTAATAAAGCAAACAAACATCTGCAATAAATCAGTCTTGAACATAAAAAGATTTGATTTACCTTTGCACAGACTAATGCCGTGATAAAATAAGTAGTTTTAAAACTGCGATAAGATATACAGATTCAGCAAATTTAGTTTTAGGTACGTAAACTTGTTTCTGCGCAGATAAACCACGCCTTGTCGTAGAACAATGCACGGCATTGGTTTGGTATAAAACAATAGCGCCATCGCTTGACCGCGACGAGTTGAGAACAGCGCGAGCGCACACATTCTGCTTTTAACAGCGTAGCTGTTTAGACGTGTGGGAAAAAATAAATTAATCTCAATTTTGTTATTAAAATGCCGTGTGTTTATACAACTGCAGAAAAAGTGCAAATTGTGAAGTGGTACTTCGGGGGCCATTCCACTGATGACACAATAAATTTATTTACTGTGGCATATCAAGACAGACCAATACCCTCGGCTAGCATAATTTCATACATTATTAAAAAATTTAAGAATTTCGGGTGTGTCGTGAATTATTGTAAAAACTGCTATCGACCCGAACCCCGTTATCAACAAATGAGCGAAGAACATGAAATTCGCGAAACTAATGTCTGTGCACTTGTTGAAACTAATGAACCTCGTTCTAACAGACAAATGGCTGATAAAGTTGACATGAAGGAAAGAACTGTAAGAAATGGGTACAGTTGTTTTAAAGTTCAAACAACGCAAGAAATATTTCCCGAGGACAATTTCAAACGGATGGAATTTTGTTAAATCATGATAAATAAAGTGAATGAGAATGAAAACTTCTTAAAGAATATATTGTTTACAGATGAATCATCCTTTTCATTACATAGGAAACACAATCCATCCGTAGTACGATATTGGTCTCGAAAAAATAAACATTTGAGTGTTGCTGCGCGAACTCAGTATCCACAAAAGTTGAACGTTTGGACGGGAATTTTAGACAATCATATTATAGGCCCACTACTAATCGATGGCAATTTAAATGGCAATAAATATTTTGAGCTTTTACAAAACCAAATAATTCCTGCAGTTCAAAATCTTCCTGTCAACTTTGACGACATTTGGTTTCAACAAGACGGCTGCCCAAGTCACAACACCTTAACTATTATTAATTTTCTGGAAAGAACATTTCCCAATCGTTTAATAGCTACGAGGGGAATGGTAAAATGGCCCCCCAGGTCACGTGATCTAGCACCCCATGATTTCTTTCTGTGGGGCCTTTTAAAGGAAACCGCGTACAAATATGCCTTTGAACGAGCCAATAATTTAGTTGAATTACGGGAAAAACGTATCCAACTTTGTGCAAGCATTACTCCAAATCAACTCAATAATATGAGAGGTTCATTGCATAATCGGTCTGGATATTGTTTGGCACAAGAAGGTGGTTTGTTTGAATCCTTACTTCATTAATTTATTGTTTGATAATTATTAGTTGATTTTAGTTTCTGAGGGTTATTTAATTTTATTTTATTTTAATGTTCTATTTTTGTAATTTAATAAGAATAATTTATTTTTTGATAATTATTAGTTGATTTTAGTTTCCGAGTTATTTAATTTTATTTTAATTTTATTTTCATTTTCATTTCGGTTTTAATAAGAATTATTATTTTATTCCCATAGCATTTACAGCTAAAAAAGAAACTGCAGAAATGCTTTTAATAGAAAAAATTATTTGTCAAAAATGTGACAAATAACTTCTTCGCTTTTGACGAAGAGATATTTTCTCGTTTCGTATAGAAATTATTACCTACGTCCGCATCCATCCTTAGTTCATGCCGTCCTAAATTCAATTCATTGTGTGCCTCTGCTTTCACGATTTATGGAACTGGCGGGGCGTGGTCAATTACATCGTTATTCCTATACCCTAAACTGAATTTTCCGAATCTGTATACATATTCGTCGGCATTCTTTTTGTGTATGACGTGCCCGTGGATGGGTATCGGCAAACTTCTTAGGTTATATCATCCGAGCACCATAAATACTACAGGTTTTAAAGCGGCTGTGCTATGTGCTCAAATGGTTTAAAATTGGTTTTAAGATAAGCCTACAAGTTCTAAAAAATATATTAAGACCAATAAGGCTTAAAATATACTTTTACAAGAATAAATCGACATACTTAAAGAGCAATTGGTAATGTAATAGGCATTTTAAGACAAAACATGTTTGAAGTAGAATTATTCACAGCTTATAGGGTTTATACATACAGCCGCCATTTTATTTCCAGTCGTCGAGGGATATAACGGTCAGCTATATTGGGAATGTCCCAGATTGAACAAAAAAATGTATCTACTTTGTATCTAATAGAAATGTTTTATAAAAACAATTTACATATACCAAAAACTATGCTATGGGCAAATGCTAAAGCCCTTTACTTTTTAAGTCAAAAGAGAAAAATTATTTACATATTTTTTTAAAAGTGTCGTTTTACAGTAAACTTAGCCTGGTTGGAAACTTTTAAGCCACTATAAGTAGTTTCATCAATTTACTACAAGTAGTCCATCAACTGTTTTTCTCTGAACTATTCTAGTAGTCTCCAATTGTCCATTTTATAACTTATATATAATTATAGCGGTCCACAGTGCATGTAGAATAGATTTATTTGCATTTATTTTTACTTAATTAGATACAAAAAGTTCGCTTGTATTGAAATTTGGATAGTAAGTTAGTGTTAGCTATTGTTTTTGAACAAAATCGATAAATAAATAAAAAAGTAGTTAATTTTTGAAGCGAAAAAAAAACTATTTTCTAATTAAACAAAAAATGTTTGAAACTAACATCGTTTACAAAAAATACGGTGAAGAGTATCTTATAGAATGTGCAACAATTATATGACAAGTGTAGTAAATCGGCAAAGAGTATAACGGTTACCTTGTTTTAAAACTACAATTGTTACTTGGGAATCCCAAGTTTCTGTACTCGTATCAGCTTGCTTTACTTATTTTCTCCTATTTACCCCTACTTACTCCCACTCCGTCAACGGAATCATCTCAAAATATAATCTAATTCCATGTCATTGTAATACATATGTGTACTAATTTTCAAGTGAATATCTCAATTTAATTTTATCAGCCCCTTTAATAATACGGTGGGGAAAGACGTTATAAAAAAATCTGAGGCCTTGGCTTCTAGTATATACGCTAAATCCCAAGTTTCTGTACTCTTACCAGCTTGCTTTACTTACTTTCCCCTATTTAACCCCCAACCCTTCAACGGAATCATCTCAAAATATAATACTATTGCAGATGTCGTTCTAATACATACACGTACTAAATTTCAAGTGAAAATCTCAATGTTATTTCATCAATCCTTTTAATAATGTAGTGGAGGAGGTGGCATTGGCTTCTAGTATTATACACAAAGTCCCAAATTTTTGTACTTTTACCAGCTTGCTTTACTTATTTTCCCTTATTTACCCATATTTATCCCCAACCCTTCACCTAATAAGTTCCAGTTCCAGATCTCGTTATAATACATATGTGTATAAAATTTCAACCATTCCAGAGAAAACATGCGCATAAGTTACAGACAGACAGACAGAAAGAAATTTTTTCGCTCAAATTTAAAATCGTTTCATGACCTTCTAAACCTATTTCAACGAGAAAAATTTTTGAATTTTTTTTTTACTACGTGGATGTGTAAGTAATTAAAGATTGTGCATTATCAACAAAGGAGAATTATGTTTAAATAAATAAACATTTAAAAATATGTATTTCAATTGTCTTTATAAGCAATTGAGGGCGTTTCTGTCTTAAACAACGGATATTATTTTTGTTGCGTCTCATCCATCTCCTGGCAATTACAGTGTAATTTGTTCCTAGACGACAAGTATTATTTGTGTTTCTACAAGACCCTATTATTCTAAGCTGTCAAACCCAGCTGCATACAGAATCCAAGGTGGCTATATCCTTTTTCCCTGACATTAATGGTTCACTACATCACTTATGTTATTGATAAAAGTAAATCCCAAGTCACACGTTACATGATTCTAGCGTTTGAATGGCTCTAATCATGTATAGCTGGAACAAAAGCGATTTTATTTACTTTTCTTCTTTGGTTAAAAGCATCGCGCAAACAATAAAAAGTAACGATTCATTTAATAGTTCTCGCAATTCTCCGCAACTAACTGGGCTTTGTCTCCAGCATCCTGATCCTTGCACACAGCCTTCTAAGACTGCGACTTAGCACTTGTAATGGTATTGCACTTTCCACGTTTACCGTACACTTTTTAGATTTGCGACCTGAATTTAGTCAAGCAATCAAACGCGACATTGGGTTTTTAATGCTCACCTATGAAATTCGAAATACCTGCTTCTGTAAGAATACAGCCTCGGTTAGTGAGGCTATCAAATAGAATTCCGTTTAAATTAAATCGTATAGTATCGACGTTTCGCTATTGTAACCTTTTGTACGCATTCTTCTTGTCAGTTTTACCTGAAATAGTTTCCACTAACACCAGAACATCTGAACACTACACTCAACAACTACCACTCAGTGGGTGTTTCGCCAACCATGTTGGCATCAACTGGAGATGCTTAAAATTAACTCAGTTTTAGTTTAATCGCCTGACTCAGTTTTAGTATAGTATAGTTTTGGATAACTATCGGCAAATTTCCCTCTTAAGTGTTCTCTCAAAAACACCTGAAGGAGTAATGTACAACAGAATTTCTGAGCATGTTGAAACGAATCGCAGCATGGGTTTAGATCAAACAAATCGATTGAGACAGCTTCCTATCATCTTCTAGAGTATGCTTACAAATGTTTGGATGAGGGTAGGTATATTGTGTCATTATTTTTTGGTCTCTCCAAAGTATTTGACACTGTTAATAAAGAAATACTGAATAGTAAATTAGATATTGTCGGCATTAGGGGTGACATTCTGCTGTGGTTGACTTCCCATACGGAAAATAGGTATCTCAGGGCGAGGCTAAATGATCAGGAGTCGGATACATTTAGTGTTGCACTTGAGGTCCCTCAGGGCTCAGTATTAGGCCCATTACTTTTCATGCTCTATGTAGATGATTTACCCAGCTACATGGAGCATCGTCATGTTTGCAGATGACACAACAATCACCGTGTCAGCTGCTACACCCGAAGAGCTTCACATTAAGGTCAACAATATTATAGAATCATTAAGTGCGTGGTGTCAAATAAATAAGTTGATTTTAAATGAAAAAAAGACAGTTCACATTCACCTTCAATAAACCGTACCAGAAAACCTCATGGTCAATGATATTGTGCTATCGGAATCACTCGGCACCTTACTTGAGTCCAAGCTATCCTGGTGTAGACATATAGATCATGTATGTAATAAACTGAAAAAGACATTTTTTGAAATGTTACAGTTAAAATCCACTCTAGGCAAGGAAGGCTTAATCGGCATATATTATGCTATGGCGTATAGCCACATTTCATTTAATATTATTGCATGGGGAAAAGCTTCTGAGTGTGAAGGAGTGTTTATGTGTCAAAAAGAATTATTATGCTTATCTTTGACCTGAAATTAAACGATAGCTGTATAGAAATATTTATAGAAAAACGTACTCTTACAACACCCTCCATTTACATCCTAAAATGCCTAACCTTTACAAAACGTAACTTAGTTCTCTTTAAAAAAAAGGTCTGATTATCACAACTATCCAACACAGTGTTCTTCCAGTGGATAGCGTGGAGGCAGAAATGCATTGTTTGACACGTACTTTGGAAAAAGGATAAAAAGTTTCATGGACCTTCCAATGTGTCACTACAACTTGAATATGTGTTTCTCTTAGGCTTTTATTTTGCAATTTTGATACACTAAAGCACCCTCCTGAGTTTGTCACAAAATTTGCCTACGAATTAAAAAGTACTTTCAGCATTATTTAATTATGACGTCAAGGTATTGTATCGTTAATTACAAACTTAATTCTGCTCGTTATTTATTAACCTGGGTTAAGCACCTAATTGCAAATTTTAACATTCATAAAAAAGGAAATCGCATATTTAACACAATGCAATATAAAATGAATAATATGAACTTGCAGTCTAGAATGTTTAATGAGTTCCGAGTCCACCATTAGAGCGGTAATTTAAAAATTTAATCAAGCGGAGTATTCGAACTAATTTCTATACCACATAAATCTGTAATAATGATAATTTCAGAGAAAATCTTATTCAGCACATTGGAAATTAGTATAAGAATTTTAAATATCTTGCACATTTTTGCAATTAGGTACATTAGACAGATTAAAAGGAGAACTCGATCTCAATTAACTTACTCTAGTATCGTACGCTAGAGATGGTCTTTTAGGGTAAAGCAGGGGTCACACCGCTTGCGAACACGAGTGCGGGTAAGTACGACTAGTATTTTATCAGGAAAAGAAATCTTGTCTTGGTAGTTACTTCTTATATTAGCCTACATTCACGACCCGACAAACTTTCGATGATAGTCGTCTTCTTGCCCTTGACGTCAAAAGTCTTGATATCAGTAATCGGGCGAAGTACGAAATCTACCAGTTTCGTATCAGGATAATTGATACCATTCAAAGCCGTACAGTCATAGCTAGAGCCTAAAAGAGCGGATATCTCGTCGTTAGAGAAGCCTTTTCAACGCAACTACTAGTACCCAGAGTATAACATAATATCTGATTAGGAAAACACATTTCTTTATTTCGAGTCGTAATAATTATCATCCCAAAGCGTGACGAATTATTACTTTATTAAAATATTTCCATTGTGCTCCTATTATTGGGTATAAAACGAGCATATTGTTCAGAGTATCTAGATGCAGAGCCAGTAATGGTTTTATGAACATAAAGTTGGCACCCAGAGTTAGCACCCCACATTCACACTAGGTCTGAAACGGCAAAGTAAAGAGCGGCCGCACTGCCGCTGGCGGATTATCTTGTTTCGAGGAGTAGAAAAGGCCTGTCGGGTATAGAAAGCGGCAGTTCGTAGCGGGACCGAATTTTCCAATTCAAAAGGAGTTCTCCGACCGTGGAAGGGAAGGGCCAAGATCTGCCACGATTTTCTCTCTGCGGATGCTCTTCTTTTACTAATAGCTATCCTTTCAGTTTCAACGCGGCAGCTCGATGCAGTCAGGTTTTCCGTGAGAAAAGAGTTTTCCGCCCGTGGAAGGGAAGGGCCACGAACTGCCGCGATTTTCTCTCTTGGATGTTTTTCTTTAAACAATAGGTGCCTATTGACCTATTTTCAGCGCGGCAGGTCAACGCCAAGTCGAGTTTTCCGCGGGAAAAAGAGTTTTAGGACCGTGGAAGGGAAGAGCCACGAGTTGCCGCGATTTTCTCTCTGTGTTGCTTTTTTTTACCAATAAGATCAGCAGCTCGTGGCCCTTCCCTTCCAGGGTCGGAAAACTCTTTCCCTCGGAAAACTCGACTTGGCATGGAGCTGCCGTGCTGATAATTGGAGGGCGGTAAGTTTAAACTGAATCATGATGATTGCCATAACCCGAATCGCGGCAGCTCTTTGCATGTGCATTTCAGAGCCAGAAAATATTTTTGCATCGGAAAATTTGGTCCAGCAACGAGCTGCCGTTTTCCACCCCCGACAGGCCTCTTCTACTCCTTGAAACAAGATAATCCCCGCCAGCGACGGCGCGGCCGCACTTTACGTTGCCGTTTCAGACCTAGTGTGAATCTGGGGTGCTAACTCTGGGTGCCAACTTTATGTTCATCTGGTTTTAACGGCATGCGCGACTACCTCGAATAGTCGAATCGACTGACTATTTCATGAGCCTTTTTGGTTTGCTCATGTGCTTAACCTCGCTGCTCAATAATTCATGCTGCTTTTAAAATATGTCAAACATGATGAAGTGGATGCTGCTGAAGACGGGAATAATGGTTATGATTAGGATAAAGGTCTCAATAATAACAACGCTCACCTGCTCCTGCTGAGGTATGAACAACTAAAATCAAAATTCATGATGTATTGTGAAACAAACGTGAATGATATATCTCATAGTCCACAGTAATTACACTTTTTAGAAGAAAGAATTTTTATACAAATAATATTTCGGCAAGGAATAGTTTATAGTAGAAAAAGTAAGAACCTGAAATGTTCTCACCCTAGCCCTAGGTGGAACTACCCTTTTTTAGCAAATAACTACTCTCGGGTGGGACTTAAGTAAGGTTTTCGCGTTTTTCTTCTAAAACGTCACTCTGATGGGGAAAAAATATAGGAAAAAATGTTCCACATTAAATTCTACGTAAAAAATGTCATACAGATTATTGATCTATAGTCCCCACCGTTTTCCTACTATCGGCGTTCCAAGCAACGGCTAGTTTGGAGCGGTCGGCTAAAATCGGCCTTACGCCATTTTTCACAGCGAATATATTTAAACCGGCTACTGTGACGTAAAAAATTATTAGAATTGAACATGTAGAGCAGAATCTTCTCTATCAGATTCATGTATTACTTTTTTGTTTTGATTCATTTTTGTCGATGTTTTCACATTTCCCGCTAACAAGCATTTTGTAATTAGAGCTCGTTTTCACAGCACCCACATGTAAGGTAGCGCTCTCGGCGCGGTTCTTTTTTTAAGTGGCTTCCCCTCTAAGTCTACTCCATTACCACATTGGACGGTTTCACTCGTCAGTAGGGTCTTCTTCCATGACTTCGTCTTCAGTTGGTGAATTCAGACAACCTTGAACAACTGGAGATTGGAACAGATAAAGCACATTGTCGAGCCACGTAATCCAAATTCTGCACATCCACATCGTCTTCCACAACCTATTTTACAATTACAAGATATTAACAGGCGCCTCAGTTGTATAAATGGGTGAAAGAATATTTTTAATTTTTTTCCAACCCCACTCCTTCGGATCAGGATTAGACAGCTTCTCGCTATGATTGAATTTGATGGAAAACCCGATACGAATGTTGACGACAAGCTGCAGATGCTGGCGGCAGTCTTGGTTAAATTATGACATTACTTGATTGTAAACCAAATTATTAAATGTAAGAAATATTTGATGATTTAAAGATTTCTCATTCTTCGGAGCCAACCATATATACTGCTTGCATGAAACGTTCTCCAGCAGTTGCAACTTTTGTTGACTCTGGATTATTAAATATGGAGACATCTGCTAAATCGCTTCTGTTATTCAGCAGAGTTATAGTTTGCGCTTTGCCTTTGCCGAACAAAGCAGAACCAGTATTACAATCGCTGAATGCATATGCAAACAACGCAATTTCCTTGCAATTTTATAGGACATTCGAGGACTGCAAATCGCTGGAACAATCAACTGAAAAAATAATTAAACAAAAAAAACTATCTAAAAATAATTAACAAAAACGATTTACTGAAAAAATAATTATAACACAAAACAATAAAAAAATTATGAAACAAACAACTCTACTAAAAGAATAAAATACAACATGCAAAGGACAAAAATAATTATCCACAAAAATGGATCAAAACGAAAAAATAATACATCAATCTGGTAGAGGAGATTTCACTTTGCAAGTTTCATTCTAATCATTTTGTACGTCACAGTAGCCGTTTTAGAGATATTCCCTGTGAAAAATGACGTAGGATCGATTTTTGCCGAGCGCTCCAAACTCTATTTTGAACGCCGATAGAAGAAAAATAGTGCGAAAAAGGTCAATAATCTATAAAACATTTTCTACGTAGAATTTAATGGAGAACATGTTTTCAGTATCTTTTCCCCGTCAGAGTGACAGTTTCGAAGAAAAAAGCGAAAAACTTTAGTTATGTTCCACCCGAGGGTAGTTTCTCGCGAATAAAGGGTGGTTCCACCCTCGGATAGGGTGGGAACTTTTCGGGGTCTTGTTTCTACTCTTATAAACTATTCTTGAATGAAATGTAATTTGCATATAGATTTCATCTTCTATTTGCTGTTTTTTCGGCTAAATATCGTGGACTATCATGCCAGTTATCGACGTGTACACCAGATGGAAGTCAACTTTTCAAACACTTAGTTGGGCTCTCAAGTCAAAAACAGCATTGGATATGTATATTGTGTTAAAACAACTAAACTTCATCAAGGAATTATCAAACTATCTTAAAAATCTGACAAGAATTCTCGATTCTTGATTCAGTGGCCCATGTCTCGGCTTGCTTTTTTTCGAACTCTTACCCCTGTCTCCATTTTTTTTTTTATTAATGATAGGTATTGATGAATATTTTTTTTAACTCGCAACAAATTTACTGTAAAAATCATGTGGTTTGCACATTTCCGATTCAATTTTAGCTGAGACATACTTCTAATTACAAAGAGCTGTCACGACTCAATGAGAGGACCTACGACACATCGAGGGAGTATGGAGGTTAAGCAGTGACTTCAGAAAATTTCTTATTTTTGTGATAATTCAGGAACGATATAAATATTGTTTTGCTAAGTTGTTATACCTTCTTCCAATGAACGAATTGTACATTTTGCAAAAAGTATTCAGATACTCCACTTCCAGTTCAACAACAAATTCAATTCAATAAAATACTTACAAAGCTTAGCCAGGCACAAGAAGTAAACTTACCTGAAACAAAAAAAAAACACTATTAATTTACATAGTTACATTAGATTGACGTTTAATAATAACATGTGCAAACAAGCATGTCAGTCACTGAAATCATTGGTCAATAATGCTGCTTTTTCACTAAGCACATTCCATCAATTTACAGCAACGCCACTTGTAATTGTATTGATTTTATTGTATCATTCAGGGTTCGTATTTTAAAATGAAGGTAAAATTCACTGACCTTCCAGTTTTGCATAACTAAGTTATCAAAAACTTTTAATTCAACCTTTCATTAAGTAAATACAGATTAGTTTCAATACTAATTTGACAATGAACAGATTGGCACCCATTTAATTCATTTCCATAATAACACATAATATAATTTTGTTCATACCCTAAATAAAATGTTATTAATAAATAATACTTTTTCTTGTGTTTACCGAGGAAGAGTTTCAGTTATAAATGCAATGCCTGGAAACAACTATTACCATTAAATATTAATGTTTATAGTTTTGCACCCGGTAGTAACATGTTATATTGAAATTTTCAAATACCTAGTTAGTGAAAATCACCTACTTTCAACTATTTTCAAAATCTGTATTGTACAATATTTATTGTCTATTTTATTTACATAGAGTTTTCAAAAATATGCCGAAAACGTTCTAAGGGCAGCTTGCATAGATACAAATCAAGAAAATATAATCCTGGTTTGGAAAATGTCCTTTACGGAGGCTTGCCTTTCGACGCCTGGATAGAACAAGAATTGGTAACAATTTCTACTTTTTAGTTTAAAAGATATACGGGGTGAGATAAATAATTAATTAATGACAGAGAAGTTTTGTTTAAATACCCTCACATTTTTTTAAGAGGTTATTTTTTTTCAAAGTTTAATTTGATATATTTTTAACGCTAAAATATTCAGTATGTCTAAGCTAGATATTGGAAACTTAGTTTATTGATTGATAATTCCTTTACCACCGTTCCGTTCCTTGCTTTTAATAATTTAATCATATTACAAAAATAAACATCTTATATATTTACATGTTCCTAAAAATATTTACAAATCGCGTATACGCGTATTTCTACAGTATTCGAGTGTTTTTTACTTGAAACTCCAACGACGACAAATATAATTAACTTTTCAACAGACCTCGCAATAAAAAAGAGTTTGTACCATTAATTACGATTTTTTGTGCTGTTTAAGTGAACTTTATCTCACGGAAGAGAAGTCTCAATTTCAAAAGAATAGGAAGTATTATCGAAACAATAAAACACTATAGAAGTTATTACGACGGACAAAAAAAACATTTAATTGTCGAACCTATTGACTTTTCTATTGTGTGCCTCAGCCTCTGAAGATAGATATATCATTTTTAAAAGAAAATTTCGTTGAATGGGAGGATCACATTGTTTCGCGGAGAAAAAGTAAGACAAGTCAACGTTAGAGTGTTAAATGATTGTGTAGGAAAATGCATTTGTCTTCATCACATCATTTACTTCTTTACTGAAACGTATAATTGTTTTAGGAATAATTTAAACGTATGTCGCGTATGTTAATGATATTGTACAATTAGCAATTTTATTCTAAATTAACTTTTTAAATCTTTCTCCAATGTTCATTTAATTATTACTCTGCATGAAATGGTGTAAGCAATTTCTTGAACCCCCATCTGTAAAAGGTAACCCACAAAGCAAGACTGTTCTTGTGGACATATCGGAGAATTTGTAGAAAATCATGAAGCATTGGTCCCCAATAAATATACTGGATATATGTTGCAGTTATGGGACCAGTACAGTATGCTTGGGGTCCGAAGAAGCTACATTACAAAGACAAATATGCTTGGTGCAATAAGCACCACACCGTCAAAACAGCTGGTCTGGAAGTCCTGGATTTTCCTCCTGTTCACACTTACCTGGAGAGGGAGACCAGGTAAGCAACATACATACAGATTCTAAAAACGGTAATCAGCACTCTATAGACTCTCGTAGCATCCTGGGAATGTTATAAGATATAAGAAGCATACCATGATCAATCACGAGCTGTCCTTCAACGTCCTGTTCCCTGAGCCTACAAAGGCTTCAAAACCCCTGAAGTATCTGTAGACAGAGTATATAGTCGCAACCCAAAGGGAACAATAACTTTAAGCCTGGGTGATACTGCGACTATTTTTTAGGCAGAAATCTATGCCACTGAACTGTGTATATGGAGGCTGGCACAGACTCATCCCAGACGTAGATCAATAGAAATCTTTCCAGAAAGTCAGGCAGCTCTTAAACTTCTTGGATCCTACCGATGCAATTCATTCTAAAATGGTCTGCCATAAGGTTCCAACCCGACTAGGCAGAAACAAAGAACTGACCGATCTGTATACTGGTAACCAAATCAACAAGATTGCCGACTCTTTGGTCAGATACGGTGTGGCATCTAAATTTATAGGACCAAATCCAGCATTTGGCATAGTCGTAATTCTGCCAAGGCAACTATCCTAGCTAGGGCTGAAAGGAAAATACGCCAGTACTGGCAGGAACTAACTGTATAAGTTCACTTAAAGGAGTTCATTATACAGGGTGATTCACGTAGGCCATTCATTAGAAGTTTTTCAACTTGCAGTTGGATTAGAAACTTGAAACTTGATATGCAGCCATAATCGATCATGCTCTATCTAATATATTTTCAGTCCTCCAACTATACAGGGTGTGTCAAAAATTGGTACCAACTTTCTTATTTTAAATGGAAACCTATATTTTTCTTTACATGGTTCGATTGGTCTTCTAATTCTGAGTTTAGAGAACCTAAGTTATGTTAACTTATCTATTACAATTTTTGACATATGTCCAATTTTTTGAAAAAAATTGCCGCTGTAGTAGTTTACGAACAAATTTGTATCTCGCAAACCTGTCAAAATTATGAAACCAAATTTGTGAAGCAGTTAGCTGGAAGTCCAGGCTAACTTTTGATGTCCCATCGGTGGTCCCATTTTGTACCATATGGGCGCAGTCGATCTTCAAATGTCGCAATCAAAAATTGTCAAAAAGTCAATTTTTTCAAATGGCACCTACTATTTTTTTCTCACCATTCGTAAGAAAATTGAATTTTACGGTGAGTTTCTTAAGCATTCCCTATACCTAACTTCACCCCATATCGAGTTATTCAATAAAAATCAAGAAATACCTTATCTTGCCGAGAGATTCCTTACTTCATCAAGTATGCCATGGAAACAAAAGACAGTTGTAATAATTTTTAAAGAAAAATATGGATTCTTATTTAATTACACACAACACCAACAAATTATTATTAACGAACAAGAAGAATGTTGACGAAATTCTGTCAGTGAAAACGGTGCACACATTGAGCATTTGTATTGAAATAATTATTTTGTTAATCTGTTTATTTGTTGTTATTTTGTTGTTATTATTTATTATTGCAATACGATTTTTGAATAAAAATTAAAATTAAATGATTGTTTCCAAAGCCTACTACCCTTGAGAAAAAAAAACAATATTTAAAAAAAAAAAAATGCCAATAACTCAAAAACGACTGTAGATAGACTTACATAATATTAATAAAAGTGGCCCTAAAATTCAATTTTGCATTGATTTCTTGCGTCAGAAATGGTAGGCGCAAAGATGTGCTACGCAATCTGTTGAAAGTAGAATAATAAAATATTTGAACAGAAATATGGTGGTCACATTGAACATTTACGTCAGAATTTCGTCAACATTGTTCTTGTTCGTTAATAATAATTTGTTGGTGTTGTGTGTAATTAAATAAGAATCCACATTTTTCTTTAAAAATTATTACAACTGTCTTTTGTTTCCATGGCATACTTGATGAAGTAAGGAATCTCTCGGCAAGATAAGGTACTTTTTGATTTTTATTGAATAACTCGATATGGGGTGAAGTTAGGTATAGGGAATGCTTAAGTAACTCACCCTAAAATTCAATTTTCTTTCGAATGGTGTGAAAAAAAATAGTAGGTGCCATTTGAAAAAATTGACTTTTTGACAGTTTTTGATTGCGACATTTGAAAATCGACTGCGCCCATATGGTACAAAATGGGACCACCGATGGGACATCAAAAGTTAGCCTGGACTTCCAGCTAACTGCTTCACAAATTTGGTTTCATAATTTTGAAAGGTTTGCGAGATACAAATTTGTTCGTAAACTACTACAGCGGCAATTTTTTTCAAAAAATTGGACATATGCCAAAAATTGTAATAGATAAGTTAACAAAACTTAGGTTCTCTAAACTCAGAATTAGAAGACCAATCGAACCATGTAAAGAAAAATATAGGTTTCCATTTAAGATAAGAAAGTTGGTACCAATTTTTGACACACCCGGTATAGTTGGAGGACTGAAAATATTTTAGATAGAACGGGCATGATCGATTATGGCTGCATACCAAATTTCAAGTTTCTAATCCAACTGCAAGTTGAAAAACTTCTAATGAATGGCCTACGTGAATCACCCTGTATATCCTTTGCAATTAAGAACAAAAACATTATTATAGTTAAACAGGTTACCGTGAAGAACTCGAATTGGCCTATATACTGGGCAGTGCAGACTAAATCATTACCTATACAGAATTGTACCAGTAGAAAACGTTGAATGCCATCTGCGCCCAAAGAATATTTCTGTGCTCACTATTTGGCAAAAGGTAACTGGTGCCAGAGGACCTGGATGGTTTTTGACCCAACAACATTATCTACTTTATGAAAAAGCTCAACTTGCTGCATGGAATATAATTAAGAGTGAGCCACCAAAGCTCTTTTCCATTAGCTCGTTCATGACATACATTTTTTTAAATACACACTGGAAATATTTGGATCGAATGCAGTTATTAGTTACTGCAGTTGCTCTTGACATTGTTTACAGTAACTTGTTTAAATTTCTTCATTAGACTTCTAAAATTATTGTCATGAGATAAAACCGGGCCTTGTATACCGCCTTTTCAAAATGTTACAAATTAAACAACGTCGGTATTTTTCTAATAGGTTCTGGAAATGTTTAGTAACAAAAAAGACATATTTTATTGTTTCCATTAAAGTTATTTCAACAACTTCGACGTTAAAATTGAACACCCATACGTGTATCCACTTTACGCGGTAAGGTCAGTAAACGCCTATTAAAACTAGTTCGTATACATCAATCCTAACGCCTGATTATGCAGATTACCTCATTTACATAAAAATAACTGCCGCGGTATTTCCGACTCTCCGAAAAGCCTTCTAAATAAAACAATTTTAATTTAAAATAGTATTAAATAAAAATAACTTCTTTTTACTCATACTTATTTAAAGTTGCCTGTCGGTATATTTCCGCTATTGCCGAAACCAGGAGACGAGTTACCTCCAACCTAGAAACTTAGTTGAACCTCTTCTCTATCGAAGAGCGATTTTTTATTTGTCTAACATTTCATATACACTGTTTTATATCCCCTCCGAAGGATGGTATGGACTCTCTGTAACCACTGCCTAAAGTTACATATCTTTCACCTATGCGCTGATTTATTAAGCCATTAGAAGGTGGAGCGAGAACACTGTATTGGCCTGGACTCCCATTCAAGTGCTACCCGCGTCCAACGTTGCTGCCTTTTCATATCGAAATACAAGTATTGGCAGACGTATCTACGCACGCTCCTAAATACAAAACAGTATATAGAGCTGCGAGCGTACAGGAAATTGTTACAACAGTATGATCTGGACTCTCTTATAATGAGCAAGTCGCCCGGGTTCAGCCCAAAGATTTTAATGCTTCCTCTGGAAACGTAGTTTCCACAAACATCAAAACACTGGAACACAACACTCGTTACTGCTTTTAGCCCTACGATACTCTCAGTCACCGCAGATAATTTCACTCTTACTCTTCCCTCGGCATCGATAAATGTGGCGACATATTCAGAAGGATGTGGATAGTTTTGAGTGGTTCTGGACCACCACACCGATGCATGTGCAACCATAAGACTGATAGTTTTATAGATCCAACGGGAGAATTTTGGTTTCACATCCTACGTGCCACTTAAAAATCTGGGACAGATCTATAGGGCTTGCGAAACCTTCTGTGTGCTTCTGTCGACGTATTACATTCCAAGTCAGCTTAGCATCGATTGTTACACTAAAATGCCTAACTGTCTTAGACAACCCGACAGTCTTTCCCACTTCTCATAAAGCATATGATTTTTCTGGAAGTAAATTTCCCTGTGTCTTCACGCGTTAGTTCCAACTTTTTTAGTTGCAGTATCACAGTATATACATTTATCATTTTCCGCCTTGCCTATGTCATTAAGATGATATCTCAAGAAACAATAGCCCGCTGGAAGGTTTATCATCAATCTTAAATCATATTATGTGGCATTCTTTGTTAAATAAGTAACTTTTTCGCTTGTCGTTGGTATAGGCTATTCGTCCGGTAAGATATCTTCTTTTTTCTTCTCTTCTATTTCCCTTAATGCGGAATGGCTATCTGACAGTAAATAGATCTTTATCCTCAGATGCCTTTGTTAATGCATTTCTGAGCATGTCTATCTATAGCATAAAAGTCTGCCGACGGCTCTAGATAACCTGCAATTACGCCCTGATACGCTCACACCTACCGTTTCAACCATGTTACTTATACCAGAGGAATGACCCCTTTCTACAACCACAGTGATACGATTCTGCTCGTTGGAGGATCCTCAATCAGCACATCAAAGGGATAGTCAAAGTCCTGCTTGGTTGGTATTAAGTCAGTAGATTTGACTATGGACTAAAGTTGAATTATCTCCAAAATCCTTAAGTAACCAACTAGATTGTTTGGTTTGAATTTGACTACTGACCACAGAATTAGGACATTAAACGCTGACTGCTTCCTCATATACAGATTGAACTAGAAAGTAAGTCATAGCTGATGTGAAGCAGGAAATTGTTGCCCCTGTAGTCAAACACACAAGGTGTTGCAATTTCTGCATCCTTCTTTGTGCTCATATTTCTTCAATAACCATACACATGATGCGTAAATTACCATGAAACTCAAAGCCAAAAGATAAGACACGTTTATCATTTTGGGTTTCAGATCCTAAGCAGCTTGAGGCACGTCCACACAGCCGCCCTTCTCCGTTTTGTTGGTGTTCACCGAACATCTGTTCAGTAGTGTTGTTTTGTGTGTACAACTTTTGATTTTTAATTAGAGCTATTTTCACCAGATCCGATATAGCCTATACTTACACAAAGCGTACCAATAAGCAAGAATTAAACCTATTCCGGTATATGATACAATAAAATAAAAATAAAGTCTCCGAACACACCGAAAATAATTTTATTGTAACATTTTGAATAACTGAAATCTCAGACCTACATCTCGATGGCACCAGCATTTTCTATTACTACAGTTTAAAAATTCTGCAATAAATTGAAACTAGTAAATAAAAATCTGTTCATCATCAAACTGAAAGCCGTTGGAACAGACCCAATTGATTTTCGTCTTATTTATATATCCATTGAAGCAGCAGCAGAGGCTTTCAGATTGCACAACTTTATGCGGGCTAATGAAAGACAACATAGTGGCGATAAAATAATATTGTTTTAAACTTTTCCTTTGTACTTTTTGCTGGATAATGCGAGCTGCTTTGTTTAATTCGAGATGACGTATGGGTACAAACTGAGGCGAAAATAGAATTATAAATTACTGCTTCACATAGCGAATGGATTGTTTAGTACCAACTGAGAAAATATACGCTAGATTAATAGTCTAGTCAACAAGTACCATTTTGGTGAATACCTCGTAGCCTGTACCGAAAATTTTGATTTAGGGCTCATTCGATTCGGAATGACATCTAGAATCTTTTTGTTTTTAGGAAATTTGAAGTTGAGCTGGTAAAAATTACAAAAGTTATAAACAATTTAGTTTAAAAAAAATAGGGGGTTTGGTTTTTTTGCAGATATGTCAGAAATTATTAAAGCTACCCGAAATTTAAAAAAAAATCCTTAAAGCGCAGAAAATTTCGTAAAAAAAGTCCTATCTCCCGGAACTCTACCACCAATATTTATCATTTTAATTTAGAGGTGAAAATAGGACTAAAACGGGTGATGTGACACTTTAACAATGAAAATTATTTAAACCCAGTAAATATGAATATTAAGAAATAAAAAAGTTCACACACCTTTTGGATACTTGAATAAACGAAAATCCATCAGGAAAAAAAATTCCCATAATTTTAAAATCTCTTCGTGTTCCAAATTCATATATGTAAGATTCCTACATACATTCATTTTTATATTTGAAAATATGATAATACATTGGGCTTGTTCCATGATATTCTTTTTATATGGTTTTTATACTTTTTCATATAGTACTCGATATTCTCATTATAGACTTAAAATTTCGTATTATTAACTTTTTCCGTTCTCGAGATATAAGGAGTTAAATTTAGTAATAGTTGCAAAAACCGAGCGCTCATTTGTGACGTCACTATACGCAAGTGACGTAAGAAAAATGGCTTTCTGGGACCTTTCAAATTTAACCTGAAAAGTCGAAAAACATGGAATTTTTAAACGCTGGTAACTAAATAAATACGTCGAGTGGAAGTTCGTTCTATGTGTCTACGGAAAGGAGAAGGTCGGCGATGAATTATAATTGTAAATTGCAGGGTCGAAATCGAAAATTCGTTCAGGCAGGAGCGAGAGAAAATTGTAATTTTTTGACATTTCACCAAATTGTACTTCCCTACTGTCAAGTAGTAAGCAAAACAAACAATACTTCGAAAACACTTATAATTATAACCAATAAGGAGCATCAAGTCTATTGAGATCGCCGAGTCTATGCGTATAGTGACGTAGCGCCTGGCCACGCCCCATTTTCGCGAGATGGAAATTTGTAATAGTTTTTTAGATACTAAACGTGCGAATAAGATTCTGATATTTTGCAGATCCATTTATTTATACTTGCACTTTCGATTTGTGAAATTAAAAAAAAATGCTGAACAAGCCCATTAGCCACATGTTTCTCGTTCCATTTAAGCTTTGTTGAGCTCAATTTCATTAATTAGTTCAAAAGTTACAACAAATTAAACCGCGCACGCTTCACGAGCCATATTTATGAGTCTCCACGTTATATTTTAATGTCTTAAACAAAAAAATCTGGAGTCTACATTTTTGATGGTACAACAAAATTTCATATACATTTTTTATGTGAAATTTCCCCCTCTATCGCCTAGTGCTATTAGTTTTTTGATATATTTTTTAATTTTTCGAGTTATTGGCCAAAAACCAATTTTGGCCAATACTTTCGATTTTTTTAAGCATCGCCGGCACCTTACAGTTGTAAACTTTTCTTTATCGTATTCTACACCAACCAAAATACTTATTCTTCAGCGACTTCGAAAACTCCTGAGTATAGATTTTGGTCCAATTCTATCGATTATTTTTCTAGATCCGTAATTTCTTTATTATTTGTTAATAAAAATTAGCCAATTGTTAAATAAATAATGGGCAAAATGAATAGCGGGTCCCAAATACATGTCAAACTTGATTAATAAGTGTTTCTGAACAATTTGCAAAAAAAATTATGAAAATCGGTAATGTTATAGAAATCAGGACTTCTTCGGTTTTTCAGGATATCTTGACACGACTATGACGTAATGCCAGAACATACTTTACATAAGAAAAATGTTCTCTGTATAAGTATACACTATATTTATGATTTACCATTTTCTACAAAAATAGAGCATGCCCGCTCCCCCATCTATACGTAAGTGGCAAAGCTTTGAGATTTTTTATGTGCACTAAATAAGTGTCAATAAGTCAACTATCCTACAGAATCTTCTTTAGATTATGCGCCGTTCCCAATTCCGACGGCTCCTGATGATGCCAATATGGTTATCGAAACGCACGTCGAGCGTCATATTCAAGTGTTGTGATGTTTGTGAAAACAAAACTACTTCAAATGAAACTACTTTGATTATCTCTTTCTAAATGTTTGTAATGTGAAGTAAACACATAAATATTACAGCACAACTATTATAAAAAAAATTGCAACCAAAGTGAATGTAAGAAATTCTAAATAGATATCAGTTTACTAGTAATCAAGAGACGTGACGTGACATTGATGACGGTATTAATACTTTATCCGTGTTAATCCTCCTTGCAAATTGGATTATCCTAGAATTCTAGATTGATATGTGGCAATATAAGCTTTATCAGTCCCTTGCTGAACATACAATGTTTTGAATGCCTTGTGTACAAACTTACATAATATATATATTGCAGCGGTAATGAGATTTTCACGTCAAATAATAGTAATTTTCAACGCAATTTTCCAGAATTTGCTTAAAAGAATAACTAAAATAATAAAATATCATGTTGAAGGTTTTTTGTAAGAAAAATACCGTTTCAGAATTTTAACTGTCAAAGTTTTCCTTTCGACACACACAGGTGTACTTTAGAAGCCGACGATTCCTCTAACGCCCGATTTTTCTCCTCGCACAAAAGGAAACAAAGCCGGGAATTTAAAGTCCTCATGTAATATTGTTTTCATATTCATGAATAACATTGTTAAGAGAAGCCGGCTGACTAGCAAGCAACCGAGAATGGGTATCACATCTTACGTTCAATTTATTTATACCTTGCAATTTACCACTAGAACGTTTTATAGTATTTGGGGTAATTGTAAAACTTTGCCTGGAAAGAACCTAATTGGATATATTATAGATTTATTGCTTTTTATCTAGGGCCCCGAAAATAATGGTGTTGGCTGAAAACACTACTCATTTCAGATTTTGACTATACCATGTTTTGAGGAGTATAACAGGATAAGCATTTGTTTGGTGCCCCCGCACAGATCTGGTCAAAATTTTGAGCATAAGTTAAGAGTGGTGTGACATGAAATGGTTCCAGAATATATCGATACTTGAGTATCGATACATTCGAAGGCAAAGTATCGATACCTCAAAATACCAATCAAAACTTCCAAATATCAATCAATTCCTCTAAATGTCAACCGATACTTGTAAATATCAATCAATGGCTCTAAGTATGGATCGATAAATATTGATAGAAAAATACATACCTTATAAAAAAAAATGTATAAAAACATTAGCCCACAAACTAGCTTATTAAGAAGCTCATTGCTCGCTCTTCACAGTGGCTTCTGCTTTTGAAAATAGGTGCTCTGATTAAGGCACCGATGTTGTCACTATTGGATACTGCAGTGCTGCTAATAGTACTACTGCTATTAGACTGCCAGCTACTGTTTAATTCCAAAATCTACTATAAAACAGAAACTAATATACAGTGCGAACCTAGAGAAACGCACAAAATTCATATCTTTGGTACGTGTCGTTTTTCAAAAAAATCTTCGAACAGGTCGATTTTAATTTTGTTAATGTTACATTTTGTATCTATACCAAAATGTATGACGTCATTGGTTTTTGAGTTATGACGCCATCATAATTTTTTTGTTTACTGTTTTTGGTGGTACATTCCTTTAGCTTTCTGGTGATAAAAAAAAAGATATTACCTTAGCCATTCTTTTGGAAAAATGACATTTTATGTAAAAACCGCTGCCTAAGGAATCACTACTTCCACATCCAGATTATTCGTCCAAGTCACTTTAAAGGAAACATCTTGACTATATTTGCACTCTAGTATGTGGAAATTATTGGTCAAAGAATTTTAATAATATTTGGGGTAGATGTCATGGAAAAGTTTGAGGGGTTGGTTTCTACCATATACGTTAAAAATGAAGTTTCTAGTTTACCGTACTTATTTTCCACTATTTACAACCTACCACCTCAATGGAGTCATCTCAATCAGATGTCACTACAATACATACGTGTACTAACTTTCAAGTGAATATCTCAATTTGATGTTATCAATCCCATTAATAATGAAGCGGAGGTGGTAGAGTTTGAAAAATATTAGAAAGAAATCTGAGGCCTTGGTTTCTAGTATATACACCGAATCCCAAATTTCTGTAGTCTTACCAGCTTGCTTCACTTATTTTCCCCTATTTGCCCCTATTTAACCCCCAACCCTTCAACGGCATCATCTCAAATTATGATCTAGTTTCAGACGTCGTTATAATACATACGTGTACCAAATTTCAAATGAATGTCTCAATTTTATTTTATCAACCCTTTTCATATTGGAGTAGGGGTGGTTGGGTTGAAAAATATTATAAGAAAATCTGACGCTGTGGATTCTAGTACATACACCGAATTTCAAGTTTCTGTAGTCTTACCAACGTTTTACTTATATTCCTCTATTTACCCCAAATTAACCCCCAACCCTTCAACGGAATCATCCCAAAATATAATCTAATTCTAGACATCGTTATAATACATACGTGTACGAAATTTCAAATGAATATCTCAACTTTATTTTATCAACCCCTTTAATGGGGTAGGGGTGGTGGGGGGTTGAAAAATATAAAAAAAATCTGAGGCCTTAACTTCTAGTACATACACCGAATTTCAAGTTTCTATACTCTTACAAGCTTGCTTTACTTATTTCCCCCTATTTACCCCTATTTAACCCCCAACCCTTCACCGGATTTCCTCAAAAAACAATCCAGTTCCAGATCTCGTTATAATATATACGTGTACAAAATTTCAGGTCAATATCTTAAACCGTTCCGGAGAAAGCGTGCGGACAAAAAAAGTTACCGACAGACAGACAGAAAATTTTTTTTCGCTCAAATTTAAAATCTCGACGTTTCATGACATTCTAAACCTATTTCACGAATAAAAATTTTTGAAAATTTTTTTGCGATTACTATACTTCCAATCCACTACGTGGATGTGGAAGTAAAATAGCTTACCTTTCGGCTTTCGCAAATTCAAGAGTAATGTTCCATTTTCTTATGGACTGATAAATCTTGTTGCCTACATTTTTGTTTTAACTAGCATGAAAACATTTGAGATAAAAATAAAACAAAGAAAATAATAAAAAAAACAATCACCTTAACAACAGAGATACAGGCCTTTTTGTGTAAAGTATTGATAACTTTTTTATTCCTAGCACTTGTGGAACCTCAGTTTAGTGACACGTCTGAGACAGTGTAAAACTAGTGAATGCAATGCCACATTTAAGTGAAAGATAACGCGTAGAACTTTTGATGATGTTTGGATATGGTGATAGGCTGAGAACTCATCAGGAATCAAGCATGTGATGTTTTCAATGTCAAATATCCCGAAGAGCAAATTTCTAGACCCACTGTAAGTAGATTGATGGCTAGATATGATGAATCTGGCAGTGTTGCTGACCTCCCTCGATCTGGTGGCCCTAGCACAAGCAACAAAACCAAATTAAATGTTCTTCTAGAAAGTGAGGAAAACCACCATCTTTCGATAAGGCAGCTGGCTTTAAATCATAACGTGAGTCAGACTTCTGTTGTACGTCCATTGAAAAATACCATCCATACAAAGTGCAATTAATCCACGAATTGAATGAGGACGATCCAGATCGGCGCTTACGGTTTTGTGAACAGTTCATGAACTTGTGGGATGAAAACCCAATTTTTTTAAAGAACATTGTTTTTTCTGATGAAGCTACATTTTCTTTAAAAGGGACTGTACATCGGCATAACTCTAGGTATTGGTCACGCGAAAATCCTCATTGGACTCAAGAAGCCCATATACAGAGACGAGGCAAAGTAAACGTGTGGGCAGGTATGATTGGTGATCGTTTATTGGGACCATTTTTTTTTTAAATAGTCTCACAGCCGCAAGATATTTACAGTTTTTGCGAGTTGAGTTAGTGCCAGCCTTAGCAGTTATGTTTCCGAACAATGAAGATGAAAATATTCCTGCTGAAAATGTCTGGTTTCGGCAAGACGGGGCCCCACCTCATTTTGGGATAGCAGTGCGTCAGTTTTTAGATGACATTTTTACTGGAAGGTGGATAGATCGTCGAGATCCGATTGAGTGGCTCCCGCGTTCACCGGATTTAACCCCCTTAGACTTTTCTCTTTGGGGTTACTTAAAGTCAAGGGTGTATTTTAACAGACCGGATACCATAGAAGAATTGAAAGACAGAATTGGCTTGGAGACGAGACGAATTGCCCATGAGATGATTCAGAACAGCGTGCAAAGTGTCTACACCCATCTTGATCAATGCCATGGTTGGAGGGTCGCAATTTGAGCAATGGAGATGATTTTTTTCTCACAATTACTTATGTAAGGCATCAATCAATAAAAATATTTTTTTCGAAAAGAATGGCTTAGATAATATCAATTTTTTTCATATCACCAGAAAGCTAAAGGAATATACTACCAAAAATAGTAAACAAAAATGTCTGTTTCCATTAAAAAAAAATGATGACGTCAACTCAAAAACCAATGACGTCATAAATTTTGGTAGTGACAAAATGTAGCATTTACAAATCGACAAGTTCGAGGATTTTTTTGACAAATGACACATACCAAAGATATGAATTTTGTGCGTTTCTTTAGGTTCATACTGCATACTGGTAGATGGTGCTTTACTATAGAATTATTTTCACAACGTCGAAAAATACTCTACGTACTAGATTTAAGATTTAACACTTTTAGTTTTAACAAGGATTTTTTAAATGCTCACTTTTAGGCTTACCCCACTTGCCTGAATGAAGAAAAATTATTTAGCCCCACATTTTGACCAACAAAAGTCCGTCAGAAAATATTTGGTATATTTTCTGGAGAAATCTACGTACTGAAGTCTCTATTAAATTTGTAACGTGAATACGCCATGACAAAATTAATATTTTTTATAAACGAGAATGCTGGTATATCCAGCATTCACTAAAAGTTCTATCTGGCGTATCTCAAGGTTTGGTCGTAGCTCCATTAGTTATACTTCCGATATATGTATTACATTAAGTAGGAAACTGCAATATACAAGAATATGCATTTAGAACTTAAGTACAGCAGCTTCCATATTAGAAATTCATTAGTAGCACAAAACGGTCTAAACAGCGACTTAACAAAGAAACAAACATACATCTCAAGAACATAACCTAAAGCCTATTTAGCATATTTTCTGGGAAAATTTACATAATGTAGTCTCTATTAAACTTGTAACGCGAATATTTCATGGTAAAAGTTATATTTTTTATAAACGAGAATGCTGGTATATCCAAGTAGACCAATCAAAACTGAATAACTTAACGTTGCCCAGAAATGAAAAGGAAAGAGCTCTGCGGAAGCCGTGCGCCCAACAGACATCCGCGACAGATGGCTTGATGCTGTCAGACGTGGCGTATAGTAAGGGGATGTCAATGAAAACAATGCATGGTTCACGAAACGTCTGCTAAGAGGTTGTCAGGAAGAAAGAAGAAGCACAGGGCACACAATATGAGCATCTGATATAAACAGTGCCGCCAACGAAATGAAAGGCATAAAAAATAATTCAAAATCCGCATAACGCATGCTGACGTTTTAAATAAAATAAGAATTTTAACATTACACAATATGTTATGATTCTTTAAAAGATGAATTTATGTTATGATTCTTTAAAAGATGAATTCCATTCTGAAACTCTTGTATATTATTAGCATTTCTTATTAATTAGAATAATTATTTCATAAATATATTTAACAAATAATTCGATACAGTGCCGTTTTAATTACTACAGAATAACAAATTTAAATTACGAACCGGGACAAACATTAATATTTTCCAAACATTGATCCACATTTCCGGAATTTCCTTTGTCGTCTTTCTCAAGGCTACTATTTCCTAATATTAAATTATGAAATTGATCGGTGTGGCAATAGCAGCCGTAATAGTGACATACATATACAATAATAAGATACATGAAATATATAACAAATTTGCGACACGAATAAAAAGCCAATTATTAAGCTACACAATTAAAACTCGAATAATAGATTGGTATGCTCGATAACTTTTAATTATGTCACAAAATAAACATGTCTTTCGTATACCATAATGTTCACAATTTTTAGTAGGACACTTAGAACCAAAATATAGCTCCAATTTGGACATGACAGCCATATTTTTCTAACCAATTTTAAAATATTTTTACAAAATATTTAAAAAAAAAAATTGAACAGCATTTAAAAAGATGATCACTAAAAATTATGAATTAAAATTTCACCATCGTTGGGACAATTGAACTTTATTACCTGATAATTTAGAGAATGGATAAATCGATATTAGGTATTAACCAAACGACGCGCAACGTTAAAATTATGTCATCATTTTCAGTGATCATCTCTTAAAGGCGATTCAATTTCACTCTTATTAGAGATCCAATTTGATGTAAATTTGCAAAACTTATACAATTATAGCAGCCCTATTGAATTCGCCATTTTGAATATTTCACTTCTAACTTAAGATTCAGTATCTGCTACTAAAAAAAATCCTATTTATCTCCACTGGCAACTCCTACATAACTTCGCATATTCTATTAATAGAAAGTACCGCCGAGTCGTATACTACAATTTGCAAATGATTCCGTAGAAATTACTTAAGCCATCAACAGAGCAGCCAATGTACAAACATAAAACAATAATAAATACGGATCGGAAATGAGAACCTCCTCCATTTCAATAATTGTAAAGCCGGTTTAAAAAGGAGGACGTTCAAAATTCGACCAGCAAGTATGTTTGTTCATTCATTTCTCCGAAATGGTTTCAGCGATGGCCCGAAGTTTCATCAAGCTGTCTTAGTATAAGATGAGCAAGGATCGGGAAAAGGTTTTTCTCTGCGAAAAATTTTCGAAAATTTGGCGCAGTCGACAGGTATAACATTGTGTTAAAAATGATAATTAAGTAAGTAGCTGATACTGCATCTGATGTTAAAAGTTAAACATTCAAAATGCTAGGGTCAATGTAAAAATGAACAAGTTAACCATTATTTCGCCGATTGGTGGCACCTTTTATATAATGGTTGCACATTCTATAGAACACTCTTCGCAGTTTTTTTGTAAATAATATTAGTTTTAGACATTTATTAGTTTAATTTTCAAATGTAAATAATTAATAACTTTTTCATTTATTGATCAATTTTGACAGAATTCAAATATCCCTTTTAATAATCGAGAAAATGGCCCCGAGAGTTTTAAGTGAGACATCCTGTACTTTACCTAAAAACTTCTTTTTATTTCCATAGATAATTTAGTATCAATGTAAATAGCACATACAGGTTGTAGTAAAAGTGATTTTTTGTCAACTACTCTCGTATGAATAATAAGACAAACAACCATAATGAAATGGTGATGTTTATATTACGGTTACTTGACCAACTTTTTGAAGATTTGTGATCCTCTTCCTCAATGGCGTATCCGAACGAACAAAACGTAAGAAATATGGATATATAGAGTTTCAATGGTGAGCACCACTAAAGATTGTGTGGTAACAGTTTTTATTTTCATAAAGCATGGCGCACCGCTTCTAAAAATTTGAATAAAATAAACTAGTCATAGTGCATTTTTGGTAAAAATTCTGTGTACGCGAATCATTATTTTCTTGAATAAATAATTATTTGCCAGAGTAAGGTGAGCATGGCTGCTGATTCCGGGCATCCACGGAGGTTCGTTCCAACACGCAGCTTGGTCGTCCGCTGAACACGCCCAACGGACGGCCAAACCGCGTGCTGGAACTAAATCTCCGATATTTTATATACGGCCGGACTGGCTGCATACGCTGGGTTGGACATGGGACATGCTTGTTGTCAGCCGCGAGAGCCACATGACGCATGGGGTAGGAATACAGAATGGGAAATGGAGGTGTTTGTGAGATGCTTCTTTTTTAGTTTCCATCTGTCATCATCGGGTGAGAAGTGTAGGCGTTTGCAAGATGCTTCTTTTTAGTTTCCATGCTTCCTTTACGTTTGCATCTATCATCATCTCTTTATCTATTCTTCTTCTAAGTTTTCTGTTTCTTCTGTTTCTGAATCAAGCAATGTGTACCTCCTTCTGCCCGCTTACGTTTACTTCGTTTGTCTGCCAAGGCATACATACACTCGCTCGCCGCAGGGAGCTTCTATTTAATAATAATAATAATAATAATAATACGTCTTTATTATTTTTCATCTTAAAAAAATACAATATATTATTGATTTTATAAAATAAACAATGAAAAATAAATGGCGAAGTTAAGCAGTCACAATTCATAAGAAATCATGAACGCTTTTCTTACACTTAACCATATATTCTGTTTGAAGCGTACAGACTCGGTCCCTCCTGTATCTTGAAGGTACACAAGAGAGGCGAAATCTGCACACTTCGAACAGAATCGAAAATAATAATATATAATAATTTCAACATGAATAAAAAAAAAAGGCAAGGCTGCAAGAATGAGATTTAAAGAAAAATGTTTTCTTTTTCTTTCTTTTTCATTATTACAATATTATTCTATACAAAGGGCTACAATAATCCTGTACATTGACGTTCGAGCAAATATGATTTATATATCTTTTTGAACCTAGTAATGCTGTTCCTTTTTAGCTGATTATTCAAACCATTATATGTTTTACAAATTTGGTAACTAAATGATCTCTTAGACAGTTCAATACGGTGCTGGGGTGGAGTTAGAAGTCCCTTAAATCTAATATTTAATGTGTGCACATCAGTTCGAAATTTAATTTTTTGATAAAGATATATAGGAGTTTTGTTTAATATAATTCCATAAAAAAGACAAGCTGTGTGATGCAATCTTCTGTTGTACATGTTAAGCCATTTTACCTCCTTGAGTTTATGAGAAATTCTCTGATTTCGGTAAATTCCATAGATGAGTCTAAGACAAGAATTTTGTAATTTCTGAATTTTCCTTGCATACAGTGTATTTATACAAGGGCCACATAAACAGTCTGCATAATTTAATATAGATAAAACCAAAGTTTCACAGAGGAGAACTTTGGTTTTATGTGGGAGGTAATGGCGATTACCATATATTAATTTTAATATGGAGTAACCTTTTTGTAGCATTTTATTTACAGGGGCCTCAAATCTTAAATCACAGTCTAATATAACTCCGAAACTTTTTGCCTTGTCTACTTTTACCAAGGAATCATTACCAATTTTAATATTTGTATGTTCTTTGGGCCAAAAATTATAATATTTGATTTAATGGGATTAATGACAAGACAATGATCATTTGCAATTTTTACAAAATTTTGAAGATCTTCATTAACAAATTTATTAACCGTTCCACAGGCAAATAACCATTTACGGTGGAAGTGCCCTATCTCGCGATAAAAAGCTTTTTATGGTGGGTTGGTTATGAGAAAGAGGCTCGAGAGAATATTTTGCACACTCTGTATATTAGTTTGTTTCTACAGTAATTATTTTCAACTGCCTCATTCCAATTCCAGGTATTTTCTATTTCATTATCTAAATTTTTTTCTCTGTTGTGAATGGATTAATAAATCAATAAATAAATATCTTTTTAATTTGAATTTCTAATTTTTTCAATTTAAATAAGGAAACAGAGTTCATTAATAAGCTAAACTGAATTAAAATAAAATAAATAATAACTTATATGTTTCATTCACCTCTGGCTGTCTGTTGCTTATTTTATATCACCCGCTTGAAGAAGGGACCGGATCCAGGTATAGATTTTACGGTCAAGCAATGCACTTTCTCGGGTTGTTTATATATATACTCTTCTGTGTTTCTTTGTTCAACCAACACAATTTAATCAAATAATAATAATAATAATAATAATATATGAAATAACCAGACTCGTGCTCATTTATATCAATCAATGCAGAATTGTTTACGCTTTAATTCAATACAATTTTGACGTTTTGTTGCATCTTTATCCGGATTTATCTCAATGTCTTGTAAGAGCCACGAAACACGCGCCTGTCACCGAATTCGACACACTTTGATTCCATTTTTTTATACGGAGCAGCAAGATCAGCACATTTTTTTCCACATTACGGCCGAATTGGGTCCAAACGCTTCTGGGGTCATTTTACCTTACTTACTCTGCTATACCCTTTAAACTTTAAAGGGGCGGGAAATGTGTCAAATTGAGCTATTTCGCATCCATTTTTAAAAAATTTGAAAAATCATGATAATAGAATTTTTTAGCGTAATAATTCATCTTACATAAATAAACCAAAAAATATATAAATATGTGTTGATTGAGCTAACGAAGAGGACGACCAAAACGTTGGAAAAGAGCTTTGCTAGTGCTCTACGCCTAACGCGCAACCACGACAGGTGGCGTCTGCCATCAGACGTGCTACACAGCAACGGGGACCAACTAAGATAATTCATGGATTGGCTAGATTGAGTAAACGCTGAATTAAAAACAAAATATTATTGTAAGCAAGCATTTTGCAGAGATATTAATCGTCGCACCTTATTTCAACCAATTTAAAGAAAAACTGAAGTTTGGTCTCCTCTTAGTCACATATCTAACGGCAAACCAAGAGAGTTCTTATGTTGCTTATATGTGTGCAATGAACAGTAAATGTAACGAAATTGAGTAAAACACTGCTATGTTTAGTTTACTCAAATCGGTTAAGTAGCAAAACAGTGGCATCCGAAAAACAATTTAAAATATATAACGAAATTACGTAAAACACTACTATGTTTTTACCACTATATTTGCACAAAACGTGACTGCAGTTTCAACACTTTAGGTCATTATCAAACGATGATTCAACTAAGAATGAAATACAAAGATTTGGTACCTATTTAAATATGTTTCTAGAATTAAACAGATTAGTGAATTCTGAAACATATTTAAATAGGGACCAAATCTTTGTATTTCATTCTTAGTACTTTCATAATTTTCTATTCTGTTTAACTCTAAAAACATATTTAAACAGGGACCAAATCTTTGTGTTTCTGTCTTAGTTGAATCATCGTTTGAAAATGACCTAAAGTGTTGAAACTGCAGTCAAGTTTTGTGTAAATATAGTAGTAATAAATAATATAGTAGAGTTTTACTCAATTTCGTTATAATTATGGATTACCACAGAGTAACGGCTTCCTCAATCAATTTCTTGAAACAATAAATGTACCTATAATGTCCACAATATATAGTTGGGGATCGTAACCACCCTAAATGTTTTCCAACAATTACTCACTCTATCCCCCATATAAAATGAATTCTTAAACGACATAATACTAACTTTATTCCGCATTATTAAAGCACTCGAGGTAAGTAAAACTCAAACAAGGATATTCTCCCTCAAGTTTATATGACGTCACCATAATATTCATCCTCTGGGACTCATACTCCAACATTTACTTAAATACCAAACATTAGACTAACTCGGAAGTAAAAGTAAATTATCTGATGCAACTCGGATATTATTAATGTAATTAGTTTTTAGTAATTTCTTTGAAACTAAATTATGAAGGCAACCGTATAAATTTATGATAACAGAATGAAAACGTTGATATAACTTAAGGATATAGCAGTAAGGTTTTAAAACAAAGGTATTGTCACCGTATGGAGTAACAGTAATAATAATTAAGAAAATATGATTAACCTGTTTATGTTCTCGTATTTCAACGTGTATTTAAAAAATATACATGGACGGTAATATATTATAGTATAAATAATAAATAAATATAAATAAATTCTTTATTGCTATAGATCTCTATACAAAGAGACATTAGCATTGTCAAAAGTTTACATTTTTATTTTTAAATTTCGTTTTTAAGAGCTATACCTAATGATTAAAACACAATTTACAAATACAGCGAGAGCAAAGAAGAAAAATACAATATGCAAAGAAGTTAAAATACATTGAGTTTAAATAGATAACGAGAAGAAATACAACAATAATATATGTCATAAAGTAAAAATAAAAATATGAACAATATAAAAATAAACATTTCCCAATGAATTTATACATTTACGAATTCACTGAAAGAATAAAACACATTTTCAACAAAATAAAATGTAAATCGTTTTTTAAATAAACCAATTTGTTCTATCGATTTTAAGTGTACAGGAAGAGCATTAAAAGCTTTAATAGCATTGTAAAATGGCCCTTTTTGGTAGAAAGTATGACGATGAATTGGTACACTTAAATATATAATATATAGTATAGTTACTTCGCTCAATTGATCGCCCCCAACGCTTTAGTTTCCAGTTTAAATAGTATTTTTTACTTTTTAGTAATTTTTCTTATTTTTTACATTTTTAGTCTCTATTTATTTTACAGACAGACAGCAAAAAACTTTCATTTGATACATACAAGGGGGTTGTGAAGAAAAAGGTAATTACTCAGCCTGGGACGTCTGCCATATTGAATTTAATATGACGTTACATAGTTTAGCGTATTCTACTCGTCAAACCTTTCATTTGATACCCATATAAAGGGGGTTGTGAAGAAAAAGATAACTCGCCATCCTGGTGCGTCCGCCATATTGGATTTAAAATGACGTCACATAGTTTACCGTATTTTACACGTCAAACCCTCTCATTGGATACCCATATCATGCGGACTGTGAAGAAAAAGGCAATCCGCCATCTAGACACGTCCGCCATATTGGATTTAGAATGATAATTTATACTATTAGATAACCCATTGTCACCGTACCGGATCTACTTACCTGTGCAAAATTTCAAAACTCTAGCTTAATTAGAGCTAGTCGAAATTTTGATTGCAAGATTTGTAGCAGACAGACACACAGACAGATAGACAACAAAGTAAGTTAAATAAGAGCTTTTAAAAATATATAACAAATTTACATTTTCGCTATGATGGTTAACAAATCCAATAGGATATTGGATAAAATGGAAAACATTTATTGACAATACAATATGTGCCAATCTTAGACAGGAAATTACGTCTAATATCTGTATTCAAAATTCCACCAACACCAATTCTGATACACAGGATGTCAAAAGTGTCTGGAGGAAACAACTTTTTTTAATAGTTCCTGTCAACCGTTTGAGATATCTTTCTCAACTCTAGTAAACGGTATTAGCAATTTCAAATAAATATTTGGTAAAAAGGATATAACAAGGTAAGCATGAGTCAGTATGCTGAGCATAAGTTGATAGTGGTGTGAGATTTCCAAGATCACGATTGAATTTTTCTTTTATGGGAGTTATGGGAATAAGAATAAAAATCGATTTTTTTTTCTCGAAAACAAACCACCGAACAACCAAGATGAGTTCGTGGTGAACCCACCATATTCTTCCAAATAAACATTTAGATACCTCCCTCCCCCCCTATAATATCACCAATTTTCAAAACGATCGAAAGGGTACAATGTAATAAAAAAAATTGAAAATTCCAAGTGTACCGTGGCCGCATGGTTCATTACTACATCTCGACACGGTCACTGACTGCCACTTTACGCCTACCATCCCAATCAGTCTCAAATTAAGAAGCAAAAATGTAGTTTACATTCTTCAATGATAAAAAAAATTAAGTATATCTTGAAACGTAGTTTCCACTTCGCCAACCATGTTGGCATCTTCAAAAGATGAATGAAACTAGAGTACAACTATTCTTATAATTTCTACCTAAAACTGTCATGGTTCAACAAACCGTAATCTAATGACCAATAAAATGGACTATTTGGGATCGGTGCCTTGTCGCTATTTATACTTTCTTAAATTTTTCGATTTCCAAGTTAAGAGCATATCATAATATACTATTTATTATATTTTTAATTAACCTTAAATTACTGATAAATAAATACTGGTAAAGTTGTAACTGCGAAATTGGTTGATGTAGGTGACAGTGTAGGAGTTAACGTGCTGTCATCTATGCAAGGAAGTAGGCAATGTGAATGACCGATTTTGTTCAAATTATGACGAGATACTACTAATATTTCCATAATATTTCGGTTTCATCGTTTGAAGTGAAGATAGTATAGTGTTATTAAATATTGTGTAACACATATTTATGTATTATTTCAATTAAATTAATTATTATCTTCGATTCAATAGATATCATTATGATTATTCATCTACATAACTGAAATTGCAATGAAATAAAATAAAATATAAATTGAAAATAGTACTTATTTAAAAAATAATAATTTGCTGCATAAGACTTATTATTTATTAATCCAGTAGGTGCTAGTTAAAAAAATACATAGGTTGCAAACTCTACTCTTTCCATTATTTTTATAATTCTGTCAATATACTATATCATTCCAATATGGTTCCCGTTGGTTCAATGAGCAGAAAAGTCGAATTCTGGTAGCTCGGACCAGCATACCTTGTATATATTTGTGCCATGCTACAAATAACCTGCCATATATAGCATGCCAAATTTACTTATATTTTTTAAAAGAATTTGAACCTACATTGAAAATACATTTCTTGAACTTGTTCAATTTGAAATAAATAATAAGGATGATCTTATTGGCAGCTCTTCCAAAAATATGTTAACGTCTCAGAACTGAATTTTTAAGTTCTTAATGCAATAGTTTGATTAGTTCTATACGTATTCGAAGTTTAAATGCGTCCATTACCAAACTAGTTAAATTTTATGAACTAGAAAATGTTACCTTTTTCTGTTAAATATGAGTCTGAAATAAAGTGGCAGTAAAAATAGGTCACATCGGAACAGAGTCGATCCTAAATGGCATTAGTATTTTGTGAAAATCAATACCTAGTTGGGATTTCCTTGTAAATTGTCGTGTCACATTCAGCAAATTCCCGTTACATTGTTACTACACCTTGTGTAATGCAAATCTAAAACTATTGATTTATTGTAAAGCGTGACTGGGTTTTGTTAACAAAAAAATTTGGAACTCGGCGGTTTTTGAATTTGTTTTAAATGTTAAACACAAGACAAGGCTCCACTGACTCAGGGTGTCTGGTGTATACGTAGAAAACTTTTGCATGATAATACAGTGACACAAAAAATGTAAAAAAACTCTTATAAAAATGTTGCTTTCCTCCAACAGTTTTTCTTAAATTTAATATTTATTAAAAATGCGATATCCTCAAGTCAAATAGTAGTTCTTATAATATTGACTAGGTCAATAATGCTGGGCTAATTTTACCAGAATTACTGACCTTGAACTAGAATTAATTTAGTCACGTTCGAGGTCGTTTTGAGACTTACATCCATAGTATTTACGAACTCAATAGGAACAGCACGGAACTAGAGGATCTTACGGGGTATTGTCAATATATCGCTTCACATTGAATGAGAGAGCACAGAATTTTACAGATTTATCTTCACCACTCCTCGTCTACAGTCCACGTGGACTTGATCCGCCTGTCACATAGAAATATAGGTAGGATTAGATGCTTAGGGAATATGATTTGTCAACACCAACCTTGTTCAGAGTTTTTGCATGCCATAATATATACAACAAAAAATACGTATCAACTATTTGTATCGTACGATATGCACGAGGCAGTGCAATACGGCCAGGCGGCGTTATAAATTATTTAATTCTATCGAAAATGAGTAAAAACTACTACGTTTTTTACTCAATTTCGTTATAATTATGGATTACCACAGAGTAACGGCTTCCTCAATCAATTTCTTTACTTAATTCTAGTGAATATTTGAACAAATAATTAGTTTTATTGAGTGATTTTTTTGCAATTAATTGTTTAAAATGGCTTTTTAGAGGCCTTTCGATAGTGGTGACAACTAAACGGACGGTTTTGATACAGAGCCTATACAAGCGGAACCTGAAAATAAAGATTTACAAGTTCAAATTCAAAGGGTTATTTTGAATATTTATTCGTGTTCAAAAGGCGAAAATATTGATTTTTCATATAATTAAATTGTGAAGAGGATTTATGAATTAACCAAATTTAGCCGTACTACAATTTACAGGGTTATTAAAGCCGCTGATGTAATTGAGCATTCTATTAAACGGAAAATAGTTGGACAACAACTTAAAACACTTGATAACACGTCCAAAGATGTCATTCGTCGATTTGTGTATGACTTCTACAATGAACAGAAAGTGCCCACATTAGAAATGATTAGGGATAAGTTACGCGACTATCCAGATTATAACTATAAATCATTGGATACTTTGTGAAACGTTTTGCTGAATTGCGGTTTTTGGTAGAAAAAATTGGACAAACGAATGGTAGTTATAGAATCAGCACGCATCGTTGATCATCGACACGAGTACCTGCGTATAATAAACGAATACCGAGATGCAAATAGAGACATAATTATCTTGACGAAACATGGCTTGACACACATACGGTTGAGTAGATAACACCAAAAAGTGTAATTTAAGTGCTCCATGTCCTGGGGGAAAAAGAATTATAATTCTACATGCTGGAAATAAAAACGCTTTTATTCCAAATGCGTCGAAACATTTTTGAAGCACACGATCAACTATTTTACATCTGCCTCCATATTATTGAGTTTTCAACACCATTGAAATGGTGAGGGCTGATGTAAAAACAAGACTACAGCAATATAATCAATCCCCACAATTAAGTGAGTCTGTCTTAAAGAATATAAAGATAACAGTAGACGAAATAGGCAAAAGCGATACATGGAGGAAGTGTGTATCTCATGTGATCAAAAAGGAAAATGAATATTCTATGTTACTACCTATTAATCCAATTATGATTAATGTAAATACCGATTCAAGTTCTGAAAACTCGGATAGTGACGAATTAAATAGTTTATGTAAAGTTCATAGACAAAGCTTTTTTGAAATTTGTGTATTTAACGTCGACCTATTTCCGCTACTGAAACCAATTACCGATGCCAGGAAACGAGTTCCCCCTTTAAAATTTTGCCGAGTCTTTACTTTATAGAATAGCAGAATTTTTTTACCTGCCTATCATGATACTGCTAAGTTCATAGTATCATGGCCTAACATTTAACAAACAAGACAGTCGCTGCCTTACGCCCCTTCGGAAGGATTATATACCATCTATGCAACTCCCGCCTAAGATTACATAACTTTGCCGCTAGAAGATATGAGAGGTAGGTCACTAGGCAATAAACGTAGCCATAATATCATCTATGTGACTTATCAAACGTGATAAACATATTTTTTCATTAAACACTTCAATTAAATAAAGATATTATCGAAATCCATTTCTTTAACGATTAAAAAATAATTATTTAGTATTTAAAGCATTTTTACATTCCTACCGCCGCCGCCGCCTATGTTCCATAAAGGAGATGCCGACTTTACTCCGAGTTTTCGTTTTTATGCTGTCCCAATTGAGATCATATACAGGTTCAGCAAATTTAGTTTCAGGTACGTAAATTTGTTTCTGCGCAGATAAACCACGCCTTGTCGTAGAACAATGCAGGCATTGGTATAAAACAATAGCGCCATCGCTTGACCGCGACGAGGTGAGAACAGCGCGAGCGCACCCATTCTGCTTTTAATAGCGTAGCTGTTTAGACGTGTGGGAATAAAATAAATTAATCTCAATTTCGTTAATTAAAATGCCGTGCGTTTATACAACTGCAGAAAAAGTGCAAATTGTGAAGTAGTACTTCGGGGGCCATTCCACTGATGACACAATAAATTTATTTACTGTGGCATATCAAGACAGACCAATCCCCTCAGCTAGCATAATTTCATACATTATTAAAAAATTTGAGAATTTCGGGTGTGTCGTGAATTATTGTAAAAAATGCTGTCATCAACAAATGAGCGAAAAACGTGAAATTCGCGAAACTAATGTCTGTACACTTGTTGAAACTAGTGAACCTTGTTCTAGCAGACAAATTGCTGTTGAAGTTGACATGAAGGAAAGAACTGTAAGAAATGTTTTGAAAAGAAATGGGTACAATATTTCCCGAGGACAATTTCAAACGGATGGACTTTTGTGAAATCATGATGAATAAAGTGAATGAGAATGAAAACTTCTTAAAGAATATATTTTTTACCGATGAATCATCCTTTTCATTACATAGGAAACACAATCCATCGGTAGTACGATATTGGTCTCGAAAAAATAAACATTTGAGTGTTGCTGTGCGAACTCAGTATCCTCAAAAGTTAAACGTTTGGACGGGAATTTTAGACAATCATATTATAGGCCCACTGCTAATCGATGGCAAATTAAATAGCAATAAATATTTGGAGCTCTTACAAAACCAAATAATTCCTGCAGTTCAAAATCTTCATGTCAACTTTGAGGACATTTGGTTTCAACAAGACGGCTGCCCAAGTCACAATACCTTAACTGTTATTTATTTTCTGGAAAGAACATTTCCCAATCGTTTAATAGCTACGAGGGGAATGATAAAATGGCCCCCCAGGTCACCTGATCTAGCACCCCATGATTTCTTTCTGTGGGGCTTTTCAAAGGAAACCGCGTACAAACATGTCCTTGAACGAGCCAATAATTTAGTTGAATTACGAGAAAAACTTGTCCAACTTTGTGCAAGCATTACTCCAAATCAACTCAATGATATGAGAGGTTCATTGTATAATCGGTTTGGCTATTGTTTGGCACAAGAAGATGGTTTGTTTGAATCCTTACTTCATTAATCTATTGTTTGATAATTATTAGTTGATTTTAGTTTCTGAGGGTTATTTAATTTTATTTTAATGTTCTATTTTTGTAATTTAATAAGAATAATTTACTTTTTGATAATTATTAGTTGATTTTAGTTTCCGAGTTATTTATTTTTATTTTAATGTTTTATTTTCATTTCGGTTTTAATAAGAATTATTATTTTATTCCCATAGCATTTACGGCTAAAAAAGAAACTGCAGAAATGCTATCAATAGAAGAAATTATTTGTCAAAAATGTGGCAAATAACTTCTTCGCTTTTGACGAAGAAACATTTTCTCGTTTCGTATAGAAATTATTACCTACGTCCGCATCTATCCTTAGTTCGTGCCCTACTAAATTCAATTCATTGTGTGCCTCTGCTTTCACGATTTATAGAACTAGCGGGGCGTGGCCAATTACATCGTTATTCCTATACCCTAAACTGCATTTTCCGAATCTGTATACTATGTGACGTTACGTTCACTCGTATAAGAAACAGAAAAGATTTAAAATACGCCTGATAAGTGGAAATACGCCAAATAAGTGCCACCCGTACGAATGTTGCTAGCTATTTTTCATAAAGGATGTCGCCTTTGTCGGCAGCTCAAAAAGACTTGTCATGTTTTTTGGTCTTGCGTTATTTAATTGTAAACTATACCACTAATCTTACAGTGATATACTTCATCTAATATCAATTAGAAAATCAATAAAAAGCTCGGTAATTTTACTCTCAGAGCATAAACTGCATCGTTAAATTAAGGGCATATGAGTTAAAATTTGCACCGAAGTCATTATCAGGAGTGCCATAACGTGAAGCTATAGTTTAAAGTGGACTTGTTCGACTCGTTAGACGCTTCCTGTTATGGGAATGGAAGCAACTTCCTATCACGGTGATAAGTACTTGTGACAGTTCTCGGTAAATACAAATCAGCGACAGAGAATGGAGCATTATAACCGTTGTGGTCGAAGAGTTCATTGCTATAATTTTAGT
The DNA here is from genome assembly GCA_963583905.1 of Stenurella melanura. NCBI lineage: Eukaryota > Metazoa > Arthropoda > Insecta > Coleoptera > Cerambycidae > Stenurella > Stenurella melanura. Next base: position 111,834,247 of record OY757313.1, read on the forward strand.
TCAATTAATTGTACTATTACGAGGTGTGTTCATTGATTTGAGGTTTGATAAGATCTATAGCCCAGTCATTCGAGATATTTACCTCTAAATAAATAGGAGGCAGATTTTTTTTCAATCAGTTTTTTGGATGGTAAGCAATAACATCACGTAAAGTTTGCAAGATCTCCAGACCTGCAACTTAAAAAAAAATCAAAAAATTTCTTTTTACGGTTTTTTTAATTGATAAACAATTTGCTATATTATAGAATTTGGGGTTTAATCACTAACACGGTCGTGGATTTGAGTGGATGTACCCAGTGTTTCTTTACTGCCTTGCCGAAAGCATTTTGTAAATTCCAGGAAGGAATTCTTTTGGTTGCCGTAGTTTTGAGCCGAGGTTATGTAATACTCTCTATATGAGGTAAGCCTTTTATTCTGAGTTTTGTCTTGTACAAGTTCTTATTTGTTGCAGGGTTAGCAAAAATTGTGTTTTTTTTATTTTAATCAAAAATTACGTTTTTTTAAATTTAAAACAATTCAGTGTGTTTTAAACATGGTTTTTTAATTGTTGAAAAAAAACATGTTTTAAACAATAAAAAACATGTTTTTAAACTTAAATTTATACGGGCGCGTCGACCCATTACATTGTTTATTCTATAAGCCATGCCCATATTCAATCATAACAAGACGAGGACGATACTTGACAACGGCTCGGCCAATTCGGTGTAATAAATACGTCAAGTTGTGCAACAGTGCAATAATTATTTGCTGATTGGTTATTGACTGCACAGGCACATAAAAAAAAGTCGAGTGGGAGAAGGCAGACCTAAGTATTCCCATGAAATCTGACCTGCTGAACACGAGTCCGATGTCCATTTTGGCAGATTGGCTCTTGCATTCTTCCTAATTTCAAAAAACACCGTAAGAATGCCCGAAAAAATGAAAATGTAGCTAAAAATCTGAAAAAATTCAGGGGTACATAGGATGGCGATAGAAATCGAATGGCGCAAACCAGGCATCCCTGCGGTCCTTCGTTTTCGATATAGAGCAGCTCAAAGTCACCGGAAGGAAAAAATTTGTTTTTTTCGCACTCCTCGAGGCTCTATATCGGAAACCAAAAAAGCTATAGAATTCTAGTTTGCGCCATTCGATTTCTCTCACCATTCTACCTACCTCTGGATTTTTCAGATTTTTAGCTACACTTTCATTTTCTCGGGCATTCTTACGGTGTTTTTTTTTGAGGTTAGGAAAAATACAAGAGCCAATCGGGCAAAACGGACATCGGATTCGTGTGCAGTAGGTCAAAATGCATGGGAATACACAGGTCTACCTTCCCGTACTTGACCTTTTTTTGTGTGTACCTGTGCTATCAATCGCTTTAAAATTAACACTGAAGCAAATAAATAATAACACGTATATCTTCTATATAATAGTAACATGTTTCGTTCGTTGTACTTATACTACTATATTATTATAACTAGTTTTATTGCATTACATAAAAGTTCGTATTTTTTTATTTTATTATATTTTATTTTACCTTATCAAATAAAACGATGTTCCAAAAATTATCCATCAAACACATTGAATAAACGCATTGAAAAAAATCATGTTTAAAACAATTGTTTTAAACGTGTTTAAAATAAATGTGTTTAAAACAGGTTAGTGTGTTTTAAACACTTAAAAAACATTTGTTTTAAAACTGCCAACCCTGATTTGTTGTAACTATTATTACAGTATTTGGATATGCGTATGTTTGGATAAGCCTATGCTTGGATCAGGCGTATGTTTGAGATAATTAGTGTGGATTAGGCAATTTAGCAGTTTATGTAAGAGCCCAGCTGTTTGGTGTTGCAATTTTGGTTATATGGGGCCTAGTATTTAGAGGAATAGTAATAGAAAGAAGGAGGAAGTTACTCAGAAGTTTAGTTATGTATGGGTCTTACTGACGTTTAGAGAAGTTTTGGCTTCGACAGTTGTTCGCAGTAGTCTCCAAGAGATTTAATGCAGGCAGTCTGGTGTCCGGCATGCATTTATGGTTGTAGTCAATGTCTGGATGTCTTGGAAGTGGTAACAGATCACGCTGCAGCAGTCAAGGAGAATGCCAAGGTTCTAAACAGGTTTTTTGTTTAATTTTGTTTATATATTTTTAAAGAAACTATTACCTATAGATTTATTGAATGATTTTTGTTCATGTATTAAAGTAAATTATACCACAATCTTGCAACTATAAATTGAGCTCTAAGTTTATGTATAGAATGATGAAACATTTAAGATTTTTTACTGTAAATCAGCGCATGGTACCGTGAGATGCTAATTTACCTTCTACTATGTTACATATGAAATATTTTTGATAGAATATACTTAGTTTAGATCATTAACATTTGGGTGTGGGCAGCGAACATTGCAGTTGTCAGCTCATTAAATCTCGTTTATTACCTAATAATTTAGTGATGAGCTGTAAATTTAATTCATAGTAAATCTTTAATTCGCTATTGTAAGTTAGAACTTATAGTTGCGTAGGTATTAAATAAGTCGTAGTTGCAAGAGAAATTCAGTCAGAAAGTAAAGTTAGATTTTCAGTGAAATTTTATTAGATCAAATATACAGAATTTCTTTATTGCGGATGAATCTTGATTAACTAGTGACTAGTAATTTTACTTCTATATGTTTTTGTTGTACATCTCACTTGTGTCGTAATAAATGTTTAATGTCTACATGTTCTTGTTATTAGCAATAATGCACCTGCTACTTGCCTAGTTTATGAGATTTCATAGTAAAGTGTAAATTTTGACAGTATTGATAGTTTTTAAGAATTCCATCGCTCTAGCTAGAAATTTAATCTTGTTCCTTGGCTGGCAAGATTATATAATCACATTTAATTATCAGCCCAGTGGAGCCCTTTGAGTGTCCACCCTCTTAGCCCACGTCCCTATGCTCTCCAACAAAAAACTAGCTACCGTTCGCACAGGTGAAACACTTAATAATATCTAGGTATTAAAACTGTTACAACCATTTTGCACTCTAGTATGTGGAAATAACTGCTCATATAATGTTAACAATAGAATATTCGAAATCGACTTCAAGATGGTAACGGAGTAGAACATTTTTCAGTAATAATGATGCACAATTCAACAAATCATAAATATTTTCTTTGCAGTAGATACACATACTGAACACTTGGTCAAAGGTGTATTATCACGATTGTTATTCACTCTATCACAAATGTGATTCAGTAAAGATATTAATCATTAACTTTTAATGGCAATCATAAAATTTTAGTTCATAATCTCATAGAGATAAATTTAATATAATTATAATACCTGCCGTATTACTAACTACAATAATCAATATAAACATAATTTTGCATTTCTATGTGTACGCATCTACAATAATTAGTTTATACTAGACTCATTTATTAAACTATTATTATCAATGAATAAATAAATAATAAACATAAAGATAATTTAATCAATTATTTAAATTTATATAAAAATTGTGCAGTATACATATGCAAGTTTCAACAAATATATTTTAATTAAACTTTTATGCAAAACCGCATCCCTAAACATTCCGATATTCATACGTTTTTTCGGGTTCTGTGGAACCTAAAACAAACACAAAACTTACCTCTCTGTTTCGCTTCCTTTATAGGCCAGTTGAGATAGAGATATAAGGGGTTTTTTTCGAGTAGAAATCTGATTTTTTGTGTACAACTAGTAAAAATCACAAACAACAACATATATTTTCCCGACACTTCAAATCGTGGTAGGTCCTTACTTAACACACGATAAAAATTAAACTAAACTTTCTTAGTCCGCACGTTTTCTCTGGAACGGTTTAAAATAATGACGAAATTTTATTATACACATATGTATTATAACGAGATCTGGATTGTTTTTTAACATATCTGTTGAAGGGTTGGGGGGTAAATAGGGGTAAATAAGGGAATATGAGTAAAGCAAGCTGGTTACAGTACAGAAATTTGAGACTCGGTGTATATACCAGAAGCCAAGGCCTCAAATTTTTTTATAATATTCTACATCCATCCCCATCGCCTCCACTCCATTATTAAAGTAGTTGATAAAAGAAAATTGACACATTCACTTGAAATGTGATACACATATACAGTGTGTCCCACCCCTATAACTTGGATATTCGTATTTGGATTTGTATATATTTTTTATAGCACATAATACCCTCAATGAACTAACCTTTGGAAGGTAGAACTGTTACTCAATCTCTATTTCAAAGCCAACTGTGATTTTTTTAAAATGGGAATTTTACAAAAGTAACATTAGCGATTGAGAGAGAGGAAAAATGTATTTGGAAAAGTCGTTCGGGAAAATTAAGTAAGTTAAATTTTCATTTAAAAATATTGAATTTTTTTAATATTGCAAGCCAGAAAAATTCGATGTTTGGGTTAGTTTAGAGCATCCAGATTGCTATGAATGTCAATCTACTTACTTCAATTACTGTAAACACTACGGTCGTCAATTTTTACGTCAAAATGCCTTTGAAATTAACAATTCCAGAAAAAGTGGAGATTATTCGTCTCATTGGAGATAATGTTCGTTCCTTCAGAGAGGTTGCTAAAATATTTAATCATTGCACCGCAGCTGCTCTTAATAAGAAATTTCATCAAACTATTGCAAAGCCAAAATTGAAACCTACCAAAAGGCATCCAGATGGTGATATTATACTGGGTTTTGTTAATGGAAACCCACGAACCAGTGTAAGAGAAATTGCGCGGGAATTAAATTTATCAAAAAACAAGATCTGGCACGAACTAAAACCCTTCAAGCTAAAACTTCTACACACGTTACAAGATGGGGATCCAGAACGAAGATTGGAATCTTGTTATTGGCTGCAAGGCATTTTTGTAGAAGACCGTCGTTTTATTGATAAAATACTGTTCTCAGACGAAGCCACATTTACCACTAATGGCGTGGTTTCGTCACAAAATTGTAGATATTGGGCTGCAGATTATCCAAATTGGGTAATCACATCCAAAAATCAGTACTCCCAAAAAGTGAACGTATGGTGTGGTATACTGGGAACCCGGATAATTGGTCCATTTCTTTTTTCGAGGGAAATTTAAATGCTAATGTGTATTTGAATTTCCTTAACACAGAATTGTCCGATGCTATAGACGATTTACCGCTTGCATTGCAAAGAGATATCCACTTCCAACAAGATGGCTGCTCAGTACATAATGCCTTGATTGTGAGGGAATGGTTTAATCAAAATTTTCCTCGAAAATGGATAGGACGTAATAGTCCACTTTGCGAGTTTCCGCCCAGATCTCCAGATATTACTCCCCTGGATTTTTATTTATGGGGTGCAATTAAAGAAAAAGTTTATAAAAGCAGACCACGCACACGACAAGAATTGTATAACAGAATTTTGGAAGTTTGGCAATCAATATCTCCTGAAGAATTAAGAAAAGTATCGAATCATAATAGAAAAAGAATTATAAAATGCATTGAAATTGAAGGCGATCTAGTTGAAAAATATTTCATATAATTATTATTATTAGCATTGTTCATATTGTGTACGTTTTTTCTTTTAATTAAATAAATTATCAACATTATGTAAAATGGTTTATTACTATTTTCTGGAATTCATAGAAATCTGGATGCTCTAAACTAACCCAAACATCGAATTTTTCTGACTTGCAATATTTTTTTTTAAAAAATCAATATTTTTAAATGAAAATTCATATTTGAACGACTTTTCCAAATACATTTTTCCTCTATCTCGATCGCTAATGTTACTTTTGTAAAATTCCCATTTTAAAAAAATCATAGAGATTGAGTAACAGTTCTACCTTACAAAGGTAAGTTCATTATGGGTATTATGTGCAATAAAAAAATATATACAAATCCAAATACAAATAGCCAAGTTATAGGGGTGGCTTAGTACGAAGTGGGACACACTGTTATTATAACGACATCTGTAACAATATTATATTTTTAAATTATTACATTGAGGGATTGGGGGTTAAATAGGGGTAAATATGGTAAAATAAGTAAAGCAAACTGATAAGAGTACAGAAACTTGAGATTTGGTGTATGTACTAGAAGTCCAGGATTCAGCTTTTTTATAAAATACTGATACTAAATAAATCTAAAAAGCGTTTAAATTGTTACTTGAGAAGAGAAAATAGGTGTAGTGGGCCAATGTAGAGTGGGACTGTCAAAGTTTTAAAAACATTATTATAAATGGGGAAGGCAACACGTTGGTATATATTACACACGGTTTAACTAGTGTCACTCTCCTTTTCTTACAAATTTAATAGATTATACCACGGAGAAACTGGTGGGAAAATAAATATCTTTGAAGCTTGTTCACTGTTAGACAAATAATAGTCTCGATAAGCCAATAGACGACTGTAGGTAACGATACTAAAGATCATTATAAATATAGGTTGGATATAAACAATAGTTTCTCGATAGAGTGTAAGTAGTAAACATAGAGACTGCTTCAAAAGTTATACTTACTATCCGGCTTTAGGAGATTGACAAGAACTTACCTGAAACAAACAAACAATATTGTGAATATATAGACTGTAAAGTATTTTAAAAATGTGAAAGAATAATTATATCAGAATCCGTTTTTATTTGTTTATATAGAAAATTTAATAAATTCATATATATTCAATTGATCTGAACGCTATATTAATGGTCTTAAGTAATAACACAAACTATAAGGTACAATACGTTAATTATATGGGTTCAGTTCATGGTGCTGATTGTTACCTAGGTACTTATGCTATTGATTTTTCACTGCGCAGAATCTGCAAAACATGATCTAATGAAATATTTTCAGATTTAAAAAAGCCAGTGAACTTCTTTCTACATTTACGGATATAATTTGACCAGCACAGCTTCTATGCATTTAACAGAAGTAAATTCAAAATTAGATTTATTACCACCAACTTCATAAGCACCTAAACAGCAAATGCAAACATGGTTTGGGAACAAAAAGGACGTTGAACATTGGGAGCGGCTGAAAATTGACGAGTTTGGCAGAAATTAATGCTTGATTCAACTCCACTATCAATTATTCAATTGATTTGAGCTAACGATTTATTTACTGGAAGGCGTAGTTACCAAAAACCGGATGTGAAATCCTCAATAATTTGTAAGTAGTACATACCAAGGGACGAAAATGTTTACAGTGAATTTTGAATTCGGCGATACCGTCAACAGAGCCAGATGCTCTTGAAGTTGAACAACTGTTGAACATTACTTTTGGTAAATAATCAATAAAACCAATTATAAATAATATTTCGGTACATATAAATAAATACACAATTCGTTTCGGAGAATTCTAGGAAACGTGTGATAAAAAGTGTGAGAAGTTTATTATTATAACTTATATTTAGTTATTATATCTATTTAATTTTTATTAGATTTTTTATTGGATAGAAACAGTGAATCTTGAAGATAAAGAGAAATGTAAATTATTATCAATATAGATCAGATTAGCTGCCGTTATATGAATTCAAAATTAAATCCTAACAAAAGTGTAGCTGTGCATTTTATTAAGCTGATAAATATAAAAAATGCGCTAAATGTAATGCTATAGATAACACAACACTGCAATTTTCCCCGTAATCAAAAATACTAGGTATTATATTTATTCACACGTATCCAAACTAATTCAAAGGGCCTGCATCAAACTCAAAGTATTATATTCGAACAGATATATAATGAATTACAAACTAAAGAAAAAACATTGCGAGTCACTGGTAATACCCATTTTTCATTATTGCGACATTGTGTATTTTCCATATCTAGAACACATTTACGCAAAATCGCATACAAAGAGTACAAAATCTTTGTTGTCGATATGTTACGTATCTGAGGAAATTTTATCACATATCTGACAAATTGTCACAACTTAAATGGTTAAAAATGACGTAACAAACAAACTATCACTATTTAACTTTTATTCACAAACTTTTTTTATTGACCTCCGTTCCAGTTTACCTTAGACAAAAACTTAACAGAAACTCTATACGATACGAGTTTTCCACCCTTTAGAAAACACCCTGTATGAATCCGTGGGTTCTAAATAATTTTAACAAGGGGCAAACCACTAACACTATTTAATAATTTACTGATTATACAATATTTCTTAATTAACCAAAATAACCTTTACACTTTCTTTACTTGATATTTAACCTTACTTTTTTCACTACCAAACTTCACTTTTAAATAAAACTTCTTCCCCTTCCGCCGGTAATCGCGCTTTATATACTCTGAAATTGCCTCCAGAGTCATCCAGAATACAATCGAGAATCTTCTTCCACCACACTCTAGAAACCTCTGTCTCTTTCTACAATTTTCCAGTCACTATTAGGCATAGACGTATCAATCTCCAGTTTCAAGGGGGTGTAATACATAAAAATATTAATACTAGATTTCACATCAGACTTACAATGCCCCAACATACTACAACCATCTTTCCAAGGTCGTTTTCTTATAACGCTGTAAAAAACGCTGTCAGTTTCCTATATCAATAAAAAAAACATGTATTATAATAGCTAAGTAAATATAAATTGTAGATACATGTCGAATAAATTTTATAAAATAAGCATCAACTTCATATAATTTTCAAATTAAAACTAATTAATGTTTTTCCTATTTTCCTTTAGGTATAAGATTAGTATATGTGGTTACACATCTTACTTTTAGTTTAATTTAAAATAAGACTATTATTTACTGTTATCCCCAAAATGTAAGAATAGCCTTTGGCTAAAGTTCGCCGAGCATCCCACATCATCTTTTACATATTGTAAATAAATTTCCTTTGTATTTCACTTACAAAAATAAAGCAGATTTATTAATAATAATAATTATTATTATTACAAAACTATGTAATTTACTTCTATGAAATGGTGTAGTTGGTTTTCTTGTACCTTGTAATTCGGATTGTGAACTTTTATAGCGGTTTTCAGCGCCATTTAGTTTCAGCAGATTGGTGTTTTATATAAATAGCTTTTCATGGACCAAGTCAAACATTTTGCACCTTATGGTTCTGGTAGTGTGTTCGTTAACTGCCGGTCTATCAAATTTTCAAACACTACTCACACTTGCAGCGCTGCTGGTATAACATTATTTTTATAGTTCAATATTCAAAAATAATAAGAAGGTGAGAAAGTCTAATCATAAATCATCTTTTATATACCAAGTATCTAGCAACCAAACAAGAAAAACTCCACTTACATTAACTATTTGCCCATTAAGCGCGAACATATGTTAGACATTTAAAGTAGTTAACAGCGCCAAGAACTTTCTTCTAGCGTTGGAACAACAAAAATTAAAAGTTATTTACAACTTATCTACAGGAACAAAAAAAAGTTAACTAGTCGGTCACAAATCGAGGTCAACAGGATGCAAATCTCATACCTGAAATGCACGAACTTAATCTTGATGAATGCCTGTAAGGAAATACTCTCGGAAATATCTCATGCTGTAACTTCCCGAATATATTAGGTATATTAATTACCTCGGCCGTATGTTAGCTTCTCGTTCTAATCTAAAACGATGAACATCCACCTCCTTCACATACTTGGCGGAAAATAATACTGCAGCCTTCTCCATCATCTAGCAATTACACGGTAAATCAACTGGCGCGTAAAGCGATAAATGTTTTAAACACGCTACATTACACTTTTTTATCACGCTCTAAGGACTGATGCTTATGTTTGGGCTTTTTCAAATGTACTAACATTGTCGTTGGATTATAGTGGAGACTCTTCATACCTTGCTTTGATACGACACATATAAAAATTTCATGGCTTATGTATATTATCACAAGAGAATATACAATTTAACTTATTTGTCCATTGACCAAAATAAAGTGAAACATTTGAATATAAAAAAGCTATATATGGTAAGTGTTAGTGGTTTTTTAATCATTCAAACAATTTTCTTTCAAGAAACAAGAAAAAGATAAGATATATTTAATTTTTAATTTAATTGACTGAATGATTGATCCATAATTTGTAATTTATTGTTTCTGTTTGTATGTTTGTACTTTTTAGTATTATTTTTACTTTACTTTTATAATATCCTATTTTATTCCCATTGGAAAACGACAGTTGGAATTAGGCACTACAAAAACCAAAACAATATACAGGGTGTGCGGAGGTTTCTCTCGGGCCACTTTCTCATTCTCAACTCGCTGTAAAAAGTTATTTTACCGCGATACAGATAACATAATAAAAACAGTCTCTTACAGCAAGCTAATATCGGTTTTGAAAAACTGGGCAAAAGATGGACACGCTAATACAGGACGTTGAAACGAGAACACATCAATTACTGGTACAAAAAATCTACGGCGACGGAAACTGTCTATATGGAGCATTAAGCCATCAACTGGAGGGAGAAAACATAACATCACAGGCACATATCAATGCGACGAAAACCCTACGAAAACAAGTAGCTGATTATATCGAAAATCACATAGACCATTTCATGCCATTCATGCAGGCATCCATCCATGAACTAGCACCCCGTTACAATAGATACAACTCTAATACGGGAAAAATAAATGCGTTCATTCGAGATCTGAGAAGAGAAGGTTTTTGGGGGGGGCAGGAAACAATTGCAGCAACAGCAAATATGAAAAGCAGGACAATAATAGTACATCAAGAAGAAGGAGAGCATATAATCTTCCATCCTACTAACCAACAGGGAAGAGAGAACACACCACTAGTGATAGTATAGGAAGCACGGAAACGAAAGAAATCACTACGATAGCGTGATTATTGCACAAGAAAAACATGAAGCAGAACAACCAGAAGAAACATACGCTCGAACTGGGGCAATAACACCCCGCCCAGAATTAGAGGAAGCAACGCACATAAACATGTACCAAATATCACAAAGAACAGAGGAAGCCAACAGTCAAGAATTACAACACGATGACATCATCCTGGCGACATGGAATGTCAGAGGCTGCATAACGAGAGAGAAAAGAGAAAAAATCGATGAGGCTCTTATGATGGAACACATACACGTTGCATGCATACAAGAGACACACATGATAGACGGAACTGCAGTTACTCAAAACTACAAATGGCATCTAAGTGGAGGGGACAAAGAAAAAACCAGCAGAGGAGTCGCATGGGCAATAAGACGGAACACCCCTATCCAGATAAAGACAAGAAAAGTAAACGAAAACATAACCATGGCAGACTTACAAATTGGAAAGGAAAACATATGCATATTAGGAGTACATGTGCCCTCCGACAAACGGGCAGGACGAGTATTCAGACAGATCACCCAAGAGACTAGAAGAAATAGGAATAGAAAATGAACAAAATAATACTAGGAGACTTCAACGCGCATATAGGAAAGGACGACCAAACACATGAAGACAAGAATATCATAGGAAAAACCTTACTTCACACATGGACAAACGATAATGGAAGCTCGCTAAAAAACTTGGCACATCTGTTCGATCTAACAGTTAGAAACACATGGAGCAAGAACCTAACCTGCCTTAATACCTGGAGTAAAGGAAACATCAACTCTCAAATAGACCATATCCTAGTGGATAGAAAAATAAGGGACAGGGTCAAAAACATTAAGGCAAAACAAGCAACAAACGTCAAAACAGATCACAAAATATTATATGGAACACTAGTAATAAAGAAACAAGAAGCAAAAAAAAAAAAAAAGATACAACGAAACATCAAATGACACATGGAACATCTCACTGCTACAGAACGAAGGAATAAAAAAGAAATACCAGGAGGAGATAGAAAAACAGTTACCAGGAAAAGAACTAAATTGGTCAACAATGGGTTTAAAAATGAAATAGCGGCGAGGAAAACGTTGAAAAGGAACAAATCCCCTATAAGCCCAACAAGAAAAGACATGAAAAGAAATTACGAAAAACTAAAGAAAATAAAGGCCACCGGAAAACAATATACACCGAACATAGACAAAAAGATAATAGAAGCGGGGAAAGAAAAAAGAGACGCAGAGAGGAGGCACGAACAGAAAAAATGCAGGGAATTCTTCGAAAACATAGAATCCACTCCAGCAGGACAGAGATTAAACCAAACTTTTAGACACCTTAAAACATCCAGGAGAAACAACAATACGCAGCCAAGAAAATACATACCACTGCAGCATTGGGTCAGGAAACTAGAAGAAGGAAACGCGGAGAGAAGTCAAATAGAACCAATACAAGAAATGGACCACTGGCCACTGGGAAAGCCACCGTCAAAAGACGAACTACTAGAAATAATGGCCAGAGCTAAAAGAAACACAGCCCCGGGAATAGATAAAATAAATAACGAACTAGTATACTATGGACCGGACAACATAAAACAGCTAACCCTAGAAATCATCACCAACGCATGGACGGAAACCACACCCCTGCCTGAGGAGTGGAACACAACCATACAGATACCGCTCCCTAAAACCAAATCACCACAAAACGTGGACGATTACAGAAGAATAACACTCTGCAGTGTAGGGTACAAATACTACGCACAATTCCTCCTCAGAGAAATGGAAAAATACATCGGCGAACTACCAGATTATCAAACGGCATTTATCAAGGGCAGATCAACAGACGACCATATGTACACCACCAGACGGATCCTAGAAGAAAAGTGGAAAGAAGGAACAAAACTATATATAGTCTCAATTGACCTCCAAAAGGCATTTGATACCATAAGGCATGAGGCTATAGTCAACACTTTGCTCAACAGGGGAGTACCGCACTACTTAATAAACAGAATAATAAAAGCATGCCTACACGAAAACACTGCAATACAATGGTTTGGACAGACGACGGAATCAAAAATGAAGAATATAGGAGTCAAACAAGGATGTCCCCTATCCCCCCGACTATTCACCACAGTCCTGGACCAAGTGATAGAAAGCACAATAAAGGAGAATCAGAATTTCAATGGAAACGATGGAACGATAAAGCCCCCCATCGTACTTGCATACGCCGACGATATACTCATCATCACCGAGGAAGAACAATACATCGTTAAATTTCTAAGAAACATGACACCACATCTGGATTCCTCTGGAATGAAAATAAACTTCACGAAGAGCCTTATAATGGTCCGAGACCCATTGACAAAAACAAGTCCAACAAGTGGGGAAGAATACAAAATAGGAGACTACACCCTGAGAACCACGAATAGAATGAAATACCTAGGAACATACCTAACGAATCAACTAAAAAGGAGGGAAACAGTAAGGGAAAGAATCAAAACAGCCTCCAGAGTCACAAGAGCTCTACTACCCTTCATTGAGGACAACAAACCACCATGGTGCCTAAACAAAAAGATATACACGACCATCATAATGCCTACGATGATATATGGAGTCAAAAACGCAGCAACGACAAAGGCCAACAGAAGAAGCCTGAGAAGAGCTGAAAGGGACATTATCCAACTGCTAGCAAAAACAGGAAAACCACAAAAACGACAGAAAACGTCAACATTACTAGAGGGAAGAACAATAATCAAAAGAATAGAATCATACGCAATGAAATACTGGACACACGTCCAAAGACAGGACTCGACACACCTACTAAAGAAAGCGCTGCGAATGAACAGCAACAAACTAAAAATAGGGAGGCCATGCTACACATGGATAACAACAATCGAGAGGATTATGAATAAGCTAGGAAAGGATTATACACACTGGGAAAAGCTGGCACAACAAAAAATGGAATACAATAAAGAAATATCAAGGATATACACACTGCCAGACTCAGAAACAGAAGAAACAGAAAACTCAGAAGTAGAACAGGAGAGAAGATGATCACAGACAGAAACTAAGAAGAAGCATATCACAAAAACCGGAAAGTAAAAAGAAGCACGAAAACCTAAAAGAAGCATATCACAAACGCCTACACTTTCCATCCGATGAAGACAGAAGGAAAACAAGAAGAAACATCTCACAAACACCTACACGCTCCATCCTATACTCCTACCCCATGCGTCATGCGGCTCTCGCTGCTGACAACAAGCATGTCCAATGTCCAATCCAGCGTATGCAGCTGGTCCCGCGGTATATAAAAGCACTGGGGGTTTGTTCTGGCACACGGTGGGATGATCGGTGGGCGATCGGGCTGCGTGGTGGAACAAATCTCCCTGCACCGGAATTGGCAGCAATGCCCACCTTACGCTGGCAAATCAATCAATCAATCAATCAATCAAGAAACATTACCATGCAGATGTTTATAGACACTATGGTCATATACCTATTTAATTTATTCCATAGACCTGCGGACTAAGGGGGTGAAAATGGGGTAAATTTTCAGGTAAATTGTATTAGGGATTATTTTTAAAAAAGATTACCGCCATCTCATAGGACATACTTTAAAACCAATATTTTGTTAAAATATCTCTAGTAGTTTTAGAGGTATAAACAGGTTCATATGACGTTTTGTCAAGAATTAATGGCCTTTAACTCGGAACGAGGTGAATTTAGAAACAAAGTTATTTCACATTTTTTGCTACGAATTTGAAGCAATAATAAAAAATATCTTCGTACTCGCCAAAAACACTAAGAAAATTCTGCCCATTTATACGGGCCCTATACAGTTTACTTGTTTTAAATCTAGTCACCTTTGAAATCGTAAACAAAATTATTAACTTGACAGTAATGGCAGCCTTTGCAGTTTACTTGTGTCATTATTTGTTGTTTAAATTATTATTCAGTTTCTTATTTAAAATGGAATAATTTTCTGTAGCTGATAAAGTCGAATTAATTCGGATAGTGGGTGAAAATATAATTTCATATAGGAGAGCGGCCAGAATTTTCAATGCAAGACATCCAGATCGAAGAAATCCCGTAGCAGCAAAAACTGTATGTAGTATTAATAGACTTTTTAATGAGACTGGTTGTATTAAGAATCACAGACAAAAAAATATCAAATATTAAATAATAGATATGCTGACGATCCACGAATCATGGCGGCGTTCAGAAATGACCTAACATCTAGTATTCGCTCAGTTGCTCGCATTTTAAACGTAAAAATAAAGTTTGGCGTTGTCTAAGAAGAAACAGACTAAAAGTTTCCAAGCCGAAATTTTTACACACTCTAAAAGATGGTGATGAGGAAAGAAGGCTAGAATATTATTTGTGGTTACAAGGAGAGTATTTGAATGATCAGAATTTTATTAAAAACATCATCTTCACTGATGAAGCCAATTTTCAACTAATGGGGTTGTGTCGTCATGGAACACTCGTTATTGGACAGCTGAAAACCCGCACTGGGTAATAAATTGTAAGGACCAATACGTAGCCAATAGTCAATGTCTGGTGTGGGCATATTGAATAATAAAATTTTGGGTCCCGTGTTTTTTGAAAATTTAAATGCCGAAACTTTTTTCAACCTCTTAAACAATTACCTTGATGGATTTTTAATGGATCTTCCACTGTTGCAAATGGTAAATTTAATTTTACAGTTAGATGGGGCGCCGGCTCACAATTCAATTGTTGTTAGAAATTGGCTAAACCTTAATTTTCGTCAAATGTGGATTGGAAGAAACAGTCCATTACATGAGTGGCCCTGCGGTCCCCAGATATCACGCCAATGGACTTTTATTTTTGGGGAGTAATTAAAAACCGTGTTTACAAAACCCGTCCGAGAAAAAGAATTAGGTAGCTTGTCGAGAGGTGACACCAGTAGAATTACGCAGAGTTCTAAATCATAAAAGAAGAATAGTAGAAAAGTGTATTAGATTAAATCGTGGCTTAGTAGAAATAATAAACATTTAGTTATGTTATTAAATATTTATTTAAATCATTTTGCTATTAACAATTTAAATATGTATTTTTTTCTTTAGTTTGTGTATTACATACTTATGTGATATTGATTAACTAAATAATAGAACACTCAATTAAAAACAGATCTTTAGTGCTAAAAATTTAAGAAGTTTTATTTCATGTTAATTTAAAACCGTTTTAATATTCTGATCAATTTCTTAATGCGCTGCCCCACTTTGTTGGAATTAGTGTAATCCGTTGCATAACCTAAAGGCCATTCATATGTACCTGTTTATACCTCTAAAACTACTAGAAATATTTTAACAAAATTTGGCACGCAAGGGGTTTTAAAGGATGCCCTATGAGATGGCGGTAATCTTTAAAAAAAAATCCCCAATACAATTTACCTGAAAATTTACCCCATTTTCGCCCCCTTTACACAGCATTTGGTGATAATTATTTTGACTAAAAATCATTACTGTCGATTTATTAGGGTTAAATTTTAAATCATGTTTTGTAGCAAAATTGCAAATCTCTTGCAAGTCAATATTTATTATGTAGCTGTGCGATCATTGCTAGGATCGAATGAGAAATAAAGTTGTGTATCATTGACATATGCTTGCACAGAACAGTGCTGTATGTTTACAAACACATCTGCTGTGTAGATGAGATAAAGAAGAGGTCCCAATACATAACCTTGAGACACACCGGATGATACTAACTGTCTACGAGAATAGTTATTTTTGAAACATTAAAAAGCATAATTTCCTGTATATTTAAATTATTGAAGAATGTTTCACAAGGAACCAACCGTAGAATTAACCCAATGTACTCTCTAACTACCACCAGTCAGATAAGATTTGATAAAATTTACAATTATGTCGGAAAAACTAAAATAGTGCAAATGTGCACATAAAAATTGACGATTTAATTTACCGAAAGCTTTTGTGAAATCAATAACAACTAAAGCTACAGCTTGTCATCTAGGTTAGATATAGATTGATGAAGTTAATATGGGACTATAGGCGAGCCATACTCTACATTTTTTTAATAGCATTGTTGGTCTTAGAAACTAAGTCTATTAGCCAGTTTGCAGTTTACAAACAATTTTCATGGAAATCGTTTACGCTATTTCAGAGAACTATTTGAATAAACACAAAAAAAGACATACATACAGGTCGAATTGAGAATCTGCTCCTTCTTAAGAAGTCGGTGAAAAAATTACTACGATTGTAAGTATTACAGGTTCCGCCATAAACAGAACTAACATCGGAAAACTACGAACGATATACTTTTACCAATAGGCTTAATGCCAGTCCTCATTTAATTTATGACCAATTAAACAAATAAATTTATCTGGAATTCCATTCACCGCAACCAAAACCCATTCTTGTCGTTCCACCACAAAAACGTCACGTAAAACGGCGTTATCTTGATACAGCAAGTGGACCAGTCATGTCTGGTGGCATGTAGTTCCCAGATATTATTACATAATTCCAGATAAGCTAAAGCCGGTCCAGACTAAGTAGTTGAACACACGGTACGCACTGATAACTGCATTGTCCCACATTTCAACAAACCTCCATTGTATTCCATTCAATCCGCTCAAAATACAATTAAACTCAAACAAACTGGAAATAATTCATTTGCGCAGCAGAGACGGAGGCATTTCGAAGATTAATTTTACTAATAATTTAAACAGTTTTGAAATATCTCCTCCAACAATCGAATAATTGTAATTATTGTGATCTACGAATCTCAATCAAACTGTAAATTAAACTTTCCCGAGGGTCGAACTGTAATTTGTCAGGCCAAACTTTGGTTTCACATTTTCTCTTTCTGTTCATTTCAGAATTTCTCGCAATTTGTAATATTCCGTACTCAGTAAATAGATTTTTTATTTCCCTTCATTTCTTATCATATTACGGGGAAACGAAAATGTCATATTTATATAAATATTAAAATACTCAATATACAGGATGAGTCACTAGGGCGTGGACGGTTAAAATCTCCTCAACCGTTTGAAATTTGAAAAAATTACGTACAAAAAAAAAAATTCTCTAAAAAAAACCTCTTATTTGAAAAAACTGTACTACAAAGTAAAAATATTTTTTTCAAATTCATGCACCTGGAATCCAAAAGTACCAAAAAACGTCATATTGGGAGATTTTAATATAAATTTCACTAGGCACTCTATTTTTTTGCTTAATAAAATCACATGGGCTCGAAATAACAATTTTAGAAGCTACCATTGTTAGTGAAACCTGCTCTAGTTGTATAGACAATCTTTTGACAAGCATAGAAGGTGGTGATCTCAGTTACGATCTAAATTTTCTATCGAGTTTCTTAATAATTAATAAACAACTATAAGGCTCTAATACATATGGGGTAATACTCTGGAGGAACTCGAGCAACGTTGCAAAAATATTTCGACAGAATGAGTCTAGAAGAATCATAGAAAGAGCAGATTTCGGGGAACACTGTCAACCACTATTTATTAAATATGGTATAACATACACTTAAAACGTACTCAGGATGGTCAGCCTAGAAATTATTGCCACCAAACCTCAACTATCTGATTCCTGTCAGTTTTTAGAGTAACCAGTGGTGCTTAGTTGACCACGTCTGGGGTTTAAAGTGTGGAATCACACTTACCGTTCGGAAGAGGTCTTTGCTATTATTGTGATCACCATGTGACTCAAGTTCTTTATAGATGTCTTGTAGATAAGACTTCTTGTCTCTTCGGTAAAGAATTTGAATTATCCGCGTTTGTTATATTCCTCCTATCCCAAAGCATTGCTGACACCTTAAGCCTTCAAATTTTTCCTGATTTGTATTTTAGTTAGAGTTTCAGCAATTATCCGTGGTTGTTTCACGTTTTTACGTTCCTTGCTTTGTGTTGATGTTCTCTTTTAGGGGATCCCACAAGGTATTTGGACCTTCATGTGGTGGATTGATTTCACTTATGTATTCCCTGAATTTATTTTGGAAAGCCGGACCATAAGTTACGGTGGGGAAGACGGTTTTGTATTTTCCCTCCGTTTGCTTCACCTATATCAGATCTTAACAGATGTTAATAGAGTCGGGTACAGTTTAAAATGACCGACGTATGAATTAATGTTGCGCATACGTTTTCACTATCTCTTGCACACAAACTTAAAGCAATAACCTAAAAACATTGTCAATGTATGTCTACAAGATTCTTTCCCACTTCTTTTGAGAAGGAAATATGAAATGTACACTCAGGAGTGAGAAACATAGTCATAAGCTCAGCGATTCTTAAACTGTGTGATTTAACGACGAATATTATTTATTCCCGTGAACTAGCACCACTCTAAATATGAAAAACGTCTTTATATGAAATATTTCAGTTATTTTTAGTGGTAAATAGTGGATATTCATCCGCCAAACGAACAACGTCAAACCACTAAGTCTTACAATTTTCTAGCATGTACATATTACACGTTTTAGAATATAATGGACATAGGATCGCGTAGCTCAATCGGTCAGATACTTGAGCAGCAATAAATGTAAATGTTTTTTAATTTGATTAAGCTATATTAAAAGTTAATAATTTTCTTTCTAAAATTTTTATTTTATTAAACCGCGCCGCGAGTTTTGTTAAAACTTTATTTTCCCCAAAAATATGTGTTCTATTACTACTAGCGCGTTTATCTCTAATAAAATCGAGTTTCTTACGTTATTTATTAATACAAGAATGGTGAAACATGCGTCGAGTAGATAAATTGTTCAAGTGTAGTGTTCAAGTGTTTTAGTGTTTATGAAAACGTGCCAATGCGTTGTTCTTTCAGAATTGTCTTAAAATGTATTTGTTTTAAAATTATTGTTAATTTTTTTAATATACATTTTGTCAACCAGAATATTTATTTATAACCTCTAAAAGAAAAATAATAGAGTATTTTAGAAATGTCAATAATACAATAATTTCCCATATGTAGCCAACTATATGGTGGATACTGTATAATCAGAATTCCACTAAAATGACGAAGTTACTAAATTTTCCTATTTTTTTATAATTATTTAGCAGCATCATTGCCGTTGCATTAGAGAACTGTTTGAGAACTACTAGCATTTCTTATGCATCAAATAAAATCTTAGTTCAGACGTTTTAGCGGCCATGACACAAGTCAGCTTAAATTGTACCCGACTCTAAGCAGTAAAAGCATGAAAATTTCAAACATTATTATATGCTCAAATAAACCATTATCGAGTTTTGAATTTCAAAAAACTTACATTTAATATTAATGTATAAAATAATTTTATATAACTAGATGACATTTAATGTGTAATGGTAAGAAGCAATAATGCATTAAAATAGCTTAGAGGGGGAAATACAAGTTTGGAAACTTAAAACTGATTACCCTTTAATATCCACAACAAACCTGTTTACTTTGGAGAGACGTTAAACTGTTTGCCCTAGACATCAGCATAACAATGTGTCAATTTTAATTGTTTAAAAACTAGGGTTTCCTGGCGAGTTCCCTGTTTATTTTATGTACTAATAATAAACGTAAATTTACGTAACGATCCCTCTA
Organism: Stenurella melanura; assembly: GCA_963583905.1. Classification (NCBI taxonomy): domain Eukaryota; kingdom Metazoa; phylum Arthropoda; class Insecta; order Coleoptera; family Cerambycidae; genus Stenurella; species Stenurella melanura. Next base: position 111,854,546 of record OY757313.1, read on the forward strand.
ATCAACATTTCTAAAGTAGAAACCATTATTTTTATCACTGACCTAGTTAATAAAATTATGGTTTAAATGTTTAATTGCAACATTTCTGAAGTTCAATGCGAATTATTATATGCAATGTAAGTAAAGGTTTAGTAATCGCTTAATCGAACAAATCGAACCGCCTTGCTAATAGCCCGAGAGCTCATGACACCGAGAGTGAAAGAAAGAGCTTTCTAAAATCTAATATTTATTAATAAGTTTGTTTCTTCATTAGTTTATTCAAAAATATTGGTCAGCCTGCGCGCTGATAGAACAGCAAGCAGTGAGCTCTCATTTTCCATGTCGCTAGAGAAGCGAAATCCTCGGACTTCTTATTTTGGCGGCCACCATCTCACTTAAAAATTACCGAAACATATCACGCCCCACATCATCGGATTGGAAATTTAATTTCCAATCGATCAAGCACAAAAAATGAGGGAGTCAATTTTGCCTGCAAAAAGTTAAAGCGGTTTGCGCGAAGAGATGTTGAAATCGTATAAATTTTTTAATACTATTGTTACTATTGGTTTCTGCAAAAAAAATTAAAGTGCCCGCAAGAATCTGAAAAAATTCAGGCGTAGTTGGTAAAAATCGGTCTTTTTTTAAGGGTAAACTTTTTTATACTCGGTGTTAGAAATCCAATGCAAAAAAAAACATTAACATCCATTAATTATAACTTAGTTCCGTCATTCGACTATTGAATAATTCGTAGATATCCAAGAAAACGAATGTTTTGTTCATGATGTGCTTTTCCACGCAATCAGGTGTAGTTTTTCAGGAAGTATTTTCTGCTTAACTAAATCGACTTAACTCAATTTTATAAAGATTTGAAAGCGATATTCTAATTTAGGACCATCAATTGATAATACCGTTTTAGAAAAATTGGAGATTATAGAATACCAAGGATGCTACAAAAAAAATGGTAATTTTAACATTAGCGTATCATGATTTAAAAAAATAAAAAAGGATATTTTATTTTCAAGTACCAATACCCATTTTATCTCTTTAAAGAAATCACGTGTGGTTATAAACTATCCCTAGATTCTACAAAAAAATTGGTAGTTGTGCTGGAACTTTATAGGGGTTAAAAAAAATACAGAAAAATTCATGAATTTTTCTTTCAACGCTCTGTCAAATTATGTTCCAATTTATTTCACGTGTATGTTATGGTACTATTTATAATTGTTTAAAATTTTCGATTTCCTTTTTACTCGAAAACGGTTTAATATTAAGGGCTGGAATCCGGTCTGTACGGGGGAGCTCCTTAATTTGTTAGCGGTAGCACAATGGGCCACAAGGCCTGAGTGCGGCGACCTCCAGGCGCCCCGCTAAAAGAAGAAGAAGAAGAAGGGCTGAAATTTGGCAAAATTGTAAGAGATACTGGTAACAATCCAAGCAAAACAAATTAACACCATCCATGCGAGGGCAAATTCACCCATCTTAGCCAACTAAATTTTAAATTAAAGATTAAATAAACTGTTAATTCGCACTCTTTATGTTACTAGGCAATTACGCTTGCGAAAAAATGTTACAGATAAAAGCACTAAGTAGTGGTATTACACACGATAAAATCAGGCCAAGATATGGTACTAACCGTCATCAATCTGTTTGTCTTCATCGTGAGAGTGGTAGTGAAAAACATACATTTTCCTAGTTCTATAAACATTCATACCGTAAAGCTACAATTTTTCTATAAGCGTTAAATAAATACATTTTATAGGAACATTTGCCTGTCTGCAGAAAATTATCTCGATATCGCTGGTACTAAAAGTTTATACGTTACTTTAACAACGTTTCCTCTGAAATTGATACACCTACTTCAAGGCTATTTATGTCGCTATCACATCTTACATGAATATAATTATTTTATCTAACACATAATATATCCGCCATGGGAAGTGTAAGAAATATTTCATGAAAATAGCTACATTAATGTTATACTACTACACTCTGCCAATAATTCCAGAAAAGGGTGGCCACCTAAAACTGCTTTTCAGATTCCCTGATTTTTCACTGACTTCCCTGGCTGATAAACTTCAGTTTTCCCTGACTAATTTTTATAACTAAAGTTAATTTCAACTACTTTTTACATTTTATTAATAAAAATTGTGACCGAACATAAAAATTAGCCAGTGTTGACCAGTTTGTACGATTTTTTTTTCCGAAAAATAACCTCGATTGACTCGTGTAAAATTCGGAATGACTAGAAACTTATTGACTGCTACCAAGAATATAAATATATTACAATAAAGGCGTTTTCCCTGACCATTTAAAAAAATTCTTAACATTCCCTGATTTTACGTTCAAATTAGTACAAATTCCCTGATTTCCCTGACCCACCTGAAATTCCCTGACTTTTCCAGGTTTTCCGTGTTTTCCCTGCAGAAAATAATTTAATTCCTAAACCACGAAAATGTTTCGCCAACCAGAAGTTTTTGTGTAACTTGTTTGCCTTATTTTCCAAAATTTTATAATAGGGGTAAAAAAAAATATAAAACAGCATAACTAGGAGAATAATCGTTCCAATATCGCATCCGTCCAATGGGCTTGTTCGGCATTTTTTTTTTATTTCATAAATCGAAAGTACAAGTATAAATTAATGGACCAGAAAAAAATCAGAATCATATTCGCACGTTTAGTATCTTAAAAACTATTACAAATTTCCATCTCACGAAAATGGGGCGTGGCCAGGCGCTACGTCACTATACGCATAGACTCGACGATCTCAATAGACTTGATGCTCCTTATTGGTTATAATTATAAGTGTTTTCGAAGTATTGTTTGTTTTGCTTACTACTTGACAGTAGGGGAGTACAATTTGGTGAAATGTCAAAAAATTACAATTTTCTCTCACTCCTGCCAGAACGAATTTTCGATTTCGACCCTGCAATTTACGATTATAATTCATCGCCGGCCTTCTCCTTTCCGTAGACACATAGAACGAACTTCCACTCGACGTATTTATTTAGTTACCAGCGTTTAAAAATTCCATGTTTTTCGACTTTTCAGGTTAAATTTGAAAGGTCCCAGAAAGCCATTTTTCTTACGTCACTTGCGTATAGTGACGTCACAAATAAGCGCTCGGTTTTTGCAACTATTACTAATTTCAACTCCTTATATTTAGAGAACGGAAAAAGTTAATAATACGAAATTTTAAGTGTATAATGAGAATATCGAGTACTATATGAAAAAGTATAAAAACCATATAAAAAGAATATCATGGAACAAGCCCATTCTGGCACTAACAATAATGACTTCTTTTCCAGATTTCTATAACTAAGGTTGATAGGTGGTTGTTACAAAAGGAGGATATGTTAAAAAGTGGCAAATGACCTATGCTGGGCAACGAAGAATGAACACGGTTTTTGATAGCATTTTTCCTGTCCAATGCGATCATATTTTCGGTTTCATGGAAAATGTGGAAAAGATAAGAAAATACTTAAGAATTTACAAAGTCTTGTTCGAAATATTCACAAGTTATACTTTTAAGACCATTCCCTACAAAGAGACATCCGATAGGGAAATATTTATTATTTTTGCCCATAACTGTTTTACTTCCCTCGCATACCGAAGGGATGCTTCCCTTCCATTCGAGAAAAAATCACCCTCCAAGATTTTTTGCCAATTTTCACGTTTCAGATCAGAAAATATACAGGGTGGACCGTTTAAAGGGAATAAATAATAAGGAAATGTTTGTTTGCTCAAATTCAAAACTTCCACGTTCCATGACATTCTAAACCTATTTAAAAAAAAAGTTTAAACAATTGTTGAAAATATTTTACCACTACGATAGAACAGATGATGAAAAATGTTTTTACTCAAATTTAAAATTTCCACGTTTCAAAACATTCTAAACCTACTTCAAAAAAAAAAAAGATTTTTACCACTACTATACTTCCACTCCACTACGTGAATGTGGAACTAAAAATGTGACAGATGGCAAATAATATTTGGCATATGCCCATATTACAGTTTTATTGAAAAATGTACAGGGTGGTCATCCCCAGAAATAATTCAACCATGGTGGATATTTGTAAAGGTATTTGCGCAAGCTTTCCATATTCGGCACACATTTAGTATTGAATTTTTGCTGCCGGATGACCACTCTGTATATTTTTTCGACCAAAAGTTATCAGGTTTTCTTTATAATAATAGTGGTAACTCTATTCCGATTATTATTTTCAATGTCATTTCGTAATTCATAATTTTTTAGAGTGACCGCCATGCACAAATAAAGTGGGAAGTTCTGTGTAAATAACTTTATCGATTTTTTTCTTGGTACGTATATTGTCTAAATGTTATTTGTGGCATTATCTTAATTTTTTTCCTTCTTCAATTCTTTGGGAATTTCACTGCCACATGTATGTTTTCTTTCTAAGCGGTGCTAGGGGAATCTACAAAATATATCACAATTAACCAGTATTACTGGTAAAAAAACCTCTACGCCCGTGACGTTTACGTCAAAGGATCAGTTAAAGGTTGGTTTTGATAACTAAACAACACAAATAAGTATAAAAGCTTGAAATTAAATATTTCGCCGACGTTTCGGAAATCTAATCTGTTTCCTTTCTCAAGGCTTTTTTTGAAAAATCTTTTTTGCTGTGTATGACAAATACACAGCTCTAAGAATGTTTGTTATATTCAATATCCATAGATACTTACTATTTACATAGAACTGTTGATATAGTTAACAGTTTTTTAGTTTCTATACAATGCTAAGTTTGTGAAGTTCTTCTTAGAGCTGTGTATTTGTCATACACAGCAAAAAAGATTTTTCAAAAAAAGCCTTGAGAAAGGAAACAGATTAGATTTCCGAAACGTCGGCGAAATATTTAATTTCAAGCTTTTATACTTATTTGTGTTGTTTAGTTATCAAAACCAACCTTTAACTGATCCTTTGACGTAAACGTCACGGGCGTAGAGGTTTTTTTACCAGTAATACTGGTTAATTGTGATATATTTTGTAGATTCCCCTAGCACCGCTTAGAAAGAAAACATACATGTGGCAGTGAAATTCCCAAAGAATTGAAGAAGGAAAAAAATTGGTACGTATATTTAAAAAAACTATAAGAGTACCTAAGTAGAACCATAACAAGACTATTACTATGAATTTTCACTCAATAATTTCGGTGGTTTGCAAAATAAAAATATAAATAAAACCACGAAATAGGAAGATTAACATAATTTTTAAATTTAAATCTAGCTATTTTGCAAACCACTAAAATTATTGAGTGAAAATTCATATTAATAGTCTTGTTATGGTTCTGCTTAGGTACTCTTATAGTTTTTTAAATATACGTATACGTATATGGAAAAATGACATCAAGGGAGATGGGATCCAGCATGGTGACTGATTACTGCTGGAGTCTTCAGAGATTGACCTGATATACTCCATGTAAGGAAGTCTTACAAAAGAAAGTTTTTATTAAGTGACAATTGATCAATCTACACGTTTATTTTGAGAAATAAATACCTTACTATGCATTTTCTGGCTTTGTTTAGCAAACAGTTGTACTAAATGGTAATAACCTGAAATGTACATAGATTAAAAAACGAACCGATTTTATTATGTATTTATCGATTCAGAAAATATGTCAGATATATAGCATTTCGAAAACTAGATTTGATAAACCAAATCATACGACATTTTTGGATTCTGTATCACAAAATTGCTTAGGAACACTTAACAAATCGTAGACACCAAAATATGTGTAGGCCAGTGTTATAAAACGTCTGATAAGAAGTAGCAAATAAGAAAATTTAGTTTCTCTTTTTATTAGTTATAATATTGCTATACCATCTACGAGTCTGGAAATAATTAAAACAAAGGAACATTTTTGTTTGTACTTTAGTACATATGATGCCAACATGGCTGGCGAAAGCGTTGAGTGATAGTATTCAAGTGCTTAGGTGTTTGTGAAAACTACTTCAGATGCAGTTTAATAATAATAAAAGTTCTTTATTGATTGCATTTAATATACAATCTAATACAATACCATCAAAAGGCCATCGACCTAGGTTCTTCAGCCAAGGAGATAATAACAACATATTTAATATTTTGTATAGAACATATAGAGGGAAACAAAAGGTTGATTGCATAGAAATTGTGAAAAAAACCAATGTGAGGCGTAATGCTTCAGTACTCCTGCGACATCAATAGCATCTGGTCAAACATTGGTCTTTCCGAATATGTGAAGCTGGGTGTTGGAATTATGAGAGGTTTCATTATTTCGATACAGTGGCTTCTCTGTGCAAATTTTTCGTTGAGAAGTAATATTCTATCCTCGATCGGAATTGTTTGCACCAATTCATAAAAAAGGGCATTAGGAGGGTTGTGCGAAGGATTGTAGGGGTGCCAAATTTATGTGCCTTCATATTCTAAAATAGGTCTACAAATAGTTTTGTATATTTTGGCAACTGCTGCGGCTCTTATTCCTTTATTTTTGAATGTTACTACTGTATAATGTTTTGCTCTGGATATGCATGTTTTCTTTGCCAACTTAGAATGCATGTTAAAGTTTAATTTATTATCTACATAAACCCCCAAATATATGACATTGTTTACTGGATGACTTTGGTGATTGATTATTTCGATAGAGAGAGAAATATTGGACAATGCATGATTGAATAAAATGAATTGTGATTTCAGAGGATTGATTTGCACTCTCCATGCTAGAGTATTGTTCAGCAATATTTGAAGTTTGTCCTTTGCCCTTGTAGAGGCAATTTATATTATTTATTTTTATTGTACTAATACTGGTCTCGTGGACCCCAAATAACAATGGATAATTATAAATGTGAAACATACTGGCAATTTCATTCGACTTCCACATGAAATAAATAGACATTTGACTTGTTACCCAATATTTCTCTCAACGGTAATTCGCCACGAGACACGACACACGAGACTATGTACAGTAAATTACAGTGTAATAAATCAGAGAAAATGAGGTTGTAAATTAATGATGCATAGAAACAGAAACCATATTCTTCACTCTCTTTAAAGTAGAGCCCATAAAAATAAATAAGTCACGTATAACGCAAACATTTATATTTCTATCTAAACATAGTAAAATGGTAGAAGTAGATTGAATGAAATTAATGCGTTCATTTAGAACTTTGTTTATTTTCCCTGAAACCGAACTTGCTGCTTCAAAGAGAACGATTTAATTGACAGCAATAAACAAACTTGAATTAGAAAGAGTAACACTTTTTAAGTGGCACTAGAGAAACTCGGCCTTGTATGTTTAAACACTAATAATAATTCAGTGATCACATCGCCAACATGAGGGATGAAGGAAAATTTACTGGAAACGTGATTTTTTTTGCCTATTTGTGTGCCCAAAAAAAACTGAGTTAGTTTTCAAGTGAAAATTTCCTAACCCTAAAAAATGGAAAAAATACCAATGATTTAAAACTTTCTTTTTATCCTGGTTACTTTAGAGCATAAAAATTAATCTTAGATTGAAGTTTAAGGTATAAACAAGCTATACCTACAAGGATTTTTTTTAATAGTATTTTATTTAATATTTGTTTTAATATAGAGTGGAAAAAAGATGATAAAGCTCAACTTTCGTTGCGTGCAATTTACAAGATATAAAAATTATAAAAGTTAAAAGTAGGTATACCATTGGAAAGCTGAATTCTTCCTCTTTAAAATGCTACCTTTTTTTCGTTTTTAATGAGTGTAAATTGTCTTTATTATGTAGCGGTGGTCGAGAAATGCTTCATTTCCCTGAGCGACGCGCTTGAAATATTGAGCGAACTGTAATAATTTCTCGTGCTAAGGGAAAAACTTATTTAAAAAAACTTATATACTATTTTTTTGTAAAATTTCCCATTCTTCTACGTGGTGCTATCCGGTTTTTTTTCATTATTTTTCGAGATATTAGCAAAAACTGAATTTTTCCGTTTCAGGGGGTTTTTTAAAAGGATTCGTGAAGGCAAATTTCGGTTAACTTTTTTAAGTCACTTTCTACTAGCAAAAAACTAGCCTTTCATAAAACAATTAGCAAGGGTGTAACATGCGGAATGCTCAATAGCATCCTTCGTTACACTGTTAATATTTGTTAGAAAAATTATAAGTTATCGGAAATATTATTCCCACAAACTTTAGTACTAATAGAGTGCCCTTACTCCTTAGACTATGATGAACATACGTCATCTGTCAGCAGTTAAAGTTCGCGAATACTAGATAGCGCACTAGGAATGATATTTCAACTAAATAACGCCGGGTGAAACTCTTTCTCGTTGAACCATTGAACTAGTTAGATGTATGTATAATTTTGTTTGACCTGTAATGGGGATGTTAGAATTTGAAAAACCTCGTGATGATCACATGAGGTAAGGTTTTAATTATTATACCGGTAAATGCCATCTAACATTTGAAATATTGTTTTAGGTTTTTCTTATATTCTTATAAATTAAGAATTAATATCTTAAGAACAAAACTTATTCACGTCTAATGATTTTAACGTAGAAGTATTTCAACGTTATATTATTTGCTTTAAGCAAGATTTGAGATTAACTACATTCAATTAGCGATACCTACTATGTTTTCCACTAAGCAAACAATATTCATATGAAGTCAACTTTTCTATACTACATTTTGAATTGGGATATACAAAAACAGTCCAAGCGATGAGATTTTCTTCATTTTGTCTTGGCGATAAATCTTGTACGGACGTTTTTACGATTTCATAACCTCAAAATGGAATTAAAGCAGCCACATGTGAAACAACTTTAAATCCATAATCATCGGAGAACAGGATCACATTTAGGAATTTTCTTAATCAGGATAACCAAATAAAAGATAAGTACTTTTGATTACTACATGTAAAAGGGATTATTTTCACATGATTGTAGTTTTGGGTCATAAAAGCCAAGTGTCTAAATTTAAAATATGAGATTCAAGCTATAATTCTTTTGCTAGATTACATTTTAAATACGCTGTTATAATTAATCCGTTGTCGTACATTAATTCATAGTTATTTATATCTTAAATTCATTGTCGCACATATATCATCGTAGTATTAATTTCGTGGTTAATCTTATCGTGATTCCTTACTGTAAATATTTTATCGTAGTATTGTAATGCATTTCTGTTGGTAACATAGTAAGTCGTGGTTCATTTTGATGGTAACGAGAGTGTTTAAGGTTTATGAACTTTGAGATAATGTTACGAGACATATTTGTTGTAATATAGTATTTTGTCTCTCGTAGAGGATCTCAAGTTCCTAATTTTGTTGTAATATATGATTTTTAATTTTGAGATAAATTTACGAGACTTATCTTCTGTAATATAGTTATTTTGTCTCTCGTAAAAGATCTCAAATTTATCTAATTTTGTTGTAATATATGATTTGATTATTGAGGTGAAAGTTACGAGACGTATCTTTTGTAATATATTTTTGGTTCTCGTAAACACCTCAAGTTTATTTTGCTGTTGAGTAAATTTGTAATATAGTGTAACTTGTAATATAGTATTTTATTGTCTTGTAATATATACTTTTGTTTCATAATTGAGACAATTTACGAGTCATCTCTTTTGTAATATATTTAATTTGGCTCTCGTAAAAGTCTCAAGCTTATCTTGAACTTCGGTTATTGTAATATAGTGTTTTGTATATATTTCTGTGTGATATTTTGCTATACAGTATCGCTGATGCTGTGATAATTCACTTTTTTGTAATATAATATTTTTGTAATATAGTACTATTGTATATATGTAACTTTTGTCTTTTGTTTATCTTTATCTTTAATTTTCCTTGATTACACTAAGTAATAACTCCAGGCCCTTTTGCTCTCCGTATCTTTACTGTGCTAGCCAGGTTACACCAGTGACGCTAACCACGTCGCTCGTAGGGTGGACCACACTTGAACAACTTGGGCAAACTAAAACCTTTCAAAACAACGCCACAAGGGAACAATTAATTTCGACTTAAAATCCCAGGCAACTGGGCTAATAGGATATTCTCGCAGGTTCTTTTTGTAAATTATATTAATTTTAGATATATATCTTGTCTACCGGACGGGCTGACGGACGGACATACGGACGGCCATTTTGAAAGTTTTTCGGAATTCGATCACCAATACCATATTACCGGTTTTAGAAATGTGCCGATCAAATGAAATATACTCTTCGTTTTGTATTTGCGAAGATTATAATAATTATAGTGATATACAGTGTGCACCTAAAGAAACGTACAAAATTCATATCTTTGGTATGTGTCATTTGTCAAAAAAGTCCTCGAACAGGTCGATTTTAGTTTTGTAAATGCTACATTTTTTCACTGTACCAAAATTTATGACGTCATGGGTTTTTGAGTTATGACGTCATCATAGTTTTTTTTACTGGAAACAGACATTTTTGTTTACTGTTTTTGGTGGTATATTCCTTTAGATTTCTGGTGATATGAAAAAAAATTGATATTACCTAAACCACTATTTTGGAAAAAAATGTTTTTATTGAATGATACCTTACATAAATAATTGTGAGAAAAAAATCCTCTCCATTGCTCAAATTGCGATCCTCCAACCATTTGGCATTGACCAAGACGGGTGTAGACACTTTACACGCTGTTCTGAATCATCTCATGGGCAATTCGTCTCATCTCCAGGCCAATTACGTCTTTCAATTCTTCTATGGTATCCGGTCTGTTGAAATACACCCTTGACTTTAAGTAACCCCAAAGAAAAAAACCTAACGGGGTTAAATCCGATGAACGCGGGGGCCACTCAATCACACCTCGACGACCTATCCACCTTCCAGTAAAAGTGTCATTTAAAAACTGACGCACTGCTATCCCAAAATGAGGTGGGGCCCCGTCTTGCTGAAACCAGATGTTTTCAGCAGGAATATCTTCATCTTCATTGTTCGGAAACATAACTGCTAGGGATGGCACTAACTCAACTCGCAAAAACTGTAAATATCTTGCGGCCGTAAGATTTTCTTTAAAAAAAAAGGGTCCAATAAACGATCACCAATCATACCTGCTCACACGTTTACTTTGCCTCGTCGCTGTGTATGGGCTTCTTAAGTCCAAAGAGGATTTTCGCGTGACCAATACCTACAGTTATGCCGATGTACAGTCCCCTTTAAAGAAAATGTAGCTTCATCAGAAAACGCAATGTTCTTTACAAAATTTGGGTTTTCATCGCACAAGGTCATCAACTGTTCACAAAACTGTAAGCGCCGATCTGGATCGTCCTCACTCAATTCGTGGATTAATTGCACTTTGCATGGATGGTATTTTTCTTTTTTCAATAAACGTACAACAGAAGTTTGACTCACGTTATGATTTAAAACCAGCTGCATTATCGAAAGATGGTGGTTTTCCTAACTTTCTAGAAGAATATTTAACTTGGTTTCATTGCTTGTGCTAGGGCGGCCAAATCGAGGGAGGTCAGCTACAGTGCCAGATTCATCATATCTAGCCACCAATCTACTTACAGTGGATCTAGAAATTTGCTTTTCGCGATACTTGGCATTGAAAACATCACATGCTTCCTGATGAGGTTTCACCCTATCACCATATCCAACCATCATCAAAAGTTCTACGCGTTCTCGTTCACTTAAACGTGGCACTGCATTCACTAGTTTTACACTGTCTCAGAAGTGTCACAAAACTGAGGTTCCACACGTGCCAGGAATAAAAAAGTTATCAATACTATACACAAAAAGGCCTGTATCTCTCTGTTGTTAAGGTGATTGTTCTTTTATTATTTTCTTTGTTTTGTTTTTATGTCAAATGTTTTCGTGCTACTTAAAACAAAAATGTAGGCAACAAGATTTATCAGTCCATAAGAAAGTGGAACATTACTCGTGAATTTGCGAAAGGGAAGCTATTTTTACATAAAATGTCATTTGTCCAAAAGAATGGCTCAGGTACTACCTTTTTTTATATCACCAAAAAGCCAAAGGAATATACCGCCAAAAACAGTAAACAAAAATGTCTGTTTCCATATAAAAAAAATTAACTCAAAAACCAATGACGTCATAAATTTTGGTATAGTTACAAAATGTAACATTTACAAAACTAAAATCGACCTGTTGGAGGATTTCTTTGACAAATGACAATTGCCAAAGATGTGAATTTTGTGCGTTTTTTTAGCTTCACACTATAATTTACAATTTTTCCTTGCCAACCGTATATTTCCATAAATCTCATATTTCATTTCAAGTAATTAAATTGCGATAAAGCAATGCTCACTAATTACTGAGAAATAATGATCATAATAGATTTAAATCAAGAAAATCAGGTTTATTTGCAACTGCTAGCTGCTTCTTTAAAGTGAACGTTTCACAAAAGGTATTAGAAATGTAAAGTATTGAATTTGTGTATCCTAGAATATTATTGGAAAGCACTAATAGTTTCTGTTTCTTATGTTCACTCATTTATCGATTACTTGAGTAGAAAAGTCACCTGCGGCCCCAGATTTAAACTGCCGCTTTCCGTTTTACAGGCGAAGTTTCAGGAAACCATACGAGTCAAATTCCTCGTAATAGTTGTGGTGTCTTAACTAATGTATATTACTTGCAGAACAACCTGGTCAACCGCAAAATAAACTAAGATAAGTCTTGTTCAATTTTACGCCAAATGGAAACGTTTTATATTTATCACGAGATGTGGCTAATATAAATTGCTTACCTACTTCAATAATAAAGTTAATAATAATGAATGAATCATAATAACTTTTTTATACCAACATTAATTATTTTGCAACAATATGATTAATATGCATGTATTTATATGCCTTGAAAGGATTACTCAACCTCATAAAAGAACAGAAAGAGATAAAAAGCATTTTCTTTGTTCGATTTACTCTTCATAAAAGTTGACATCTGGAAAAAACACAAAATTTTGAGATTTTAACAATTCTTCACAAGATTTGTTAAATTTACTACATTTCCATCTATATCAATAATGTTATCTGAGTTTGTCTTACGACTTTGGCCACCTAAAGTTCAATAATTACATACTCTATGGTCGAATTTTTGTACTGCCACCTAAGTTGGGTCTGATATAAAAATATGGTTAGGTGTATGATAAATACACAGCTCAAAGAATGTTTGTTATATTCAATATCCATAGATACTTACTATTTACATAGAACTGTTGATATAGTTAACAGTTTTTTAGTTTTTATACAATGTTAAGTTTGTGAAGTTCTTCTTTTAACATTGGCAACCAAGTTGTACAGACATCTACGGAACAATTCGACACGCATCTATCCTCATTCAATAATATTATCGCGGATTCTTTAATTTTTCTTTTTGCTATCTGCCTCTTTTCTTAAAATTTTTGCCGAGTCCCAGTTTATTCTATGTCCGTTCTCCCAAGCGTGTTTGCAGATCTTGGACCTCTGAATTTCATTTTTTCTAATATAATTTTGATGTTCGCCCAATCTTACACTAAAAGGTCTGGATGAGTACGTGGGTGAATCATTATTATTGAATGAGGATAGATGCGTGTCGAATTGTTCCGTAGATGTCTGTACAACTGGGTTGCCAATGTTAAGAAGAATTCGCAAACTCAACATTGAATAAAAACTAAAAAAAAGCTGTTAACTATATCAACAGATCTATGTAAATAGTAAGTACCTATGGATATTGAATACAACAAATATTCTTAGAGCTGTGTATTTATCATACACAGCAAAAAAGATTTTTCAAAAAAAGCCTTGAAAAAGGAAACAGTTTTGATTTCCGAAACGTCGGCGAAATATTTAATTTCAAGTTTTTATACTCGTGTTGTTTATTTGAAAAAAAAGCAAGCTCTAACTGATCCTTTGACGTAAAAGTCACAGGCGTAGAGGTTATTTACCAGTAACGTACTGGTTAATTGTGATTTTGTAGATTCCCCGGGCACCGCGTTAAAAAAATACATGTGGTAGGAAGTCCCAAAGAATTGAAGGAGAAAAAAAAATAAGATAATGCCACAAATAACATTTAGACAATATGTCTATAAATGTTGAAGTACCGCAAGGCAATATTCCGGGACCGTTATTATTAATTTTATACATTAGTGACATAGCAGCTCTGTTTGACAACTGCTGTTATCCTCTGTCTGCAGATGATACGGTTATTTGTATAACAGAGGAAAGAGGTGCGTTGTTGCTAAGTAGAATGTATAAAGTTAAATTAAGATTAAATTAATCTATGTCTATGGTAATCATGTCAATGATGCGTGCAAAAAGGGAGCTAAGAAAATTGATGTTACAAATAGATTTTCTGTTTCACATATTAATATTTATATACTTATTTATTCATTTAGTAGCCTAGGCAGTTAGTTAAAAGTGAAATTGCTTATTGTTAATATTAGATGAATACTGAACATGTTATACATATTGCATTAATCTTTGTTATCTACTATCATTGTGAACATGTGTAGCAAAGTGCTAAATAAACGACTATTATTATTATTATTATCCCGGCTGGAATCTTCAGGATTGAGAGCGTGTCTTGTTCACATACGAGTCCAGGTTTTGTCTATATCGACGCGTAAGGGTTCTTCGACGGCCAAAGGAGCGTTTTGCACCGAACAACATTCGTGAAACCACGCGATTTACTACACGCGGTTCTGTAATGGCTGGGGAAGGAATTTCATTAACAGCTCGAACAGAACTCGTCCCTGTACGTGGAGGTTCCATGAATAGTGTACGATATATTGAGGACGTTTTATTCGAACATGTTGTACCTTTGGCCTTTTACATCGACAATCATTTATTGCTGATGCACGACAACGCAAGGCCTCACGTCCCTCACGAAATGCAAAATTACTTACATGAGGTGGGTATTGAGACTGCAAACAGTCCAGATCTTGACCCCATTGAGAATTTATGGGATAATATTGGCTGCCTTTCTTATTGATTTAGAAAATATGCATCGAGAAATACGGAACGACATTGGTCAAGGTGAGACTAGAAGTTTGGTTTTGAGTATGAGGCGTCGATGTGATGCAACTGTTTACTTTTGGAGCAAATTATATCGGGAGGTTACTTTAAAAAATTAGAAAACGACGGAGGACAATAATATTTGGAATGTAGTTCTCACAATTGAAAAGAAGCAAGCCTGCTGGTACTTTTAAATAACATTACACAAGGTAGTCGCTTTACAAAAATAATTAGAAAACGACGGAGGACAATAACATTTAGAATGTAGTTGTCAAATAGGAAAGTTTTGCGTAAATACCTTTGCAAATTTACACCATGATTGAATTATTTAGTAGGATGAACATTTTTGACCTACCTACCAAACTTTACTGTTCTCCGTCAAACAGTTTTTTTATATATTTTAATTTTTTTTAATATATATCGCGTTGGACTAGCCTCATGTACAGACGTGCTGTAAGACGCTCTCTAAAGAAATCGCTAAAAAAGCGGTAAAAACCACGTTAAACTCGATAAAATTTAAGCCACCGATAAATGAAGATATTCTGAGCGAAGTGAAACGCCACAATAGATAAACAAAGTTCATATGGAATTAATATTTACGCGTACAGTTTTTTAAATAGTATAAAATAAAACAAATGTAAAGTGCCTAATATACTTATGCTAAGACGACCGACCCCAAAATATTTTCTCACTGAAATATATGCAGAAATAGAAGATGTTTAAAGTTAAATAATAATTAAAATTAAAAACAAAATACATATTAAAATTGCCCCATTCATCGGGTCAGAAAAGAATGCAGTGTTTGCACATACTTATAAACAATTGCATTCTTAGATGACCTTGTTACTACTAATGAAATACAAAAACAATAATAGACATTGGTACATACAATACAGAGAAAGAATGGTATATAAAATATTAATTTACTTATTGTATAATTAATTTTCAATAGATTAAATACTTTATATAATCAAAATTTGCCGTAATCATATAATTAAATTCGTAACATTTTATTTGTAACTGATATATCTACTCTTACCTATATCTAGCAATACATTTTAAATCCAGTCATACGTCTTGGGTTTTTTAATCGTTTTAATTTTAGATATCGCGTAATACCCAAAATGAACTATAAATTATATTTTTTACACTCATTTAAATGAATTATAGCTATTCAGTTCAATACATATTTTTTCAATGTAAAAGGTAAAATGGGTTTCCTTTTAAAAGCCTCCGAACTTTTCTTTTTAAATGCCATTATTCTTATTATCTTCAGATATAAAGTAAAAGAAATGTCAAATACTTCTACCTACTTAATAGCTTGGTATATCAGTAGCAACACGATCTGTAGTTTATAAACTCTTAGAGTGATATATAGTGAAACTTGAGAGAATTGAGTTAAGATTGGTATCTTATTTATAGAGCTCATTTTTACTTACAAGGTGTAGGTATATCTACAGGTATTTTGTCATATTTTTTTATAATGTGAAGCAGCTGCAGTAGTCTTAGAATGTTCGATTATTTATTAAGTCATTTCCGGGTATTTTAAATTAAAACTATAAAAAAACCGAACACTTACGACAAGATTAAAAGTATAGCGTTGAAAAGAAAGTAAAAGTAGACGATCTAATTCAGTTACAGCTAATTCAGAAATATAATTACGTGAGTGAGGCATATACAAGGCGAATCTGAATATACATAATTAAATACCTTAACTTGTGAGGTTAAAACTGAGCCATTACAGTAGTTGTAGCCTTCTAAAATAAGCAGATGAAACGTGACGAATATTTTTTAACGATAGAACGGCCGATAACTTTTTCTAGCTGACTTTAAAAAATGTTAAAGATTCGCAATCATTACTCTGGAATGGTTTAAGCTATTTCTATGGATTTGTTTGCAAACTGTAGAGTGCCACCGCTCAGCGGTGGTTTCTTATTAGTCTCCTCAGCTGTGTCTAGTATACGGTGAACAAAATTAGGGAAAGAAGTTCTTTTCGAGAATTTGGCGAACTCTTCAGTGGTAAAATAGTATTAAATTTGTATAGCTGATACTTTTGTTTTGCCGTTCTTCCCCAGTGTGTATAAATAATCCTTTCCTACCCTATTCATAATCCTCTCGATTGTTATTATCCTCGTGTAGCATGGCCTCTCTATTTTCAGTTTGTTGCTGTTCGGTCTTAGCGCTTTCTTTAGTAGGTGTGTTGTGTCTGATCTTTGGACATGTCCCTAGTATCCATTACGTATGATTTTATTCTTTTATTTATTGTTTACCCCTCTAGTAATGTTAACGTTATCTGTCGTTTTTGTGGTTTTCCTGTTTTTGCTAGCAGTAGTACAATGTCACTCTCGGCTCCTCTTAGAGTTCTTCTATTCGCCTTTGTCGCTGCTGCGTTTTTGACTTCGTATGTCATCGATCGTAGGCATTATGATGGTCGTGTATATCTATTTAGTTAGACTCCATGGTGGTTTATCTTCTTCAATGAAAGGTAGCATAGCTCTTGTGACTCTATAGGCCGTCTTGATTCTATCCATCACTGTCTCCCTCCTTTTCAGTTGACTCTTTAGATATGTTCCTAGCTATTTCATTCTGTTCGTGGTTCTCAGTGTATAGTCACCTCTTTTGTATTCTTCCCCACTGGTTGGGCTTGTTTTCGTCAGTGGGTCTCGCACCATTATTAGGCTCTTCCTGAAGTTTATTTTCATTCCAGAGGAGTCTACATGTGGTGTCATGTTTCTTGGGAATTTAACGATGTCTTGTTCTTCTAGAGTGATATCATCGGCGTATGCAAGCACAATGGGAGGTGTTATCGTTTCAGCATTTTCAGTGAAATTTAGATTATCCTTTATTGGGCTTTCTATCACTTGATCCAGGATTGTGGTGAATAATCGGGGGGATAGCGAACATCCTTGTTTGACTCCTATGTTCTTCATTTTGATTCCGTCGTCTGTCCAAACCATTGTATTGCAGTGTTCTGGTGTAGGCATGCTTTTATTATCCTGTTTATTAAGTAGTGCGGTACTCCCCTGTTGAGCAAAGGGTTGATTATAGCCTCATGCCCTATGGTATCAAATGCCTTTTGGAGGTCAATTGAGACTATATGTAGTTTTGTTCCTTCTTTGCACTTTTCTTCCAGGATCCGCCTGGTGGTGTACATATGGTCGTCCGTGGATCTGCCCTTGATGAATGCCGCTTGGTCACCTGGTAGTTCGCCAATGTATTTTTCTATTGCTTTGAGGAAGAATTGTGCATAATATTTGTACCCTACACTACAGAATGTTATTCTTCTGTAATCGTCTACGTTTCTATTATCGTACCTACAAAGTTTCAAAATTTTTAGAAATAAATTAATTTTTTAAACCCCCTCCGCTTCTCTAACACATATTTTCGGTTCATTTGCAAATTTGTAGAATTTTGTCCATCTAAAACTTGAAAATTGACGACTGTGTTTTTAAAAAACCGGTGACCAAAAATTATGAAATAAAATTTCACTGTCGCCCGTCGCGTCAATTGGTTAACAGAAACTTATCTAATATCAATATTGAGGTCGGTGTAAAAATAAACCTCAATATCAATATTAGATGATAAAGATAATAAGGTTCAAATAACCAAACGACTGCCAAATTTTATTTGAAAATTCTTGGAGGTCAGTTTAAAAATAAATGATTCATAAGTTAATGGCATAATGAAGAGATTGTAAGCACCGTTGCATGTCATATGCCTAGACTTGATAGCAAAAAGAACTGAGATAATTCTTGCAAGAGAAATGCTCAATAATTGAGTTATGCAGATGCGTAATCAGACCATTAATAAGACCATTATTATATTATAATATTGACTGATTAATAATAATTCTATTATAAAACTAATAATAACATAAAGACCATTTAAATATAAGAGGAACGTATGACTATAAACATAGAAATAAATAGTATCTAATAATAAAATAGCTATTTTTGTAACGAATACATAATATGGTAGGTAGTCTAGGAAATAACGTGCAAAATCGACGACGAAAAGTTACCATCTGCCACTCAGTAATCGAAAAGAGCACATAACTCCGAAACTTTTTTCTCTGAAAAATGTTGATATGGTGGGAGTATAGTTATAGTTATATGCTCTCTTCGATTACTGAGTAGCAGACGTTAACTTTTTGATTAAATCATTTCAACAAAGCTCATTTTTTCAGTACACGTTGTTTTTCCATTGCTTATCGAAGAATCGGGCGCCAGCTACTTCAATCGCGGAGGTGAAGGGCATGGGAGGCTGCGCATCCGGTAAAATAATTTCGTTTTTCACGTCAATACAACAAGACTACAAAACTCTAAATAGTTTATTTATGTGATATAAATGAAAAAAAAAGTGTCAGCTGCATAGGGTAATGAGTGAAGGTTGTCAGCTGTCCTAGTCAATATGTATGAAAAACATAAATTTCATTGGGATTCTCATTGAACATTTGGGTAATTTTGGGGATCTTCGTTGGCTCAGGGTAAAAACTGCTTTTCAAGGAAACATTGGTGAAATTCATTTGCGACCATTGGGCAGAAGATTACATGGCACCTTTCTTCTCCGGAAAAACTGTTTAGATAAATTATGACTTGTGCTATAAATTCAAAGTCGTGAAAACGGTTGTAGAAAATCCTTCTTGTCCTTCACACGAAGAAGCTGACAGCAAAGTCGTTTTCCACGTGTGTCAACTAGATTTTGATGCTCGAGTCACAATAAGATGTTCCGACACAGATGTAATGATAATCATGTTCGGCAACATGCCCGCCCTCCGAAGAAATTTACATATAAGAATGTTCACGGGTACTGGAAACAATCAACGAAATTAGGTCAGCAGTTGTGTCTAGCACTCCCAGGTTTTCACGCCTTAACCGGCTGTGATTTCAATCCAGCTTTTAATAGGAATAGAAAAAAGAAACCGTTTGAATTATTACGGAAATGTCCGTCGTATATACAGGCTTCCATTGACATTTCTCAACACTCACCTGAAAACTTGGAAAAGGATTTTACTATTCCGGAGAAATGTTTGTCATAGGTACGTATATGTTCTAAAAGAATCAGTAATATTAATCTCGTACACGTAGCTACTTTCATGAAGGCGTATAATGTCAATCCAAAAGAAGATGCCTTGAAGGTTGACCAAAATTTCTAAGGATTTATGTAAGACAGAATTGAAACAGCATTTTTTGCGAACTTCTTACATTGCTCAATTGTGGAGTCATGCACATCTTCATACGCCAAGTTTGTCTTTGCCAACTGATTATGGCTGGGAAGAACACGATGAGAAGTATATTTTCAAGTGGTTTCAACGCGATCAATTACCGAAAATTGAAAATATCATAAATGAGAGCGAGAAAATTTCAGGTATTCTAGGCATATAGTTTTTACTTCTACATGAATTCTCTTTTATTTTATGGTTTTTAATGATTTTCAATATTTTTCGACAGATATTTTAAGATAACGCTCGAGAATCTAAGGAAAATCTAGATTTGGAAGACCAGTCGATAGCACTTCCGAAGAGGAAGATGATTTAGAATATAGCAATGAGAGTGATTCAGATGAGAAATGAGACATTGACACAATGACACTTTTTAATTGTTTTTTATATCGCAAACTATCATATACATGAATTTCAGCTTTGTCGAAATAACGAATTTTCATACATATTGACTAAGACAGCTGACAACCTTCGCTCCCTACCCTATGCAGCTGACACATTTTTTTTCATATATATTACATAAATAAACTATTTATAGTTCTGGAGCTATGTTGGATTGACGCAAAAAAACAAAATTATTTTACCAAATGTGCAGCCTCCCACGCTCTGAATCTTCACGGTCGCGTCAGCTGACACTTATTTTAGTTGTTTTTCGAACGAAAACTAACATTAAATAAACAAATATGTTGTGTTAAAATGATGCATAAAATATTGACTTTATCTCCCCGACTATAACTATAGGACCAATAGAGATTGGAATAAAGATTGGCTTGCAAACTCGCTCGGCTATAACAATATTTTATTGAAGGAATCTTGTTTATATAAAAAAAGTCGAGGCAAATAAAGTACGATTGTGTATGAGTTGCATACAAAGCTTTATGTACGACTGATTAATTACATGATTATCGAAAAAAAAAATCAGTTTATAAATTTGACGTCTATTCTATGATAGGAGAAAATTATTATTGAGATCCACATGACAACTTTTCTTCGGCATGAATTTTTAAAAGACCATCGAAGTGGTCACTATGAGGTATAAAATAAAAAACCATCAATTTCATTTTTTGGAAGTTCATATGCAAGGTGACATAAAAAATTATTTATTGTAAGAAAATAGCATTTCTTATTGTACGTTTAGAGCGCCAAAAAACGAAAATAAATTATAGAACATTTTTTACTGGAAATCCATAAAAAAATGTACCTATTTAAAAAAATTGTTTGGCTGAAAAAATGTCCCTTTGTTATAAACAGAATAGTTTTAAACAATATCATTCCAGGTTGCCGTCTGGTAACATGAATTTTCATAATCGGTATTCTCCCCAGAACTAACTTCAGTAAAAAAAAACTGCATCCGAAATGAATTCGACACTTATGCGCCCACGCCACCTGCTCTATTTATCATGTTCACATTTTATATGTTACATTACCTTCCGAGTAATTTATACACCATTAGTGAATAACGTGTAGTTATAAATTTTAACGGCGATCTCCCTCTATTCACTTATGTCATGTGACTCAACCACACATGCATATAAAATTAACCACATGTCGCCATATATGTACATGAAGTATGAGTTGAATGGTCGTATTTCAAAAATGACAGCCTTAATTATTGGTCAGAAAATGGTACTAATTGAGGAAGTAATTTAGCAGGTGAAAAAATTTTGCATCACTATGTGGAAGAATATTGGAAAATATAGATAATTATAAACGTGTCGAGTTTTTATTCTTTACTGCAAACTGTAAAATATGACTCTGCGATGGTTTCATATTAGTTTCATCAAGCTATATCTAAGCAGTATGAGATAATCAAAAATCAGAAGATTTTTTTAATCGAAATTTTTACGAGAAATAATAATATTAATAATAATGAAACCCACAAGTTATACTGGAACTGAAGTATCATAACAGATAAAACCATATCTAATAATGATCCAGATATCACCACCACAGATTAAGGCTTCCAACACCACATCTAATAGACATTGCCATTGCAATAAATACAGCTATTATACACAGAAAATACACGAGGATGTCGAATAGAAGAGTATAACAAATGCTACTTCATAGTAGTAATAAATTGTTTAAAGCACACAATTTGTTGAATTAATCCAAAAATATATACTTATAAGTTAGTAGAAAAAGTCCAAGGTTCTATATAATATATTCATATATTTTATAACCTAGCGTTCAAAATTTTTTAATACCAATAATGCGAAAAAAAAATTATTTTTAAAATCTTTTTTATGGTATCTCTGCGGAGATGCAAGCTCATCGATGATATTGGAATCATCAGTGATAATCTCGACATCGGCGTCGATCTCCTCCTTTTGTTTCTGTTCATCTAATTCTTCGACAGATTTTTCGCCTGATGCAAGATGTTGGATCTCAGCGATTGCTCTTGTTTTATCACAGGAATGTCGACTACGCACCGGCAAGAAATACAATGAACGGGCAATATGGGCTCGAATGCGCGCAGCGGTTGGGCATGTGAGACCTTAATTATGTGTTGAATTGACTTTGCGGCTCTATAACTTTAAAACCATAAGTCACAAAAACCTCGTTGAGCATTTATGCTAAAGGCAATTACGCATTTTATCATTTGTATTTAGAGTTTTACATCCGGAAGTTTCATTTAGTAGTTGAAAAATTGATAATGAAAAATTTTTTTTTTCAAACAGCTGTAACTTTTACAATGTCGATCCTACAAAAAAAAATTTAATTAGAAAAGAGAAATAAAATAATTTTCTACAACTTTGGTACTTTTACACTTTCCGAAAAACGAACAGGAACGGGGATCTCGGGAGACACGTCATTCGCGTTTTCCAAGATGGTGACTGGAAGCCAGCAGGTACAGTCCCGACTTTTTGGTTATAGACTCTACCTATGTCCCCCTTCCACTTTGGGCAAAAATCTCGATTCGTGCATTTTTTCAAAAACTTTATAGTTTTCTGTCTAAATGCATTAGACTACATCCCCAGTTTCTCCCTTTATATTTTCTATATTTATCGAACTAAACAAAAACATTCAGGCGTAAATAATAAAACGACGCAACAAATTGAGTTAAACAAGTCTACTCATATTCCTAGATTTTTAATACAATAATTTCCAGTGACAAAACAGTCGGTCAATAGTGAGACGGGATACGGCTTCACATACAACGCGTGTGGTCAGTGGTTGGAAATAAAAAACTAGTTACATTAGACCCATGTATAGATTTTTCTAAAGTCTGACACCAGGTCTGGCTAGACCGACAGCATCCGATATGAAACAAATGAATCAGAGGAAATAAAATTCAATGAAGACTCATACTAAACTCATGTCACTTATCTAAACAAATATAAAAAACACTCCAGATTGTCGTTGCGATTATACAGTAATTATAAAGTATGCTTTAACATCTCATTAAAATTACAAAGAGAACAAAGACTATTTAAATAGTACTCCTTCATTTATTATAATTTATACTAATTAACAAGGTCAAAAACCTATATACTTACATGGATGATTCAAGCGGCAATGCATGTTTACACTAATTACGTCTATATTATTATTTGTGGAACGATTATTCAAGCTACATAAAAGACTTTAATTAACCATGCTACTTTTTTCTCCGGTTTAAACATATTTCGGAAATGTTTTCACTGGAGTCATGTATTAAAATATAATAAACCAAGTTGCAACCGCGAATAATTAGTGATCTCATTTCAATACGAGAATTTCAGTAAAATTGCAATACAGGGTGTACTTAGTTTCATGTCATTAAAAAAAAAACTGGCAATAGGGACCGACTAGACAAACAAAAAACCTATATGACTTTTTTCTCTAGAAGCACTTTGAAAAAACTGACCTAGGTTTAAAATTTGAATGTTGTTTCCTACATTTGAGAACCATCCTTTTTCAGGGTCAATAGATGTTATAAGTTCCGAATATTAGAAATAATAAAAAAACTGTGATACCCGACTTGTGTTCCGGCCGGAATAAGTAGGGTACTTTGATGGGATTACTTGTACCGAAGTTTTTACACCACTAATTATGAAAATGTAAATAATTCCTTCTCTTTCGGCACAAAGCAAGCATAGCATGGGCGCAAGGGTTTAAATATGATTTGTTTACATGTGTTTTTTAATTTGGAACAAAGTTATTGTAGCTTTTATTGCCGTTTATAAGAATTTATTGAATTTAAAAGTGGTTTATTAACATTTGTAACATTGTGTTAAAAGAGTAAAACAATTGTAATTGTTTTATGAAATTGGAAAACGAACAGTTAGAAGTCCGAGATACGATAACAGAAAATAGTTGTGTATTTTAAGTTAAGAAAAAAATCTGATTTTTTTTAACGAATTGAGCGCATAATTTTTCCCAATGAGGTATCAAAAACTAAAAATCGAGTCTTTGATCTCTATGAAAATCAATGCAAACAATAACAGATCAGAACAAGACAACGAATACTAATAATAATAATAATAGTAATAACAATAATAATCATACCTTTAATGCCCAATGACTGAACAATTCTTTTGAATTTTTCACAAAAATTGTTCGAAATAACCTCCATCTCCACGTATACATATTTCGGCACTAAGGACATACGCACTCCGTTCAACACATTTGGTAATTTAGGATCATTTTTTATGGTTTCTATGCACATTAAACTACGTTGTTGCAATTGTTCTAAAGTGTCAATTGGATCACGGTAAACCAGAGACATAAAATGACCCCAAAAATAAAAGTCCATCGGATTTAAGTCAGGCGATCTAGCAGGCCATGGTACTGGTCCGCCACGTCCAATCCATCGTCGAGGAAACTTTCTGTTCAAAACATTTCGAACGGCCAGACTAAAATGGACTGGCGTGCCATCGTGCAAATACCACATTCTTCTGCGCGTAGCCAAGGGTACATCTTCCAGCAAATTTGGCAATGTTTGTTGCAAAGAATTTAAGTATACATCACCATTTAATCTAGCGGGTAATTGTCTAGGTCCAATTATTTCATTACAGCAAATTCTGCCCATAAATTAACGCTGAACCGTCATTGAAAATGCGCCCTTCTTATTACACGTGGATTTTCGTCTGCTCAATAATGCATATTTTTAAAATTAAACACCCCATTTCTGGTAAAACACGACTCATCGGAGAAACACAGAACGTTTAAAAAATCCTCATTTGCCGCGTGTTTTCTTAAAATCCACCTACACAATTGCATTCGCTCTGCAAAATCTTGATGTTCTAGTGCTTGGGCACGTTGATAGTGATAGAAATGAAAGTTCATATCTCTCAATGTCCTCCATACCACAAAATGGCATATTCCCACACGGTTCGCCATATCGCGGGTGCTTAAAGTTGAATCCTCTTCTACAAGTTCCAAAATTTGAACCTGTGTCAATTACACTTTCCTCGTGTTGTGGACCTCGTTCTCCTCCATATCGATCGAGACGACCTGTTTCTCGAAGACGCTGGTCAATACTAACAAATGTACGAGCCCAAGGATGACGTCGATTAGGGAACCTTAAACAATAAAGCTCTTCCGCAACACAGATGCACAGACACGTCTTAAAAAAGATTTCTCTCGTTTTTCTAGTGATTTTATGAAAAATTTGATAATTGTGTAAGCATTTTTGATAGATTTTTATACAAAAATGACTCTTGGTTCAAAGGAGCTTTTTCCTTCAAAGTTTATGAACCTATAGCACTAAGCTCTGAGGAGTCTGAGGAAGTAGACCCACCACCAGGAACATCCACAGAAAGTGTTGGTCGTCCAAAACAGTCGTTTTCAGACATAGGAGATACAGCAACGAGAAAGCGAGCAGCATGCTTAACAGAAACATATGAAGCTAAGGAACTTACATTTGCTGCAAAGAAAGGTCTGAAGCTGTATTTACAACCCCTACTCGCGCTGACAAAATTTGGACTCCGTGGCTCAAGAGCAGTCAACACAAAAACGTTATGCCATTTAGTGTTACTAACTGTAGAAGCAAAATTGTCACAGCACCAGTGCTTTTTAATAAGGCAAGAGGCAAAAAAAGGAATTATGATATTTATCCAAATTACAATAAAATTTTGGAGGCTAAACAAAGCTGCCACCCTTCGCATTTACTGTCACAGAAACCTTGGTAGAAGTTCGACTACAAGTTTTCTTGGATCATACCTCTAGTCGTTTACACGAATTTCAGACACCCGTTCTATCAATTTTAGATAATCACCATTTGAAGAACTTAATACTAGTGTTGAAAGAACCTATTTTGTGAAAGTTAGTTCTAATGTGAAAAAGTAAAAAAACTAATGTATGTTATTGAAAATAATAATTAAGTATAAGATTGCATCTACCCGTGTACCTCATTCTTCCTTTATTCACGTGAAAATCTGAAGACAGCCCCTAAAAATCACCCCCTAAGCATACCTGTAAATTTCATGTTTCACATTTTCTAGTTTGTATCCCTTAAAATATTATTAAACAAGAACAAATTGTCAACATTTGCAATAGATAACGTTTAACACATGTATTTCAAAATCACCCCTTTTACAAACTACTCACTTTCGATAAGATTTTTTCAGTATTTTTGCCGCGATTCTTGTATGCTTAAGATGCGATTAAGCAGGAAAAAAAAGAATTGTTCCATTTTTTATTAATCGGGACCGCTGTGGTGCTTGTCACATCTCTGAATTCGTGTCTTCTTCCTATGTTTTGATTATTTACACCGCCTTAGAAGATGAAGCTAAAAGTGTGGGCAACAATTTTTGTCGAAGGTACATTTTTGATAAAATTTTTAGACTTAATTAGAGTTATTTAGAACATACTGACAACGTCGCTATTTATAAAATATCCTCAATTTACAAAAAGAAGAACTGCCGAATTATCATACAGATGAGTATTCTGTCGTTGAAGTTACAATTAAGTTTTCTCATAAAAAATAATGAAACGGAAGTGACTCCCTATTTTGCGAACGTATATAATGTAGATACTGATGTAAAATTGAATACAAATAGGGTGTGAATATCGAAATATCAAGCAATTTCCCCTGAGAATATATCTAATGAATTAGTATCATTAACTTACGATTATTGTTCATTTGTCCTGTATAGGTATGTATTATTTGCGATTAATTACAATCAATTATGTACGTATTTTATGGCAATAATACTGCATAAAATCAGACATTTCTTTGTAATGTATTTCCATATAGCGGTAAACCCCGAATCACGGGGACTTGCGTGTGCGATCTGCTTCGCAGACAATTAGTGTTCACACTTGCATTGCGACTGAGATAAGCAGACGTGCGATAGATCTAGTCCGCGTCATATACAATCTGTAAGAGAAGATCCAAATATGGACTATATACAATTGCTGATGTGATAAATCTTCCACTATATTCAGATGAATACTGAATTCAGAAAGTGGCCAGCTGTTTGAGTTGAAGCACCTAGGTTCTTTATTTGTTAGTTAGGAAACATATACTGTATTTTTGGTCTCTTTTAATTTTTATCTAATCGCACAGGCTCAATGCTTCTTAGTTTAAATATTAGGTGGTAATAAGAATTTTGTTACTCATCCGATCTGCAGCATGCTCTAAAACTCTTCAATGGAAAAATATGTAGCCTTAATGGCATCCCTTCACTTTATCCAATTCACTATGATTTTTAACACACAAAAATTAGCTCATGCTATAGGAAGTTTGCTCCATAGAAAACTCAGACTAGGCACAGATATTGAAATACGAAAATCCAAAAATATAGTTAAATTATTTACACATGGCGCTACACGTTGGGCCAAGTATAACAAATCTCGACCAAAGCCAACGTGTGGATGGTAAGTTGGTTGGCAGCGAATGGGTCAAGTTCCTGTGATCGCCTCGGTGTCGGTAAATAGTACACAAATCAAAGGGATTTTGGGCGTGCTTCAGTCAGACACCAACTCCATCGTGTGTTCATAAATACCGCCACAGCGTGCGTATCTATGTCTTTCCTGTAGTTAGTGTTGCGTTAAAATGG
Organism: Stenurella melanura; assembly: GCA_963583905.1. Classification (NCBI taxonomy): domain Eukaryota; kingdom Metazoa; phylum Arthropoda; class Insecta; order Coleoptera; family Cerambycidae; genus Stenurella; species Stenurella melanura. The sequence continues at coordinate 111,882,668 of OY757313.1, forward strand.
TAGTTTGGATCAACGATAATATCTTTAAGTTTTTAGAACTATATCAGGGAGATTCTACGATATGGGACCAGAAAAATAATTGGCCTGGGGTTTTAGAAATCTTAAAATAATAGCCAAACGAACTTTGGCTGATATAGCTTTCTCCAATCAGTATCCCCCCTTGAAATATTTGATCCCATTTTGCACAGGGGAAATTCGAAGCCAGTTGATGACCTCCTACCGAAATTCTCGAATTCACCATCTTCTAGCAAGCACTGCTGTATCGGCCAACGTTTGGATGGCATATTTGTAGACAATTATTTCGGCCAAAATATGGCCGAACGTGTAGCGCTAGCATAAGGAATTACAGTTCTACTGTCAATATTACTCACGTGCATACGAATAACTCATTCATTGCATTAAGCCATCAGTAAAGAATTGTGAAGGAACTCCTGGGTCTGTAGGATGACGGATAAGCCATTCGCGGGCCAATTTCTAGCTGTTAGCCTTCATTAGCAAAAAACTGGCAAATGTACGGTTACCTTGATACTTCGCGTTCCTTAAGTAACTTTGGAATAAATATAAAGTAGCGATTTGTAAGTTAGCTCACACCATCAGAAGATAATGGTCAGAAACCGGTTCATAGACAAAGTTTTGCTCTTCTCCAGAGAAGTGAAGGGCGATAGCTCCTCTTAGTAACGGGTACTTGATCAACCTTTATAGCTAAACATGTCCTGCTTTAAGGATCGATTTAATGTACGGTTGTAGCAGTAATTGCGGTGTCGTTTAAAACAAGTTTGATAAATTCTTGCGGTCCTTTAATGAGAAATAGGTCTTCAGTATTTTATATTATACGTTTAAAATTGAGTTACTGCGGTAAGTTATATCCGAGGTTAAATCTATAGCAGGAAGAAATACGGATTCCATTAATATTATTTTAAGAAGTCAGGATTTACATTACGTACGAAATGGAATACAAAACAGTAAGTACCTGACCTGGGTTTACAAATAGCCTATACGTGACTATGTCTTACACGAACACAATAGTTCTATTCCGTGCTATGCAGCCAGCCTTAAGTTAAGTTCTTATGATAAAACATAATTTACGAAAATAAAATATAATATAACATTTAATACCAACAAATACAAATAAAGTGTACATTTCTTGATGTTTAGAGAACAATAAAATGGCATGACATTTAACACAGTAAAGTACCAATATAAGCTACCTAGGTATTATGAATATACTAAAATATCTAGCAAATAATCGATATCAATATACTCATATTTCATACAAGCCTAGTATAACTTTAAGGTTTTCTGTCGATATAGATAGAAATTATTTAGAGATGGATTTACCTTTTCTCGTTGTGTAAAGATAGTTAATTTTATAACAAACTTCACATTTTTCCATAAAAATTTTAAAAAATTTAAAATTCCTTGCACCAAATTTCATGTACATCTGCAATAGGTTTTTTAGCAGTTCAGTTAAATTCTCCATTTTGATGTTTTAATTTTTAACATCAAATTCAGTATCAGCTAAAAATGGTTAACCATGAATTTTAATGCTGTTACGTGCTACTTAGCGTTGGTAACAATAGGTATGTCCGACTAGAGACTCAGTGGAGTCGGGAGTGGGTATTAAGCTATTAAGTTATTATTTCTTAAGTTAGTTCAGAAAAAAAAACTATTATCTGGGCGCCAAGTAATTTCCTTACATCACATACCTTAACTACCGACTGAAATTACTAAACTTAGATCTGGCTAAACAACAACAAAATATTAAGTAGGCTTTAATAAATCAACAACCCAAATCAAAATTAAAATACAGTATATTTATTGCACACCAAAAACATATAATAACTAATAGCTACCGAATAAAATCATACGCTCTAAGTAAATCTCGAAAGTATATACACCGATATGTCCATATACTTATCTAGGTTACGTAACAAACAACAACAACAAAAAATCTAGAACTCCCCTGTCTCTCGAGAGGACAATTCGGGATAAAGGTAACTCCCCATGAATAAAAAAAAAGATCGGTTATACAATGCCTTTATGCCCAGATTGACACACTACAAAAATTAACTAGGTAGATATCTTCAGCAAATAGTATAAAAAAAAATTTCCACTAGGTGGTACTTATCGTAGTGAAGCGGAGGCGTGAGGTTTACGCTGGTATCCTATTCTGGGGCGGCAACTGCTACCAAATTTCTGCCGTCTTATTCCTTCTTACAGCCCAATTGAATTGGTATTTTCATATAACTTATCCTTTAAACACAGGTACCCCTGTCCATCACCCTCGACCAGACAACAAAAAAAAAAACGCCTAAAATACATTATAACCAAATATTATCGCGAAAACTTTCATATGAAGCAAATTTTAAGTAAGATAAGGAATTAAAGGAAAACTCACCTCCCGTGCGATAGGCCCTATGCACAAAAGAGACGTTTTAAGACTTCCACAAAAATTCCTCTCAAGAAAAGATCCACAAATTTTAATGTTTACGGACGATATATTCACCCATCTACCAATATTCACCTAATTATATCGTCCCTATTTAGATTCTAGTGATAAAGCCGTTTGAAACGTAAATTTTGATTTTATTCCTTCGCTAGTTTCTATTCTTTACTTCTCGCCGCAGAATACTAATTGTAGCTTGGCTCGGCGATCGCTATCAAACCGATAATACTTTTTGTTTTAAAAAAAGAGTTCTCAGTAAAAACACGTATGAAAAGTAGTAACTAATAGAAAATATAAAGAGTTATCGAGATAGTTATTAAGTGGTCTAAACTGCATTTATTACTTATGTACCAAATATGTAGTTTACCATATACAGGGTGATAGAAAATTGACGCAACTTGCATTCTAGATTAAATTATCCTGTTGTTCGAATTTTAAAGAAAAAATTCGTAACAATGCAATGGGCTCACATAATATTGTTTATTATGTGCCTCGAAAAAGCTTAACGAGTAGTAAGGTGTACCAAAAATTAGAATTTACTGGCACTGCTTTCATGAACATATAAATGATTAAAGTCACACTCAGAGAGAGATGATGCGCATAAATTTATGTTCCAGGACCTGGAGTTTTTGTGTGATGGCTGGCCTCCGGAAAAATCTCATATTCTTTTCTTCTTTGGGCTGAAAGTGGGAACTCGGGAGTTTTCGTTATCGCTGATAACGAATCTGGTGTCCAATTAGGAAAAATTTAAAATGGCGGACCGAAAGTAGTACATTTTTCAGGAGAAACTCGCATTTTTCATACTTTCAGCCCAAAAAATAAAAAAAATAGTTTTTTCTGAGGATCTGGCTCTACTTCCGGTCCGCCATTTTGAACCAAATTAAACCTCGGATTCGTAATCAGCGACCTCGAAAACCCCCGAGTACCGATTTTTAGAGCCAGGATATCCGTTCTCATTTTTTCTGGAAAATGGACGGTTTCCGGTTCGTCATTTTGGATTCCCCAAATCGGACTTCAGGTCCGTGATCGGCGACCCCAAAAACCCCCGAGTAACCATTTTCGTAAAGTTTTATGCTATATTGTGTATGATAACAAATTTTTCAATTAATTTAATTAGATTATCCGTTAAAATTGGCCAATGGACAAAAAATTAAACCAAACATTTCCGCCAAAAAATACAAGGTACTGTTTTTTCTAAACGTCTTTCTGAACTCTTTACAAAAAAAAATGAAGTCAATTGACCCTGTACCTTTTTTTAGAGGTTTTCAGGTTTCATGCTAAAATGAAGCGACTATTACCAATATTTTAAAAGCTTTTATTTAACTAGCTTTGTTGTCTGTCTGCTACAAATCTTGCCATCACAATTTCGATTAGTATTAATTAAGGTAGAGTTTTGAAATTTTTCACACATAAAGGTCCAGTGACAATGCAATATAGTATATCTAATATCGTTATAAATCCAATATGGCTGACGTCTCAAGATGGCGGATTACCTTTTTCTTCACAACTCCCTTGATATGGGTATCAAATGAAAGGGTTTGTTGAGTAGAATACGATAAACTATGTAACGTGATTATAAATCCATTATGGTGGACGCCCCAGGATGGCAGATTACCTTTTTCTTCACAACCCCCTTCACATAGGTATGAAGTGAGTGTTTTGTTTGTGTCTGTATGCAAAATAAGAAAATACCAAAAAGTAAAAAATTAAATTATATACCGGGTGAGTCATGAATTGCGCTCGCCCCGATATTTCCTAAAATATTTGGAATAGAAAATTGAAATTTGGAGGCCTTATTACACGATTAAAATGCCATCTTTTCAATAAAAAATCAAGTTTGGTGCACATCCGGTTTGACCGGAAATGCCCACAACTTTCGATTTTTAAATGAAACACCCTATATATTTTTACATTTTTGGAATACAATACATCCATTTTGGTCACTTTTTGATAAACATTAAAAATTTTATTAAAAAATCTATTTCTGAATCCAGAGTGCTGTGGTGCCCAAAATATATTTTAGTTTGTGTGCTACGTTACTATAAAAATAAAAAGAGCAATATGATTGCATTACTTAATTCTCTAGAGGCGTTTAAAATTTTTAAATGTCTTTTTTACCCACTAACTCGGTTTTTTTAAATGGGAATTTAATCGTTCACCAACATTTTTAAATACCTCATTTTCATACGAATCTAATGATAGGTACCAAAATTTTGAAAATCCGCTCAGAAATATTTGAGATTTCAGCCAAAATACAATGCAACCAAGCTTTTCGAAACATGCGGCTAATAGATAATAGATTAGTGGGCTTTGGAAACTAAAATGGCACATTTCTGTGTAAATCTGGTAACCTAATAACATTGGAAAAATCCATAGTAGCCATTGAATGTAACAAAACAATATCAGCTGTCAAACAGGTACAAAATAAAGCGTTGCGGAAATCTCTTTGAGTAAAAATTAAAGAAAATGAATAATTTTAGTAGAAATAAAAATGTCGATATGTTACTGATATATGGAGAGCGTCTCAAAAATTCAACTGCAGCTGCAGAACTGTATCATATCCCAACAGACGTCATCCAAGCAGACACTTGTTTGCCAGAGTGGAACAAGAATTAAGAAACGAACCCAATCAACAAGATGACCATGAAACATTTATTGTAAGTGAGGACAAAGAAATTGATGTATTAGGATTTGTGGTGGTACACCCAACAACATCAACAAGGGAATTGTCAATGGAATGCGACATTAGTCAGTCTTCGGTTTGCAGAATTTTAAAGAAACATAAGTTTCGGTCTTATAAATACCAAATACACCAATATCTTTATGGAGATGATAACGACAGGAGGCTAGTATATTGCAACTGGTTCTTAAATGCAGTACAACAAAACCCAGGTTTTCCTTTTCATATTTTATATTCAGATGAAAGTAGATTTACGAACCAAGGTATGTTTAACAGAAATAATACTAGGTACTGGGCTCAAGAAAATCCGAGGTTAGTAGGGCGGGGGAATATTCAGAAAAGATTTGGGTTTAACTGTTGGCTTGGAGTACTTGGAGATCGAATAATTGGACCCATATTTTTTGATGGAACACTTACTGGCGAACGATATTTATTCTTTTTACAAAACCAGACAGCAGAATTTCTTGACCTACTTCCTCTTGCCTATTTACAAAATCGGTTTTTCCAACAAGATGGTGCTCCCCCACATAATTCCAGAAGAGTGATGGAATATTTAAACAACTTGCATGGTGAACGCCTTATCGCAAATCAAGGTCATATCAGGTGGCCTCCTAGGTCACCTGACTTAACACCCCTCGACTATTATGTATGGGGCACTCTCAAAAATAAAGTTTATAAAACTTCTTCAAATACCCGTGAAGAGCTGCAAAATAAAGTTGTACGGGCTCTTAATGAAATAACGCCGGCTGAATTGCGTAGAGCCATTCAAGCAACTGTACGCAGAGCCGAATTGTGTATAGAAAAAAATGGTGGACATTTTGAACAATATCTATAAATGTCAATTTATGGTTTAATTATATTAATTATTTTAAAGATACCTACTGTTACCTAGTTTAAGTTTAATTGTTCAAACGGAATTGATTTTTATTTATTTATAGGCCCGATATTTATGTTCATTTAAATAAAACTCTGAAAACCGAACTGATGTCGCATTCTATTGCAAATGTCCTTGTGGATGTAATTGTGTTTACCTCCACATACCTATGCTAAACTTAATTGTAACGTTCTTTGCGCTCACAATTATTAAATGTTTGGTAGCTCAAGATTGCCTATAACTACACGAGTCTGTCTGACAGCTGATATCGTTTTATTACATTCAATGGCTACTATGATTTTTCCAATGTTATTAGGTTACCAGATTTACACTGAAATGTGCCATTTTAGTTTCCAAAGCCCACTAATCTATTATCTATTAGCCGCATGTTTCGAAAAGCTTGGTTGCATTGTATTTTGGCTGAAATCTCAAATATTTCTGAGCGGATTTTCAAAATTTTGGTATCATTAGATTCGTATGAAAATGAGGTATTTAAAAATGTTGGTGAACGATTAAATTCGCATTTAAAAAAACCGAGTTAGTGGGTAAAAATCACATTTTAAAACGCCTCTAGAGAATTAAGTAATGCAATCATATTGCTCTTTTTATTTTTATAGTAACGTAGCACACAAACTAAAATATATTTTGGGCACCACAGCACTCTGGATTCAGAAATAGATTTTTTAATAAAATTTTTAATGTTTATCAAAATGTGACCAAAATGGATGTAGTGTATTCAAAATTTCCTCTAGATTCAAAAAATGTAAAAATATATAGGGTGTACCATTTAAAAATCGAAAGTTGTGGGCATTTCCGGTCAAACCGGATGTGCACCAAACTTGATTTTTTATTGAAAAGATGGCATTTTAGTCGTGTAATAAGGCCTCCAAATTTCAATCTTCTATTCCAAATATTTTAGGAAATATCGGGGCGAGCGCAATTCGTGACTCACCCGGTATACAGAAAAAATATTTTTAACAAAGCTTTTATTTAAAAAAATGGACAAATAAGTCAAAAACTAAATTTTAAATTAATTCACCTGGAAACTAAAAGCTTTGGGAGCGGTCAACTGAGCAAAGTCACTGTACGATAGTGTTAATTGACCGCTCCAAAGCTTTTAGTTTCCAGCTGTATGAATTTAAAAACATTTTTTTAACTTTTAGCAGATTTTTTAAATAAATATTTTGCTTAAAAAATTTTTCTTTTATTTATAATTTTTTGTTAAGCACAAACTCATCCGTTAACAATCTCGGTTAGTCAGCATAAATGGATCGTGTAGTGCTACTTGCATGCTCCATATAAATAAAACCGTTGCCTTCGTGGAACCAGTCCAGAATTGGCCATTATGTGCATCCACCACTGCTCAACGGTTTTGAATTATATAATTGACATCCTGCTAAAGTTCGGCATTGAACGCAAAGCCAATTTGAAATACAAGGTATACATCAATCTTTAAAACTTTTAAAACTGCTTTATTTTTCAAGGGATGATGGTAAACATGTACGGTAAATAAATTTCCCGAATGTGCCTAATAAAATGGGGGAGAAGAAAGGCCTTAAGTAGGTCGCGGACCCTCGAAAAAACATCAGTTATTACGTCATAAAGAAAAATAGCTAAATGGGGGACCTGCGACAAAGGCAGACATTCAAATGAAAATAAAACAGAAGCTGGGTTGGGGTTTAGTGACCTTTAGGTCCTGTCAAAAAAGCATATAGTAAATGTTCCTAATAATTAATTTTTTGTTCAGTGCGTGCTATAACATGTGAAATTTGTATTCAAATTTCTACTAATCTATTCAGTTCTAATTAATTATTAAGTAAATAAAGGCATCTTGTAAAAAATATCTTTTTTTAGGAACTTATAAGGCAATAACCTTTTCAATTCATCACAAGAGAACAAGCAAAAAATTCAGTGTGCGCTTTTCGAAGACTACAATGGGCCAGATACTGGCTGTAATTCAAGTCAATAATTAAACGATTCCTTCTTGATGAATTTACGATTCTGACAAATTATTCTTTATGGGATTTTACAAACAGCAGAAAAAAAACTGTCTATGAGAACTAAAAGAAAAGCTATCTTTAAAATGATTGCAAAGATTGTAAATCAATAATATTAAAGATAATTTTTCTTTTAGTTCTCAGATAGTTTTTTCTGCTGTTTACAAAATCCTATATAGAATAATATGTTTCATTGCAATTATAAGCAAACAAAAAATAATTCACTTTTAAATCGTATTATAAAGTTTTATTCGTATTTCCGTCAGAAAATCTTACCACATTACGTCCCACAATGTTATTCACTGCATTATTTCCACTATGTTACTGTAATAAATTATAAATAATATTATGTAGATGGCACTATGATTAATAAATTGTTACCGAAAACAGTCCAGTTTGCCATAAATACGCGAAAAATCCAAAGTGTTGCATGTTTTGCCATGGGTTGGAGTAAAGGGCATAGCAGGTTAAGTAACTATGTGCCGCTCCCGCATGGATCTGCTTGAGATTTGTACAATAAGGTTGAAAAATATTACAAAGAAATCTGATGCCTTGGCTTCTTCTTCACCAAATCTCAAGTTTCTGTACTCTTACTAGCTTGTTTTAATCATTTTCTCTTGTCTACCGCTACTTACCCCCAGCCCTTCAACGGAGTCATCTCCAAATATAATCTAGTTCCACATATCGTTATAGTACAAAATATCAAGTGAATATCTCAATTTAATTTCATCAGCCCCTTTAATAATGGAGTGAGGGTGGTGGAGGTGTTGGAAAATGTTATAAAAAAAGCCTTGGCTTCTAGTATATACCCAAATTTCTGTACCCTTACCCGTTTGCTTTACTTATTTCCCCCCCTTTTTTTAAATTTGTTCGTTTTCAGTTCACAATTTGTGACAACAGATTTCGAATAAATAGCTTGGGCAATTATTGGGAATTATGCGATTTTGCAGGTAACTCGCAATTGTCGCCGCTACGCCGAGCCTCGGCACTTTAAATTTTATGTCTTTTTCAAAAGAATGGTTGGCACTTACTGCGAAAGGAGGACGCACTTCGAATATTTATATGTATTGAGATGAACATAAATCTATTAAAGGGCATCTACATAATGATTTATAGCAAACGGAAGGCAGCTAGGACATTCCACATTTGTTTGGAAAGAAATATATTCTGCGTTTAAAGTGAAATCAAACTAAAAAAGCATTTTTTAACGTACCCGCAAAAGAATGAATACAAAATTAGCCGGTATCAGTGGTTAACGTTTCCGCTAAATAAATTTACGTGACGTCTAGGTCAATACTCCTCATTGTTCGTTTTTATCACTTATACGCATTTCTTTCAAAAAATAATTTCCTAGCCAATCTTAAGGTTAATGATCTCTAAGTCGTTTGTTATAATTTGAATGCCTGTCTTTTCCATTTAGCAGTTCTTTACGGCGTAGTAGATTTTTTCCACATTATTATTTGATGAAAATGGCCCAGTCAGAAAGATAAAATATCAATTTATAATCTTTTTGCGTTTCAAAGTGTTTTGATGTTGTGTGCTGTGGACATGGCTACAATTAGCCCTGTCAGTAATTATTGTCAGTTATAATATAAATATCAGGCAAAACACTTTTTGTAAATTTCATTGCAACAGAATACAAGGCACATACTTTGTTTTGAATTTACAGTTTGAATAAAACACACATGGTCCTTCAGAAATTTCATTTTCCCAAGAAGTTTTTCCTCCATCGAATTTTTTTGCACAGAATTCTTGTATGGGGTGTAGACAATCAGAAACCCATAATGCGGACACAAACTAGGTGGTGAAACACAGTTATACAGATTCAAAAAGTGTTGGTTTTGGTATTGCACTAAAACGTAAAACAAATTGAAATGCAGCAGGCAGTGCTGTCCACGCACATGTGGTGAGGAGTTATACGATAAACAAGATTAACAAGTTGCTTCGCTCTCGCTTGCTCCTATTGCCTAAACGAACCTTTTCCGAATCTGTATGCACCTTTATGCAAAAATAGTGCATTTCTCGCTATTTTTTGGAATGGTTTTCGAATGTATTCGGCTCAAAGGTATTAAAAACAGTTAAAAATGTTTTCCTTTATTATTACTTAAGGTGGCCATTCCCTAGAAAGAGACATCCGATAGGGAAATATTTATTATTTTTGGCTATAACTTTTTTTTCTTTGTACGTATATTTAAAAAAACTATAAGACTACCTAAGTAGAACCATAACAAGACCATTACTAGGAATTTTCACTCAATAATATCAGTGGTTGGCAAAATAGATAGATTTAAATCTACGAAATATGAAGATTAACATAATTTTGAAATTTAAATCTAGCTATTTTGCAAATCACTAAAATTATTGAGTGAAAATGCATAGTAATAGCCTTGTTATGGTTCTACTTAGGTAGTCTTATAGTTCTTATAAATATACGTACTAAGAGAAAAAAGTTATGGCCAAAAATAATAAATATTTCCTTATCGGATGTCTCTTTCTAAGGAATGGCCACCTTAATCATAAATTACCATACAGTTATCTAATAAGCGTATAAAACCCTTTTAAAGCCCAGAATTGTATCCTAAAGTGCATAAAACGCATTACTTCAGTAAATGAGCCGGAAATTGTGTAAAAGTTGGGAAACACCACCGATTTTAAAAACTCCTGCTGCGTTGTGTTCCTTGAACCCTCAGAATCACTCGCCACCACTAACATCTTTGCAGACGGACAAAATGAGGGAGTTTTGGGGGTTATAAGCCCCATAACTCTGCAGCATTTGAAAAAGCTACATTAATAATTTCAGTTTGAATACAGTAAATTGACCATGATTAATTCATTTGTTTGAGTATGCAACCCACGATCTAGAGTTCGATAGTAGATGGTTGCCTATCTAGAGGGGGAATTATGTGTAGTAAACATGCTTTCCTTAAGTATGATTTCGAGTTAGAGGGGTTACTCACATATTCTTGTTGTTGGGATATTACACAATGCTGTAATTCAGTCTTTTAAATGCAAAGCCCTTTGTTGACGCATTTTTATTGGCTAGACAAAGAGTTCTCTAGATGCTCAAGTTGGCAACACTGAGAGCGGGAGGACACTTCCGTCGGGGAGATTCATTTTTCGACAGCGACGAGAGAGCTGAAGGCGGCGGTCCCGGTTTTGTAGTGTAGAATTTGGGTTTTACATCGTTAACACTGAAAAGGGATTTGTTTTGATGTACCCAGTGTTTCTTCACCGTCCTGTCAGAAGCATTTTGTAAATTCCATGAAGGAATTCTGTTGCTTGTCGTAATCTGATCGCCACGTGTCTCGTGAGTTTATGCAATACTCTCTATAGGAGGTAAGCTTTTATTTTACTTACTTGGTGTTTTATTTAGTTCCTATTTATTGTAAATATTACAGAGTGTTTGGGGGGACTGGCCCTTTGAAAATAAGTTATGTTTGGAGAGGTTTATGTTCAGAATGAATGGTGCTGCCATTTTGGTTATGTAAGCTTAGAGGAGTAATAGGAGGAAGTCTATTACTCAGATGTTTGGTTTATGTGGGTTCTGCTGACATTTTGAGAAGTTTTGGTTGGAAAGTTGTCCACAGCAGTCTCCAAGAGATTTGGGCCGAATTTTGGGAGCGACGCGGAGTCGTAGTCGTGAGCAACGTAGAGAACATCTTAGGAAGTGGTGATAGGTCACGCTGTAGTCGTCAGAGGAAACGCCAAGGCTCCAATCAGGTTTTATTGTTACATTTTATTTACATAATTTTATAGAAATTGTTATAGTTTCATTCAGTGATTTTTTGTTGAAATATTAGAGTAAATTGCATAACGATATAGCAACTACATGCCTGGCATGATGAAATATCTTAAGATTTTTTTACTGTAAGTAACGCTTGGTACCACGTGATACAATTTACCTTCTACTGTGTCACATATGAAGTATCTTTAGTAGAACATAATTATTTTAGATCATTCTTTAACATTCTAGTGCACCAGTGAGCATTGTGAATATTGGCTCATCGAAACTTCTTAGTTACACAATACTTTAGTAATGAGCGGTAATTTTAATCCATTGTAAACCTTTAACTCGCTGTTGCAAATCTAAAACTCATAGTTGGTATCATTAAAGCCGTAGTTGCATTTCTATAAAAAGAGGTCAAATCACTGAAGTAATTTTAGAGGGGGTCATTCATGCAATTTTGAATTTCTTTTGCATATACAGATCATGTTTAGGGAATAATAGTGAAACTACTTGTTTTTTATTGTTATATATCTCATGCGTGTTGCAATAAATGTTTAATGTCTACATGTTCTTATTATTTGCACTGGTACTCCTGATATTTGCTTAAATTTTGAGATTTAATAGAGTAAAGTAGAGTTTTGATATCACAGATATATTTTGAATATTCCATCGCATGGTTGCTAGTAACTTAATTTTGTTCCGAGCTGGCAAAATTATTTAAATCATATTACGTAACATACAGCCGGTGGCGCCCTTTGAGTGTCCACAAACAATCCTAACCCACGGCCTATGCTCTCCAACAAAAATCGGCTGCCGTCCGCACCGGAATAACATGTTTTGATATTTAGGTATCAAAATAGGTTACAACTCCTCCATTTTGTCCGTCCGCAAAGATATTAGTGATGACGAATGATCCTGAGGGTTCAAGGAACACAACGCAGAAGGAATTGTTCAAATTGGTGTTGTTTCCCAACGCATTTGGCACTTTTTTCCTTTCTATTTACAGGACTTGTCACTGTAAGTAATATGGAATAAACCTTTTAAAATTTAATCTTTCCAGATGAAACCCCTTCCATTGCTAAAAAGGTGAATATTGCATAATCTGTGTTTTTGCTGTGTATCTCTCAAAGTACCACATAAAGCAAAAAGTGCCTAGAAGATAAATTATTCATTAATTAATTGTCTATAAAAATGGTCTAATGTCTTTCACTTCCACATCCACATAGTGGGTATTCATTTAGTAGATATAACACTTTCGAAAGAAATCCTGTTTTAATATTAATTACGATACTTAGTTACTCTGTATTATTGTAAAATATGGTTTAACACTGCAGCAAAATAACTTACTGATAGGTAAAGAGGAAACCGATAAGTAAATTGCTATCCAAACAGATTTTGGTTAGAAATCGATAAACTCATTTATTGCATTACTAAATGTGTTTTGCAATTTTCTTTAGCTCATGCCAATTTATGGATCAACTTAAACGAAAATTACGTTCCGGTCTATTTACAATCGCCAAGTAGAATTATTACAATTAATTTTAGTAATATTTTCCCATTAATTTTTACATTTTAGGTTCAATTCGACCAACACTTTCAAATATTAACTTATTTAAATCCGCGAAATACATGTAATCACCAAACGGCAAATTATATTCACATTTATTACAGAATGGTCGCATTGTTCTCAATGCAGTTCAAATTGTCTGTTGGGCTTCAATGTGAGGGGGGTTCGATCAATCGATTTTCATACCAAATGTAACAAACTGAACGGAGTTCCGACCGCCATTGAATCGGTCATGCACAACGCGATCCAGATACACGAGATATTCATTTTATATTGGAAAGTGATTAATTTTATTACATGTATCGTAATAATAGTTACAACAGGTTTTTCCATTTGCCGGACATTAAATATATTAATGGATGGGAACGAAGGAGAAATGTATGGAGTAAAAATAAATCTGATATTCAGCAGAGCATAGACATTATAATTTAAGATTTCTGTTTTCATCGCCAATTTTTCTTCTAAGGAAATAATACATACATATTTATGACTTAAGACAAAGTCCTGTGTGTGTTTGTGGAAGAGGTTGTATCTTAGGTTGCAATTTTAAAATTATGAGGGACGGACTCAGACGGATTTATAAGAACGTTATTATGTTATGGGTATTTCATGTGCAAAAATGATACAACGATACCTTATAACGTGATGCTGGTCGAGGGTAGACGCTCCTGAAGAAAGCGCAAAAAGAACCGGTTAAACCTTAAACTCGATAAAATTTAAGTCATCGGTAGAATAAAAAACTCTGCCTAAAATGAAGTGTAATAACAGAAGAACAAAGCACACACCAAATTAAAAATTGAAAATTACTGTAAAATGTTTGATAATAATAGTAGGTACCAAAAATAAAATAAAGAAAACACGTGTCTAGTGCATGGTCGTCGCGTCGTAAACGGAAACTAACCGGGACCGACCCTTTCAATATGCCTTCAAGTGGATGGTATGAGCAACATGCGTTTATAAGGTAATATAGGTAAGTATACCAGCTGTGGAAGAAAAAAAAGTTTTTTTAAGTAGCAGTATTAATGCATTAGTGTATTAGATTATTTCTTTACTAAAGAAATTAATAATAAAATTGGAAAGGTAATAAAATAGAAAAATACCCGAAATTGGAAAGAGGCAGTTGAACTAATTAATACAGAAACAAACTAATCTACAGGGTGTATAAAATATTCTCTCGGGCCTCTTTCTCATAACCCGCTTTAAATGCTCTTTCTGCCTTGAGATAGGGCTCTTCCTTGCACTTCTACCGCAAATGGATATTTACTTATGCAACGCAGCTATTCTTATAAGGTGTTTAGCTTATATGTTATTTGTTAAAATCAGCTGATACAAAACTGTAGGCTTCCCGTTTTATAATTTATAAATTAAAAAAACTAAACCGAAATAATTCACGGTGTCCACAAAATACGTTTAGGGAACAGTGCAAGGTATCGGTAACTCTTAAAATAAGTCAAACCATTTGTATACCTACTGATTTTTAATTGTTTCGCAATTTACTATTACGGAACCGGCCAGGGTGCCTGGTTACACTCTGGGCAAATCTAGCGAAGTGGGATCGTATCCCTCTTATATTACTGCCAAATGATGTTCTACTGTAAATTATTCAAAAGAAATGGTTCCAATCCAATACAAACTGTAGCGGTTCGTCTCGTATAAGCTCCCCAACAGCAACCTTTTTTTTCACCGCTGTAACATTTCGGGACGTTTGTCGCAGAATATACAAGGCGACAACTAAGGCGAGCATTGCTATGTGCCCTATCCGTGAGGATGTGGGTAGGGAAATGTGTCCTTCCGTTCCTCATCAGATATGACCGATTTTGCTTAGGCACAGCGAATCGTTCATGCGATAGTTTGATCTTATTGGTTCAGTTCTCATAGTCACGCTTAAAAGTAACCATGAAATCGATTCTAATGATCGTACCCCGTGAGAAGCGACTAAAGTAACGGCGGATGGTCACATGAATCAAACGAGGAGCAGCGACATAATAATAATAAAAAGGTAGTAGTAGTTATAAGGGCAAGGCTGTGGTCCAATTAGTGGACCCAGTGCGGATGAGTGGGTGTTAAAAGGTAAGTTAAAAATTATCGGAGCCACACAAATAAGATCATTTTATCAATGATGATGAATGAACCTGACCTAAAAACGCGTCGCGAGAACTGCATAGGTATTTAGTTCGATAGAAATAGGATTATTGTAACGTACATTTCGCGACAATTTATTGAATAATTTAATTCCCATGATGGTATCTGGAATATTGCTTATAGATAAAGTGTGAATAAAGTGTGAATCTCCGTTTCTCTTTTGCCAGTGTGTGTAATTCAGTCACCTAGATGTCGCCAATTATTTATTTATTATTATTTATCTAGTCGGTAAACATTTTAAGTATTGAAGAGGCAGACGATAAACCCAAACCCGTTCTATCATTCATGAGCTAATCACTAATCAGCAATTCCACTCTGTACCTGCCGTGTCTGTTTGCATCGTATCGTACCAAGGTCACGTGACTAATACAGGAACTCCCCCTTCATGTCACTGGCCTCGCGAATGAAGTTCATAAACTCGTCGACTACGCCGTCAAGTGTGCCGAGTTTAAAATATTAAAAAATAATGAGTGAACCGGGAGGTGGTGCGGACCCCTGCCGGGACCATTCTCTCTGTGCTTTTAACTGTTTCTAATATCCAAATAAATGAGAAAATCTCGCAGCACATGGACGTTCGTGACAAATTTACTTGGCGACGAAACAGTGCTGATTTTCAAGGTGGTATACATTACCAGATGTCAGCATGTTAATTGAAACTGATTTACTATTAGACAATATGTAATCAATTCACTTAAAAATACATAAATAGTAATATAACATTTATAGACAAAGGGTTTACTGTTTATCTATCACAATCTAGAATAAACAATAACACAAATAGAGAAAAAATATGAATATTGAAAAATGGGGCAAAAATAGACTTTCTTTTTAGATAAGTATATCACTAATATATAATTCAAATGTATTGACCCTTCACTTTAACCGCGAATATCCCAGAAACGGGAGTGGAAAGAACTGAAAACATTATGTGTTCATTAAGTATGTGTCTATACTTATAAATCATTCACTGAAATTTGAATAATGTACATTGGACAATTTTGAAGTTCTGCTAAGTTATATTGAAAAATGTCCCAGAAAAGCATCCCCGAGATAAAATCGCGGCAGCTCGTGGCCCTTCCCTTGAACGGTCGGAAAACTCCCCCCCCCGGAAAACTCCTTTTCCCCCCCGGAAAACTCGACTTGGCATTGAGCTGCCGCGCTGAAAATAGGTCATAAGGTACCATAGGTAATAGAGAAGCGTCCACAGAAAGAAATTCGCGGCAGCTCTTGGCCCTTCCCTTCCACGGTCGGAAAACTCTTTCCACCGGAAAATACGACTTGGCATGGAGCTGCCGCACTGAAAATTGGAGGGCGGTTAGTTTACACTGAATCATGATGATTGCCACAACCTGAATCGCGGCAGCTCTTTTCATGTGCATTTCAGAGCCGAAACATTTTTTTACATCGGAAAATTCGGTCCGGCTACGAGCTGCCGCTTTCCACCCCCGACAGGCCTCTTCTACTCCGCCAGCGGCAGCGCAGCCGCTCTTTACTTTGCCGTTTCAGACCTAGTGTGAATCTGGGGTGCTAACTCTGGGTGCCAACTTTATCTTAAAATAATTTTGACGACCAGGTAAAACTCGTATTGATTGATTGATTGATTTGCCAGCGTAAGGTGGGCATTGCTGCCAATTCCGGTGCAGGGAGATTTGTTCCACCACGCAGCCCGATCGCCCACCGATCATCCCACCGTGTGCCAGAACAAACCCCCAGTGCTTTTATATACCGCCGGACCAGCTGCATACGCTGGATTGGACATTGGACATGCTTGTTGTCAGCAGCGAGAGCCGCATGACGCATGGGGTAGGAGTATAGGATGGAGCGTGTAGGTGTTTGTGAGATATTTCTTCTTGTTTTCCTTCTGTCTTCATCGGATGGAAAGTGTAGTCGTTTGTGAGATGCTTCTTTTAGGTTTTCGTGCTTCTTTTTACTTTCAGGTTTTTGTGATATGCTTCTTCTTAGTTTCTGTCTGTGATCATCTTCTCTCCTATTCTACTTCTGAGTTTTCTGTTTCTTCTGTTTCTGAGTCTGGCAGTGTGTATATCCTTGATATTTCTTTATTGTATTCCATTTTTTGTTGTGCCAGCTTTTCCCAGTGTGTATAATCCTTTCCTAGCTTATTCATAATCCTCTCGATTGTTGTTATCCATGTGTAGCATGGCCTCCCTATTTTCAGTTTGTTGCTGTTCATTCGCAGCGCTTTCTTTAGTAGGTGTGTCGAGTCCCGTCTTTGGACGTGTCCCCAGTATTTCATTGCGTATGATTCTATTCTTTTGATTATTGTTCTTCCCTCTAGTAATGTTGACGTTTTCTGTCGTTTTTGTGGTTTTCCTGTTTTTGCTAGCAGTTGGATAATGTCCCTTTCAGCTCTTCTCAGGCTTCTTCTGTTGGCCTTTGTCGTTGCTGCGTTTTTGACTCCATATATCATCGTAGGCATTATGATGGTCGTGTATATCTCCCGACTATTCACCACAGTCCTGGACCAAGTGATAGAAAGCACAATAAAGGAGAATCAGAATTTCAATGGAAACGATGGAACGATAAAGCCCCCCCATCGTACTTGCATACGCCGACGATATACTCATCATCACCGAGGAAGAACAAGACATCATTAAATTTCTAAGAAACATGACACCACATCTGGATTCCTCTGGAATGAAAATAAACTTCAAGAAGAGCTAAAAAAAAAGTAACCTGACCCGGTTCGGACCCATTTTAATTGAATGGTGGATTCTTTAGCTTTAATTTAAACAAATAAGTTCCTAATACATCTAACATAGAAATTAGCTGCGAAAGAGACGTTGACATCGTTTTCGCGTAATTTCCGGTAATATGTCAATGAAAAGAAATTTAATAGCCTGGTCCTTTCAGACCATTTTTAATTTAAAAAAATGCAATTGCAAACAACATCTTTCTAGGAGGTAACGACCCTTGGATTTGCTCCCCTAATAGTCCATGAAACGTATAAGTAAACGTTAATACGTACCTTTCTGAATTTCCACCGCAAAGGTAATGAAAGTGTTATGGAAAATAATCTGAAAATACATAATTTAAACAACAAAGCTACGAAGTTATACAAAGTTATAGCTTATAGCCCAACCAGTTTACCCTCGGTTTTATTCAACCATTTTAAATATAGAATGTTCCAGAGTAAAAAGAGAACTAGTAAATTACCTAAACATAATATGTAGATCAATCCAATGTAAATAAGTATTAGACTAAGGAAGAGAATTTATTAGAAGAGACATTTCCAATCAATTGACTTGTCATGATAAATAAGAGACCGTTTATTTAGTTTCTTTTCAACCGTTTGTAAGAATACAATATTTCTTGTTGAAGTTAAACAAACCAATTTTATTAGTCGGAGGCCTTGCAACGTTTTTACCCATCATGTTCGAACAAAAATTAAAAATTATAATATTCTTCCAAGATCGGCTCATATTTTTGATGTGGTCCACCATTGTTGTTCCTTTGCCTCCGTGAAGCAGGGCGCCCCTCATTTCGTAATTAAAACATTTTTCAATGGGAATCGTTTGGTAGTAGTTGCTCGCCAGTTGTTCGTTACTACAGCTAAAGCTGCGCCTGCGCTCGTTGCGACTTTTATTGAATACTGTAAAATGATCCATTTTAAAACATAAATATATTTACGAAAAATTAATTCGTCTTTCGTTGAAATTCTAATAAAAAATTATTTCACTAAAGTCTTTTAATAATAATGATATTAATAATAATAATAATAATAATAATAAAGGTCTGCTCCGCCTGTCGGACTTTTGGAAAGTACCACGAAATACTTTCGAAAGTACAACGAAATTTGCACAGGGCGGAAATCACCGTCAGGAGTAATAAACGAGTAGCCCGCTACGGCTATGAAGATTCAGTTAATATGAGAACAAAGGCCTAAAATGAAATTATTTACGTACCTCATCTTTTGGAAAATTTTTCATTTAAATGGATTACAGAATAAGGGCGAGAAACGTTTCAAAGCCTAAGCATTTCCAAGAAACAGAATGACAGATTTCATGAAAATGTAATCCATTTGAATGAAGAATTTTCCAAAAGACGAGGTATGTAAATAAACTCAGGCCTTTGTTCTTATTTTAACTGAATCGGAGAACTAGGACATATCCAGCTTGAATGTCCACGGAGAAGATTGGAGAAAGTGAAGGCCGGAGAAGCTGTGAAGTTGAGGGGAAAATCAGAGGGAGCTGGTACCAGAGAGACTGTGACAGATAGGGAACATGGTACACCGAGAGAAGTAAAGATTTCCCAGCTTCGAAGCATTCCGAGGAGTCCACTACTACCAGGACGTGGAAGTAAAGTGAAACCCCAGAAAATTGCAGATATTTCATCCGGAAGAAGGCGCAAGGAAGATTGCAAGTACTGCCACCAGGAGAAACTGCAGGTCACGAGAGCAGTCAACACTGTCAAGGTGGAGGTGCCGGATGAGAGGACAGATGAGGCGCTCAGACAAGAGCAACAAAACGATGAGGAAATTGGGCCTATATTTAGAGCCAAAGAAAAGGGAAATCGTCCAAAATGGAAGGATGTTTTGGACAAAAGAGTGGGACTGAAGGCACTATGGGACTCACTGAAAGTCATGAACGGGCTGTTGCGGAGAGCATGGGAAAGCCAGGATGGAAAGCAGGTGGTTATGCGTCTAGTGATTCCCAGGTGTCGAGTAGCGAAGGTGCTTCAGGAAGTGCACAATGGAACATCCGATGGACACTTCGGTGTTAACAAGACCCTGAAGAAAATACGAGAACGATTTTATTGGATAAGAAGTCGTCAGGATGTGGAGGCTTGGTATCGCAAATGCAAGATTTGTGCAGCCAGTAAGGGACCACAGACTGGAAGTAAGGGTAAAAAGAAGCAGTTCAACGCCGGAGTTCCTTTCAAGAGGTTGGCTAACGATATAGCGGAATCATCACCAGCCAGTGACCGAATGAAGGCTCGATATGACCATAAGGGTAGTTCAGAAGGGTTCAAGGCGGGAGATCTGGTTTGGCTGTACAACCCACAGCGGAAGAAAGGAAGGTCACCGAAACTTCAACCACCTTGGGATGGACCGTATACTGTTATTACCCCAATTAATGATGTCGTCTATCGGATTCAACGAAGCAAAAAGTCCAAGATGAAGATCGTGCATTTGGACAGGCTGGCGAAATACATCGATGATTCTGAGTTGCCTAGGCTTAGGGAGGGGGCAGTGTTATGAATTACACCCCCTTGGAACTGGAGATGATACGCCTATGCCTACTAATTGTGACTGGAAGTTAGCAGAAAGAAATAGACTTTTCTGGAATGTGGTAAGAGAAGATTTCTGATTGCTTCTAGATGGATCTAGAGAGTCAAATTCGGAGTATATAAGGCGCGATTACCAGCGCGAAAGAGGAAGTTTTATTAAGAAAGCAGTTTATAAAAGTGAACAGGTAGAAAAGTGAAAAGTGAGGTTAAAATCAAGTAAACAAAGTGTTATTTCGAATTTGAAGTATTGTATAGTCAGTAAATTGTTAAATAAAGTGTTAGTGGTGTTTATCTCTTGTTGAAATTATTTTAGAACCCACGGATTCATATAGGGTGTTTCCTAAAAGGTGGAAAATATGTAACAACCCTTCCTTATCTTCCGAATTCATTTTCAGGACGTTAAACTTAGAGGCCACTGGGTATTTCCTTTTGTGAAGATCGACGACACGGATAAGATATTGTTTTTGTTCATTTTTTGTGATGGTAGAATTGAATTTTTGTATTAAAGCAATCTCTCGTTCTGCGTAGTCATTGGCAACTTTCATTTCGCGAACTTTTTCCTGCATTTCAACGTAAATTTCATCAGTATGCCATTGTGAAGGATTTTTTTACTAAAAATGCTTCTGATTTTTCTTGACCATCATTGATTAGCACGTCAAAAAGAGTTTTTGTTCGCTGCGTGAAAAAATTCTCTAACAGCAACGGTTCTTGTATGTCAAAAGTTTTTCCATCTGGTCTTTTCAAAGCCTTTTTTGTTGGTAGTTTCTGAAGGTTTTGAACTATTGTTCTTTTGGGCTCGGGACTGACTCTAGAATCGAATAAAGAAAGGCCAATCAAATGCTCTGAAAAGTACAAAAGGTGATAGCGAAATGCTTTCACGGCACTGGTGCTGATCTTTTGGTTAGGATAGTCTTTGATCTGTGCTAGGAAATTTGCATCATTTAGAGGAGCCCATAAATAAGATCTACAAAGACACATAATTCTGTAACAGATCGTTTTTGTGCTGCAGACAGCGTGATTTGGTCCTGAAATAGATACATTTTCAGGCAGTAAAAAGGTCTCGCCATTCGGCGAGCTTAATGTAAGGCCCCGGGTGCACTAAATTTAGCTTCAGCAATTATTTCTGAGCTGACAAGGAAGATACGACACAAGTTCATCTCTGGACTGTTAATTTTTTATTGCTTCACTGTAGTATTTTCTCATTTCGTGGCGGATTGAAATGAGTTCCGCGGTGTCATACAAATTGTCAAAATGTCTGGTCCACTGCTTGGTCCGAACAACGCTTTGAAAATATCAGAGAAGATAACTTCCAAAACATGGTGTCGGCAAGCAATCCAAACAAGTTCTTTATCTAGAGCTTGTTCTTGTCCAATACCTGTTTTCATTGTTTTTAATACTCTGTTTAACTGGTTGGTTTTCTTCTAAATGATGAAAGCGAAATCTTTTCAGTAGATCGCCATTTGAAGGAAGTCTCGCGTGTGAAATAGAATTTGTTGGTTCTCCGATTAACCACACTCCTGCGGATGCCCTTGTAGACACGGAACTATAGTAGATGCCATATTTCACTGGAGATACACAAAATTTGTGAAAGTAAGCGTAAATTGTCGCTCGCAAATGCCTAGGCGCTTTGTCTACTAGTTACTCGTAAACTAAAACAAAACATGCATGCGAGCGAGGATGACGAAAAGGCGGGCTGCGGGGAATCGCAGGGAATCCGAAACTCACTAGCTATATAGCAACAGGACAAACAGCGCGCGCGCTAATATTGTGAAAATTAAATACCAATGTACTTCGTACTTGGTGACTTCGAAAAATAATTTTACTTGCAAATCATAGCGACCTCTAAACGTGGTCGGAAAGGGCTCATTTTTGATACATATACTTTTTTTGGATAAAAGAACATGCTAAGACCTGTGGAGCAAGGAAAAAGAAGCAAAAAAAAATTTCATATAGGTAAACTTGGACCACCCTATCCTACAAACAATCATTTTATATTTGAAAATATGATAATCCAAAGCCACGTTTCTCGTTTCATTTAAGCTTTGTTGAGCTCAATTTCATTAATTAGTTCAAAAGTTACAACAAATTTAGTGTAGCGCGTCCGAGACCGCGCACGATTCGCGAGCCGTACTTATGTGTAGCCATGTTCCATTCTTGTGCGTTAAACTACAAATCTTTAGCTTACACTTTTGATCGTACAAAAAAACTTCATATACGTTTTTGATGTGAAATTTCCCCCCTATCACCTAGTGCTATTAGTTTTTTGATTAATTTTTATTTTTCGAGTTATTGGCCAGAAACCGAATTTCAGTCAATATCCTCGATTTTTTTAGGAGTCGCCGGCACCTTACAGTTGTAAACCTTTTCTTTATCATATTCTACACCTCGTTCTACACCAACAAAAATGGTTATTCTGCAAAATACAGCCATATAACATTTAATGACTGGTTTTTATCAATTTCTGCCTCTGAGAACGGGGTCGTTGCACTATATTGAAATTGAGACTGATTTTGAATGGAAAAGGTAACTGTGGGTTTGTTAATGCCCTGTGTTACATAAATTGGCCAAACTATTGCCTAAAATTTAAACTACACCACTTTAAAATAAAGCGCGCCGTCAGCAGAATTCCTTTGCCCCTGCTACGTCATAAATTGAAAACACTGATGCGCTACCGCCCGCTCATTGATCGACACGTAGTCCTATGTCATGATCCACTTTCGGCCGCCAGGTTTTTGAATGACAGGAACGGGCACGGATAGATCGGTAAGTTCCGACTATTTTCAGAGGTATTCGACGTTGCCCTCTCTACGTCATCATTTAAAGGGTTTAAAGAGCCAGAGAGACCAAACTTTGACGCTAATTTACACCCTTAAAACGCATGCAACAAAAAAAAAAACAAAAAACACGGGTCTAATATTTTTCATTATATTTTCAGAATATGCAATAAAAACAATACGTGCAACGACCCCACTGGGCTATATACACCAATCACAATAATATTTTAGCCACAATCAGACGTTCCGACATGCTTGCCCAACTTTGTACACGTTAATTTTAAAAGACTAAGTAGAAACAGTGAAGTTCATTGTTTAGTTTATTCATAGGTTTATTTAATGCAAAATTACCCACTGATTGATTTGTTAATTATAGTGTTACAGAGTAATCAAAAACCCAATCCGGCGATAATATTTCGCAAAGTTTCGAAAGCGTAAATAAATTAATGACATAATGACAGGTCGCAAGTGTTGAAAACAAAACGGGAGTTATTTATTTACAATCTACCACAAAATTAACTCGATCTGTTTTTACGGTTTCGACAACAATAAATTATTCGGCGCAGAATTAATTTAAATGCCTTATAAATTATGTAAAAAGCTTTTATCGGTGCACCTACTCAACGAAATTACAAAATCATAAACAAAATCGCAACGACATCACGGGGTATGAAACAGGAAGGCATGTAGGAAAATGAGAGAATTAAATTTCTTTTGTTTATAGAAGCAAAATTGAAAAATAAAAGGCGCGCAAATAGGATAATTTTCTGTTTGATGGACTTCTTGCTTATATCTGTTCTGAGTGTATATCTACAGTAGGCTGATCGATAAATGACTTAAGAAAAGTCACAAGAAATGCCTAGGTACTTAATAACCAAAGTTCTTCCGATAGTTACGCACACCTTGATTTTAATTACTCGCTTTAACAGAACACGACAGAGGTGTATTTACAAGTGTGATTAGTTATAACGCCAACGTAATGGTGTGAAATCTACGATGGCGTATATAGACCAGGGTAACAAGCAACAATTCCTTCAATTGCCACATTTAATCTGTCAATTGCCAGATTAAATCTATCAATCGTTGGGATTTAATCTGGCAATTGCCAGATTAAATCCAAAGCGTGTTGAAGTTAACACCGCGGTTCTACAGGGTTCAATTTTAGGCCCCGTGCCATTTCTATTCTATACTAATGAACTTGATATTTTAATCCAAGATGTGTCTTTTGTCATGTACGCAGATGCTAATTGCTTATCTTGTTGAAACAATTGGTATTCGCTAATGAATTATATCTAAATGCCGAGATAACACATTTTAAGAGATTTCACAATAGGCAGAAACCATGTGTAATTTCTAAATTTGGATAATTATTAACTACTTAGACACGTGTCGATAAAATAGGTAAATACCGTACCTTTTTTCAGAATCAATTTAGATGAATGTCTAAACTGCAACTACGCAATAGCGATATTAAATTTAGTCTATTATTTGTTTAGAAAATTAAAAGTTGTTCTGTGTAAAGAGCAACTGATAAATCAACGCAACGCTCAACGAATCTAAGTTGAGAGAGACATGATATTTATTTCTGGGGTAATTCCACTCTCCAAGTGTTTTTATAATTCTAAAGTTCTAAGATTATGAGGATTATTATGAGTTTTACAGTTAAAACATTGCCAAATATCTTTCCTTGAAAAATTAGGTAAGTACCTACATGTTTTTTCATAACGACGGACTCCATTGGTGGATTTTAAATTGCCTTACCGTGACACAATCTCCTGATCGGTAAGTATCTTTCATCCAAATTTAAAAAAAAATCGCACTGTTAATTACAGAGCTGTGACATACTGTATATGAATTATATTGTGTATTTGGGTTTGCTGGCAGAAATTCTTTTAACACCGCTGACCAAACTATTAAAAGCAGGTTAAACCTTCCCATTGTTTTAATTATAACTCAAAGTACTTCTAAATAAATGTTTGTACTCCAGTATATGGTAACTTAAATTTAAGCATGTTATTGACGATTCCCTTTGCGCCCAAATAAGAAACCTGTATTGCATTGTAATTTTCAAACCATGCACACCTAGCAGGATCGAAATTCTAAGTATATGCGACAACAAAGATGTTTGGACCGGTATAGTGAGTGATTTTCTAGTATGGTTATTGATGCCACAACCAAGATTGACAGGAGTGGCTTACATGGATTTTTTAAATATCTCGGTCCAGTTGCTACACAATGTGGACATAGGAAGTCAACATGTATAATGCTAGTCGCCAAGTACATTCGCCAAGGGAGAGGGTCAAAATTTAAAATAAGAAACTCTTGCATATGTAAGTATATAAAAACGAAACTTACTGGCCAGTTCGAACAACCGATCTCAATCCTCGCAATTTTTGTTTCTAAATAAATAAAATAATAAATAAATACCTTTATTGGTCCTTTGACTATAATACATAGTTATAGATAAGACAAGTCAATAGAATGCCATATCAATGGCCACATGAAGAGTATAGTTCTTAAGAAATTATCGATGATAACGACTTCCGCTGACTTCCCTCGAGGCTAACGCAATACGAACGATCCCTGGTACTTTTCAGGGTATTCGTGGAAACTTAAAAATTATACAGATCAACAACATTTTTTAATTTCCTGAAACACCTTTATTAAGTAATACCATTAATAAAACTATTAGTTTTAGTGTGAGAATTCTTTCTTTTTAAGATGTACATTCTTAATTAATACAAAATTAATAAAACAATACCTTAAAGGCATTCTTTTAAGTCACAATCTACTAGCCGAATCGTCACTATTCCTATACCGAGGTATATCGCTTTGATGCAAGGAGCATCGTGATTAATCGGCTATTCAAAAAATTTAGCAAACTAAATCGATTTTTACAGGGCAGGAGCAAGGTCAAAGTAGGGTGACAAATCATGGACAGGACCTTATATTGCAATGAAAGCTCGCAAAAACTGGGTCAGTAGTAACACAGTAGGCGACTTAAAGCTTCAATTGGGGCACAGAGCTTTAGCCAAAACCGAGGCCAGAACTACGATTAACAAATACTCGTCTGCTATCTGGGTCTAGGTCTGACCAACCACAAACGAGCGGGTTGTAATATAAATAAATAAATTACATAAATTGGCGGGCAGATTGGCACTATATCAATGATCGATTCGGTTTATACTTAACAAAATTTAGCCGTTTGAACAAGCGACACCATTGGCAAGAAATGTATCCTTTTAGAGAAAGATAAATAATGGTTGAGCATAGAACCGACGTACAGCATTAAGATATACAGTCATTCAATTTGAAAAGGTTCTTTTTCCTCGAAAGAATATCGTTGTAATGCCGTTATCATTGTGTACGGCGCGTCAAAATCCTATGGAATTAGCTATTTAGGTGCGATTTACTTTATATATACTCACGGCAAAAATTCAAGTATTTCTTACTAAACTCAGAAATAAAATAATGCTTGAGCCATCTATAGTTCTGTTTTTACTTCCCTGGCATACCGAAGGGAAGTATTGTATTCGAGAAAAAATTACCCTTCGAGATTTTTTCGGATTTTCACGTTTCACAACATGTAGAATACGAAAATATAAGTTTTTGAATTCCGTCAGTCTGTCTGTCGGTCTGTTTGTTGGTGCATTCACTAAAAAACTACTTGACGGAGAACAGTCAAATTTGGTAGGTAGCTGACACCACTGCCACCGAAGAAATGGTTAAACTTTCACTGGAAAATATATAGGGTGAACCATTTAAAGGGCATAGATAATGGAAAACATTTTTTTTCGCTCAAATTCAAAATTTCGTGACATTCTAACCTATTTCAAAAAAATATATTTTTTTTTTGCTCAACTTTAAAATGTCCACTTTTCATGACATTCTAAACATATTTCAAAAAATTTTTTTTTTCCAATTTTAGAAATTCCACGTTTCATTACATTCTAAACCTATTTCAACAAAAACGTTTTGAAATTAAAAAAAAATCTGAAAATTTATTCCCCACCACTATAGAGTACTTAGATGTAAAACGAAAAGGAAATGTAAACATCTCCTATATGTTTTTTCCCAGCTATATTAACCAATTTTTAATTTAAAATTATATTTTTATCTGTGCACATAATCTAAGCCACTATATTTTAAAAAACATAGGTAAGGACACATTTCGACGCCACAAACACGGCGGCACTCTTTCTACTTTTTTTACGACAGCAAATAGGAATAATAATAGTAAAAGAAACGTCAAGTTGTGTTTTATATTTTGCAGAAGGCACTTGTAATAAAGGTCCAACAATTATTACTATTTATTACACAACGACCAATGGCATAGCCTATTTCATATGCACATAGGTACGCATTATGGAGTCAACACTACAGACTTGTCAGAAGTACATTTTCAGCTTTTGATAGAAGTAAATGTGTCGTGAATTATTTTGGAGTCGAGTGGCTTTCCATTAAATGAAACAATACTTTCGTGAATTCAGTGTTGCCAGGGGCCTCAGGCGATTTCGATAGAGTAGGCGAAATGTTCGGTACATTCCGTAAATTTTTGGTAGAGGTATATTTTTTTAATTTATTCCAAATTTTTTTCTCCGGAAAGTTTTGAGAGCGGAAGAATTTTCCAGGTCTTTGGACCAGATCAAGTTTCTTTTTTAATACAAAATCATAAAAAAATTATATCAATTTATGCTAAGTATAACTACGAAATTTTTCCCCTCTAGAAATTTTTGGAGCGAAGAGGGAAGTTTTCCAAGTCTTCTAACCACCTCGCTATACGAGCCTACCTAAAAATGGTTACAATGTTCAATGATTGATAAGGTTTTGCTTCTATATCGTTTATTATTAAATTTTCGGTAGGATTTCAGAATAAATATTTTAGTATTTCGGTAGACTTCATCGAAATTCGGAAGATTTACCGAAAATTCAGTAGCTGTGGCATCATTACGTGGATTCAAGACTTTCTGGAACTGCGGTTTAATGGTGTAGAACTTTTCTGTGCCAGCTGTGAAAAAACACTTTCGTACTGACTTTGGGTAAGGTAGTGGCCCCAATAGCTGACAGAGCTCCTAAAGCTGACACTGAATCACTGAAATGCCTTAAATAAGAATAGCATGTGTGTAACTCCAGACTTATTCATCTATGAACATGCGTAGATGTTCCATCTAGCGGACAGTACCAAAATTAAAATTTATTTGTGTGTAATTATTCTGTCAGGGAGAAGTTAGTGTTAGGCTGTTCTGAAGGTCAGATATTGGTGCTAACATTTTACTATTTGGAAATGTGGTAAGTTAAGAATTTTATTGCACTAATTTTTTTTTGTACATGTAGTTTAATTTCTGGATATTTTTATGAAACAACTAATTGTTTGACAATGTGTATCTGTTAGTTAATTATCTTAACCTCAATATTTTAGGCGGGAAATTGGGGGTGTCAGCTATTGGTGCTTTAGTAATGGCGTGTACCTTTACCTAACATCAATTGTCAGGTAAAGGAGCAGCACAGATTTAACAATGTACCAAAGGCTGACATTACTTTTAAAAGGTTGCATTTTTGTGACTTTAGTTACCTATTGTTCTTTAAATTGTTGTAGATCATGGCCAATAAAAGTAAAAAAATTCTTAAATATTCGGAGGGGAAAATGAAGGAGGCTTTAGCAGCTGCAAAAAGTGGAATGCCGGTAGCTACTGCAGCCAAGACTTATGGTGTGCCGAGAACAACACTGCTGTGTAAGTTAAAAGGAAAGTATCCAGAAGAGAGGAGGATGGGCCCTTCCACTTTCTTTACTACAGAAGAAGAAAACTTGATTGTAATGTGGATATTACAGATGGCAGAAAGAAAAATTCCTGTCACAAAACAAATGTTGCTTAATAGTGTGCGAAATTTGGCAACGGAATTGAGGAAAGGCGATTCCTGCAAAACAGGAAGGAAGTGGTTCAAATGCTTCATGAAAAGACATCCCAATATAAGCCAAAGAGTGAGTCAGAACCTAACTAGAAGTAGGAGGGAGGTTACTGAAACACAAATCCGAAACTGGTTCACCGAAATTCAAGATTATTTGACTCAACATTCCTTATTTGATATCCTACAACATGGCGACCGCATTTTTAATGCTGATGAGTCAGCATTTTTTTTAAATCCTAAAGGAGGTAAAGTTTTAGCGGCGAGAGGTGATAAATCTGTATATCAAGCCGCTAATAGTGACGAAAAAGAGTGTCTAACAGTACTAGTAAATTGCAGCGCCTCAGGGAAAATTGCACCCCCCATGATAATATTTAAATATGTCAGAATACCGACAATATTGGCTGAAAGCGTGCCCAAGGAGTGGGGCATAGGACGATCTGTAGATAGTGGTTGGATGACATCAGAAGGATTCTACGAGTATGTGACCAATATTTTTTATCCCTGGCTACTTTCAGAGAAGATCCAACTGCCGATAATATTATTCGTCGATGGGCATGTGTCACACATGTCCATGCATTTAAGTAAATTTTGTGATGAAAAAGGTATAATTTTAATTGGGCTATTTCCCAACTGCACACATTTATTGCAACCATTAGATGTTGCTGTTTTCAGAACACTAAAATCGGGATGGAAGGAGAAGGTTGCAGAATGGAGAGTGACCAATCAAGGATCTGACCTTAAGAGACATAATTTTGCACCGCTACTTAAAGCTGCTATTGATGAGCGTATTACACGAGACATACTAAAAAATGGATTCAGGAAATGTGGGTTGGTACCTTGGGACCCTAATGCTGTTCAGTTCGATAAAATTAAGAAACCTGATTTAGAGAAACAGACGCCCCAAGGGAAAAATACAAATTTAAAAATTCCAATTGAAGTTTTGGAAAGATTTATTGGAACTGAAAAAATAGCATCATTTAAACAGTGTGAAGGTATCTGGACAGGTGAAATATCCGACACTTCTCTATATGTTGTTTGGAAAAATATGACGGACGCATCAATAATATCCGAAGAGAATAAACAGCAAACAATTCAGAATAACCACGAGAACTTGGAACAACAGATAAATTCAAATATCGATAAAATACAAGAAGACAACGAAGGGAATGAAGCATTACAGACAAACAATATTCACATCACTCCTGCAAAAAATGAAACTTATCCAGAAATCAATCAGGCGTTAAAATTGCCAACGCCATTCAAAAAGGCATTATTCTGGCCAGAAGAAACACCGACTTCATCTAAGACTAAGAAAACAAAAGAAAAGATTCCATCTGTAATAAGCTCCTCCTCGTGGCAAGAATACAACAGAAAGAAAAAAGCTGAAAAAGATAGAAAAGAACAAGAGAAATTAGAGAGAAAAAGGAAACGAGAAGAGAAAAAGAAAAGTAAGGACAACTGTAAGAAAATCAAGAAACAAACCAAGAGACACATTCAAGAATCAGAATCAGAAAGTGAGTCCGTTGAATATATGGAATCAGATGATTCATCATATTATGAAGAACAAGAAGAAGAACAAGAATGTCTTAAAGCAGTGAATGAGGCGGAATTTCGAAAAGGGACGTATGTCTTAGTGGAATTTGTAGGGGGTAATAGGCAGACAAAAAAATATAAATATGTTTGTATAATTCAAGACATCCTATCCGAGGACGACATAAGTGTTATGGCGTTGAATTGTGTCGATGGGTCTAAAAAATCATTTATACCTAATGATAAGGATATTTCATCTGTACAACTGAATCAAATAATCGGAGTATTAAATCCACCTGCCATTGTTACAGTTGGTGGACGAATTCGTTATGTGTTTAATGGTGCCGTAGCTGAGGTTTTTGAGAAATAACGTATCTATAACTTTACTTTTATTACTATTTTGCTCTCTATTATTAGTACACTTTTATTATATTATTAATGTAAGAATAAAAGTCTTTTATAACAGTATTTAATTAATTTTATAATTATTCAATTCATGTGTCAGGTACTGGTACATGATGTGTCAGGTTTGGGAGCAAATAATTTTCATGCATGTTAGCTATAGGTGCAAGTGCATCAATTACTAAAAAAAAAATTTATTGATCAAAAAAGGTAAGTTAGATGCCTTTTAATGCAGTGCATTAATAGGAAATTGTATTTTGTTTTATGTTGCTATATTGCAAAGCATCTTGCTAAGTTTTATATAATTTAACATAATTAATTTGGAAAAATTGATCGTAATAGTGTCAGCTATTGGGGCCATTACCTTACTGACAGTCAGCTGAGTTCGATCGTTCTATCAGGACAGTATTGTCCATTTTTCACTATTGACCTCTTTCTAATGTTACTTTCTCCGTCTGATTGTCACATTGTGGCAACTGCTGGAGAACTCCATTTAAATGTCGAGGTCATTGCTAAAAGATAAAAGGTTTTCCGCCGGCTGTTCTATCTTGTTAATTCTGTAATCTTTGACCAGGGTCTGCTCATAAATCATATATTAAATTTGATTTTTCTTGTTCAACAATTTAGTTTTTATGTCTTGGCCATTTTTTCCGGTTTTCATGTGTATTTTACTTATAATGTTTTTGCGACTAGTTATACTTATGATAACACGTTTATATTTTATTTACATTATAGATTTTTTACTTTACCTTCTTGCATAATTTTGTGACCGGCAAGGCACAAACACTGTAATATGATATACAATAAATACCTATGAAACAAAGTCAAATAAACATCTTATCTATTTGTCTATATAATGAATGTCAAATTTTAACACTCAGCAGTGCTTCTTAAATGATCCAAACAATTTTATATAGTATTTACCTTCTTAATTATAGGTACTTACTTAAATATTTTTTTACAACACAGTTATAATTTCATTGTGATTTAATTATTTTCCAAATCTAATGCTGATGGCAATGATTAATTTCATGTAAACAAGGTACAATTAAAAATGGTAAGATGTTATTTAAATTAAACGCTACAATTTTATTTTGGTTGTATTCTGCAAAGGAATTAGAAAACAATGTGTATGAAATAAAATGCTTGGATTACTTGTATTTTCATCACGTCTAATAACAACAAATACCCTGCAACTTGTACTTCTTATTGCATAAAAATAGCTATCTTCAGTATTGAATAATTATTATAGGCAGCAGCAGTACTATAAAGTACACAAACTAGGCGCTATTTGTTTTTAAAAGGTTTTATTTAACTTGCAATGTTAGTGTATTCGTTTGTTTAGGTCAAATCTTGCAAGCTAAATTTGAACCACTTCCTCTTATAATACGGAGTTGAAATTTTACACGTTGATTCAGTTTCTACGATTTTATGATAGGAATGACCTGATTCTACACCTAGGATATACAGTATGGTCAATTAAGGGTGCAACAAATGGAAAAATTTCTTTTAATTGCACAATCAAATAATTAAAACATATTTTTATAAAATTCACACACCGGGAAACCAAAAGCTTTGGGGGCGGTCAACTGAACAAAGCAACTATGCAATAGTGCTATATGGCCGTCCCCAAACTTTTGACTTCCAGGTGTACAAAAAATTGTTTTTTACCTTTTAGTACAGTTTTTTTAAATAAGTAAAAGCTTTTTGCATATTGGAAAAAGTCTCGGAAAAACTCCAAGGTAAATTAAGTGTTATGTGCAAGTATATTTTTAATAAAGTACATAGTAAATATCTCGTAACTGGCTGTTTCAGATTTCTCTATATACCTACCTAATATATAATATTAAAAACCAAGGTGAGTAATTTTTAGTATAAATAGAACCAAGTCCATGTTTTTCTTAATTTAAAAAAATTACAATCATATGATTTATGCACTCATTCCTATCATTACCTGCTTCGAAACCTGTTCCCAATATTTCTGATAAACAACCTCAAGCCAGTTAAAAATACAAATGTCCAATGAAAATTAAATTAGAACTCAGATTTTGAACTAAGTATATAAAGAAGGTTTATCAAACAGAACAACAATACATGTAAATAATAGGATTTCGGTTTCGTTCTCTGGGATGTCCCGTTATTGTTTTTAACCACAGTTTTTATAATCATTACTTTTCTAGGAGACATCATCGGAAACAATAAATGATTACATTTATAAACTTTTCTATTATAAACTGTTTACAATCTGCTGATCATCCTCGAGATAAAAAAAAATAGCAATAAGTATCACCTGGTATGATAGGTAAGCGTATACAAAAGATATTTTTGTCTATATACTATTCACTCAGACTAAAAAGTATGTTGTTTAGGTACCTAGACATAGGTATTACATTACTTAAGTACCTACCCACCCACCTAAGGTAGGTACCCTACATACTTAAAAAAACCACCACACAAGAAATTTCAATATTTTACATTGAATATGATGATTATACTCGAAAAGATTGTTCTTAAATAATTTTAGACACGATTTCCTTTTAATTCAAGCACTTGCATTCTTTTTTAATGGGTATTAAGTATTTAGGAAAACTTAAAGGCAGAAATTTGGCTGCTAACAAGAAAATATCCATTTCTCCTTAAGTAACAAGAACTTACGCCTATTATTTGAGATGACCTATTATAAATTTAAAGTGGATACGGTATAAACCAGGTATCATTACGAAGGTTTCCAAATTGTCTCTAGTTTCGACACCTCATTTAATTGGTCTTTAAAAAACGCAACATTTTGGTATTAACTTTTCACACTTTACAGAGATCCTAAAAGCTTCATAATTTCATAATAATGAGTCACAACAGCACAAGAACAGACAGGTTTTTCATTTACCTCGTTATTTACATTCTACTTTTTAAAAGAACCTATTGTAACAATTCTAATATGATAACAAAGGGGAAAAGCACACTGTGATACCACCTCACAAGGTCGGGGGTGGTTTCAGTATTAGCAATAGGGGAAAAAATGAAATTTTACTTACCACTATCAATAGAAGGTAATACCAAAAGTAAAGATAACACGATAACACAATCACTAAACATTGTCCCGCACAAATTAACCCACAACACTACAAAAACACACCCAAAACAAACTCTATGCCATTTCTAAAAGTACAGCTGACTGACTGAAGAACTCAACAGAGAACAACACAACCTTTGTGTGTGTTATCGTTTAGTTGGACTGCTCGGCGCAGGCGTTTACTCCAGGAAATGTTTTGTAAATAAATGGTCTTTATTCTTTGAAACGATATTATTAGGTAAGTCCGAAAACGGCGTAACGTGATGGTAAAATAACGTTCCCAATAATCACGTACTTTGTTGTGAACTAATAAGTGTACTGAAATGAAATATTACTGGGTTAATTTTTAACTTGTGGCGCCAACATACGTAATCGTCTGAAAATACATCATCGGAGTGACCTCTTCCAAACAATGCCGAAACATACGGTTGATTTCAAGTCCTCGCACAGTTTTCTGTTTATATTTCAATTGTTCTGATGCACAGGTACCTATGGTATGATAAGATATTTGTTTCCGATTTGTTTCAGGTTTAACTCAAACGGAAAATAATTAAGTTTTGTATCGAAGATATTATATAATTAAATTTCTTTACCCAAAAATTAATGTCTGCATGACGGTACGCTGACATCTATGATAAATATATAAAATTAAGAATACTGGACCCAGGGTGAAACTATGTAGTTTTCTATCGACCAGGCCCTACATGAAGGTATTCGGGTCGCCCTTAGCCGCTGGATGACGCTCAGCTCAGATATGGTCGATGTCATGTTTATGCTAGATGTTAATTCAAAAATATTGTTGAATTTGTTTGTATTTGAATAGTGGTGTGAAAATAATATATTTAACACTTTAACTTCTGGACTTGATAGAAGGATGTAAACATATTTAAGTTGTATAATAATATTATGAAATATTACCTTTATAATAATTATGATACTCTTCACAAATACAAAACGAAGACATATATATTGCATTCGATCGGCACATTCCTAAAACCGGTAATATCGCTCGTAGAGAGAAAAAATTCATATCAACGAATTCTGATCAACTTTCAAAATGTCCGTCCGTCCGTCCGTCACGTTTCTTGTAAGCACAACTTAAGAATGAAAAGTTCGATTGTGTTGAAATTTGGACAGTAAACGTTAGTGTTATTAGCAAGAGCAAGAAACCTATTGATCTTGAACAAAATCAATCGATAAACAAAGAAGTTATTAATTATTTAACCTTTTAACTGCTCTAAACGAATATATCCGCAAATCAAGTAACTGCTCCAGACGTATATATAAACACAGTACATTTTAACTTGATTAAAGTAATACTAAGGTCTTGAATTTTGTCAATATTATATTTTTAGCATCAAATATGTTGATTGGCAGCCATATTTTGTAAAAAAAAGTATTTGATTATATTTTATATGTGGACTCTGCTCCAGACGTATAAATACGCCGAGAGTTCCCCACCCGCGCATCAGAACCGTATTTTTGGTTTATTAGCGCAAAGACGGAAGGCGAAGTTGATTAATTGACGTAGTGTGCATTCAGCATTTATTCTGTCCGTACGTGGCAGTCTGTAGTGTTATTTAGTTGTTTATTTTCGTTATGGCGCGTTATAGTAAAACTGTTTTTTACACTGACCAAGAACTGGAGGACATTTTAGCAAAGTGACAATGAATTGGTTGTAGATATACCTGATGAGTCAGATGAAGATGCTGAAGATGAAGTGGCCACACCAGAACCTTCGTATGTGCCCCCTGAATCGTCAGGTACTTCCGACTATTCGGACAGTGAGGATTCCGTTGACGACGTTCCACTCAATATTAGAAAGAGGCTTAGAGGTAACCCAAAGAATAATACGAATGATTTCATCTGGTGTGAACAAGATCTAAAGTCGCATATACACCAATTTGATTCCAGCCATTGGGGTTGTTCTCCGGCAAGTGGCCTAGGCACAAACAGCTCTGAATTATATTGTTTTCAAAAATTTTTC
The DNA here is from genome assembly GCA_963583905.1 of Stenurella melanura. NCBI lineage: Eukaryota > Metazoa > Arthropoda > Insecta > Coleoptera > Cerambycidae > Stenurella > Stenurella melanura. The sequence goes on from OY757313.1 coordinate 111,919,018, forward strand.
GGTGAAGACATTGTTCAGTATATCGCCGAGCAAAGTAATTTATATTTTGTGTTTTTATATCTTCTCAAGGTATTCCCCCCACTAAGTCTAAGTTGCATCGATTTTATAATACAGATTATAAAGAAATCTACTGCTTTATTGCAATAAACTTACTTATGGCTCAAGTAAGGAAACACTCCGTTAACGCCTTTGGACAAAAAACGGTAAGGTAGCTACACCGATATTTCATCAAATTATGCCCAGAGATCGGTTTCTTCTTCTGCTAAGGACGCTTCATTTTGTTGACAATACAGAGAAAGATCATTTAAAAAAACAAATAAAAGAAACCTTCTACCCTTTTCAAAATTTCTGTATAGACGAAAGTTTAGTCCTATTCAAGGGTAGAATTTTTTTTAAACAATATATACCATCAAAAAGGCATAGATTTGGAATCAAATTCTTTATTTTATGTGACTGTGAAACAGGCTATATATTATATTTCATAATTTATACCAGAAAGTATACTAACCTGGACGAAATAGATGATGAGCTTCTTAAAAATGTGGGAATATCTGGTAATGTTGTTCTAACATTAATGAAATGTTATCTTGGGAACGGTCATTCTTTGTTTATAGGCAACTGGTATGTAAGCCCTAATCTTTATAAGAATTTGCACGAGCAACCAACCAACGCATGTGGGACCGTAAAAAAGAATCTGAAAGGAATGCCAACCCTAGAAAAAGTTTTGGAACGTGAAGAAACGCAATACAAATCTACAACGAAACTTTTAACTTTGAAGTGGAAAGATAAACGTGAAGTAACCATGTTAACTACAATGCGTGATAGCGAAGTTGTCGGTACTGGAAAAATTGACAAACAAACTGGTAACGAAAAGAAGAAACCTCTGTGTATTCTGTACTATAACGCAAATATGGGGGCTGTGGATCGTTCCGATATGATGCTTAGCAGTACCGAATGTGTGAGGCGCACAGTAAAGTGGTACAAAAAAGTATTCTTCCACTTATTAGATATTTCCATTTTAAACGCCCATGCTTTACATCTCACTGCAACGGGTAAGAAAATAAGCCTGGAAGCATTTCAGTTGAAGGTTGTAGACCAAATCCTAGAAAAATACCATAGACCTATATACGTCTGTCAAACAGGAAGAAGAAGTTGTGAAGAAGATAATCCCCTACATTTGACAGCTCGACATTTACCTATATAGTTGAAATCTTCATCGAGAAATCTTTATAGAATATAGCCTAATCTATATAGTCCACGGAAACCTTGCTTGGTTATATATGGGAACAATGACAATAAAAGAATATATAAAATCAATATTTATTAAAGTATCACAATATTAATACAGGCAATAAAAAAGTTTAGAAAAGCGTTTAAAAATGATGTATACATAAAAAATTTATTTATTTTGCAATATCTGCAAATATATCAGTGAAAATACTATCAAAATATATTAAATAATGTTACATAAAGCTGTACTTTTAGTCTTTAATAAATTGTTAAACAATATCTGATGGCTTTTTCTTCCCAGGAACAGGCACTCTAATACCCATAAGTTGACACAATTCATTTCTTATTGGTCTTATTACATCGACAGGATCTTCCCAGTTCGTACTACTCAATATCTGCATAACTTCATCTAAGTTCTCTGCCTTAATGTTGCTATTATCTCCATTAACAAGTAAAGATTCGTAGAGTTTGGTTGACGTCGAACGTCTAACGTAGGACTGCCGATGACATAACAATATACTGAGTTGAACTAGAGCTATATCACAAATTTCACCTTTTATCTGTAAAATAAATTAATACGTAAACAGCAATTTACATCTCCAATTATCTATTTATACTTATAATCTATGGCTGTGGCTGCAAAGCCATTCGCACAATACCGACATCTCCAATTATAGTATAGGCAAATTAGCCAAAACTAATAAAAGGATTATAACCGGGATTTAAGTAGGTAGAATGAAATGATGCATTCTTTGCACTTCCAAGTTCCGGAAAAATTCAAAAAAATTTTGAAAAACTTTTTGATTTTCGGTTTCTTTGCTTTAGCGACTAAAATAATGAAAAGAGAAAAGAAAGTTTTCAACAAAAATTGTAACTCGTCTTTTTCTCTACAGAAACGGGTCTTTACAATTTTTATCTTACTCGTTGTTTAGAAGATAAATTCAGCCCTGCACTTATAGTGGACACTATTCAAAGCTGCTAAAAGAAAAATTATAATAACATAAAATGTAGAGAAAACTCTCAGCTTTAATGTGGAACTAATCACAACTTTTGTTGAAAACTTTCTTTTCTATTTTCATTATTTTAGTCGTTAGAGCAAGAAAACCGAAAATCAAAAAGGTTTTCAAAACTTGCTTGAATTTTCCCGGAACTTGGAAGTGCAAAGAATGCATCATTTCATTTTACAGGTTATTACCTACTTAAATCCCGGAGATGATCCTTTCATTAGTTTTTGCGAGGTTTTTACAAGATTTTGCCTACATTGCCTGTACCATTAAATTTCTGCCTTTACAAATCTTACCTGAATAAACTGACACAGAATATTTATGCCGTCAATTAATTTATATATATCTTTACACCCAGCTATTTCCATCTGAACCTGTTTAAGAGTTTTCTTTATAAAGTCTGAGTTAGGATCCTCAATAATCAAATCAAGACAACCAGAATCAAATAATTTATCCAGAAATCTAAACATTGGCACAGTGATGCGATCATTTCTTTGATGATCTATAAATATGTGATACACTGTATCACATATTCTTTGAATTTCTGGTAGCCCCTTCGATTTGATTTCAGATTTAAGGTATGTAAATAGAGAGGAACTGGAGTTTTTCACCTGAAATAAACCATAGTAATACCAATAGCTAAACAATTTTGAGTTATATGTACCAAAGTTTCCGTTAAGCCTCCAACACTACAAATCATTCCCATCATGACGCTGTATGTATATGGGGGCAGTCTAATTAATTCGACAAATTTTGGGAATGTAGCAGATGCAGAGTTCCAATTTAAAATATCGCATTCTGTTTTTGGGAATATTAAAGAAATTTCGTCATAATGTGCTATGTTTGGTACTCGAGGATTGCTGCAAGAAAAATGGGAAAGGGGTTTATCAAAATTTACAACTTATACATACATAATTAAGTAATGTTGTCAAAAATGTAATCGTAACTGTTCAAGTTGATTGAGTCTCAAACACAACTTGTTTAATATCATAAAAATCAGCTGTTTGTTAACTAGTGAGAGAAATAATCTCACACGAGAATGAAGATCAAAAAATCAATTAGGCGCGTTAATATTATGTCGTGTACGAGTTGTAACAATGTTATTTCTACAATTGTGAATAATAGTAAAAAAAGAAATAGTTTTGTTTCAGTTTTTTGGAAAAGTAAATGGTCATTTTGATTTGATAACCACTAACGTTAACCATCAAGTACTGGTGTTGCCATATGTGAGAACAGAGATTGTGTCATTTCCATTCGCACAGAACTAAGTGTTCTTAACAACTATCTGATAGTGTTAACTTGGTTAAGTTTGTAATGATACATAGAATAAGATCCCAGCGCCCCCAGACCTACGTCATTTTACCAAAGCTAATATTTTGACAATAAATAGTGTAACATGTAGTTAAGAATGTATGCATATTTCCTAGCTTAAAAGCGGGACCCTTTTAGAGATAACAGGTACACTTGATTTAAAAAAAAACTGGTACAACTCTTGTAATCGAAAATCTTAATAGTTTAGTTGTGTGCATATGTCTGTAAATAGGGCTGGCCAGGCATGTCGAGAGGGGAGTGGAGAAGAATTGATTTACCCTGGACCTGGGTTTTTTTTAAGGAGAACAGTTTTCTTAGTGTTTTTAAACTTATTAAACCTTTCTTTTTTATTTTATTCAAATGGAATTTTAAAAAATAATTAGAAAATAACTTTTTCAAAACATTTTCAAGCCTGCCATATTATTGTTTAAAAAAAATAACATTTGTTACGGATAATTCTACTAATGGTTGTAATTAAAATACTAACGGAATAATGATAATTCTATTTTTAAAATAAGAACACAAAAATATCACTTGAGATAAAAAAAAAATGTGAAGAATGCAAACTGACCATAAAAATAAAAAATAAATGATAAAAAACAATAAAAAATAAAATAAATGAACTTCAACTACGTAATACAGAATTAACTAATATTTTGTCATTGCTCCATTAGCATCTAAAACTGCCTGAAGTCTTGCAGGCATGGACAAAATCAGATTTCTTACAAGGTCAACTTCTTGCGACAAGTTCTCCCAAGCGTCTTCAATCCCTTCCAATTCTTGGGCATTGTTTGGATGGTTATTTAATTTTTCTTATATGTTTCACCATTTTTAAAAATGAATTATTATTTGTTTGCTTATAATAATTGTATTGAAACATTCTTTATAGGATTTTGCAAACAGCAGAAAAATGAACTATCTATAAAAGAAAAACTTTGTGTAGAAATATTAATGAAATCTTTGCATTCTTTCGATAACCTGAATTCTGGTTATGCTAGCAAATTAAAATCCTAAAATGAATTTGTCTAATTTCTTATATGACAATTCTCATTCTAACACTAGCATGGCCGTAGGGGACTGTGTGGATGCTAGTGTTAGAATGAGAATTGTCAAATAAGAAATTAGACAAATTCATTTTAGGATTTTAATTTGCTAGCATAACCAGAATTCAGGTTATCGAAAGAATGCAAAGATTTCATTAATATTTCTACACAAAGTTTTTCTTTTATAGATAGTTCATTTTTCTGCTGTTTGCAAAATCCTATAAAGAATGTTTCAATACAGTTTCACCATTAGTCCCCAAACATTTTCAATTGGATTTAAATCCGGTCTTTTAGATGGCCACGGTAACAACTCTAGGTTTTTATTAAGAAACCATTGCCTGACACAATGGGTCATATGTATGGAGCAGTTTGTCTTGTTGGAAAATAAAATTATTTTAGTGAAATACCACTGACGGCAACATAATATTATCTAATATTTCAATATATTTAATGGAATGGAGATGACCACCACTGTTCCAACACACACATAACCCATTTAGGCTCATCCATGCCCAGACATTGACTGAAAACCTTCCTGACATTTGTAGATCGAAAGTATATTTTTCGTCGTATCTAGTGGAAGGAGGCCTATATATGTGAACATGTCCATCATTACAGGATTTAAAAACCTTTTCGTCAGAAAAGACAACTTGTCCCCAGAAGTTTTCATCATTGATTATATAGTTTAGTGCAAAAATAATCCTACCCTGCTTCTTTTCCTCTGAAGGTTTGTATTTTTTAGCCGCTGAACAACTCTTCAAATCGCTTTGCAGTTTTATTCTTCTGCAAGCAGTAGGTACCGAAGCAGGGAAATTTGTCTCTGAAATTGCATTTACTGCAGTCTGAAAAGGGTTTTCTCTTAGGTAATTTATAAGATTTTCATCTTCTTAATTATTGCTCTTTCTGGACCTACCGGAACCAACTTTACGGGATACCTTTGGTTGGTTTCCCATTGTTTTTTAACACTCATTATTGTGGTATTACTCACATTGTATTAAGCAGCAAGTCTTCTTATAGACCAATCATCTTCAATTTTAGAAACAATTCGAAATTTTTGAATATCTGTTAGATGTCGAACCATTTTTAAGAATGACGCCACTGATTAACGTCAAAGTGACATTTGTAAGATTATTAATATCAATCAAAGAATGACTCATTTATATAGCTAAAAGAAAATGTACCAGTCTTTTTTAAATCAAGTGTACAAAAGGTACAAAAAAACCTTACTAACCTACATTAATAATTCGAAAATACACATTTTTTAATACTTCTCAAGTCATAATTTCGTCATTAAAAAAGTTATCGATCTAATTTCTTTTGCTAAATGATTTGTTAGTATCTGGCTATAACACTGGTGCTGTTAATTGTTTTCCGTCTTGAAATTAATTACAAGTTATTAAGACGTTGTCGTTTTTATGTAGTGATATATTGTGTCATCGAGGAACAATTGTTATTTGTTCAATCAGCGAAAAAATTTCGCCAAAAATGTCATAATTATTTTTAGTGAAAAAAATGTGTCTCTAACTTTAGTGCAAAAAAAGTTATAGTAAGTTAAACCCAAACGTCTTTGCATGCTCTCTGCTTTTCTTGCCGTATCAAACGCTCAGTATTGCACATTTCTTGTAAGCAGGATAATTCAAGACCGAAAAGACCCATTATATTGAAATTTGGACAGTAAGTTAGTGTAGGCGAGAATAAAAACCCTGTTTCTTTAACAAAATTGATCAATAAACAAAAAAGTTATTAATTATTTAAATAAAGAAAATGAAAAAAAAATACGTTTTATAATTTATTATCTGTATATAGGTACCACTTTTTTTGTAGGACAGTGGTAAAATCGTGTTCCACGCTTTATACCCAAATGAAAAAAAATCAATATTAAGTAACAACTTATTACTAACAAGTAATGAGAAAAGTGTTACCGTGAAACTGACAATTTCCGAGAGCAAGAATGGAAAATTATACGATTTAATTTGTAGGACAATGTGGCCATCTAATTGTACAAACATTTACTAAACAACATTAAACAAATCAGCTGGTTAATAATAATTTTTTATGACCTCATTATTTGGACACGTTAGGAGTGGGGGACATTTCGGTCAAACCATCCATTTTGTAGGACAAACGTTTTTTCGGGTTTTTTTATCAAATTATCTCAAGATAAAAAACTAACTGCTAGGGATAAAATTTGGACAATCATCCAATTGATATGTTTTACGCCTACGCACCTTAGTAGCTACCACTATCGAGAATTTTCGCAAAGAGAAGTTGGACGTCTCATCAAAATGAAGCTACTCACGAAGATTCAGTCTGTTAGTAATTATTCATAAAAAACTGCGCTGTACTGTGGACTATTATTGATTTAAACTAAAAGTAAATGTTTTCGTATAAACTCTGTCGATACAACCAACCCTAAGTAGATAAAACATATACCAATTACTTACTTGTAAATAAAACTATAAAACACTCTACCAGCAAGTGCTCTAGTACGATCAATTTTCTCAACAGCTTGTTGTGCTATGCCCGATAATATTTTGTTCATAAGATCTTGAGTCAACACCTCAGGTAGACGTTCTGCTAACAGTAATGTTAGCACCTGCAAACCGGTAACAGATGCTTCTCTCATCCATGCCCCTATATCCCCTCTCTTGTCTTGGGTATAATCTTTCAACCCTTCCAGGAACGTGTGGTATAATTTCACAACATGGTCTTTGGTAAAATCTAAAAAAAAAGAGAACAATTAAGATTTTTATTTCTTAATGCACGTTGCTATAACCATTCATGTTATCTTTTTTTACAGTTTTACTATTTAAATTAGTATAGCGGCAAATGTTAACACAATCTGGTAGATTGCAACTTTTCCAGGGATCCAGCAATCGAGATTTCGCATATTTCTCCATTGCTATGCAACTTTTGGACATACTTTTAAAATCAGGTCTATATTGTGTAAATTGTCTGCCGAATCCATTTCCGGAGGGCGATTTGCGATATAGGCTTGGGTTCATTCCCTATGTTGAATTATATCTCTTCTTGGAGAAACACGATATTTAAAATTATTCGAATATATGAACATACCTCGTGCTATCTCGAAAATTATAAAATCTATAAGGATCAAATTTTAGACGGAGATTAAATAATGTAAGGCGATTACGACAACATGGTTGAGTTAGTATTTTGGTTATTTACTATCCAGGAGAAAATAATGAACGCGAGGGTGCTGAAATATTGTACAAAAAAATGTAGCATCGAGATACTTTTTGTATTTCTAGAAATATTATATCGATTATATGAGCGGTATTGTAGTAAAAGGTCCGAATTTAATTTCAGTGAAAGAATGTTTACAATCGGATTATTTCAGCAAAAGATATTGATTTATTTCGGAGAACTATAGGCAGCGCAGGTTGAATATGAGTCACTACCTAATCCAGCAACATCCAAAACTGTCGTGTTAACTGATTTCATATACTATATGTTCCAAGGTATCAAAGCCATAATTGTAGGATGTATGTAGATTTATATTTCCAGTAGATAAGAAATATTATTCGCCGTCGCAGATATGCCAACTGCATAATGTTAGTTAGGGATAGATACAAACATAGATTATGAAAGAGCCCGACGTATAGCCAAATTATCGCCGGAATTCGAGCTTGGAGACCAAGTTGATATTTCTGAGTGGAAGTTGATGTCCAACCTTAAGAATAAGCAAAATATACAGAATTATGTTGCTACGAAATGTTCGACGCATCTTCACATTTTGGGAAATGGTGTTACGTTAATAACCGCAGGAATGCTTATTGGTGGAACAGCAACTACTTTGTCGACTGTAACAATTACAGGAAAATGTCTACACCTCGATCAAACAACATCTCTAGTGATCAATTTAACAACTATTTTACGAATGTACCCGATACCATTATAAACCAACTACCTCCTAGCAATTCTCTCTACACAAATTATTTATTCGACCACAGCCAATCCAGCCAATTTGATTTTAATCAGGTTACCTATTTTGAAGCATCTGAGATAATTGCCAATCTCAAGGGCAAAAAAAGCAAAGACGCTTATGGCTTATCTGTTCGAATCATAAAGGGTATCACACAGTCCACTTTAATTCCTCTTACCCATTTAATTAATGAAAGTATACAAAACAATATATTCCCGGAATGCTTAAAAATCTCTAAAGTAGTACCATCTTCAAAAAATATAATGTCGATGACCCTTCAAATCACAGACCAATATCTGTAATACCATGTCTTGCCAAAATCTATGAAATGATACTAAAAAATCAGATGACATTATATCTAGAAGAAAGTAAGCTCCTCAGTCCCTATCAGTATGGTTTTCGAAACAAATTATCAACAACTCTTGCCATTGATAAACTGACACATTTATTAAATGCCAGTTTTGAAGACGGCACTTATGTATGCTCTCTTTTCCTAGATCTCACAAAGGCTTTTGACTGTGTGTCCCATGAATTTCTCATAAATAAAGTTTCTACGGCTGTACGGATGAAAGCAAATCGCTCTTACAGTCATACCTGAGTGATAGACAACAATTTGTTCTTAATAACGGCATTAAATCTAATACTTTAAAATTGCAGCATGGAGTACCTACCACAGGGGTCCGTACTGGGTCCCATACTTTTCTTAATTTATATCAATGACTTTCCTCAGTCAATTAGAGATAATGTTAGTGTCCTATTATTTGCAGATAGAAATTTGACAATGTCAAATGATACCTACCATCGAAGTACCGCATATCGAGTTAAGCGCACAGAACTGGTTTATCTCGAATAAGCTAAGTTTAAATGTGACTAAAACAGAAACAATGATATTTGATTTGCGCAATTTGGAAGAGGTTAATAATCCTGAGTCTGTTAAATTCCTAGGAGTTTACTTAGACCCCAAGTTATCTTGGGAAAGTCACACTAACTACGTCTGTAAAAAAATTTCCATATATATTTATCTGTTGCGAAACCTTATTGACAAAGTCTCACTGAATACTCTAACCACGTCTTATCATAGTCTCATCCACTCTACTTTATCATATGCCATACTAGTCTGGGGACATGCCCCATTTTGTGCTGATGTATTTTCTGCTCAGCGAAAGGCAATACGAGTCATTTCTGGACTAAAATTTAGAGACAACTGCAAACAATACTTTATTTGCTTGATTATTATGACTGTGTCTTGACCTACATTTACCAATGTCTTAGTTATATAAAGAAAAATGTAGAATCATTCGAAACTAGAAGCCACATACATTCTTATAAAGCCAGAAACAACGATAAACTCAACATAAATTTCCATAGATTAAGTAAAACCATTGATGGCACGGGATACTTGGGTTTTCAATTTTATAATGCTCTACCACCAGAGATAAAATTGTTGAATGAAACTCAGTTTAAAAAAAGAATAAAAAAATATTTGCTCAATAATACTTTTTATTGTACTAACGAATTTTTACATAGCAACTTTTCCTCTATCGCAAACTAATGTGTGAATCTCGTGCAGCATTCTAGAAGCTAGTGATAAATTACCATACCATACCTCCTATTTATTTTATATTAATAGTTTCTTTTATATCTAGTTTGTCTTTCATGTGCTCTTAGTCTTTTACTTACTCGTGTGTAAACACTTTTGTGTATTTTGACACCAATAAAGTATTGTAATGTATTGCTGACTTTTTTACAATTTCAAATGGTGTCCTCAACAAGCGGATGTGTGACAATTTATGGAGCATCTTCTTACTTTTTCAATTGCTTGTACGGTCGTTCCAATTTTGAAGGTAGTTTAGATAATTCGCGATCGCATTTATTTAAAAACTGCAAAATGAATCTGAGGACATTGCCACCCACTCAAGATGCCTTCATTCAGCATGTAAAGCGAAGTGCCTACACACTGTTTGTGTGGAAACATGCTAGTAATTCATCCTACATTCACGAATATGATTGGAATCATAATCATGAAACATCCAAAACCGGACCAAATAAATGTGACAAAGTGTAAAAATAATATGTGTAGTAATAGGTGTTGTAATAGGCTAGGAGTTGAATGCATAATAAGCGGCTTTTAATCCATGTTCGTTCATATCTATCCCCAACTAATATTATGCAGTTGGCATATTTATAACTGTGGATAATATTTCTTATACACTGAAAATACAAGTTATCAGACATCTTGCAATTATGGTTTTCATATTTCTGGACATAGTATATGATATCAATTAATATACAGTTTTGAATGTTGCTGGATTTGAAGGACTCATATTCAACCAGCGTTGCCTATAGGTCTCCAAAATAAATTGATATCTTTCGTTAGAATCATCCAATTGTAAAAATTCTTTCACTGAAATTAAATTTGGACTTTTTACTACAATACCGATCATACAATCGATATCATTTCTAGGAACAGAAAAATACCTAGATGCTAGGCTAGCTCTACAATATTTCAGCACCCTCGAAGTTTCTTTCTTGGAGCCAAAAACTAATTCAAAGTTGCCATCGTAATCGCCATACATTATTTAACCTCCGTCTAAAATTTGACCATTATAGCTTTTACAGTTTTTGAGCTAGCACGAGTTATATTTGAAAAATTTTCATATTTCGCCAAGAAGAGGTATAAATTAACGTAGGGGATGAACACAAGCCTATATCACAAATCGCCCTCTGGATTCAGCAGACAATAGACTTATAATATTAAAAGTATGTCTAAGAGATGCAAAGGACGGAAGTAAACGGTCTCTGAATTCCCTACTATTCCCTGTCTCAATTACTCAGACAAATATAGATCTCCTTGACTTAAGAGGGTCATTATGATGACCTAGAAGGAAATTATAAACATTTTCACATGACTGACCTGATGACAACTGATACAAATCAAATTATTTATGGCATTAATTCTTTCAGGATAAAGCTGCAAAATGCCAAACATAGGTTGTTTAGAAAATTGTTTCATTACATAGTGTTTCTATAAATAGAATTGTGTACTGTGAATTTTCAAAATTATTTAAAACCTTTGTACATTACCATTTCCAATTTCTGCTGCCATTGTCATCGCAACTGAGGTTAGAGCTTTAACGGAATCTCTTCTGCTTTCGGCCCATTTCAGGGTTACTGGAGTAATAAGCGTCGATTCGATCAAAGAGATAATTATGTAATCCAAATTAGGCTGCAAGATAAATTTCGGTAGGGCACCAAGAGCAAGTGCATGACCCATTCTGTGAACTTGATTGGTAACCGATAAGAGCTCGTAAACATACTTCTTAACAATCTCATTATTCGCTGCAAGTTTATTGTTTGAGGAATAGTACTCTTGTAGTAAAATTGGGAGTGCCTTTATAGCAGATGTTCGTATGTTGACAACTTCGTATGACAGGCATTCATTTAACAACTGCAACCAGTCATCTAAAAAAAAAATGGGTTAAATATAAAACGTTGGATTTTAGTGCCCGGGCCAGCAATGAAATGGACTTCATGATCATAACCCTTTTAAAACCTATTCGGGGGGGCACCTTTTGACGAGTCTACCACGAATATTCATATCGCCTTATATGGAAGCGAAGCTTTAACCCTTACACACCCCTCAAACACGTCATTTTTCAGCCTTTGGGGTTTGTGATAAGAACCCGTTTGTTTTTGATTTTAATGAGAAGATTATATATAAAAACCCCTATACGAAAGCTATTGTCCGACAAAAAAAGTGACGCGTTCGCCCAGTACGACACCCGAAACATGTCAATTTTGAGCCTTATGGTTTTGTGACTATAACCCTTACCATTTTTGGCACAAAGTTTAAAAATTGAATGTAAAACATCGTGGTAAACTTGTCCGACAAAAAAAATGACGCGTTCGCCCAGTCCGACACCCGAAACATGTCAATTTTGAGCCTTATGGTTTCGTGACTATAACCTGTCGGACAAAGGCACCACGTGATTCATTCATAGGGGTATCTACAAAATATATCATAATTAACCAGTAACATACATGTGGCAGGAAGTCCCAAAGAATTGAAGAAGGAAAAAAATTAAGAAGAACTTCACAAACTTAACATTGTATAGAAACTAAAAAACTGTTAACTATATCAACAGTTCTATGTAAATAGTAAGTATCTATGGATATTGAATATAACAAACATTCTTAGAGCTGTGTATTTGTCATACACAGCAAAAAAGATTTTTCAAAAAAAGCCTTGAAAAAGGAAACAGATTAGATTTCCGAAACGTCGGCGAAATATTTAATTTCAAGTTTTTATACTTATTTGTGTTGATTATTTATAAAAACCAACCTTTAACTGATCCTTTAACGTAAACGTCACAGGCGTCGAGGTTTTTTACCAGTAACATACTGGTTAATTGTGATATATTTTGTAGATTCCCCTAGCACCGCTTAGAAAGAAAACATACATGTGGCAGGAAGTCCCAAAGAATTGAAGAAGGAAAAAAATAAAGAAACCAATATACAGCCTTTTCTGCTTATTTTAACAAACGCGATAAATTATTATGAAAACTGAGTACATATTTAATAAATGTATTGTATTCTAGATCTGTTCGAAATTTTGTTTTAAACAATCTCTATTTCTTGTTTTTGCAATAAGTTCAATAAGACTGCATATACTTGCAAAAATCGAGAAAAGTGATGGTCTGTGACCCCCAACTATTTATACGAATATGTTCCCAACTTCGCCTGAATAGTCCTCAGATATTAGCCAAAAAAAAGGAGAAAATCTGGACAAAATTAGTAAAAACATGAATTTTTCCACAGACGTTCTTTGAGGATTCTCAAACCCAAATCCACAAAAATCACAAAAATCCTAACATGGCTACCCAAGATATTGAAGGTCAAAGTTTCATGCAAATAAAAAAAACATCTTGTGTCCTATACATCGGATGCCCATGAGGTCAATGTGACAGTTGTAGAGAATGAAATTATGCATAAGCTGTATTTTTAATTTCTATTATGTCTTGTATTCATTTGTTTACAATATGGAAAATAAAAGATCAACAAACTGCTAAGTATGAATCACAAGTCGTGTTATTTAAGAAAATGTTAAATGTTTAAATCGATTTCTAGCAATGTTATGATGCCAAAACTGCTGGGGATTAATTTTTACTGTAAAAGTGTCGAAGATACCCCAAAAATCACAACTCGCCATCAGAATGAATATTAAAGAAAATTTGAGAATTCATAAAAAATAATACATTTTTAAATATTAATTTCAAAGGATTAGAATGAATACACATTTGTAGAGAATAATAGGAAATATCGATAAAGATATATTTTGTAGTCAAATTTAAATGTAAAGAGCCTGCAAACTAAATTTTAAGTCTTAATATTTCTGACTGTCAAACATGGATCGGAAATTTGATTGAAATGCCAACAGAAAATATTGCCGAGACTGCTTATGACCTAATAGTTATAAATTTGTATGTGAAACTGTCAAACAGACGGAAGACAGATTTAAATTTCTCTGAAGTCGTCTTATATTTTAGATTAGAACATTGAGTCTTAATAACCACATAGTAGTAATGATCGACTGGCCAATGGCTTGTTCACACTGTTCACGTGATTGTCATTTACCATGCTTTAAACTACCTCTCAGTCTTATTTTTAAACTGCCCTTCTATATTTGGGGAGGCTCATCATATGCCCCAAAAATGTTAAAACTCCAAGAAAGGGCAATCGGGATAATAGCTACCTCCAATTATAGGGACACATGTAAACCAATTTTTAAAAAACTAGGAATACTTACATGCACTAATCAGTATATATAAGAATTTAGAATATATTAAGTATGCTCAAAACCACCTACATGGTCATCAATTTCAATCTAGCTACAACACCAGACACCAACAAATGATTGCTCCACATTTTCGCTTAACAAAGAACATGAATTCATATAGATATCTATCAATAAACTTGTACAATCATCTACCAAATGATTGGAGAAAATTGAAATCCATCAAATTTGAAAAAAGGTCAATAGTTATCTGAAAGAGGTTTTCTATACTGTTCAGGAATTCTATGATTATTTTGTCTTCCAGTCTGTTTGAATATTACTATTTTCTTTGTAAATATAATTTTAATTGTACATGATTACCAAATTTTTTGTTCCAATCTTTTATAATATGTATTATTCCTGTACTTTAATTGCACTTTTTTATTTATACTGTATTTTATGTTTTTAAAATCGACGAGTGTATATATAATTACCTCACATGAAAAATCTATCTATCTATCTATCTATAGGTCGTTGAAAGTTCATATTTATGCCAATCTCTTGTAATTCATATTTAAATAAGAGACGTTCACTTTCGTACTTTTACTAAAAGACTAACATTGACATTTGATGGCGCAAAAATTGCGTCATATTTTTATTCATAAATCGTATCGAGGTCTAATGAACCTCTGTTACGACTATTACTTTTTGGAGTGTATTATTTATGTTTATGGCTCGTATTGAGATCATATTTATTAATGATATATCTTCTGTTACTATTATCAATTTTTGGATGCTCTATTTTCATTTATGGGTCATATGGAAGTTGTATTCAAAATCGATATAACCTACTTTATGACTCCTTTCAATCTCAGGTCCTATCTCATGTCAAGGTCCTATTAAAGTCTTATTATGTTTTCTAATGATTTTAGTATAACTATCTTCCTACAAGGTCATCATGAGGTCACATTATTTTTTTAACGACCTTTATACAACTATATTCCTTAAGTCGTGTTAAGCGTTGTATTGTAGATGATATCAACTTTTTTACAACGTTATAACGACCTCTTAAAGACCATTCACTTTTAGCGTTTAATTAGTCGTCTTATGCATACCATATAACCTTCATGAGACATGGAATTTTGATAATCATGAGTATAACCTTACAACGACCTTCATACGATCTACAGTCGTTAAAATTATTTCAAAAACTATTTTATGACCATTGTACAACTAATTGGGCATGTAGACTAAAAATTATAACTCAAAATGTTACTTGGGATGCTCTAAGGCGAAGGATTAATAACGTCTCTAGCTGTTATAAATGTGTCAGGTCATACTGGCTCCTGCACTATAATGGTATATCTGCAACTATAGCAATAAACGTCTTTTTTCTCTACTAAACTCACACACTGACCATCTTACATCCATGCTACACCAGAAAAATTGTTTGGAAATCAAACCCACTTAGTGAACAGGTCTTCTTGGCATTATCTCTTAATTCGATCAACTTGGCCAGTATTACACATGAGAAAAATAAACAAATTTTTCTTTCCTTGTAGTAAATAAAATAAAATAAAATAAAAAACTACGTACCAATGACATCCTCTTGATGAAAAGGCAATGAAGCCAATGAACAATTTTCGATAAAATCAGAACAAGCTTGTTTCATTAACTCCCCTCCTAACCCCCTAAAATATAGACGTTCTCTAAAATATGGAATTAATTTCTTGGTCTTATCTAACAGATCTTCAGTAAGTAGCGATTCAATTTTCGTGTTGCTTTCCTTGGCAATTTTTGACAGCGAATAAATAATCTCTCCTATCGCTATAACGGCTCCATGACGGCTATTTAAATCTATGGTGTTTGTTTTCTCATAGAGCACCGGCAACACCTTCTGTGCCATATATTCGGGAGCCTAAGAAAAATGGACAATTATTTTTGTTAAACATTTTGAGTTTCAAGTACAGAATATTGGCAGAATGTCTAAATAAATACATTGAATAGAAGATCAATACGACGTTTCTACGGAAAAATGAATATTGGCAGTTTGTCAGTTCAATTGCCGTAAAACTCTATAAGCAGTTTTATTGCGTAACAACACGTGAACAACTCGGAAAATCAAAACAATGCATTTTTAATTGCACTTATTCAATAGAAAAAGATTGTCTGCTTAACTAAATAACCTTAACTTAATTAATTTTTAAACAAATTAAATAAAAAAGATGAAACAAGTAAATATATTATTAAATGTATTAATTGCCATAAATACTGTATAGTATCAGTGCTAGATGGTGCTACTAGAACCTTGGATACATAATGTCTATGAGTGGAACAATGATGATTGTGGAAGCATGTGTGAGAAATCTTTGCAGTACACTTCTTAACAACTTAGGAAAGTCTAATTTAGTTCAATACCTATATAGTTCCAATTGTTTCTCATTACATTTAAAATGTGGCGATCTCGCAGACATTTAAATTTTTGCAGCTAAAATTGTTATATACATCTTCATGGCATAAATAGAATTGAAAAAAAAATCGGTTAGTAAACACAAGAACATGTCAAGAAAGAATCTGGAAGCTAAAACTTAATATTAAAGATTTGTTTTATGTAGATATTTAATTATTTTAGATGTGAAACATTATTCTCAAATATCACTTGTACTTTTAAATTTAATCGATAAATTTTTTTTAAGCTAAGCTCAAATATTACTCATTTTTTTGCCAGCACACGCTGAAGGCTCCAAAGTTAAAGGCGATTTGGTACTGAGATTTGCTAATAAAAAGCTGTTATTATTATTACCTTAGGAGTGAGGTTATGCAGTGCTTTGGCTGTTAATTCTCTTATACCAGAATCCCAATGGTCCACTTTTCTTGTAAGCAAATGGTCAATTAATGGCAATGTATACTCTTCGAATTGGGCAATATAAACGCTAACGTTCAAATATGCATTGGTTCTGACACTAACAGAAAAAAAATCTGCTGTTGTAAGTATGTCAATTCCATGTGGGAATGTTCCTTGTCTACCTACATTTTCTTGGAATGCTGCTGAAGCTGCTCTTCTGCAATTTATCTAAACCAAACCAAACATAAACGAATGATAATTTTTTATTAACCTTTTGAGGACAGGACTGGCCACAAAAGTGGACAGGAATAGATACTTATGTAATTGCTTATCAAGCAACCTAATTTTATGTTTATGGGCGCCCCTTGAATCCCAATATGGCTATATGGCTATAGCCAAAAAATGGCTACAGCAAAAAATTCTACCATTTTTCAGCTTGATCTGAAATTCTGATTTAGCGGGTTAAAAAACATGAGAAAACATTACCCTCAGGACCATTATATTATTTACACTAAAATCGCATAATTAATATCACTAAAAAAAAGCCGAAAAAAAGCCAAAAAATGGTCACATCAAAAAATCGTACCACTTTTCAGCTTTGGGACCTTAAAATTAGAACTATACCTGGCACCTGGACTAAAGTAATGATCTCATGTTTTTTCTAATTTTTATAGTAGTAGCTGTCATTTATTTGTCCTAACTTTTGCACTGCTTCCCGGCTGAATTTTCAACATCTGTCTTTGTAATCAGCGGCATCAAAATACCCCAAAAATCCTTTTATTATATATTAATTTTTAATCTAATTTTGTATAAACAGGGAGACGAGCTTTGTTGAAACGGATAAACATTAAGTTAAGCAACAAGCTACACTTATCACACCAACCTAGTTTTCAAATAGTCCCACCTTGTATCTATCAGTTTCAATTACTTACTTCTTTATCAAAACACGTTACAATCAACAGAGTACTGGCAATACTTAGGACATAAGGTGCTAAGACGTGAGGGTCATACGCCCTAGCAAAAGACCAGCAGACGTAGCAAGCTGCATCCCGAATATGTGAGCCTACTGACGAATAACCTCTAGGTTCATCATATACCAATGCTTTGGTTACTACTGGCACAACTTGGGGCAATCTTTCTGGAAGTAATAAACCTCTTCTTCCTAAAAATGAGCAAGACACATTGATTTATTGTTTATAGCAGAGCTGGGTAGGATTCGAATCCTTTTTGAGTATTTGAAACATATACATGTTAACTATATACTATGAGTTTCGTTCGTAACTTGATGACAAGGAAAGCCTGTCTCTCTATCCTTCAAGAGTACTCTGGGTATGGTACGCATGCCTTAGTGATGCGAGATTGTGACAGTTCAACTGAATATAGAAGGTAAATGGTCACAATCTAATAGGAGAAAATGGCCACTGGCTTGTTACATATAGCGCACTTCCTTACTCCTTCATCAGACCATGTCATCAGAGCATGTGCGTTGGGTCCTAAGTTCCCCGCTGATAGAAAACTATCTCCTTCTCTAGCCTCAATTACGTACATAGTGGCTTATAGTGTGTTACCAGTATATAGTTAATTGGTATATGATTTAAAAGCAGTATGCGAATACTTTCATTTAAAAGGATTCGTGATCCAGATTCGTAAGGCAAATGAAAAAGGATTCGTATTCGAATTTTATTTATTAATAATATATGCACGTATAATGTAATAATTGTATTGTTTTATTCATAATTTTGACATATGTAAATACTTCTAAATGTATATTAATATGAATAAACGTAATGTATTGTTAGGAAAAAAAAATATGTAGAAATAATGGCAAATGTTGGGTAAAAAATACATACCTAGCTCAGCTAAGGCTAAGCAACCACCATGCCATGCGCCATCTGATTCTCTGGGACTAAATAACTCCAATACTGAACCCACCACTTCATCCGCTAAATCTTTTGGTAATCGACCCGTTACTCTGCCAACACCTTTCGCAGCGCTCCATCTGAGATAATTATAAATTGGGTAGGTATTAAAGAACATAAAACAATTAAAGATACATTCTAATATAGACCGTACCAAACTTATAGCAGTTTAAGTCGTAAAACAGAGAAGCGCTTGATCTAATAAAGACATTACGGTCCTCTGCTCGACAAGAACTTACAATAGTAGAATTTTTCCACCAAGGCTACAAATAATTGGAGACACATAAGTGAATTCTCTTGCTGATTAAATTCGATTGGCTGAAGTCTTAATGAATACTTCTTGTTAGTTAAATCTTATGTACACTTGCTTGATAACAAAATAGTACATTATTAATATGATTATCTAAATTGCCGGCTACTGTGAAAATAAAACATGAGTAAAATTGGACACCGGAACTTTTGGGGTTAATGGTATATATACCTCTGACCATGGATGCTCATTAAATAATTAAATGGAGAGAAATCACAGAAAATTTCTTCAGGGTGGTGAACTATCAAAAATTAGAAACAATTGAGAGAGGTTTGGTTTAAAAAACTAAATTACATTGTGACTTTTATATAGCAAAACTCATTTGTTGTTTCAAAAATCATAAATCAAAGTCGAAATAAACAAATATTATAGAAAACATTTACTTATTTGTGGATAAGTATCTGAAGAATCTGGACACTAAATGGTACTAATAAGTTGTACACAAAATATAAACAAGCTTTATAGTAAAATACCAAACCGGGATCAGACCAGTAGACCAAAAATCTGACTGTAGTGTAAACTTGCCTCGTGTTTTGACCAATATAAAGCTGGAAAATAGCTGTACAGAAACCATACGCCTGTCATGAGCATTTTGTTAGGCTTGGCATATTGACGGTACCATGTGTTTATATACTCGAATGCCTTGTTTACACCAAGCAAAACATAGATAGCTATAAAACACACAGTGATACTCACAATTACCATACAAGAAATAAAGAAAAATTAAAACAAAGCTTTCTACGGCTCACAAGGGCAAGAAATGGTACTGGATACTACTGCATTAAATTCTTTAATATCCTTCCAACAAATATAAAAGACTTAGACATAAATCAGTTCAAATTTAAAATTAAGTCATATTTAAAGAAAAAAGCCTTTTATAATTTTGAGGAATATCTCGCAAACAATTTCTCCGACATGTAGATAAGAGGGGTGGGAACCTAGGACATTTTCGTCTGCCATCCATCACGCACTTCTTCTTTTGGTCTATACTCTACATACCATGTTTTTCTTTGTTATACTATATGTTATATACACATTTAATTGTACCAGTTTGTTCTCTATTTATAATCAATGTCATGTGCTCTGTTCTCTTCCTTGCTAAATGTTTTTATATTTTATATTTGTATTAATTAAACACTAACCATTGATAATTATCAAATTTATTTGACGTGTGGAAATACTATTTGTATACTTAACACCAATAAACCATTATTATTATTATTATCATATTGAAACATTACTTGAATTTTGTTCTTTTTAGAGCAAAGAATATATGGTTTGATATAACACATCTCATTAAAAATTATAAAAGCAATAATGAACTTTTTCTTCACCTCACTATGCTATCAGCACTTCTTAAGCCATGTATTAACTGATCTATAACCTCTTCCACTTCATCTGGAACTTCTAAGTCATCTTCGTTTGTTTCCTCATCCTCACCATTATTACTACTAGATGTATTAGGAACTGACCCATCTCCTGCACTCAAATTAGCAGCAAGTGATCGATTACCTCTCTTATATCGCCATGATGCCACTCTAGGAGGCAAAAATGTGAGACCTACAAATTAAGATTATTTCACCATGGCCATACGAAATATATAAAAACGTGTTATGTACTAAAGCGATTAGAGAAAATATTCCTTACACAAAAGATGTAAAAACATCTTTTATTAACAGCGAAATGTTGGACAAGGAACTACCGGCACCCTTGTCATATAAATCCCATGTGTCCTTCAGAGGTAAGGTACATTATCCCTACATATTGGGGGCAAGGTACGGTCACCGGTTTGGTCTCCAGACACTCGATCAGCTGGTTGGGTCTGGCGCTTGGACAGGCGACCAAGTGGCTCGTCGTAATCTCATCCATACACTGAGCCATTGTGAAGGCCTAACTGGACTGAGATTCCAATATTTGGCGAGGAAGAGCCAAAGGCTTGATAGCTACATACCAAGGGGCCCTTATCAACCCATAAAATCTAGTACACAGGACAATGCTGGAGAAGGAGCTCTAAAGGAACAGCAGTGCCACAATAGATCCACAGAGGTCGTGGTGGTAAAGGCCAATCAGCCAGCTCCTCCTACCTAATCTAATCCCCACATATTTGTTAACAAAATGAATATAAAGGGCAAATTTTAACAAATGTGAGAAATTTAACCATTTCATTACAAGCGACCTCATTCGACGCCATCACTCAGGAACGGATTGTTTTACCGCTTGTAATCATATTTGTGAGCATTTTTATACTTATTGTTTTTTTTTTATATAGTATTAACTTGCTATTTTCATCTTATAAGGAATAGAAAACATATGTACCTATTTGTAGCGCACTTCTTTTGGCTGTTGATGGATGGAGTGTAGGAAAATTTCTGTCTGTTAAACGTAATTCAGCATTTTCATCCAGTACTCTTCTACCTACCATTGTGTGGAGTATGATATTTCGCAATTATTTCTTCAGTCAGCAATAATTTTGGATGATAAATCCAAAATTATTGAGTTCTGCTGGTTCCATTTCATTTGTTCATTATATATATTGTTTATTTATTTGCAAGTATATATAGTTGTGGAATTATTACTAGGTATTATTATTATTATTATATTCGTCTACAGTAACCGAAACCTTTTTATTTTGTACATGAGAATATATTTGTCTGGAATAGTCTACCACACAGCGAACATATTCAGCAAGAGTAGGGAAAGGGTAAATTTTTTTTCTAAAGATGTCAACAAAATGTGAGAATTTGTAAATTTTTAGTTTGATGAGATCTCTACGTTCTTATACATATAAAGATGGCCAGTTGTTATTTTGAAATAGAAGAAGCGTTATCTGCATAGGACATTCATTTACAGTTTGGGTATAAAAGACTTAAAACATCTATGTTTATAAGAAACAGGATAGGTCCCAATACTGTGCCATGTAGATAACACTCATCTTGATAGTATTTTTATGACTGACTGTGTCTTTAAATTTTACATGTTGATTTCTGTTATTGAGTTAACTGCTGAATAATTTCAACACAGTTCAGTGAATTCCCATTTGCTCAAGTTTCCCAATTAAAAATTTGTGAAGGACCTTATTGAATGCCTTAGCTGGATCGAAGAATACAGCCATCCATTTTTATTGGCATCGAAATTTTGATTTATGTTATTTATTAGATCAAATGCACCACACTCAGTGGGTAGATTTTCTCTAAAACCAATTTTAAAATATTTGCAAAATTGCTTTCTCTTCCTTTGATTGCTGGCCTTACAGTCAAAGCGCTTTAGCAATTAAAATTGTTAACAAGTAAAATTCATATTACAAGTGTTTTCCAAAAAGTAGCCGAGAAATATTTTGTTACTTTTGTATATACAAATATATTGAGAAAAAATTAATAGAGAGGATGGAGACAATAACTTTTTATTTTAAACTTTTTTTTATAGGATTAATAAGTAGTTTTGAGCAAATCACATAAATTCTGAACAATGAACTAATGCGCTTGGCATTTATTGGAGAAAATAACTTATAAAGTGTGCACTTTATTAGGTTTTATCAATGACTATGAGCTATATTAGAACTATGTCTTACCAATTCTCTGCACAATTTTATATACCAACTTCTGAATATTTGAACCAGAATTATTTTTAAATTCATCGTTAACAATCCATTCTAACAGACTTCTTGTATATGGTAATAAATCTTCCCTTTTACCATGCTTCAATATTGCGGCAACACATGCTAAAGTTCCATATTTAACAAAAACATTACTGTCTTTAGACAAACTTATGTCCATAACCCAATCGAAAAATTGTGACAAATGTTTTTCTTTTACATCATTCCTAAAATTAGTAATCCCCTAATTTTCTTCATATTTTGCAAAAAGTTATTTTTACCTAGTTATAAATTTTGATCCCAAATATGCAGCAGCATCTCTACATTTATCTGGTACGACAGCATAAATTTTAATAACGTCCAATATACGAGTCATTACAGTCTTTCGTTCAGTCTCTATTTCATCAAACCCATCAAATCGAGACATATGAAATGGTATCATAACGATAATCGACAACCAAAGCAGCAAAATATACCTTGTTGTCCATGTATCTGGTTCATCTGGATTTTGAGATTCAAGAAGTTGTAATACTGGTTCAAAATCTGCAACCTAAAAGCCTTATTAGAACAACTTATATTCTTTAATTATGAGTATTCAGCATACCTCATGCGGTAAATGTCTAACGATCACTTTGTATCCTCTTACGTTTACCACTACAAACATGTACTGGAAAGCCAAGTGTTTTAATTTCATGCTGTTGGAATTATCTCTTACAATATCAACCAATTTTTGCAGTAATTCATCAATATGTGAATCAATTAAATGTGGTTGCTCGATATATTGACTAAGAATGAATGAAAATCTTTCATGTGCTTTTTCTACCAGGGATATCTCTGAATTTTCAATGGTTTTGAGGTTACCTATCATTTTGAATATATCTTCATGCTCAGAAAAATGTTCCAAAGCACATCCCAACCCAAAAGGTTCCTCTTCTTTTTGATTTTCATTGTTCAAATGATTTAGACTCGCAGACATGTCTGATAAATATTTTTATTTTGACGTTAGCTTTTCACACAATGTCAAAATTTTGACAATCCGTAAACACATGTGTGGGACCAAGGATGACAATCACAAGGAGTGCTCAATAGTTCGTAAGCGAATCAAAACACAGCGAGCGAGGTGACGTCAAAATAGACACTTTTAAATATGCATCTCCATATTTTGTAAAGGAATAAGAAAACTATGGAACGCCGGTTTAATACTTATTCACTATTTATCACATATATGCTTTGAATTAGAGATATCTTGAAATTCACTTACAAATATCTCCATTTCTTTTCGTCTTTAAAGCTAGGCGCAAAACTTATAGCAATAATAGAAGTAAAGTGAACTTCATATTTCTAAGTCAAATAAAAAATTCCCGACAAAGGAGTGAACACGGCGCAAGACACCCAAAAAAAGCCATAAAACTCGGCCATAAAAGTGTCATAGCCGACGTAATTTATTGCGGCTCAAGACCGTACTTAAAATTATTGTGCCGTGAGTTACAATCTAATTAATTTAATGTATGGTTGGTAAATAAATAGCTATTTGTTACAGTGACAACGATAAATTAAAAAAAATATTCTGTTTTGCTTGTGTTAAGATAGGAATAATATTTTATATATATTGGTGGAGCATTGATGAATTTTATTAGTCTAAATTAAAATTATACCAAATATTCTTTTGTTGCTCAGTTTCGCCATTAATAATTTAATATACCTAGCGAATTATTATTGCCCAGCAAGGACCACGAGGAGGTACGAGCAATTCCTTGCCAAAAAATGTGGGTTCATAGTTATAAGGTTATCGATATTATTAAAATAGGTCAAAAAAATAAAGTAAATTTTTAAATTCATTAAATAATAAAGAAAATATTGAATTTATGTCAATAACCCGTAATCTAATTAACCCAGATTAAATAAATAAATAAAATTCTAGAAAACAAACAAATAATTGACATAAATAAATTCAATTCTGGACGGCAAATAAATAACTATAAAATAAATAAATTCAGTTCTGAAAAAGAAACAAATAAATAATTATCAAATAAAATATGTATATATATAATACAATAAATAAAAATCAAGTTATATTGCATTTGCGCGTATGTTTTTACATACGCGCAAATGCAATATAACTTGATTTTTATTTATTGTATTATATGTATACATATTTTATTTGATAATTATTTATTTGTTTCTTTTTCAGAACTGAATTTATTTATGAAATGAAAATGAAAATGAAACGATACATTCGCAATGTACACTAACACTAAATCAAATCACATATAACATTTTATTTAAAACTCCAATCACTACACTCACTCAACATTTCACAACCACTTTCTAAATCGGTATCATCGTCGGTATCTGAATCTACAGATATTATTAAACGGTCTGCTTGATTAGGGCTGATGCTTTTTTCTAACTTAATAAATTCATCTTCAATTTTAATGACATGCTGAATACACTTTTTCCAATTACTTGGTGTTATTTCTCCCAATTTAGCTTTAATAAGGTCCACTACTTTGGCATCAAATTTGGGGAAGGTGTTATTTTTGCGAATACTTCTTTTCAGCTGACTCCATATTAGTTCTATCGGGTTAAAGATGCAAAAATATGGGGGTAACCGTAAAACTGTATATCCTTGAGCTTTAGCCATGCTATCAACCACATATTGTTTTGGGAAGTTTTGCTTCTTAACAATTTCCAAAAGATCTTTCTTCCTAAAATTTTCTTCAAATTCCAAATTATGTTTACGGAGAAATTCTTGAATATCTTTTTTCTTTGTTCCCGTATTTGGTGTTTTCTCAATTTGTCGCGAATGATACGAAGCATTGTCTAAAACAATTACGCTGTTTTCTTCTATATTTGGCAGCAATGAAGTCTGAAACCATGCTTCAAAAAAATCCGCAGTCATGTTTTGGTGATAGTCAACGTTTGATTCTTCCATTTTTTTTTCGCTTAATTTGAGACCATTATGCACCCATCCATTTTCTGATCCACAATGTACAATTATTACTAATCTGGTTCCTTTATATGCAGGCATATCAACTTTACATTTCTTTGAAATATCTATCCAGCCTTTTTTCACTGTATTATGGGTGTCATACCAAGTTTCATCTAAATAATAAATAGGTCGTTGTTCATTTCGAAATTTTTTTATATTTTCCAAATATTCATTACGCCACTGCACAATTCTGAAGCTTTCCATAATACCTGCCCTTTTATTAATAATGTTGAATCTAAATCCTATCTTTATTATCCAGCGCCGAAGTGTTGCTTGACTAACTGACACTGCACCATTTGTTTTCAGTTCCATATGTATTGATTCCACCGTTGGTACCTCATTTTCCATATACTTGCTATAAATTAAATCTCTTAATAATTTCACCATAGACGAATCTAATGCTCGTGCTGCTCCTTTATCCGATCTAACTTTTCGATTAGGTACCACATTCTTAATTATTCCATAGATAGACCGTTCTGAAATTTCTGGTAAGTAGGCCGTTTTTTCCACGGCTCCTTTTTCACCTTCACTTTCTTTTATATTTTTATAAACGTTTAAAACTACTTTTTTAGCATGTTCGCATAAATATTGTCTAGAACTTTTCTCTGTAATTTGCGAGCCATTACCATTTCCCATATCTTTGTTATATCTGCTGAGTAAAAGAATTCAATTTTTTTGTTAGAATATGTTATAATACGTCGAGATTTTAGACTTGAAAAAAAATTCGGTCAGTCGGTCGGTCTGTCTGTGTACCTTTCTTTGTGCACACGTTTTCTCGGTAACGGTTCAAGACATTGCCTTGAAATTTTGTACACATATGTACCATGACGAGATCTGGAACTAGATTATATTTTCCGCTAATTCTGGTGAAGGGTTGGGGATCAAATAGGGGTAAATAAGGGAAAATAAGTAAAGCAAGCTCTGGTAAGAGTACCGATTTGGCGTATATATACTAGAAGCCAAGACCACGGATTTCTTATAATACTTTCTAAAAGCTTTTATTTGACTTACTTTACATGTTAATTAGTATGCTTGGGTCAAATCTTGCAATCAAAATATATCATGGAAGGTAGTGTTTAATAGAGGATTCGGCGGTGCATGGAGAGATTAGGCGGTGCTCGATTACAGATTCGGCCGCGACCTAATTTGGATTACACAGTGCCCGAAAGTTACCTTGCTATTCGGCAGCGCTCGAACATGGATTCGGCAGAGCCGACATATGGATTTGGCTGCATCCGGAAATTGCCTTTTTATTCGGCAGCGTCCGGAAGCCACCTTGGTGTTCGGCAGTGCCCGAATATGGATTATGCAGCGGCCTAATACGGATTCGGCAGCGTTCTATAACGGCCGGAAATTGCCTTACTATTCGGCAGCGCCCAGAGGTTACCTTGTTATTCTGCAGCGTCCAAATAAGGATTCGACAGCGCCCGGTAATGAATTCGGCCCCGCCCAGATATGGATTCGGCACCGTCCTCATATGGATTCGGAAACGCCCGGAAAATGCCTTGGTATTCGACAGCGCCCGGAAGTTCTGGAGGCTCGGCTGTCTTCGGCAATGTCCTTTTATTATAATTCTATGATCAATTATTTTCACATATTAGAGTGTAAATATAGTCAAGAGCAGGGCCGGATTTTGGAATTTTTCGCCCGTAGGCAGATTTGAATCTGACGCCCCTTTTCAGACAAAACCTAAGTGTTTATGTGTGTATTTTTCATTATAAATCATAAAATGGATAATAATTATTATTTTGTGTTATTCTTTAAAAGTCATAAAATCTTTTGGCGGCATGCCGCTCTAAAGAATTTACCACTCTAGGCAGCTGCGTACATTGCATATTGGGAAATCCGGCACTGGTCAAGTCACTTTAATGGAAAATCTGGAAGTGAAAGTAGCGATTCCATAGGTAGCGTTTTTTTACTTCCACATCCACGTAGTGGATCGTAAAAAAAATTTCAAACATTTTTCTTGTTGAAATGGGTTTAGAATGTCATAAAACGTCAAGATTTTAAATTTGAGGGGAAAAAAAAGTTCTGTGTGTAACTTTTTTTTGTGCGGACGTTTTTCTCTGGAACGATTTAACACATATTGACTTGAAATTCTGTATACGTATGTATTATAACGAGATCTGGAACTGGGTTGTCTTTTGGACTTATTGGGTGAGGGGTTGGGGGGTAAATAGGGGAAAATAAGTAAAGCAAGCAGGTAAGAGTACAAACATTTGGGATTTAGTGTATCTACTAGAAGCCAAGACCTCAGATTTCTTTATAATATTTTCCATCCCCCTCACCAACTCCACATCATTATTAAAGGGGTTGATAGAATAAAATTGAGATATTTACTTGAAATTTGGTACAAGTATATTATATTATAAAGACGTGTGGAACTAGATTATATTTTGAAACGATTCTATTGAGCGGCTGGGGGTTAAACAGGGGTAAATGGGGGAAAATAAGTAAAGCAAGCTGGTAACAAGAGTATAGAAACTTGAGAATTGATGTACTAGAAGCCAAGGCCTCAGATTTTGTATTTTTCGTTGCTATCAGTGTTGGTAAAAATAAATTTATATTCTATAAAATAACTCATATGATGACAGCGTCGCATGGGGTAGGGAAATCGGCATGGGGAAATATACCCCAACTCGGCCCCGTTTGGTTACAATAGCAAAAATATTTTTTCTCAATATGCTTCATTGAAAATATGAAAACTTGTCCATT
The DNA here is from genome assembly GCA_963583905.1 of Stenurella melanura. Classification (NCBI taxonomy): domain Eukaryota; kingdom Metazoa; phylum Arthropoda; class Insecta; order Coleoptera; family Cerambycidae; genus Stenurella; species Stenurella melanura. The sequence continues at coordinate 111,947,695 of OY757313.1, forward strand.
TTTTTAAAACATAGGATACGGACCAGCCCCAAATTACAATGCAGCTTTCGACAATTCTCTCCTCAATATAACAGCTGCTAATTTCTTTCAAAGTAAGCAAAAGTTATTATGCAATATCTGATGAAGATGTTTAAGATATTGCACGGGATAACAAGAGTAATTTTATTCAAATTTCAGGTTTTATACCATCTGATGTAATAATGAACAAGTATTGCTTTTTATTTACTTACTCTATATCAGTATCTATGGAATCATTACAAGTATTACAATGCAAAGAATATTGCTTATCATCGTGGACTGCGGTCATTTACATTTGAGGAGTACTATTAATATTATTATCGTCTATCGCAACTTGTTGTGACTCTTACGTTATGAAGGTGTGTCTTACTAGGTAGAATGAATCCACATATAAATTTCATTGTCAAGGACATATAATTTTCTATTGTTGCGAGCTAAATGACTATTAAAATTGTATTGAAAAATATATATTAAATGTTTGTTAAATTCAACGGTGAAACATACTAATGTACAGGGTGTCCCAAGGAATACCAGCTCTCAATTAATATATTAAAAAGGTTTGTTTGGTTGTCCAGTCCAGGACGTTCTGGCCTGTTTGTTATCTTTCCTATTCCGAAGTATAACAAACGCCTCAGAACAAATTACATTCAATCCAGCAAGTCTTGGACTAGACAACCAAATAAACCTAATAAGTATTGCTTATACTTATCTGCCCAAATTCCTAGTTTTAAATTTTGGCAGTATTATGGTTTTATTTTGTCTCAATATACATAAAAACTAAATATAAATATTATGTATACTTTTCGTCGAATAGTTTTTTCTATATATATCTATTCGTAGTTTTTTGAAACATGTCAATTTTCAGGCATACTTGCTATTCTTATAAAAACCAGCAAGCCATTTTCACTGGCGGTGTGTTCGTCAGTATTCTAAGCAGTATTTTTGTATTTGTGGAATTACATCGAAGGTTACATATAGTACCTACTCTTCACACGAATTTCTTTCTTAAAATGCTTTATAACTTTTATATTTACCAATCGAGTATTGTCAAAAACAATAAGGATCTCCCTCCAGCTAACACAAACTTACTGTCCAAATTTCAATACTGTTGGTCTTTTCTATCTTGAGTAATCGTGCTTACAAGAGACTTGACAGACGAACAGACAAGCAGACGACTATTTTGAAAATAGTTCAAAATTCGACAACTAGCACAATGATATAATTTTTTTTGCTTTACAAGCGATAGTTATGATTTTAAAAAGTGCCGATCAAATACAATACCCTTCGTTTTCTTATTGGCATTATTGTATCTAAAAAATGGGCATAATTGAGCAATAATTATTATTGTAATGAAACTGCAGACTTAGTACTATATGCAAACAAATTTACGTCTTTATAATATATTTGTTGGAAGATGAAACTAGTGCCATTTAATTAATTTAGGTAATATTTTAAACTGACAGCAAAAAATTCAGTATTTTATATATTCCATCTGTGTCCGAATGGATCAAGTATATTCAAAGGAGTAACTTCAGCTCATCTGGACCATCGTTGTTATTGAACAACTTGATTGCAAGGGAATAAGTTTTATTTCATTAGCCTAATGGCGTTTCTTTTTTACGTTGAATATTCCTTGTCATATACTATAGATTATTATTATTGGTTTTACCAAACTATACCTCCTATAATTGAACATATTTCCTTAGTCATCATTTACCATTCACCTCAAGCCATATTACATTATTACATAAAGTTCTTTGGCGATATCTTTGCCTGGAAACTGATTACAAAAGTAAACAATGACTTTAGATTTTCTGCCGAGTAACGTGACCTAGCAGGATTGATTTCAGTTACTGTCCTGATACTTTGGTTAACATGACTTTGCATTAATGAATTAAACCACAAAGAGCACGACTCATTATTTTTATTATTTTTTTATTCGGCGGTCAGTGTTTCTTGCGTAGCAAAAAATAGATTATTTTATTACCTATATTTTAATTACAATTGTGTGGGCCGCAGGGCATTTAGAATAGGAAGAACATACTCTCATATTACTGAAATTTTGAAAAATTAAAGTCTAAGATTCGACCAAATTTTTCAACAGACCAACATCGTTTTCTAACAAACCGATTTCTTAATCCGACCCGTATGTTTTTTAATATTTGTTTATTCATTGTTCATTTTTATTCGCTTATTGAACTGACTCAAGAAATGTATATGATATCGTTTGCAAACTGTAGGGTGTATGACACGACAGTGCAGTGGTTTCATTGTGGTATATTAAACCTACGTCTAGTGTACGGTGAGCTAAGATTGGATTTTTTTTTATTACCTGAATATTTGCAAGTTTGGCGAATGCGCCAGTGAAAATGAAAAATTTACTTTTCGATTTATACGGTAAAGATAATGTTACAAAATCTTACTGTTAGGCGTGCGGTAGACAAAAATCTAGTAACCGTAAAAAAATATTTTTCTTTTTATTCTTGAAATAGGTTTAGAACGTCGACATATTTTAAATTTGAGCAAAAAAAAATTATCTGACTGTCGGTCTGTCTGTAACTTTTTTGTCCGCTTGTTTTCTCCGGAACAGATATTGGCTTGTAATTTTGTACACGTATATATTATAACGAGATCTGGAACTGGATTGTTTTTTTAACATATCCGGGAAAGGGTTTGGGGGTGAATAGGGGTAAATAGCGGGAAGTAAGTAAAGCAAGCTGGTAAGAGAACAGAAACTTGACATTTGGTGTATGTACTAGAAGCCAAGGCCTCAAAATGTTTTATAATATTTTCCATCCCCCCCCCCCACTCCATTATCAAAGGGGTTGATAAAATAAAATTGAGATATTCACTTGGAATTTGGTATACGTATATATCATAATGACATCAGGGACTAGATTATATCTTGGGATTATTCCGTTGGAGGGTTGGGGTTAAATAGGGGTAAATATTTACCATTGAAAATGTTTAACAAATCGAAGATGTAACGGTAATACGGTGTGTAACGCTTGGAAATTCGGCTGTATTTTTGGACACGAAAGCGTTCGGTGCTGTTACATCACATACTTTTTGAAAAATCCAAATTTCATCATGAATTTGATAAATTTGATACCTGGAATCATATTCTTGCATTTTTATGTGTTGACGCTGACCAACGCCTAGCGTTGTTTTTGTAAAACTCGTGTATTTGATAAATTTTAAGATAAGATAAGATAATTCTTTATTGCTAGAAGATCATCATGGATACAGCAACGTCAAAAATACAATTTGAATTCTAGATTCAGATTTTTGCATTTTTGCGTCTCGACGCCGACCAACGCGCAGTGTCGATTTTGTAATTGATACCTAAAATTCATATTCTTGCATTTTTACGTCTCGACGCCGACCGAGACCTAGCATCGTTTTTGTTAAACTTGCGTATGTGATAAATTTTTTTACCTATCTAGATTCATGTTCTCGCATTTTTACGAAACCCATTTTTTTGTGGAATATTAATGAAAGCCTATTACAATTACTCCGAGTTATGTAACTTTTTAAATTTTTTATCCTAAGCTTAATATGTTTGAAAATTTCTAAAACTTTTCTTCATTTCTATTCCCTGTACATTTTGCATTTTGTAAATATCATGTCAGGCTTGAAAGTTAGCCAAGTTCATTTTGAGTGTCTTAACGAGGCTTGCTAAAATGCAACTTCTGTAAATTCTTTTATGGCATCTGCCTCAACTATTATTAAAATTCTATGATCAATTATTTCCGCATACTAAAGTGCGAACTAGTGATTCCTTAGGCAGCGGGTTTTTTAGGTTTCTTGGGTCATTTAAAACGAAAATTAGTTAAACAAATTACAAAAATCGCTTTTCTTGACCCGAATGATTGATTGATTTTTTTAAAATGTTTTGATCATTTTAAACAAAAAAATTCTCTTGTTGTTTTTTCGTAAAGTTGGCCGTTTCCGACTTATAAACAATTGAAAGAGCGCACGCCCAGCGAAAAATGCTTATTTAACAATTAAAAATTTAAGCTTTGGAATGACAAAATCTCCACTTACTTTTCAGGATTTTATTAATGGGTGTTCAAAGATTGTATAAGAATATTGGTGAACTCAAAAAAATAATTTTTTAATATTGTATTTCAACCTTCAAAATGACCGTTTTAGTGTTTTTTCAAACATTAAATTATTTTTAAGTCTGAAACGGCCGACTTTGCGAAATATGACAAGAGAGAGATCTTTTTTGCTTAAAATGACCCAAAGAAATTCGGGTCAATAAAAGCGATTTTTGCCATTTGTTTTGAAAATTGTATTTTAAAGAAATTGGGACCAGATTTTCGTCTGGCAAAATCTTGATCTTTATTCAGGGGCATGTCCCGAACGTGATTATTCAAAAAAATCGCTTGCGACAAATTTTTCATACGAACGCAAGGTTTTCGCCTTGTCTATATTGGGTATTTTGGAATAGCTGATATCACATTTGTATAGAAAGATGATAAACCATCTCTCCCGTACATGTCTTTAAAATGGACTAAAGACTATCAACTACGTTGTTTTATGTTGGTCGTCCTATTAATGGTAATTTGAATGCCGAGGCCGAGACTATTAATGTGCATCAGATTGTGCAAGTTATATAATTTATTTTGAATTATATCAATTTAGATTCACATGAAAATTTTAATAATTGTAATATCTCGCAAGTACTTGTAGTAAAAAAATGGAAAAAATGGTACCGACTTCAAAATAATAATAATATAATGTTTTGCAATTATCTTGCCATGTTCATCACCAATTGAAGATGCATTTGGTTTGATCTGCGGAAGAATACAAAACGGACCTTCATAAAGCAAGAAAAAGATTTCATATCGTACGGACTTCTGCTGGGGACGGCGTGTATGAAGCCGATCGTCAAAACTTCGAAACACATACCAGAACCAATTTTGATGAAACATTTTACTTCCCTCGCTTACCGAGGGAAGTATTGTATTCGTGAAAGAATAACCCTCCGAGATTTATTATTATATTTTCACGTTTCAGATCAAGTAGATTACGAAAATGAAGGTTTTTCAATTCCGTCGGATTGTTTGTGTGTTGGCGGTATATCTAAAAATCTGTTTGGCGAGAACAGTCAAATTTGGTAGGTAGTTTACGTTACTGCCAGCGAAGAAATGGGTAGAATTTCAATGAAAAATATACATTGTGAACCACCTAGAATGGAAAATATGCCAAATGCCAATAAGATTTGTCATATAGTTAACATAATTGACAAAGAAGAGGCCTATTATACTTATAATGAAAAAAATATACAGGGCGGTCATTTTAAGAAATTAATAAACTATGGTGGTATTTTTTATTTATTATTTATTTTTCTGTTGGATAACCACTCTGTATATTTCTTCAACAAAAAATTATCAGGTTTCCTTTTAATCCAGTCAAAATAGACAAAAAAAATCGGTAAAGGTATTTACACAGAACTTCCCTCGTTCATGGCAGTCTCTAAAAAAATAATAATTACGAAATGACATTGAGAATAATAATCGGAGTAGAGTTATTGCTATTATTACAAAGAAAACTTGATAAGTTTTGGTCAAAAAAATATACAGATTGCTCATCCAACAGCAAAAGTTCAATACTAAATAGCAGGTGCCACATATGGCAGGCTTGCGCAAATACCTTTACAAATGTCCACCATGACTGAATTATTTCTTGGGATGACCACCCTGTACATTTTTCAATAAAAGTATAATAGGTGCATATGCAAGATGTTACTGCCATCTGTCACATTTTCAATCCAACATTCACGTAATGGAGTGGAAGTATAGTGGTGGTTAAAAAATTTCATTTTTTTTAAATTTTTCAAAAGATTGTAAAATAATTTTCAAATTTTTTGCTTCTGAAATAGGTTTAAAATGTCAAAGTTAGAAATTTTAAATTAGAGCAAAAAGGAAAGTTTCCTTCTGTTCTATACTAGTGCTAAAAAAAGTTTAAAAATTAAAAATGATGTATTTTTAAAATAGGTTTAGAATGCTATGAAACGTGAAAATTTTAAATTTGAGCAAATAAAAAAAAATTCGATCTATTTTAGTGGTAAAAACTTTTTGAAAAATGTTAGTGAAAAAATTTTCAAAATTTTTTTTCTGAAATACCTAGGTTTAGAATGTCATTTAAATTTGAGCATTCTGGTGTTAAATTTTTTTCCAAACTGGTAACAAAATGTTGCAAATTTTTTTTTCCGAAATTTGTTTGGAATATGAAACGTGGAAATTTTAAATTTGAGCAAAAAAAATTTTTTCGTCTGTTCTATAGTAGTGATACATAAATGGATTAAAAATGTTTTAAAATTTTTTAAAAAATTCTTCAAAAACATTTTTAAATTTGTTTGAATAGTTTTAGAATGCCATGGAAACGTGGATAGTTAAAATCTGAACAAAGAAAGAAAAATTCTATCTTAGTGATAAAATTTCAAAAAACTTTTTTTTTTAATCAGGCTTAGAATGCCATGAAACGTGAAAATTTTAAATTTGAAGAAAGAAAAAAAAATTCATTTTAGTAGTAAAAATTTTTTCAAAAATATTGGTGAAAAAAATTTTCAAATTTTTTTTCCTGAAATAGGTTAAGCGTGCCATGAAACGTAGAAATTTTAAATTTGAGCAAAAAAAAATTTTTTTCAACTTTGGTAAAAAATTTTTCAAAAATGTTTGAAAAAAATTTTCAAAAAATTTTTTTTCCTGAAATAGGTTTAGCGCGTCATGAAACGTGGAAATTTTAAATTTGAGCAAAAAAAATTTTTTTCATCTTGGTAAAAATTTTTTCAAAAATGTGAAAAAAATTTTCAAAATTTTTTTTTTCCTGAAACAGGTTTAGCGCGTCATGAAACGTGGAAATTTTAAATTTGAGCAAAAAAAAATTTTTTTCACTATTTATTCCGTTTAGACGGTCCACCCTGTATATTTTTCAGTGAAAATTCTACCAGTTCTTCGCTGGCAGTAGGGTTAACTACCTACCAAATTTGACTGCTCTCCGTCAAGTAGTTTTTTAGTAAATACACCAACAGACAGACAGACAGACAGACAGACAGACAGACAGACAGACAGACAGACAGACCGACAGACAGACAGACAGACAGACAGACAGACTGACGGAATTGAAAACCTATATTTTCGGAATCTACGTGTTCTGAAACGTCAGAATCCGAAAAAATCTCGGAGGGTGATTTTTTCTCGAATACAATACTTCCCTTCGGTATGCGAGGGAAGTAAAAAGTGCGCGATACCTCATGAATGATGATCGTAGGAAAAAAAGTATTGAGACAGTCTTTGTAGATAGTTGCATGATCTACATACTTTGAATCACCTATTTTGGGAGATAACATTGATCGTTTATGAGAAATATGCGAAAAATTGATATTTGTGATCTTTGACCTTAAATAAAATTTTTAGTCGACATGGTATCGGTGGTTACTTTTGACATTTCATTTGTAATAGTGTATTCATAGTGTATTCAAGGTCTGTACTAATTTTCAGCTGATGCGAATTGTTACAAAGTTGATTGTCTATTTTGACTGGAGTATTTATAACAATAGTGATTAATATTTTTTCTTTTAGAGTATACCTTTACCTATTTTTTAAAAATGTCCCTTATTTAGCGTGATTTGATAAGAAATATTCCGGCTATAGAACTCAAGTATTTATGTTAACAATTGCAAAACAATGTACATAAACATTTTTTATTACTTCAAAATATTTATTTCGATTCTATCTAGATTTCTTAAGTCTGTTTTCATTGTCTCCAAGAAAATTGCTGATTTTGAAATGTTCTTAACTAATTAATCTTTTATATTTTAAAAATTTTCTTTTAATTGTCGATAATTAGGAGATAAACTTATCAATGTAATTAGCACATCAGCATAATTATCTGATTTTCTTTGGTCGTTTACTAACAATGAGATAAAATATCTGCCACATTATCCAGTTCAATGCAATGGACCTATAAAAATATCAAATTCTTGAATAAACAGTGCCCATCGCATTAACCTTGCATGACATATATACGGTAGATATTACTAAAAATATTAATTTATGGTCTGGTCAGTGGCAACTACCAAGGGCTTTTCTATTATCAGTGTATGCTACTGACGTAGATAGTGAATTAGAACCTTGTTTTCTTCTCGGTTTACATTAGTATATCAATTATTTCAATACTGGACTCGTTATACATTACAATTAACAACTTCCTGTTGTTCCATCCCCCAATTACATTGCTCACACTTCTGTAATAATTTTAACAGTGGAATTATTAACTCAGTATTCTTTAAAAAATGTTCATAATTAACAAGATCCAAAAGTCTCTTTAATCTTTCAATGCTTCGTGGCATTTCAAATATCTTGTAGATTGTTTTTAAGGGGTCACTGGGCTCTTTCGGCCCTTCTTCACATCGACCTAAGAGATCTTATGTGAATTACCCTACAATTAGTAGTTGCTCGGGACTTTCAAGTTTTTACAAACTTGTGATTTTTCTAAGGATTAAGGACCCAGCAGAATCCTTATGGGAAATGGCCTTCAGTCAAACTCTTTGAAACTCTAGATTCTGGTAGTTCTTGATATCTAGAATAAAAGTTCTTAAGTCCTAAAAACGAATTGACCTTTTCGTGCATCTGTATAATATACCGGATATAACAGGATCATAGTATATTCCCCTTTTCTCTTTTAGTTTTGAAGATAATTGATTGAAATTCAGGATATACTACATACATAAAAGAGCGGAACTTTATGACATACAATTGATTTTTGTTTCACTTCCGGTTTCGCCGGAAGTGACACTAACTTTCGATTTTTAAATAGAACATATATATTATTGCATTTTTGAATGATATAATTTTCTGAATCCAACGATGCCAAATAACTGACATTTCAAACATCAATTTTTTTTTTAATATAATGTTTAGTTTTCCATTTAAGTGTGTCATGACTGTTCCAATTTATTCTAAATGATCCCTGTAATGCTACAAAAATCGAAATCCTGTTAAGAGCACTAAATTACGCGATTTACGAGCAAACAAAATTCACCAAAATTGTTAAATCAGGTGACCTTGGAGGCCACATCACAGGACCATTCGTCGAAATTACGTTTTCTCCGAATCTCCGTTGAAGGTAATCAATTACTATCCTTGAATTATGGGCAGGAGCGCCATCTTGTTAGAAATACATTCCCTGTTCTAAACCTAAAGGTAACTCATCTAAAATGTCCTCAATCTCATTTTCCAGGAATCTCAAGTATCTGGTACCTTGACTCATCCGAAAATTAAATCAGTTCCAAAAAATCATTGTTTGGCTGCACGTTATTATACAAAATTCAATTGCAATATTCCATCGTACGTTCGTGGTATTTGTGGCATGATGTGGAATTTCTGTGTTTATCCTCAGAAGCATCAAATCCTCCATACGTTCTAATCACTTTCGTACAAATGCTGGTGCAATTGGTATTTAAAAGATTTATAGTGGTATTTGTGCAAAATTCGGAAGGGGTATAAGGGGTATAAGAAAAAAGAGGGGAGAGAGTAATTATGTCACTATGTATGGTACAGTATTTTTAATATTTCATTAACCAGATAAGTATAGACACGATATTAACTGGATATATTCCTTTAAATAACAAGAGGCAGTAAAATGAAGAAGGACCGGGTACTTTTTTATTGACTTATTCTCGTTCAAAAAGCCTAAAAAAAATTAAATTCACTTATCATTGTCAAAAATTGAAGGGGGTCGAAAACCGGTCTTAGGGTCCCTCCTCCCTTATTTAATTACTATCAAAACAAGTCTGTTCTACTTTGAAAACTGTCCCAAAGGATGTGTTATCTAAAATACTTTTTAAGTTTTTGTTAGTTAAACGAATTATAATAAAGTTCACTTTATAAGATAACTTAACGTTATTAAAAATAAATTGAACAACGTGTTGTAAAAATTATACACGAAGTTTGAAAAATCTACAGGTTCTATTTGAATGTGACGGTTATCAACTGGGAAAGGAAATATGCAATATTATCAGAAACACAAAGTAACGGGGTATGCATAAAAGAAGAATAAAAATGAAGGATACAGGCTAAAAAGGGTGAGGGTCACAAAATGTTAGTTTCGATAAAAACGAATTTTAAAATTTGAAACCCCATATTTTTTAAACTTTATATATTACCGATTTTGGTCAAATTTTCAGTGAAGACTATGTTTATTAATTTCTAGACAATCCACTAATTATTTATGTTGTTTCAACTTAGGCGTTCGGAATGAAATTGAAAAGAGGTTATGCACGTTTAGAAAGGAGAAACGATATAGGTCCAAATAGTAATGTTATAAAATAGTACGCACTGACTTGCTTAACTTCTTATAATTTGTGACTCCTATCTCTGTTACTCTGTGCAGTTAGGTATATGGAAACTCTATATGTTTGGCTATATTTTAGCATATTTATCTCAAACATTTTTTTGGACCCTCATCCTTTTTAGCCTGTACGCTTTAAATAAACTTGGTAAAAACACCGGATCCTCCGCCACTTTCTAGAATACCACGTTTACACAAATATAAAAATGACTGTCTTCTCTTATTATTACAATCGCCTTTTTTTACTTGTGGCGCTGTCAAATGGAAATATTATAATTGTGAAAAATTCACCGTCCGAGACTTCTGCGAATTTTCACGTTTTAGACTCGTAGAATACGAAAATTAAGGTATTTGAAATCCGTTAGTGTGATGTCTGCTGGCACTATGACAAATTATTTGACAAAGCATAATAACATTTAGTAGGTAGTTTACGCTATTTCTAACGAAGAAATGGAATAACTGGTGAAAAATATTCATTGGGGACACTTTAAAAAAATTATTAATCAAAGGACGATGCACAGTGGCACGAATACCAAGTTTTTCGTTCAAAATTGTCTAGTTTCGCAACCGAATGGGATATTTGTTTTAAATACTTATATTTCCAAAAGACGTAAGAGAGCCGATTTTTTAATTATGCTAACCGAAATCATTGAGCTTAACTGAAATGGTCATGTTTTATTTAAATCTTAATAAAACTTGTTTCTTATTCAATTTACATAAATCTTGATCATGAAAAATGAAATTAATTATTAATAATTTTATAGTATTTTTTAGTCGACATTGATTCCGCCATCTTGCGGGTTGGTTTATGACAATTTGGCTATCAGGTTCGTAATCAGCGACCTCAAGAGCCCCCCGAGTAACAAGATTTATGTAAATTGGATAAGAAAATGTTTTATTAAAATTTAAATAAAACATGACCATTTCGGCTATGCTCAATAATTTTGGTTGGCATAATTAAAAAATCGGCTCTCTTACGTTTTTTGGAAACTAAATACCGAGTATTTAAAAAATATGTATCCTTATCGGTTGCGAAACAAGGGCTCTAGATAATTTTAAACGAAATACTTACAGTTCGTGCCACTACACTGTGCGATGCGGGAAAAGAATATTGGCATCTAGTTCACACTACTGCCGAGGAAGAAACCTATTATATTTTTAGTGGAAATTATACAAGGTAGTTGTCCTAGAAAATGACAATATTAGAGAAAAATAATATTCGGGATGTTTTTAGTATTACAACTAGCCCAAGCAGATAAGTAATATAAGTCGCAAAAATAAGGAGCGAGCGTAGAAACGCCACGACACGACGCCACTATTGAATTACATCAAAGTTACATCGAAAAATTCTATCAATTTAAGCTTGTTTATAGCCCACTAACAAACATCACGCAAATCAGAGAGCATAATGCACCTTTTCGCATCAAACACAAATTACCATACCAGGTGTTGCCCATCTTTCGCAACATATCTAGCCACACCCCCTTTCTCTACCCAACTATAAAAACTCACAAACACAATTTCCGATCTTTACCTTTTCTCTATCCTCTTCTTCGTTTCCTTTTTGTATTTTTTGTTTGTTTTGTCGCTCTAAATTATTTCTTCCAAACCATGTTTATTCATTGATTATTAAATTAGAAAGCAAACATTTTAAATTATAAATTATGCGGTTTGATATAGCCACTCGCTGTTGCTGCATTGTTTGGAACGGGTTTTTTGGATATTAATTTTCCCATGCAGAACTATCATATATACCTGTGATATTTTATCTACACTAGCATCTTTTGCATTGCATATATCAATTGTTTTAAATTAATTTTTTTTCACATGCTCTATCTTATACACTTTTTAATTCGCCGGTCCTACGAAAGGAGATTGTGATTATTATTTAAGGTTACTTTTAATCCAATCTAGCCCGCTCTGTCCGTCCCTTCAATTACCACGGCGATTAGGGCTGTGGATATTTGGCTGGCTCAGGACGAGTGCTTAGGGAGGACAATTATCTATTATTAATTTAAAATAAATTTGTTTTGATTGATTGATGATTGCGTAGAAACGCCTGCATATACTAGCATTTCCATACGAAAATGCAGCAACGTCGGGCGCAGTTAATACTTGGATATGGGACCCTCATCAGGGAAATACAACGTTCTCGCTTCACCTTCTAACGGGTTATATATCAGCGCCTTAGTCCATTGAAATGTTACAAAATTTTGGGTTAAACCTTGCATTTTGTGTAGGACAAGATTTTTTTCTTTAGATATTTAGGGAGGTCTGTGTGAGTATAATATTAGGTTTTCGGGGTTAAGAGTTCCGCATTTGGCCGCCATTTTGAATAGGGGGCGTAAAATGTTTTTCCGCGATATCTTGAGAACCGTAAGTTTCACAAAAATTACCTTACGACTTTTCTTGTAGAGAATTGAATTCTCTACAGTCTTGGTCTATATACTTCTAGTAATGCTAAAAACTTTCCAAATATTATTTTTCTCTATATTGTAATTTTTAAGGACAACTACCTTGTATAATTTTCACTAAAAACATAACAGGTTTTTTCTTCGGCAGTATTGTCAACTAGATGCTGATATTCTTTTCCCGCATCGCACAGTGTAGTGGCACGAATTGTAAGTATTTCGTTTAAAATTATCTAGAGCACTTGTTTCGCAACCGATAGGGATATTTTTTTAAATACTCAGTATTTAGTTTCCAAAAAACGTAAGAGAGCCGATTTTTGAATTATGCTAACCAAAATTATTGAGCATAGCCGAAATGGTCATGTTTTATTTAAATTTTAATAAAACATTTTCTTATCCAATTTACATAAATCTTGTTACTCGGGGGGCTTTTGAGGCCGCTGATTATGAACCTGATAACCAAATTGTCATAAACCAACCTGCAAGATGGCGGAATCAATGTCGAGTGAAAAATGCTAAAAAATGATGAATAATGAATTTCACTTTTCATGATCAAGATTTGCGTAAATTGAATAAGAAAAAGATTTTATTAAGATTTAAATAAAACATGACCATTTTAGCTAAGCTCAATGATTTTGGTTGGCATAATTCAAAAATCGGCTCTCTTACGTGTTTTGAAAATAAGTATTTAAAACAAATATCCCATTCGGTTGCGAAACTAGACAATTTTGAACGAAAAACTTGTTATTCGTGCCACTGTGCATCGTCCTTTGATTAATAATTTTTTTAAAGTGTTCGCAATGAATATTTTTCACCAAATATTCCATTTCTTCGTTAGAAATAGCGTAAACTACCTACTAAATGTTATTATTCTTCGTCAAATAATTTGTCATAGTGCCAACAGGCATCACACTAACGGATTTCAAATACCTTAATTTTCGTATTCTACGAGTCTAAAACGCGAAAATTCGCAGAAGGCTCGGACGGTGATTTTTTCACGATTATAATACTTCCATTTGATAGTGCCACGAGTAAAAAAAGTCGATTGTAATAATAAGAGAAGACAGTCATTTTTATATTTGTGTAAACGTGGTATTCTAGAAAGTGGCGGAGGATCCGGTGTTTTTACCAATTTCATTTAAAGTGTACAGACTAAAAAGGATGAGGGTCCAAAAAAATTTTTGAGATAAATATGCTAAAATATAGCCAAACATATAGAGTTTCCATATACCTAACTGCACAGAGTAACAGAGATAGGAGTCAAAAGTTATAAGAAGTTAAGCAAGTCAGTGCCTACTATTTTATAACATTACTATTTGGACCAATTTCATTCCGTACGCCTCAGTTGAAACAATATAAATAATTAGTGCATTGTCTATAAATAAATACACATAGTCTTCACTGAAAATTTGACCAAAGTCGGTAATACATAAAGTTTAAAAAATATGGGAAACCCCAAGTTTTAAAATTCGTTTTTATCGAAACTAACATTTTGTGACCCTCGCACCTTTTAACCTGTACCCTTCATTTTTATTCTTCTTTTATGCATATCCCGTTACTTTGTTTTCCTGATAATATTGCATATTTCCTTTCCCAGTTGATAACCGGCACATTAGTGAAAACCACATTCAAATAGAACCTGTAGATTTTTCAAACTTTGTGTATAATTCGTTTAACTAACAAAAATGCCATAACTTTTAAAAATATTTCAGATAACACATCCTTTGGGATATATTTCACAGTAAAACAGACTGGTTTTGACAGTAATTAAATAAGGGAGGAGGGTCCCTAAGGCCGTATTTTGACCCCCTTCAGTTTTTGACAATAATAAGTGAATTTAATTTGTTTAGGCTTTTTGAACAAAAATAGGTCATTTCCAGATGAAACACGCAGTTTTTATAACCCCCCTCCCCGTTTTCACCTCATTTCCCGCCCTATATGACACGATTAGGTAGTAATTATTATAAACATAAACGTATGGAAATGTGATGTAGTAGATATAAACTTTACCAACGTGGAAAATAAAAAAGTACCCCCTCCTTCTGCATTTTACTGCTTCTTGTTATTTAAAGGAACATGTCAAGTTAATATCGTGTTTATACTTATCTGGTTAATGAAATATTACCAAATACTATACCATACATAGTGACATAATTACTCTCTCCCCCCCTTCTTTTTTTTTCTTATACCCCCTCCCTTTTTTCTACCACCCCTGTATTAATACAACATAAAAATATGCGTTAACTGAACTATATAAAATAATTAAGAATGTATTATTTTCAGGTTGATTAATTATTCCAGAACACTGCTTCATATATACATATTGATGAGATTACCACTTTACACATTTTCATGAAGAATTTGAGTGAGAAAACATTTTGAGCATTTCTTCTAGTTTCGAATTGAACTCTTACAAAATTATAGCCGAACCTTGTATTTTGGACAAGACAAGTTTTTATTTTTTGGATGTGTAGAAAGGGTCAGTGTGAGTATAAAATTCGATTTTCAGCCTCCCCCCCACACAGTTGGCCGCCATCTTGGAAAAGGGGGTGTAGGCAGTTTTTTCGCGATATCGTATCACAATAAAATTTCAGGGACTTCTTTGTAGAGAATTGAATTGTCCACATCTTTTGTTCCAACCTTTATTTTTCTCAGCACGCACCTTTCGCCGCTAATGAGCTTCTACAAATTAAATTATGGATGTTACAAACATTTTTTGCCGCAAAACGATGGACTCTAAGAAAAATTTCCTGGGGCAGGAGTTGTTTATATTATTACAAGGAACATGTCAGTATTTTTTGGAGCAATTTTTTTTTCTAAATAACTTTTTTTTTTGGCCCAAAAAAATTCTGGAAAAATTCTGACGTGCTCTTTGTGAAAAAATAAACAACACCTGTCTCTGGAAATTTTTAATAAAGTCCATCGTTTGACGGCAAAAAATGTTTGGAACACCAAAAATTCAATTTTTCGAAGCCCATTAGCGGCGAAAGGTGCGTGCTGAGGAAGAAAGGTTAGAAGAAAAGACTTGGACAATTCAATTATCTACAAAAAAAGTCCAAGAATTTTTTTTCTGAGACTTACGATTATCACAAAGTAACGGGGTATGCACAGAAGAAGAATAAAAATGAAGGGTACAGCCTAAAAAGGGCGAGAATCACAAAATGTTAGTTTCGATAAAAACGAATTTTAAAACTAGAAACCCCATATTTTTTAAACTTTATATATTACCAACTTTAGTCAAATCTTCAGTAAAGACTATATTTATTCATTTCTAGATAATACACTAATTATTTATATTGTTTCAAATTAGGCGTATGGAATGAAATGGATATTGATACGGAATGAAATTGATATTGACACAAAATATGCGGAAATCTGTTTACGCCCCCTTTTTCAAGATGGCGGCCAAATGGGAGGCTCTCAACCCCGAAAATCGAGTTTTATACTCGCACACTGATATCCTCTTTACCCTCTAAGCATCAACAAATAAAATCTTGTCCTAGTCAAAATGCAAGGTCAATGTAACATTTCAATGAATAATATTTAAAAATTTTAATGAAAAAACCTCTGCGCCAAACGGATCAGACAGAGGTTGGTTCTTAAACACTTGACTGTTTTAAAAAGTCTCACACCTAAAAATATATAAACTAGAACGATGTAATAAACTAAAAACTGAAAATGAAAGCTATAGGTAGTTAACGTTCCGGAAGAGAATCTAGTTCCGTTCTCAAAACTTTTTTGGCCGTCAACCATGACAGTTCTTTGTTTATGTATTTCCATAGTCACGTGAGACATTAAATTATATTTATCTTATTTTTACTTACTTGGTCTCTAAGGATGGGCAACCAACTAGTACAAAAATCTATTGAATAATCCGTTTGGCGCAGAGGTTTTTTCATTAAAATTTTTAAATATTTTTCACTGGCAAAATACCCAATAAAAAGTAAGAAAATCTGAATATGCCACAAATAAACAATTACAGACAATATTTCAATGATCTACATACGTAGAAGGATGGGGCGGGGGTTACATAGCTGATATACCATCATTTGGAGGGGATGTAAAACAGTCGGGTCGGTCCTTTGTCTATTAAATCAAGTAAAAAATCCCTACTCTTTGATAGAGAATAGGTTTGGTATTTCCAGGTTAGTGATTACTCTTATGGCCTTAGTAGCGGAAGTAGGCCGACGTTAAATAACTGAATAAGAAAAAAGAAGAAGAAGTCGCAAAAATGACACCGAAAGGTGATCTCTTCGGGAAAAATTGTATTGGACTGAGATGAGAAAAAGTCTATAGTACTACTATTCCCACCATTTCCTTAAGTGTAGAGAAAGAAAGTTTGTATTAGCGTATAATTCGAGAATATGGAAAAAAGTTTTCGATAAAAATTGTAGAGCTTAAAATTTTGCTAAAAAAAGGTCATACGCATTTACACCCTATTTCCGATAGTTTGGCTGTAACAACCGTATGACGTTTTGATGAATTTAATATTTAAAAAATCGTACAAATCGAAAGCTTGATTCTTTTCCTGCTTTTTTTTAATCCCCTTAGAAAAATCTCATCTTTTTGCAGAGATAAAGTTTTTTTGTTTGTTTACTTATATAAAAGTTATAAACATCTAAATTTTTAAAGTAACAATTAAAAAAGTTGAGCTTTTTCTAAGTGGATTCAAAACAATAAAAACGAAAAATATCAAGTTTTCGATTTTGTACGATTTTTTAAATATTCCACTCATCCCTTAAAAAACGTCATACGGTTTTTTACAGCCAAACTATCAAAAATAGGGTGTAAATGCATATGGCCTTTTTTAAACAAAATTTAGGCTCTATAATTATTAATTATTAGTTTTAGCTAGCTAACACTACGACTTTTCATTCTTAAGTTACCGAGGTTAAAAGAAACGTAAAGGACGGACAGACAGACGGACGGACCGACGGACGGACATTTTGAAAGTTGTTTGCGAAGAGTATAATAAAAGAAGAGAGCTGATGAAGAAGAATGTGAGCAATTTTGCAGAAAGTGGAGGTCATGTATGATTTGCTACACCGATTTTTTCCCCATCTTGAAGTAATTTTCGTACATTTTTTGCAATACGATGAAAAATTAAATCATTGTTTCACCGATTGATTCATTGCAAGTGCGCTCGAGAATAGATAGGTACTTTATCGAAGCACGAGGCAGGCACTGACTATTCTATGATTCATCAAAACTAGTGTGGTAATTTGGGAAGGTGGTCAACAATTTCGTTATCTTACCAGGCTATTATGAGTTAATTCGGCAGAATCAGTGTGACAATATGATATATATCTATACTTATTTACCATTGAAGTAACGTTAGGATTGAACAATTTTGAAAGGACCACGCCCTAATATTATGTAAAAGCGGTCCGTATCGAATTGGCTGAAAGTTTGGTATATTGTAGTTCACCTATTGCTGATTAAATGTCTCAATGGGCACAAACCTCTGCTATGGCTAGTTTCGTCACTACAGTCACCCGAAGACTAAATTATTGTACTAAGTATAAGAGATTTTAATAAAACTGGTTCTGGTGTTTGAGTTTTACTTAAAAGTTCCTTAAAAATGCAATATTAAGGTGTAACAAGAGCATACCAGAAATAGTGAAAAGAAATAATAATAATAATTGAGTAATAATTATACAGGGTGCTGAATTTTTTTAATCGTAATTTTTTAATATCTCATAATGTAAGTATTTTTTTATTTTTTTTTGTTGGGTATTTTGCCACCGAAAAATGTTTTTAAAAATGTGTTGTGAAGTGTTTGTATGACAGAGCTAAAGTTCTTTCTTCAAATTTATTTAGCAATTTATAAAAACTGTCTTGTTAAATAATTAATATCCTGAGAGTTTTTTTGATAGTCAGTTATTCAACATTGGTAGTAGAGAGAATATTCTATCACAACCTCAGGTATTTTGATCAATGGCAGTAATTCCATATATACATGGTTTATCGGATAAATTAAGAAAAATTGGGAATAGGTTTTCCGTTCGAACGGTTGTTCAAACGGGCTCCACGCTAAGATCGGTTTATATCAAAAACCAAACCTCCAAATATTGTCAAAAATTCAAAAAATTGTATTTATAGTGTTCCGTGTGAGTGCGGAAAACATTACGTAGGTGAATCAGTAGACCTTTCAACATAAGGCTTGGTGAACATAGAAATTACGCTAGAAGGGGAGAATTTGTGAACACGCGTGGGATAATAATAACAGGACTAAATGGAACTCGGCGAAGATTTTAGAAAAAGAGAGTAACGGAACTAAAAGAAAATTTAAAGAATCCGCGATTATTTTATTAAACGAGGACAGATGCGTTTCAAATTATTCAATAGATTTTTGTACCTGTTGATTACCCATCCTTAGAGACGAAGTAAGTAAAAATAAGATGAATATAATTTAATGTCTCATGTGATTATGAAAATACATAATGGTGCATTCTCTAAAAAACTACTTGATAATAGTCAAATATGATAAGGTGACGCTACTGTCAGCGAAGAAATGGTTGAACTTTCACTGGAAAATATACAGGGTCTAAAGGGAATAAATACTGAACAAAATTTTTTTTGCTCAAATTTAAAATTTCCACGTTTCGTGACATTCTAAATCTATTTCAGACATTTTTTTTTGCAAAACAACATTTTTCTACCAGTAGACAAACGATTTTTTTTTTGCTCAAATTTAATATTTCCACGTTTCATGACATTCTAATTTTTTTTTTTTTTTTAATTTTCAAAAAGAAAAATTTGAAAATTTTGTCAAAGAAAAATGTTTAAAATATTTTAAAATATATTTCTACTTATAGAATATATGATGAAAAATTGTTTTTGCTCAAATTTAAAATTTCGACGTTTCATGACATTATAAATCTATTTCAGAAAACAAAAATTTTTAAAACTTTTTAAAATTTTTTTACCAGTAAAAGATGGGAATTTTTTTTTGCTTAAATTTAAAAATGTTTCACGTTCCATGACATTCTAAATTTATTTCATAGGAAAAAAATTTCAAAAAGAAAAATTTGAAAATTTTGTCAAAGAAAATTTTTTTAAATATTTTAAAATATATTTTTAAGTACTACTTATGGAATATATGATGCAAAATTTTTTTTGCTCAAATTTAAAATTTCCACGTTTCACGACATTCTAAACTTATTTCAGAAAAAGAAAATTTCAAAAGCAAACATTTTTTGAACATTTTTTTTACTACTATGCCAAGAATAAATGGTAGAAACACTTTTTCTTTGCTCAAATTTAAAATTTCCACGTTCCATGACATTCTAGATCTATTTCAGAAAAAAAAAATTCAAAACATTTTAAAAACATTTTTACCAGTAGAAATATGGGATTTTTTTTGCTCAAATTTAAATTTTAAACGTTTCATGACTAAATTTATTTCATAAAAACAAAATTTTCAAAAAGATAAATTTGAAAATTTTGTCAAAGAAAATTTTTTTAAATATTTTAAAATATATTTTTACTAATAGAATAATGGAAAAAATTGTTCGCTCAAATTTTAAATTTCCACGTTTCATGACATTCTAAACTTATTTCAGAAAAAGAAATTTTCAAAAGCAAAAATTTTTTGAATTCTTTTTTACTAGGTACTATATCAAGAATAAATGGTGGAAAAAATGTTTTCTTTTGCTCAAATTTAAAATTTTCACGTTTCATGACATTCCAAACCTATTTCAGAAAAAAAAATTTCAAAACTTAAAAAAAACAATTACCAGTAGAAAAATGGGAAATTTTTTTGCTCAAATTTAAATTTTCCACGTTCCATGACATTCTAAACCTATTTCATAACAAAATTGTTTTTTAGTGAAAATCCCATGACGATTGTATCATGTGGGTAGGACCTATGAATTCTTTCGTTTTCAGGTGTTGGTATTTTAATTATTACAAGGTGTTGGAGGGTTGTAGGATAATTTCCTAAATTCTTCCAAATACTCTACAGAATAATCCGTAAAAAATTCATACAATATAAAATCTGAGTAATAACAGAGTTCTCCTATCTTTTAAAAATTTCTCAAAATTTAATTTGAGCCCTATAGGATTTATTTTGCTCTTTCCCTTGGCCCGCTATCTACTATGCAAAAGCAGCCTTCCGTATTTGGCACCTTTTATTTAATATAGAATTTTTGTTATCGGATGTCCACTCTGTATATTTTTTTGACCAAAAGTTATCAGGTTTTCTTTGTAATAATACCTTCGGTTACTATTCTCATGTGTGGTTTCGTAATTAATAATTTTTTAGAGTGACCGCCCTGTATAAATAAAGAGGGAAGTTCTGTGTAAACACCTTTTACGATTTTTTTGATAACGTTCGCTTTTTGTGAACCCCGTCTACCAATCACTCACTTTGTCATATTTTCGTTGACCCAATCCCCCTATATAGAAGCAAACGTATTTGTTTAATTGGCCTATACCTGTACTTTTTTCCAGTGCACTAGTGCAGTTAGAAATTTAAAAAAAAAGTTCATTCACATCTCGAGAAATCTGTTGAATTTTCAGGTAAAAATAATAATAATAACAGTTATTAGTATAGCATTATTTAATCTAATAAACAATGTTGGATTACCTCAATAATAAATCATAATTGCTAAACGATGTACCTAATAAATTATTATTAACTAACCAATTAGATAATGTCTAGACTACGCCTCTGATATATAATTAATTAAATACTGTACTGTTACCGCGGAATCCAAACCAAAATTGCATTCCGTTTTTATCCAGTGGTAAATACACTTGTCTTGTAATCGTACAGAGATTGTCGTCTAATAATTAGCTCTAGCTTTCGGAATGCACACACATAAATTAACCCCACCATTACATTATTTTGTTTACTCCAGGTCTTAATATAAAGCAAGTTCAACACTACCCATCGATCAAAGCATTTTTATCAGATAAGCCATAAACAATACCGTGTCAGTTGATTCAAAAATAACATTTTCGTTGGGTGTTTGCCAGCAGATGAGTAGTTTGTTTAGTTATCTCACACTAAAGGAGCAATTCACTTAATCGGATATTGAAGTTAATTATTATTGAGATTAATTTCAACTAAAGTCTTAAAATGGATCATTTCCGTTTACATAATAACGGCTGTGAACCGGTAACCTCTGTGTTTGTAAAATTAATTAACGAAGACACTGTTAACAACAATGCTTTTGTTAACTTACACATAGCCGAATTTTTAAGAGGCATAGGAAGAATGTTTTATATCGTAAATCCTTCCGAAACTACATTTAAAGACCCAAAGGACGTTCCAGAATTTTTCAGAAATGTAAGTGGAATGTTTACTGTTTTATTTATATGTAGGTTAAGTTCAGCTTCTATTTAAAGTGCCAAATGGCATTTGCTCGTGATCTATCAACGACGTGCTTCGTTGAAATTTAGAAAAAATTGTACTTATCTTCAGAATATCAAGTGTGCAAATTTTGTTAGACTTTATTCAAATAAATGGAGATTCAAGACTTTAAAAAAAATCAGAAAGTCAGTTCGACCTGAATATATGTTATTAATTAAAATTGAAAACTCTGTAATTGACAAACTAATATCATATTAATGACATGAATTTTGTGTTAATAATGAAAAATTATGATATTATATTTATTACTGAATAGAGAAAATATTTATCTAGCCTTATTAACAAAGTGATGCTGATGCTTTAGAAATAATATATCATCCATTAAATTATGACTATATAATGGTGCTGGAAAAAAAAAAATTCCGAGTTAGTAAATCAAAATTAAATATTAATTTGTATCATTGTATTTTCTAATATGCTAAATATGAAAATATCCCTAAAACGAATTAATTAACAAAATATTAGCTATATCTTTAATATATTATTATAAATATCATGGTTCAATATTTAAATGTTTTAAAGTATTTCGACATTCTTCTGAAGAGAGCTAAAGGGACTGATAAACATATCGCTATAAGGTTCGAGGTAATTACTCTAAAAACAATTCCCTATTGGGACAATTATTTTTAAATTAATCGTTTTATAGACGATAATGATTATGATGATTTAGTGGGACATTCCCACAAATGTCTTTACACGAACTTGCTTTAAGAACATATGGAACTTTAAAAGTGAAATATTATTTGTTTGCTTTAATTGTATTGAAACATTCTTTATAGGATTTTGCAAACATCAGAAAAAATAACTAGCTATGGGAACTAAAAGAAAAGCTATGTGTAAAAATATTAATGAAATCTTTGCATTCTTTCGATAACCTGACTTCTGATTATGCTAGCAAATTAAAATTCCTTAAATGCATTTGTATAATTTCTTATTTGAAAATTCTCATTCAACAACTAGCATCCACACAGTCCCCTGCGACCATGCAGGTTAAACTAGTATCTACATAACCACCTACGGTATATGAGGATTCAGTTAAAAATGAGAACAAAGACAAAATAAATTTATTTACCTATCTTTCTTAAAAAAAATGTTTCATTCTAATGAACATTTTGATGAAATCTATCATTCTCTTTTTGGAAATGCTTAGCCTTTGAAACGTTTTTCGTTCTTATTCTGAAAAATAGGTACAAAATAGGTCTTTGCCAATTTTTGTCTTACTTAAGCCGTTTAAGAGATAAATCTAGTTTTCCACTTATTGTTTTGAGCCGCTCCGAAATGCGCGGAAAATGAGGATTCTCTGGGAGTTTCGTACGACCGGACATATCGATCGATAATTATGACTATTCACAGCCGTTAAAAAAAATGAAAACAACGTAAAATGTTGAGAAAAGTCTCAGCTTTAATGTGGAACTAATCACAAAATTCGTACTAATTTGTATCATAGAGAAAAAAGTGTTAGAAGATGGCTTAGTCAACTTTATACAGTTGATTCATTCACATCTTTGAGTTTTGTGCATCCTGCCTATTTCTCCCGTAACAATGGGTGCTTTTTCACTGCATGGATTCGATTCCACGCACTTTAATCTAGATTTCGTGACAATTTCATTGAAGAACGTTAAGAGACAAATAAGTTGTTTAAGTTTCACTGTATAATTGTGCATTTTCTGAACGTGTATGGATAATGTAGACAAATTCAAAAAGTACTGCGTGCATTTAAAAAACTCTAAAGCTATTCTAAAGAATATATTTTATTGTACTTATAATCCAAAAATTAAGACTGTGCTATTATTATTACTTAAGATATGGCGAATTGAACTCCAAAATTTGGAGGTGATTGATCGATGAGAAATATACCCTCTATTTGATTGCAAGGCATATTTTTCCAACAAAAGTAATTGCAATAAAATGTTAATTGGATTAATATATCATTATATAAGAATATATAAGCAAAATTAATTATCATTGTAACGACTCCCAGCAAAGATATGAATAAATCTGTGGATCAACTGTACAAAGTTCACTAAGTCATCTTCTGACACTTTCTCTCCTTGATAAATTTTTTTATGAATTTTGTGATTCGCTCCACATTAAAGCTGAGACTTTTCTCTACCTTTTATGTTATTTTCATTTTTTTATGGGCTCTGAATAGTCAGAATTATCGAACGATGAGCCTGGTCGTACGAAACTCCTGGAGAGTTCTCATTTTTCGCGCATTTCAAAGCGGTTTAAAACCATAAGTGGAAAACTCGATTTATCTTCTAAACGGCTTAAGTAAGACAAAAATTTGTAAATACCTTTTTTGTAGGGAAAAAGACGAGCTGCAACTTTTGTTGGGAACTTATTTCTCTATTTTCAATATTTTGGCCGCTAGAGCAAAAAAAACCGAAAATAAAAAAGTTTTCAATTTTCCCGGAACTTGGAAGTGCAAAGAATGCATCATCTCATTCTCCTGGTTATTACCTACTTAAATCCCAGAGATGATCCTCTTATTAATTTTTGTTATCCTAAATTGCTAATTTGTGTACTAATACTATTAAGTATGTTTTTGTGACCTTAAAAATCCAATTTTTTTATTATCAGAAGCGTAAAGGGCCCAAAAAACCCTTTTTCGAAATTGCGTCAAAATAAAAATCATGTCATTCTATAGTGCATAATGCGAGTCATGCACTATAAATTATCTGTGATTTTGTCCAGAGCGATCGAAAATGTATCTTAAAAGAATTATAATTTTAGCCGTAAAAGTTATACCCCAAAAAAACATTACAAATGTAAAAATTTGGCCGTTCTTTCCTTCCAATCGTGGCAATAACAAAAAAATATATCAAAATTGATCGACAAATGTTAGAACGTAACAACAAATAAACGACTTTATTTGTGGGAAAGAAAAAACTGTCAAATTTTTACATTTGTAATGTTTTTTTGGGGAATATCACTAGTTTTTCTTGTAACAAATCTGTAATTTATATCATTAAATAGGATTGTGATATATTGAAATCGTCAGTGTTATGCAAACTATGGTAAAATCCAGGGAATATTTGACATCAGAGACTTAATTATTCTCCTCTTTCTAAAACGAGTACATAAGCGCCATTGACCAGGCCAAGACATACATAATGATAATATCACGAAAACCAAAATAAATTAATTTAGCTTAATAACAACGTTTAAAGATATGAAGATGTGGAAACTAGTAAATCGGATTAAATTCTATCAAGCATGTATATAAAATTGAAATGTGTATTAAAAACAATTGCACTTTTATTATTTACACAAGAAACTACTTTTTATTTCATCGTGACGCGTTTGAATTTTGATTCGACAATGAGAAACATAAATGAATGAAATAATGTATTAAAAATACGAAAATATGTACGTTCAGTCACGCTTAACCCTATTGTATATTTAAATTGATACTCCTAGCGGCCCCTAGCAGCGGCCGGGCAAGATGAGGGTATTTATTTGTAAATTTCAAGAATGTCAAATAAAACACTAAAATTAGATGAAAGGGTAGCGAGAACGATGGAGAACGTGTTTGCTGCAAGCTAGACGAGGACAGAGCAGACTCTTCTGTAAATCAAGCAGACGGTCTCGTTGATGCCCGGGTTATATTTAAGGAAAAGGTTTCAAGTAAACCCACTGGAATTTTTACTTATTTTGATTTCATGGTTTAGTTCGTGCATTAAAGAATGGCTTTTTACTTACATGCCTGTTATGTGTTTATTAAAATAGTGATTGAAATATTTTTGAATCGCTTGAAACTAGTAGTAAGCAATAGTTTTATTTTGACTCCTTTCGACCTACGCCTATGGATAACTAAACAATTACATATATTACATATTATAATCCACATATCGTTTTAGAGTGAGAACTAATAAGATCTATAACATTAATTGCCCTCTTTAATATTAAAAAAATTCTACATGCACTGTGTGACCCTAACTTATCAGAACCATTGCATGTATGTCATTTGAGATTACATAACGTGTGATTAACTTTCATAACAAATCTTATGATCCACAATAATTTGACACATTTTTAGAAAATATTTATAGCCAAATATAATAACAATAGCGTTTTGAGCCGAAAACAACACCTAGAAACTTTACAGTTTACAATCAGATCTCTTGTGGTGTGTCCCTATGACCTCATTTGGTTGTCTACAATATTTTTTTCTGTCATCGTAGGATAAGGGGATTCCCAGTAAACGAGCCGATAAATCGCGTTTTTTTAGGGTTCTTTATATGGAAAACTATTAGACAAATCATTTTCAAACTTTGGAGATATGTTTACTATACATTATAGTAACTGCATTCAAATTTGTATGTGATTATAGTGAGAATTGTGGCTTCGGTGCCCCTTGAAGTGAGACACCTCCCAAAAATCTGACTGACACAATTCCTTGTCTCCAGATCATTTAAAACAAAAAAATCAAATTTCTTTTTACTTCTTGTGAATATAGGTATGGCATGAACTACGGTGAATTTCTTTTTTCTTAAAATGAGGACACTGCGACGTATGAAAAAAAATTACTTCTCTTCACATTTTTTATGAAAAAAAAAAAAATGTTTGCATTGTTTGCATTTTGAGAAGTTTATGAGAAAGACAGTTGTGTTCTCGATAAATGTGCCAAATTACAGAGTAATCAGCTTGAGATATTGCGTCGACGTCTTGATATATCAAGCCAATTGCTCTGAAATTTGGCACATTTATCGAGAACATAACTGCCTTTCTCATAAAGTACGGAAAATAAAATACAAGCAAAACCTTTTTTTTATTCATAAAAAATGTGAAAAGAAGAAGTAATTTTTTTTCACACGTCGCAGTGTCCTCATTTTTTGAAGAAATAAATTCTCCGTAGTTCATGCCATACTTTTATTCACAAGAAGTAAAAAGAAATTTGACTTAGATGATCTGGAAGAAGAAATTTTGGGAGGTGTCCCACTTTACAATTTTCATTATAGTCACATAAACATTTGAATGTAGTTGCTTTAATGTATAATAAATTATATCCGTAAAGTTTGAAAACGATTTGTCTTATAGCTTTTCCAATAAAAAATCCTAAAAAACACGATTTATAAGCTCGTGTAATTGAAAAGCTCTGGCTTGCATCATATGTCGTTAACAAGGGGGAGGCTGAGGGGTGAAATTTCCCGGGCCCACGACACTTTTAAGGGCCCGTGCCCACTCAAGTATAGTTTCGTACCTAAGAATTTTTAACACGTATTTTACTTAGCCGTTATGTGTGCTTCCCTACGTTCAGACCCGACAAATTGATACCAGATACCACAAATCATCAATATTTTAATGCCGTTATGCAGCCTCACGTGAATATAAAGGGCTAGAAAATACAATGACCTTGAAAAATTTTCGCTCGCGGCGTTTCCTGCAAGCTTCTGCCCCCCCCCCCCCTCCCCCCCGCAACTCGCCACCTATTTTGACAATGTTGAGGCCGATAAGACTTTTATCCCGGGCCCGCTGTTGCTCTCGACGGACCTGGTCGTTGAAATAACAGGAGCGTTCATAATAAGCGAAATTATAGTAATTTATTAAAAATATATTTGTATTTCCAAATATTTTATGGGTTGGGGACTGCTTATGTTATTTATAAATTGGATTCTGGACGTTCTAAACAAATAGATTTTGCAAAAGAAAAACATTGTAAGTGTTTTATTTCAAATTTGTATTTACTTATGTATAAGTACAAACGACCAACAATATAAAGTGAAAATAAATTTAATAAATTTTCCAATTTTGGGAAGACAATGTACATACATGCAAATTTATTTAATTGGTTTAATTTTTTTTATATTCTCTGTAAAATGCAATATAAGTATGTTAAAATTGAGACTATATATTAATTATGTCAAAACAAGTAATATATTATTAATATAATTATGCTAATCTATTTTGTAAATAATAATTATTCCATGCAATAATATTATCGTGGCCATAAAATTTGTATAAATAACAAAAAAAATCTAACACAATAAATGATAAGAAGTGTTTGTTCAGATATAATATGGAAAACTAGTAATTATTTTATGAACGTTCGTTACTCTTGCCTTTGATACCCTCGACCCATATAAAAAAATGTGGAAGTATATGAATATAAAAAAAAAATGTAGAACTGAATTAATTTTTTAACAGTCTTCTATTAGGAAGACTATAAATATTAATTCATATATGATTAGTGATTATAATTTTCTTAACACTGTTCTACCCTTATGGAAACTTTGAAAAAATATATATTATAGAGCATGGCAGGGTGGATTTTGTAAAAAAAAAACAGGTGATATTGTCTCTCAATATATACATGAATTTTTTTTTGTTTTTTTATTAATTCGAATATTTTGCTATATTGCAAATACTCAACAATTTGTTGTTTAATATCTCTTTGGTATATCTACCTCCTATATAAAAATCATAAGAATTGGTTACGTCATTAGGAAGAAAAAAATAATTTTTCAAAATTCGCTTAATTCATTTATTTTAAAAACCAGAGGGGGCAGGGGTGTAATATCTTACAGAATATCAGCCTAATTTCCCGAGGAGCATCTGGTCCATGCTTACCTGCATCAACTATTTTTTTTTTCAATGCTTCGATAGACTTCCGTAACATTGATAGATATACAAACATAATTTTTCATGCAAATAGATACAACGTTTTTAAGTGCATACTGAGTTAAAGGACTAAAGGAAAATTATCACATATGTACCTACTTAACATTTTATTTAAATTTACAGATTATCTACTCCAAGGATCAGTTTGTATATGATCTTTGCCCGCACTTATATTCCCATTATTATCTGAAAAAAACTGATAACATCAATAACAAATTTAAGATATGCAGACAAATTATAGTTTTCACCTTGCATTTAATCTCCTTATCTAATAGAGAAATCAAGATGTTCAAAACAACATAAACTATGTCGTGAACCTTACTAACGATTATCAGTTATGGTCGGTCATTATCGATATAATTCACTAAAGAATAGGAATATGTAAAAAATGTCTGATTATGAATGTTTAAACCGTCGTTATCTCATACAGTTTTAGTAATTTGACGCTGAAAAATATGCTCTCGAATCATTTCGAATTTTACACAGCTCTGATCTTCATCATGTCATACACATGCATATAAGCCATTTTCAACAGGAAGTTTCCTACTAGGCTATTTTATTTTGCATATCTATAAAGTAGAGATGGGCGGTCCGGTTCCTTTAGTGGATTCGGTCCGTTTGGATCCGTTCCGCTAGTGGACCCGTTCAACTGGATTCGTTCGATTGGATCCACTTCAAAATTTCCTCATCGTGATGTGTGACTCACCGAATATTCTTATTATTAATTATTGTATAATTATACTACACCTCGATAAATCATATAATAAAATAATTTTGCAGTAATACGAATGGGTTTGGATAAACAGTAAATAAAATCCTGAAATCACGACGCAGGCACTTCCTAAGTATTAAGTGTGCACGTGGGGTATTTACTATTTATGGAGCGACGACAATCAACTCAAACTTCATCAAATCTATCCAAGCAGTCAGTCAGAGTCCAGGGTCCGGAGTTCAGGAGCTCAGCTCAGAACAGTACCAGGACTTACATACCATAACGGATCAATGGACCGGACCACGGACCCGGTTCGATCGACATCGTGGATTCGGTCCGACCCGTTCCACCTTCGGATTCGTTCACTTGAAACGGGTCTGCTCGGACCGCCCATCTCTACTATAAAGTATTATCGTGTTTATAAGAAGTGATCTAAACACATACATACAAACTAAGAATATATAAATAAGAAGCGATCTAAACACATACATACAAACAGCCATATTTTAAAAATAAATAAGTTTAAAAACATTCTTTATAGGATTTTGCAAACAGAAAAAAATAACTATCTATGAGAACTAAAAGAAAAACTATGTATAAAAATATTAATGAAATGTTTTCATTCTTTCGATAACCTGAATTCTGGTTATACCAGCAAATTAAAATCCTAAAATGAATTTATCTAATTTCTTTGAAAATTCTCATTCTAACACTAGCACCTGTACAGTCCCCTACGGCCATGGAGATTAAACTAGTATCTACATAACCCACTACGGTCATGAATATTCAGTTAAGAATGAGAACAAAGGCCTAAAATAAATTTATTTACCTAGCTGGTCTTATACATATTTCATTCTAATGGATTACATTTTCATGAAATCTATCATTCTGTTTCTTGGAAATGCTTAGCCTTTGAAACGTTTTTCGTCCTTATTTCCAAGAAACAAAAAGATAGATTTCAAGAAAATGCAATCCATTAGAATGACATTTTTTAAGAAAAGGGAAGTAAATACATTCATTTTAGGCATTTGTTCTCATTTTTAACTGAATCTTCATGACCGTAGGGGGTTTTGTAGATACTAGTTTAATCTGCATGGCCGTAGGGGACTGTGTGGGTGCTAGTGTTAGAATGAGAATTTTCAAATAAGAAATTAGACAAATTCATTTTAGGAATTTAATTTGCTAACATAACCAGAACTCAGGTTATCGAAAGAATGCAAACATATTATTAATATTTTTACACATAGTTTTTCTTTTAGTTCTCAAAAATAGTAATTTTTTTCTGCTATTTGCAAAAGCCTATAAAGAATATGTTTCAACAGTGCATACACATGATTGAAACTAGTTAAGAGAACAAGGAACAAGGAGATAGAAATATTTTATTAAATTTAACATTCACATGTCAAACGTAAACAAACTGAAATGACCAACACCAACATCCTAATTACAATAATAATATTTCTCTCATTATAATTGATTTAAATTCATTATTGATTTAGACGATGGGGAATATATTTCCGCTATTATAAATTTTATTAAACATTTATGCATTGCCACTCTCTTAAATCAATGTATGCCAAGGTGGTCTCTCATTTTGTTTTCCTAAAGGCTACAAATTTTGATCCCTTGCAAGGTTCTTGTTCAGAAAATTAAATTGATTTTACCTTAAATATACAGTATTAATTCAAAATAAAATATTCAGTGATTATAATATAACCACGCATATACATAGTTCATTAGTCGATAATATAGTACGTTGCAGACTTATAAGCAACACACTTTACAAAGGGTACCATCAATTAGCAGAGGGAAGGAGTCGTGCAATATAATTTCCTTGGCATTAAATAAAAAGAATCGGCCAAACGTGTAAATCTGTAAAAGTTTTGCAGTTATGGCAGCCCTTTTGAATTTGTAACTCTTGACATCTGATTCATTATCAGCCACTTCGAAGATGCCTAACTACCAATATTAATACAATTGCATTTAAGGTGCAATCA
The DNA here is from genome assembly GCA_963583905.1 of Stenurella melanura. Classification (NCBI taxonomy): domain Eukaryota; kingdom Metazoa; phylum Arthropoda; class Insecta; order Coleoptera; family Cerambycidae; genus Stenurella; species Stenurella melanura. The sequence continues at coordinate 111,979,198 of OY757313.1, forward strand.
CCATATTCTCGAATAGAAAAAACTATTTCCCTCTAGGCAGTTTGCAAAAAATGTCTACAGGAATCGCTTAAGTCAGATAAATGAGTAAACATGGAACAATTGAGGACCTCCTCCACTTTATTTTTTTTCAACTCAGTTAAAAAACCAACGCATGCGATAAGAACATAGTTTAGTTTTGTACTTAAGGTGGCTATTTCCTTAAAAGAAACAGCCGACTGAGAAATATTTATTGTTACGTGTTTCCACCCCTAGGAAACACCCTGTATGAATCCGTGGGTTTCAAAATAATTTCAACAAGAGATACACACTTTATTTAATAATGTACTGATTATACAATGACAATACTTCTAACCTCACTTTCGTTACCAAACTTTACTTCCTCCTCTTCCGCCGGTAATCGCGCCTTATATACTCTGAAATTGCCTCCAGAGTCATCCAGAATACAAGCGAGAATCTTCTCCTACCACACTCTAGAAAACTCTACAAGTTTTCAGTCACTATTAGGCATAGGCGTATCATATGGGGGTGTAATGCATAACATTATTATCTTTGGCTATAATTTTTACTTCCCTCTCATACCGAAGGGAAGTATTGTATTCGAGAAAATATCACCCTCTGAGATTTTTTCGGATTTTGACGTTTCAGATCACGTAGATTACGAAAATATAGGTTTTTCAATTCCGTCAGTCTGCCTGTCGGTGAATTAACTAAAAAATTACTTGACGGAGACCAGTCAAATTTGGTAGGTAGTTGACGCTACTGTCAGCGAAGAAATGGTTAAATTTTCACTGGAAAATATACAGGGTGGACCGTTTAAAGGGAATAAATAATGAAAAAACATTTTTTTGCTTAAATTTAAAATTTCCACGTTTCATGACACGCTAAACCTATTTCAGAAAATTAAAAATTGAAAATTCTTTTTCACCAATATTTTTGAAAAAGTTTTTACCACTAAAATAGACGAAAATTTTTTTTTCTTTGTTCAAATTTAAAATCTCCACGTTTCATGGCATTCTAACCCTATTTAAAAAAAAAAAAGTTTGAAATTTTATTTACCAACATTTTTGGAAAATTTTTTACAATTAAAATAGACGGATTTTTTTTCTTTGTTCAAATTTAAAATTTCCATGGTTCATGGCATTCTAACCCTATTTAAAAAAAAAAAGTTTGAAATTTTATTAACATTTTTGGAAAATTTTTTACAATTAAAATAGATGGATTTTTCTTTGCTCAAATTTAAAATTTCCATGGTTCATAGCGTTCTAAACCTATTAAAAAAAAAAAAAATTTTACCATTTTTTGAAAAAATTTTACCACTAAAATAGATGAAAAATTTCTTCTCTTTGTTCAAATTTAAAATTTCCACGTTTTCATGGCATTCTAAACCTATTTAAACAAATTTAAAAATTTTTTAAAAATATTTCTAAATTTTTTTGAAAAAATGTTTCATCTATTTATCACTACTTACTATGGAATAGACGAAAACTTTTTTTTTGCTCAAATTTAAAATTTTCTCGTTTCATGGCATTCTAAACCTATTTAAAAAAAATTACCACTGCTATAGAATAGAAGGAAACTTTCCGTTTTGCTTAAATTTAAAATTTTCACGTTTCATGACATTCTAAACCTGTTTCAGAAGAAAAAAAAATTGAAGAATTTTTTTAAACATTTTTGAAAAATTTAAAAAAAAATTACATTTTTTAACCACCACTATACTTCCCCGTCCAGTACGTCAATGCGGAATTGAAAATGTGACGGATGGCAATCATGTTTGGCATATGCACCTATTATACTTTTATTGAAAAATGTACGGGGTGGTCATCCCAAGAAATAATTCAGTCATGACATTTGTAAAGGTATTTGCGCAAGCCTTCCATATTTGGCATCTGTTATTTAATATTGAACTTTTGCTGTTGGATGAGCACTATATATATTTTTTTGACCAAAACTTATCAGATTGTCTTTGTAATAATAGTGATAACTACATTCCGATTAGTATTTCCAATGTCATTTCGTAATTATTAGTTTTTTAGAATGACCACCACTCACCAATAAAGCGGGAGGTTCTGTGTAAATACCTTTACCGATATTTTTTCTTAACGTATATTTAAAAAAACTATAAGACTACGTAAGTAAAACCATAACAACACTATTACCATGAATTTTCACTCAATAATTTCAGTGGTTTGCAAAATAGATTTAAATTTAATACTAACTTTAATACTACTTAGGTAGTCTTATAGTTTTTTAAATATACGTACTTAGAAAAAAAAGTTATGGCCTAAAATAACAAATATTTCCCAATGGGATGTCTCTGTGTTGGAAATGACCACAATACAAATTATATAGTACTTAACTATGTAGGGGTATTGAAACATATTGTTTTTAGGATGTTGCAAACAGCAGAAAAAATAACTATCTATGAGAACTAAAAGAAAAACTATGTGTACAAATATTAATGAAATCTTTGCATTCTTTCGATAACCTGGATTTTGGTTATGCTAGCAAATTAAAATCCTAAAATAAATTCAATACAATTATAAGCAAACAAATAATAATTCACTTTTAAAAATACGTAAGGATATTTTACATCGAAGTAAGCAAGAAGTTAATAGAGCAAGAAATTATATTTGCAATAATTGACTATTGATTAGCAATTAGTAATAGATACATACATATTAAAACTGAATTTATTTATTTCTATTTTTACTTTGAAATATTTATACAGTATGCACTTTGATTTTTATTAGCTAACTGGAAAATGAAATTATGCTTATTTTCACATGAATAATGGATCAAATCATTATTTATAAGATTGCCATTATATATATGAACATAAAAACGTTGAAAATGCTGTATCATGGTTTAATTAAATAGTTCAATTAGTTAGTTCCGAATTTCGAGCTATTACTTTTACATTGTCATTCATCAAGAATAAAATGCCTGAAAAAATCGTTACTTTGCGGTATACTTTATTGATTTTATATCTCATTCTACAAATATATTAATCATTAAAATTCTGTTTGGAGATGAAAGATAATAATAAAAGCAAATCCTCAAATGCGCTTGTTAGTAATTTCTTTGTGTTATAATTATATCATATTATATTAGTGAGCTGTATTTTCAGAGAAAATATATTCAAAAAACCGCTGCGTAAGGAATCACTACCACATCCAGATTTTCCATCCAAGTCTCTTTAAAGGAAAACATTGGTTACAGAATTTTAATAATACTTGGGCAGATGTCAAAAAAAAATTTGAGGCGTTGGTTCTTAGCATATATGCCAAAAATTAAGTTTCTGGAATCTTATTAGCTTGCCTACTCATTTTCCCCAGTTTACACCCCCCTCTCGGAATCATCTCAGTCAGATGGCAATATAATACATATTTACATATACCAAATTTCAAGTGAATATCTCAATTTTAGTTTATCAACCCCTTTAATAATGGAGTGGATGTGGTGGGGATTAGAAAAATATGATAAAGAAATCTGAGACCCTGGCTCCTAGTATATTCACCAAATCTCAAGTTTCTGTACCCTTACCAGCTTCCTTTACCCATTTCCACCTATTTACCTCTAGTTACCCCCCCAACCCTTCAACGGAATCATCTCAAAATATAATCTAGTTTCAGATGTCGTTATAATACATGCGTGTACCAAATTTCATGTGAATATCTCAATTTAATTTTATCAGTCCCTTTAATAATGGAGTGGGGGTGGCGGAGGGGTTGAAAAATGTTTTTAAAAAATCGGTAAAGGTATTTACACAGAACTTCCCTCTTTATTTATACAGGGCGGTCACTCTAAAAAATTATTAATTACGAAACCACACATGAGAATAGTAATCGGAAGGTATTATTACAAAGAATATCTCATAACTTTTGGTCAAAAAAATATACAGAGTGGTCATCCGATAGCAAAAATTCAATATTAAATAAAAGGTGCAAAATATGGAAGGCTTGCGTAAATACCTTTACAAAGAATGACCACAAAAATGGTCTAAATTCGCCTGTTTTTGCATAGTAGATAGCGGGCAAAGGGAAAGAGCAAAATAAATCCTATAGGGCTCAAATTAAACTTTGGGAAATTTTTAATAGATAAAACAACTCTGTTATTACTCAGATTTTATATTGTATGAACTTTTTACGGATTATATATTATTATGTAGCGTATTTGGAACAATTTAGGAAATTGTCCTAGAACACGTAATAATTAAAATACCAACACTAAAAAACGAAAAAATTCATAGGTCCTACCCACATGATAGAATCGTCATGGGATTTTCACTAAAAAACGATTTTTCTTATTAAATAGGTTTAGAATGTCATGAAACGTGGAAAATTTAAGTTTGAGCAAAGCAAAATTTCCCATCTCTCCACTGATAACACATTTTTCAAAAAGTTTTGAAAAGTTTTTTTTTCTGAAATAGGTTTGGAACGTGGACATTTTAAATATGAGCAAAAAAAATGATCCACCATTTATTCTTGGCATAGTCGTAAAAAATTTCAAAATATTTTTGCTTTTGATTTTTTTTTCTGAAATAAGTTTAGAATGTCATGAAACGTGGAAATTTTAAATTTGAGCAAACTAATTTTTCCGTCACATTCTATTAGTAAAAATATACTTATTTAAAATATTTAAAAAAAAATTCTTTGACAAAATTTCCAAATTTTTCTTTTTGAAAATTTATTTTTTTAAATAAATTTAGAATGTCATGAAAAGTGGATATATTACATTTGAGCAAAAAAATCCTTTTCCTACTGGAAAAAAAAATTTCAAAAATTTTTGAAAAGTTTTTTTTCTGAAATAGATTTAGAATGTCATGAAACGTGTAAATTTTAAATTTGAGCAAAAAATGTTTTTATTATTTATTCCCTCAGACGGTCCACCTTTCCAGTGAAAGTTTAACCATTTCTTCGCTGACAGTAGCGTGAGATACCTGCCAAATTTGACTATTATTCGTCAAGTAATTTTTTAGAGAATGCACCAACAGACAGACAGACCGACTGACGGAATTGGAAAAACCTATATTTTCGTAATCTACGTGATCCGAAACGTGTAAATCCGAAAAAATCTCGGAGGGTGATTTTTTGCTTTGGCTTCTAGTATTTACACCAAATTCAAGTTTTGAATGGAGTATCGGTTTGATCCCTTTGCAGCATCCTAACACCTCTCCAAAGAAACGAAATTTTAAAAAATGAGTGGATTAAATTGTTCGTAATAAAATGTTCCGCAAAAAACATGTCTTTTCAATAAAACCTATAGAAAAAAAGTTGTAGCCCTCAAATTATATTCTTTTTGGAAATTTTAGTCTATTCTTAATTACAACTTTTTCAATCCTAAAGAGAATTCAATTCTCTACAAAAATGTCTTAGACATTTTTTTGGTGAGACTTACGGTTCTCAAGATATCACGGAAAAACTGTTTACATCCCCTTTTCAAGATGGCGGCCAAATGGGGGGGGGGGGGGGTTTAACCCAGAAAGCCGAGTTTTATACTCACACTAGACCCCGTACACATCAGGAAAATAAAATCTTGTCTTGTCCAAAATGCAAGATCAATGTAACATTTCAATGGACAATATGTCAATTGTAAAATTATTGTATTCAACTGTCAGTTTAACCAACAAAATAATTGCAAAATTGAATATTATGTTCCCAACATCACATTCACCAATGCAGCAATGGAAAAAGGTTTGTTGTCTGTCTTACCATTAGAGTCACTGAAACAGTGTTTATTGAAAATATTCTACGTATGTATACATGCATTTCATTCTTAGATTCATGAATTAAAATACTGTTTACAATCCTATAACTAAACTGCGTATTGCAGAAAAAATACACGTTTTGTTTATTTACTTATATTTCTATAGGTAGGTATGTACAATCTTGGAATTGAAAACAATTTTATAGTCTTGCTTCTGTTTTTTAAATAAACAAAATAAACACATGTAACAACTGTAATTAGAACCAGTACAAATATCTGCAACTTTCAGTTGTAGGGAAAGTATGTGCGTTTAATATTCAGTAAATATTTTGTATTTTAATACATTTAATTACTAATTGTAGGAACTATGTAATTAGTACTCTTAACAAACACGCAGAAACAGCTAGTAGTAAATCAAAATTTGACGCAGAAAATAAATATACTTATTACAAGCCCAGGGCAAGGCATTTATTTATTACCTACTTATTAATTATATTTTAGTGTTGCCAAATAACGAGTAACGGTTTGTATGCACAGAAATTAGAGAGATATTGCAGCCAGTGATACCGCACGACGCTCGCTAATTACGTGTTACGTTATTAACGTAAATAGCTAAGCTTCGTTTTAGACTTATTGCATTGCAGTTCCATTCGTGCGTGTCTAGGTTATGTAAAACGTCACTTTTTATGTCAAGTAGTCGTCAAATTTAAAAATATAATATTACTGTTGTCAAATATTACAAAATTATTAAAGGTACATTTTAAGTATGCAAATTTTAAAATCAAACTTGTCTTATTTTCTAAAAAGGGGGCTCCAATTTACTCAAAGAGACCTTTCAAAAAAAATATTTGGAGTCGATTGGAACCCAAAATAAAGATGAATTTCCGTATATGATATGATATAATATTTATATAAATTTAGCCTTTAATGGAAGAAATGTTGGAAGCAGACATATTGGCTGGTGGTAATGTAGAATTCATAAATACGGATCGGCTGATTTTGGTTGTTCCCGATTTTAACCGAGGTGAGGATAACGTCGTATACTCGACGTTCGCTAAACGTACGGAAATTACGTCAGGCGCTAAGTTATTACCGCATGTCTTAACGCAGATTAAATGTCAAATAACGCGATTCTGTAATAGCGAATGCCGTTATGTGACAATGTAATATCTCTCTATTAACAGGCAGGGTCACTTTATTATTTAATTGCAATCCTGTAATGGTTCAGAGTAGTTAAACTCCATTTTCTTAGGCTGGCAAATGATCTGATTCTGCGAACGCATCAGCCATAGCGGTGGAGCAAATAGTTATTTGGAAGAATAATACAGATTTACAAATTTGTATATTTGCAATAGTGCATAAAAGTGAAGAAATTAAGATCGACCTATTGAATGCGACAGCCTGGCTATACGCCCTAAGGGAAAATAAATATAAAAATATTAGCAATACTACCAATCATCGCTCAAGTCGACCTCAGCCTCCTGGGTCTTATTTATAGACAACGCGAATTAGTGATTTTAAATCCGCGTAATTTTAGGAAGCATAGGATCTTCACTTTTCGGTGGGTAATAATGTTAATATTATTTGGATCAATTCGTACATCTCAAATTTGCGGCGTTTTCGAATTATTATTATTATTACAGTTGCAAAAAGTATGTTTTCCGGTCTTTAACTTGTAACGCTGTTAAGATGATTTGAGATGCACAAATTGAACCTAATATTTACATTATTTTCTACCAAAATGTGAAAATCCTCAATTACAGCAGTGCTTTAATAATTATCATCCCTAAAAAAAAGTTGCGCCCCACGTTGGGCGCCACTTTTTTGTAGGGATGATAATTAATAAAGCACTAGTTACACCTAAACACAAGGAAAATGTGCAGTGCTGCCACCTGATCGGTGTGACACACACAGGAGCAACCGTTAAACCTGCTTCACAATAGGGCATTAATATAGGAGTCGCTACAACTATCATATAAAGTTCTACATTTTTAGATTCAAGAATTTGGGAGATTCGGGAAGAAGTGAGCTTTTAAATCATGCATGGAAGATATAGTAGGTCTTATTATATAAAAAAATCCTAACCCCAAAAGTCCTGGATGGGGATAGATATTGTCAACTTGATAAGATTAATAAAATTATATACTGCAATAACATTCATATTATTTAATACTTAGAATTGCTTTATTATTACTTATTAGCAACGGAATTTTCCTAAAGTTATTTACTACACTATATTAAAATACTAATTAATGAAGCGCCTAATCTTAAGCAAACAGATCTTTGTAAAACAATAAAAATGCGAAGATACCAGATATCTTTTTAAAAATGAGTAAATAATTATATTGACATAAAAGTTCTATTAATATATAAATGAGCTATAAAAGATATATTTTATTTTTAGGCTTGGCCATACTTTCTGCTGTTCATGTTTTTGGAAAACATAATGCTATGGATTGATAAAAAACCAATATACCGCCTAAATGATGGTTTAACGAGTATATCCCACGGACTCATACAACATTCTGGAAAGTAAGATATACTTATTTGGTATTAATTTATTAGTATTAATACAAATGTAGTGAACCTTTTACCTTTGTGGAGGATTTGCGAAATGATATTGTATGTAAAAGTGGATGGTGACACTAAATTCAGTATGAAGTAGGAGAGAGGGGGAACACTTGATCAAGAGGGATACTTGATCATATCAACAATGTTCAGTTAAAACGGCAAATGTTTCACAATCGACAGTTTTACGGTAAAATTTACACAATTTAACAAAATGTAACCACATCCTAGTTTGAGTTCATTTTAGTATTTGGTACCTGACAGTGTTTATTTATATTACTGTAAAAATGTAAATATTACTAAAACTACTCTGTGCTTAACATTGACTTTAACATTTCATATTTAATTAATAGCAGGGAAATTAGTGTACATTTGTGAATTTCGGCACAAAATAACTTAGTTTTAATTTTCTAGTTTGAGATTCGTTAAATTGTTTTTTGTTCGTGATAGTATTTGCTTTAATTTTTTATGTTTATGAGTTTGTTTATAGAATGCCCCATTTAAAAACAAATAATGTAATTTCCGATCAAATCAGGAGTTAAAATAAATTTATTTCGTTACTATCTAAAAAAAAATACTATACTATACTTTACTACTTTATATACACTTTATATACTTTACTACTTAACTATATACTTTATACTACTATACAGGGTGTAATCAGTTTCATGTCATTAAAAAAACTGGTAATGGGGACCGAGTAGACAAACAAAAAACCTTTATGACTTTTCCCTCTAGGGGCACTTTGAAAAACACTGATCTAGGTTAACATATTTAATATTATGGTAGACAACTATTGAGAACCACTGCTTTTCTTGGTCGATGGACTTGTACTGCCCAATTACACAACTTTTAAATTGTCATAAAAAAGTGCTGGCCGGCACACGCGGTGTCAAAGGATCATCGACCGCCTTTGATGTACCGCCTCAACTGAACTGAGGCAAGTATAAAGAGGTAAATAATTCGTTCTCTCTTCGTGCACAATTGCAAGCAAATAATGGCCATAGAGGTTTAAACAGAGCATTTCTTTACATGTGTGTTTTTTAATTTGGAACAAAATATTGGATTGTTTATAATTTAGAAAATTTAAATGTGGTTTATTAACATTTGTAACATAAATGAGTGGCCTGGGTTAAAAGCTTACTACCTACCTAAATGATTCAAAATCTCTGCATCTGTATCAATACACAGTTCGGTACGTCGAATTAAGTACATACGCACTTCGTTCAACACTAAACACTAAACTATCAACTAACGTTGTCAATAAAGAAAAATAAAATAAAAAATTGGTACAAAAGCCAAAAAGTAATACAAAAAGAACGAACAAGTAAGTTGTATCTGTACGTAATCAAGAATTTAACGACTTGAACGGTAAAGTCAATTAAATAAATCTTAACTATAAATACACAGTGACCCGAAATTCAAAAATAACAAAAACAACGAACGGCGGGGCAGGTTGGACGTGTGTACATAACGAAACACCCATAGTAACTAAAATATTGCACAAGGGAGAGTCAGAGTATAAGGCAAAGACACGCGCGACGATCTAAACCTACCTCAATATTCCAGCAGTTCTCAAAAGATTTTATTGAAAATTTGCGAAATTTTTCTTTATTTTTTCTCTCTCCAAAACTATAAGCTTTAGACCCCATGTTATATAAGTTTTTTTTTTGTATTGTCGTTCCCTACCATCAGTTTTTTTTAATGACATGAAACTAATTACACCCTGTATACTTTATACTACGAAAAGCGACAAAAGCGTCCTCCCAAAGACTTATGATTAAAAATTAATTTTAAAAGAGCGTATACCTCTGTCGATGGAGTGCTAAAAATCGCGATAATCACCAATCGCAAGTGTTGAGAGCGAGTCACATAGACGGTCAAAATCACGGGCTTTTATTGACTCCAACAAACTCTACACCAGAGGGGGAAATTCAAAGAACAGGATTGTCCAAGAGATTGAATTATCAAAAATGGCAATTATTCGTGAAATAATAATTGTTCATACAATGTGGAGGGCCCCGAGTGCTCCGTCATTAATCCGGCCCTGATAAACTTCCAGGAATGTTGCAGTTGTAAGCAAATTTAATACACTTAACTGTAAAGGAATTTAAAATTTTCCGCTGAGTTGAATTCCTACTGCATCTCAGATGTATTTTTGTATTATTATTAAAGGGTCATTCTTATTCTTGATAATTTGTTGCAAGTTTTCTGAACACAATATTGTGCATCCTTAAAATTAAATTCCGATCAAAATAATTTTCTCATGTATTTAAAAACGAGCAAATGTACGGTTTTACACGAAAGTAGCGTATATCTTGAACAATGGTCAAACTGACGGGCTGACAAATACCAGAAGTTAATTTATCTTGATTTATTCGATAAAATTATCTCGTAAAATTCATGTAATGAGTTTCCAAAAAAGTCACCTAGCCCCGGATTATTATAAGCCCTGCTAATGATTACTTCGACCTTTATTTCGTCTCAGCTTTAATCGTTATGTTCTAATTTCAGATTATTATTTCGAGGTGCTGAAAGTTACGCCTATTTTTACTTGTACGACCGTTTTCGTTTAGTAAATTTACCCTGGGATCTCCCCATAACATGGTACTTAGCTGCTATAGGGGTAGATTTTTGTTATTACTGGGTTCACCGAGCTTGTCATGGTAGGTAAAAAATGTTTATAATATGAAATTTCAAAACCTGGTGTATATTTCATAATTTTTCAGAAGTTCATATTCTGTGGGCCCAACATCAAGTGCATCACAGTTCTGAAGAATTTAATGTGGCGGTGGGTGTAAGGCAGTCTTTGTTGCAGGGATGGTGTGGATTTGTAAGTGTTTCTATGTATGAATATTAATCTAGTTATACTCCATTGCGAAATGAACAAGAGTAATAAAAGCTCATTATAAATGCTAATTCTATATAAAAAAAAAAACATAGTCTCATCCATTATTGCTGTTCCTACCGGGTGGTGCGAATGGCTCAAGCTGGAGGGAAGCAATTGCAGTCTCAGATAAATTTTAAATTTCAATAAAATAGTATTTAAAATAAAACAAGCTAACCATTATACTCTTCGTCGATTTACTGCACTTTTTATATAATTGTTGCAAATTTTACATACAGGATACTCTTCGCAGTTTTTTTTGTAAATAATATTAGTCTGAGACATTTTTTGTTTAATTGCAAAACATATATATATATTTTTAAATTAGATAACTAATAACTTTTTTACTTTTTGACCGATTCTGTTCAAGAGCAATAGGGTTCTTCCTCTAGCTAACACGAACTTAATGTCCAACTTTTAATACAATCGGACTTTTCGTTATTAAGTTATCGTGCTTACAAGAAACATGACGGACGCACGGACAGATAGACAGACAGACGCACAGAGAGACGGACATTTTGAAAATTGTTCAGAATTCAATCACCAACACAGTGTTATGAGAATTTTTTCTCTACAAGCGAGCTTCGTTTTGTATTTGCGAAGAGTATAATAAAAACCTAAGTATAGATATAGATGTAGGCTAAATCAGAGTCAGAAAACCATAAACCAGCGTTCAGAGATCATAACTGTCAACAAAGAGTAAACAAAGCTTGCTGCCGCAAATTGATTGCAGGACAAGCCATGCAGCAAAGGCATTAAAGCAGAAATGCCCGAGTCTGTATTTTTGTATTGATATGTCGATTGCCGTATATAAGACATCGAAGACTTCAATATTATAGTGATAACTTTAACTTTAAAACAATACATATTTGTTTTAGAAACTGCCACAAACAGCATTTGCTTCAAAAAGAGCGGCAAATCCTAACTTGTAACAGGGCGCACATTGGGGAAGGTACGGCCCTGTCACCAATATAATATGTAATAGAAAGAAAGCACTGACCATGGTTTAATAGGATCTGTATATATAATGAGCTCTTATTATTCTTCTTCATTAACAAAGAGATTTAAGTATAGGGTTTTACAACAAATTAGTGGAGTTGTCTGTTGCTTTGTAATATTCTATTATAAGCAAGAACAAACCTAGAATTTCGTTGTTATATATTTGAGAGTGTACTATTGTAATTGCTGGGTTATATTTTCAAGCAACTTGTGACTGTGTCTCAGAATGTAATCCATCCAGCAACTACAAACTGCATTCGCAAATAGAAAAACAGTAATGTTTAACAAAAAAATCTGTATTCGTTCTTTGTTGTAGTAGATATTACAGTTCGGTGAAAATATGCAAATTTAAAAAAATAAAGAATTGAAGCATTTGCCGTTAAATTATTTGCTTAGGTGTCGAAGGACACTGAATTTGTGAATTTTAACTTCACACATTTTTTATATAATATAGAGTTTCTAAAATACACTCTTTCAAAAGCCAGAGCCGTAACTAGGATTTTTGCACCCCAAAGAAGTTCACAATTTTTGTATTTTTTTTTTTGCACACTATTTCTGTGGCAATTACCTTTGCCATGATCTAGTTACGGCTCTACATGGAGCTCGTATTTTTGTCGAGAAATTGTACTTTTCCGATTTCTAGCAGCATCGTTGTCCTTGATGATTATATGTAAAAGTGGTTCAAAGTTGAGTTAAAGTAAGTACACTCAATTTCTTACGAACTAAATAAAAAACCGCTAACTTTAATAGTTCGTGAGTTATGCACTCTCAAAGTAAATCATTTTCGACAGATTTTTGAGCCTGTTTTACAAAATTGCAAATTTTCGGAAACAACATTTCTTAATGAATTTAGTAAAAATATGGTAAATTAATATAAGATACAATTTTGCAAAAAACGGTAATTCTTGTCCTGAAAGTCCATAATACCCCAATGGTATTTTTCAGATTTCTTGTCCTTGATAATCATACCTATTTAAAAGCGATCAATAGATAAGTGCATCCTCACTGTTGTAAATAGATATATACCTAAATATATAAAAGAATTACAAAGTTTATAGTGCTTTATAATTTGCTCTAGACTTTACAGAATTACTATATATAACTGTAAGTCATAAATAAATATAACGTAAGTAGGTAATCTAATTTCATCAGTAGCAGCAGTTTCCAGTATTTACACTAGGATAAACGGGATGGAAATAATTATAAAAACTATATTGTACTAAAAAGTATTTATATCTGCGATTTCCAAAAATAGAGAACAATAAAACTTATCTTTTTCTATAAAAATACCTATTTATATATAAGACTTACAAAAATAGAAAATAATGATCTCTTTTATATCTTATAAGGAACATTTCGAAGGACGGACTGCATAAAAAAGATTGCAGGCTATTTGGAAAGGGGCACCAAATTCTATTTCACAAATTTTTCTATTATAATTTATTCTTCAGAATACAAAAATAGTTCAATTATGCGGTCAGTCATTTTTTTTATATTAAAAACTATGAAAATATGAATAAGATTGGCACAATTTCTAAATTTATAGCTACTGATTTTGCAAATGCGTGAAGCTCCATACATTTGTAGTAAAGTTTTGAACCAATGTTTCTAGAATATTTCTGGTAGCTCAGAGTTGCCATACAGAGATAACACATTACACGTTTCTGTAAAGTGAATGGGTGCACAGACATACTACTCATGCTATCAGCACCTAGAGAGCGCAAATGCATAACAAGATTATTATTTAAATCTTAATTATTGACAGCCATAATAATGGTGTTCCTTCTTTTTCAGATGTTTTACCTCCCGCTGGCGTTTTTTATTCCCCCTGCTCATTTCATAACTCATCAACAGTTCAATTTGCTGTACCAAGTTTGGATTCACACAAAAACCATTACAACCCTTGGACCTTTAGAATATGTATTTAATACACCTCAGCACCATCGTGTACATCATGGTGAGTATGATAGATGTGTAATAATCGGGGAAACTTATCACATATCCAAAATATTAAGCTCTAAGTCAAATAACAAATAAATAATACATCATGTAATTCGTAAGCAGCAATTTAAAGACGAAAAAGTGCAGAAAACATCTTAATTTCGTGTGATTATCAATATTTTCATTTTATACCTTAGATACCTTGCCCTATATGTTAATTTTAGCCGAATATTTTCTCGTATTTATGCACTTAGCGTAAGTACTTGATAACTTGATATATTTATATAATCCTATTTTATTTTTTTTCAAAGGTTATCAGGTCAATACACCTCTAACAATAATTTTCTAATCACGAATTACAGAGTGTAGTCCAATAATTATAAAGATTTCCATAACAAAATATGTTATCTCAGGTAACTGTTAGTGGAGGGATTATAAATCAGAAGCGTTATTTTACTGATAACTCGTTAACCGTTGAAGATATAAAAAAAAGTCCTCTTGTAATTTTCTTGCTTGTGCCCTGATTTTCGAGAAAATCGATATCGAATAAAATGCAACATTTTGTGTTTTTAATACGTACGAATGTTCCTTTAATTGAAATTTTTTGCGCGCAGCCTATAGAATGTTGAATTGCTCGAAAACCAAACAAGCTAGGAAGAAAAATCAAAATGGGTTTTAAAGGGGATATAAAATACTCTCTTGTGTTTGCATTTTTGACAGGCTATTGATATCTATTAGTATTTAAAAATAACAATATAATATAGTTACCCCTAAATTCTTTGCGTTTTTAACTATTCACAGGCCCATAAAAAATAACTGACTTTAATATAACATATAAATGCATTTATCTTTTAGTTCAAGGTAGTACTTCAATGCAGACAAAGTTGGGAATAAAAATATTCACATTTACAAATTTACCAGCATGTTGAAATTACCCAAATTTTGGCCAATTTTCCTAAAAATAAAAAAAGACCCAAACATCTTGAAAATTTAGCTAAAAAATGTTTATTCTTAGTTTATATATCATACAACTATTGTTTTTAATTATTTAATAGTTAGCATAAAAAAATCAGACAATTGAATTTTTGGATTTTGGATTTTTTTTGGCTAACTTCAACATGTTGGTAAATTTGTAAATGTGAATATTTTTATGCCTCACTTTTTCTGCAATGAAGTCTTACCTTGAAATAAAAGATAATGCATTTACAACTTACATTAAAGTCAGTTGTTTTTTATGGGAATGTGAATAGTTAGATGTAGGTACAAAAAATCAAGAGATAACTATATTATATTGTTATTTTTATATACTAATAAATATCAGTACACACGGGAGTATTTTATACACCCTTTAAAACCCATTTTGATTTTTCTTCCTAGCTTGTTGATTTTCGAGAAATTCCATTTTTTTTATTGCCCCACGCCTAGGAAATTTGGAATAAACGAAAATTCGTGCGCATTAAAAATACAAATTTTGCAATTTTTTTTTCAATATCGATTTTCTCGAAAACCATAGCATATACAAAAAAATTACAAGAGGACTTTTTCTTAGGCAATTAGTCAAGCTTCCTTTTTTATGATGAGCAATTTCTTTATATCTTCAACGACGAGTTATCAGTAAAATAAGGCTTCTTTCACCGAAGGGGTGGTTTTTGGGGGCGGGGGGGGGGGGGCGGGGTTTGCGCGGCACCCCCAGAACTGATTTTTGTGGTTTTGTGATGTTTAATCCTACCACTAACAGTTACTGTAGGAAAACATTTTTTGCGAGCTTCTGGTGTATTTTTTACTTTATCGACTGGACTGTTATACTATATGTCTGCTGTTTCGTACATAAAATTGTTGAATGGAAAAGCAGATATATGTATGTAGACAATTTATTTAATTATGACAAAAACATTAATTATTTGAAGAGAAAAGAGTACCGGTCAGTTTAACTTTCACTTTATACATTTCTGGAAACACCACACCAAGAGTCCATTAAAGAAATATGTTCGCAGAAAAGGTCATTTTTAACCCTGTCCATCGCCCTTGTAACATTTGTGAAATCTCCCTTAACGATAGTTCGTGTGCAAATACCTTCACCACCCAATAAACTTTTTTCAAAACAATCCTTTGATTAATTTTCTACGAAAACAAACCTTTTTTTTTCGAAAAGTATCACTTTTTTACACCCCCTCAACTGCACTGTTTATTTGTTACATTTTGGTTAACCCTCCTCCCCCCAAAGAATTTATTACTTTTTAATGGCCCCTTATATTTACACTAGTGACAAAATGTTATTTAAAATAACAACCAATTGTTTATTTTAAAGGTACCTAATATCATAATTTTTAATTTCAGGCAGTAACATTTACTGTTTAGACAAAAATTATGGAGGGGTTCTAATTATCTGGGATCGACTATTTGGAACATTTGCTAGTGAAAAGAAAGATGAGGAAATCATTTATGGTCTTGTTTTCAATAACCCATCGTTTAATCCCCTACATCTACAGGTAAATATGATTGAACACAAATTGTTACTAAGCGCTTAAGTAGTCTTATCTCACATATGTTCCACACATAAATTATGCTTTGTAGTAAACTTGACCCCTAATACACAATGTTATCTTAATCTTATAATATTATAAGCATTCAAATGAGCCAAATTTTTTAATATTGGCCATAAATATTGGACATGATTGATTGCATAACTGAAAAGAAAAGCCAAACTAAACAAAAATTAAAAAGAAAACAAGAAATTACAGAAATTTACTTAAATATTGAAAAATAACGAATAACAGAACAAAATTTGCAGTATTAATTCAAATCTATTTTTGTTTCAGACCTTCTATACCGAATATGTAATTCAAAAATTTCACAGCATGAAAGGATGGCAACACAAACTTGCCGCAATTTTTTATGGACCTAGTTGGGAGCCTGGAAAACCTCGATTGGGATCAGAAGAGGATAAAATTAAAGTAAGCATGCATCAGATGTGTTCTTAGACATTAATATTGAAATATAATATATGAAATTTACTAGAAAAAAAATTACTTAAACTTAAATAACAATAACATATTTTCAATGAAACAAACTAAAATCGGAAAATATGAAGACAGCATATTTTTACAAATATGCCAGAGAAAAGCAAATTTTTACAATATATTGCATATAACCAAATTATTAAATTATATTATTTATGAAAATGTCATTTCAAGTTAAGTTGTACTAATTGACTTTACAATGATAATAAGTACCTAACACTCACAACTATTTTATGACGGTTAAATTCAGTGGTGATTTGGAATTTTAAGTCTAGGTAGCTGCCCAGAGTGTTAGCGCTTGGTACCCTCAGAACAGGGGTTAATAATTACTCTTAATTGACTGAAAATCATCTATGGCTTTGCATGGTGGGTGATATAAATGTAATTTAATCATTGTTTTATTTTCACATAAACATGAATATGAGGGAATGCGACTTTCTCCTTTCTATTAGAATAGTTGCCTGACCTAACATATTCTGGGTAGGTTGAGGACGACTGGAAAATTACAAATTATATTCGAAACTCACAACTGTTAAGCCAACGTATTCCGGATGTGATAGGAAAATATTCCACAAATTTTGCATCTTCTAACCTGACATAACTTGGGAAAATATTTTCACGTTTTACATCTATTTATGAATATGTATAAAATGACATAGTTTCGCCTATTATGAAATTACATTTTTTTATTAAATGGTAAGTTACCCAAAACTGTCATGATGTCATCGTCAGTCTTGCAGACAGCAGGACTTTTTGCATTGAACATAATGGTGCTAAGACCTGATAATTTGTTTGGTTCTTCAAAGATAAACCATGATGATAATGAATACATTTCTTCTGGATTTTTAAAAATTTTACGAGATGAATAATAAACTAAAAACCCCCTATATAAGATACAGCCGATTACAAAAATGTGTACTTTACAGACGTTAAACGAAAATAAAAATGTATATATTTCGTATCAAACATAATGATTCATGAGCTGTCAATTTTTGAAATGGTTATATAGTTCATCCAAATATAAAGTTATATTTCTATTTAGTCCAGTCAGTAAAGTAAAAAATATACCAAAAGCTCGCAAAAAATGTTATCTGAAATTTTCCTTCAGGAACTGTTAATGGGAGGATTAAACATCACAAAACCACAAAAATCAGTTCTGGGGGTTTCTCGCAACCGCCCCAAAAACCACCCCTTCGGTGAAGAAAGCCTTATTTTACTGATAACTCGTTAGCCGTTGAAGAGATAAAAAATTGCTCATCATGAAAAAGAAAGCTTGACTAATGGCCTAAAAAAAAGTCCTTTTGTAATTTTCTTGTATATGCCATGGTTTTCGAGAAAATCGATATTGACAAAAATTGCAAAATTTGTATTTTTAATGCGCGCGAATTTTCGTTTATTTGAAATTTCTTGCATGCGGGCAATAAATAAAATGGAATTGCTCGGAAACCAAACAAGCTAGGAAGAAAAATCAAAATGGGTTTTAAAGGAGATATAAAATACTCTCTTGTGTTGCCATTTTTGATGGCTATTGATATTTATTAATATATAAAAAAACAATATAATATAGTTATCTATTGATATTTATTAATATATAAAAAAACAATATAATATAGTTATCTCTTGAATTTGTACATCAAACTATTCACAGGCCCATGAAAAATAATAACTGACTTTAATATTAGTTATAAATCTTTTAGTTCACGGTAGTATCAATGCAGAAAAAGTTAGGAATAAAAATATTCACATTTACAAGTTTACCAGCATATTGAAGTTAGCCAAAAAAAATCCAAAACGGCTGCATATTAAATTTTTTGATATTTTTTATGCAATTTTTTAACTATTAAATGATTAGAAACAATAGTTATATGATATATAAACTCAAGAAAAAAATTTTTGCGGCACCCCAGAACTGATTTTTGTGGTGGTTTTATGATGTATAATCCCTCCACTAACAGTTACTGAAGGAAAATCTCAGATAACATTTTTTGTTATGGAAATCTTTATAATTATTGGACTAATTATAGAAAATATGCTTTTGTTTTGTATTCAATTTAACAAAAATAGTTGAATATTTCAAAAATTAATAAATTTAAAAGCTAACAAATAGGAAACAGCAGCATAATTTGAATTCCTGATTTGCAAAATATACTTCGCCAGGTGAAATTCTGAAATATATTTTTTTTCACATTAACAATGGTTATTATGTGCAAAAAAGAAAGCATCTTGGAAGTCAAGGGTCAATGTATACATACATACATACTGTATATTGTGGATTTTGCTTACGTGTGTATATAGATATAGGTATTACATGGTCCCTCTTTGGTCACAATACAAAAAAAATTAAATTTTTTATAACATTTAAAATGCTTTGTCAAGAAATATAATTAGAAGTGAATTAATGTTTTAAGTATTTTTCTTTTGTTATAGGTGGTATCAAGAGTAAAGTACGACGTAAAATTACCACTTTGGTGTAATGCCTACCTTCTCACACATTTCTGTGTAGTTGTATACGGCTTTCAAAAACTCGCTGGTTGTCATATGGTAAGTAATCTGTAATAAATTTTCATAATGTCAAAGATAACAATATATTACTACCTGTATATTTCTGTAAAACTTAACCAGAGAAGTCATAAATTTCTCAACAAATAAATCAGAAAAAGATAGATTCTGATAACTAACCACATATTTGTGTTATCCTTAACCATATCAATGTAAAGTTTTTAATACACTTCCATCTTGTCAAAAAGATCATCTTTGTGTCAAAAAGTACATTGTCTTGGATAGTATTTTCAGCAAACATTAAAATATGAATCGGTTACAGTTTCGATATGCATTAGCGAAAAATAGCAACAAGTAAAATGACAGAAATAACTAACGTGGCAAATAAGTTAGGATTACTAAATAGTCTTATTAAGTGTTTATGGGTTTTTTAGTTTATTATCGATGATGTACACATTGGTTTTCAATAGATAATATACTTAGCCTGAGATGCGACTTCAATAGCAGTTTTCTCAAATTGATATTTGCGATATAAGAATATCGAAAAAATTGGTATCCAGTGAATTATGTATATTTATATGGGAAAAAATAGGAATCAATTTGATAAACTTTATTTCTATAAGAAATAAAAAATGATAATACAATTTTGTCTGTAACTTTGCTAACTAGATCAACATTTGTTTCTGCTTTCGATTATTATTAACAGAACCATATTTACAGGATTATATATGATGATTAATTCCTGAAAAATTGTCAGTGAAATATCTTCATTTTTATCTTTGACATGACTATTCAAGTAGTTTTACTGATTTCTCTTTTGTTTTATACAGATGTTACTTTCCACCCCCATTAAAGAATTCAAAATATTCAATTATACAAATGACATTTTCTTTCAGAGCCTCAACCCATTTACCACCCTCGGATTTGTGATATATATAATCGCATCTCTTACAACAATAGGAATGCTTTTTGACAATCGTCCCTACGCCTGCGTATTTGAACTTTTCAGATGCATGCTACTTGTTACAGCTATACAGAGAATAAACTTTGCAGATATCGATACCTCCATACTGCTAACCGTTGAAGTATTTTTTGTAGTGTCAGGATTATTCTGGTTCCTTCAGAGCATCAAGGTTTTACAAATTTCTTTGAAGACAGAAGGGCACTGAGAAACATTGATTTGTTGTGACGTCGACTGATTTTATTGTGATGTAGATATTATGTGCAATAAGTATTTATTAATTATCCAGTGATATTATCTTAGAATTTAGGAATTAGTATTATTTATATAATTAAAATATTATTAAAAACTTATACTCACCAAGCTCTTTATTTGCCTTACCTGTCCACAGTGGTTACTCCTCAAATTAGGCTTAAGAAAGAAGCTTTAGCAGCAGCAGTGTATAGTGTTGTATAATACGTCTTACCCACGACAGTGTTATACCATTAGTAATGAGCATTATAAATTGTATATCATTTTTTTGAGTGCCTACTTTTAATTTTGGAAAAGTATTTCACCTGTCATATTAGAAAATAACGATTAAAAACAAACATTTCAACACCCTGTAACAAAATATTTAAGCCATTGGGATATATGTTCATATGAACTTTTCTTCATAAAACGATCTAAGGAACCCCACCCTGAAATATTAGCAGGTTATTAAGGAACACCCTGTATATCGGCACATATGCAGAAAGAATGCAATATTAGTCGAGAATTGCACAGTAGATATACCATCCTTCATACGGGATGTAAAGCAGTTAGTACTTTACCCATTAGACATTAGGCAAGTTAAAGACTCCACCACTCTAGTCGCGGAAATAGCCCGACATTAAATAAAAAAGAAACTTAACCGTTTAATAACAATTGTCACAATATTTCTTGGTTCATTCTTTATTTAGTTCTGGTGAATGTAGCCCATATTATAAAGTAATTGCTACTATCACAGACAAGATTCCCTCCAAAACTTTGGGTTGTCATCACCAATAAATTAATGGGAAAGAACATTGGTGAGGCTGTGTTTTACAGGCCATCGTGACAGATGAAACCAACCAGCAAATTTGTTCTATAATTTAAATGCTCTACGACAATAAAACAAAATATTTCATTGCCATTTTATTAAATAACAATGAAATAAATAAAACACTATTTTGTTGTTTGTAACTGAAATGTATTATTCATTTATTATTTTATAAACGTTTTCGAGGGTGCTGAATAAGATGGTGATATTTTGAAGTTTCCAACTTCTTGAGAACAACCCCTAAACGCGAAAACCCATCCCCTTTTCGAGTTTCTTCCATTTTAGACATGTGAGGGTTTGTCGGATAGGGTTTTTCGCGTAGGCCGTGTGGACTTTGATCATCCAACATATTATCAATCGCCAGAGTTGAAACTACCCCCTCCCCTGATACTAAAATCTCCCCAAGCATTTCCAATTCGATAAAAATGTATTTCTAATCGTTTGAAGGGTGCTTAACACGATAGCAGCATACATTTCTCCCCTACCCTCCACTAACTAACCCAAATCCCTGAAACTACCACCTTTTTACATTTCTGGGTACTGGGCATGCGGGGAATCGTTGGATCGAGGTTTTTAACAAGATTTCGGTATTGTAAAACAAGTTAAGTGCCGAGACATGTAGTCACCCCCGGGGTTAAAAACTACCCCCCTCCCCTAATACTAAAATCGCCCCAAAAATGTAAACTTTGTAGAAACTGTTTATCTCTGTTTTCGAGGGCGCTTAACATGATGACAACATAATTTCCTCCCCCACCCTTCACTGAAACCACCCCCTCGTAATATTTCTTGCTATTGGGCACGTGTTGAGCACCCTTGCAAACGAATAGAAACAAATTTTTATCGATTTTGAAATTTTTGGGGAGATCTTAGTATCAAGGGAGTGGATAGGTTCAACCGCGGGGGTTGATAATATGTTGAACGGTCAAAGTCCGTACAGCCCACCTGAAAAACCCGATCCGACAATCCCTCGCTTGCCTAGAGTGGAAAAACGTGAAAAAGGGGTGGTCTCTCGGGTTTAGGGGTAGTTCCCAAGGGGTTGGAGGCTTAAAAATATCAGTATCATATTCAGAACCCTCAAAAAGAGGGGGTGGGGGTGGGGGCGACCCAGGTCTCCTCCTTGTCACAGCATTCTTGATGTCTGCAACTTCTTCATGGACTATTAAGTTGTGAATTGTAGATTGTTTTTTAGTAATATTCAGAAGCATTTTAAACACCATTATAAATATACATTAGAATAATTTTATAGTTATTTCTTATCATCTTATAAAACAGTTATATAAAAGGTCTATTTGTGACAATTTTGCATTTAAGACTAAAACTTTAAATGTTCCATAGTCTGATATATAATTATTATATAATTGTATCCGTTGTAATGTTGAAAGAGCAACAAAATCATTATAAAACAAAATGGTGTAGTTGAACATAAAAATATACGTATTAATAGCATTATATGTGGCCTCTTCATGATGTTACTCTAGTATACTTTCAGGACCAAGTGTGACAGTATTTGAATAATGTGTTTCCTGGAAGGTGGATAGGCTGAAGTGGTCAAATTGCCTGGCCCCCTTGTTCACCCGACCTCAATCCCCTTGATTTTTATGTTTAGGTACACATAAAAACTATGTTGTACTTTACGGAAGTTAACATTAAGGAAGAGTTGGTAAATCACATACATGCTGCAGCTCTGACAATTCAACAACAGCAACGGATTCAGACAGCTGGAAAGTGCAATGAAAGTGGCAGAAATAACTTTGAACAGTCGATGTGAATTTTCCATTTTTTATTTTTTTTAAATTAATTTTTTTTTTCATTATTAGTCATTATTCATCATAAGCTATCGTTCCCTAAGTTTATGCATAAAGTTAAAGAATCACCCTGTATTTGTATTACTAAATGGGTTCTCTGTTGGAAAATAAAGCTATTATCGTCTGCCAAATAACTTTTTAAATATAGTGCCGAAAGATAAATACCAGGCAGAGAAGATGATCTTAATTTTCGTATACTGCACAATTTGAAACATGAAAATCCAACGAAATCTTGGAAAAGTGCGCTACTTCCTTTTGGTAAGCAAAAGTAGTGCAGGAATGGTTTTTCTATAAAAAAAAAACTTCTATGGTCAGGGAAAGGAGTTTTGAGAAATAAAACCCTCCATACTGATAGCCACCATCTTTAATGAAATTCCAATTCCGATAGATGGCAATGTTAAAGGGGATGGATTCTTGACTAAATTTTTTTCAAAATGTGACCTCCTTTGGGCAACTGTGGCTTTTGATTTGTAAGTTGCCTAATTTGTTTATTGAGATGTCAATTTGCTTTTATCTCTTTTTTGGGAGGTAGCATCTTTCTATAAGGAAACTAAACTACTAAGAAAATGTTTCACTTTCATAACATAATTTATTTGCAAGTGATTAAAATAACATTTAGTATGAAATAATACACGATAATAAATTTACAGAAACAAAACCACAAATAAAATTGCATCTTCCTAAAATGTTCTTGTTTTCACCCACGAAACAAGAAAATCTAGGGCTGCAGTTTCTAACATTAGCAACATCGTACTATTTCAAAACAAAAATAGCAAGATGTGTTACAACATAAACTCAACAAAGAAATAAATATACATAATATCTAAGTATAAGAAATTACTTTTATAAAAACTTTTCTGTAAATTCATTAAAACATGAGATCAAACAAGGTTACGGCACAAAAATTTTATCAAATCAGATAGAAAAATATCAATATCGTAAAATTGTGAATTGTATTGAACAACCTTTTACCTTAACATACGAACAAAAATAGTTTTCTTTATAAATCTGATGCTTCTATATTAATAAAAAAATTACCACTAAGCAGTTTGTAAAAGCCACTACCCAGAGCACAAATTCACAAGAATTCACCTCTTTTACGCTATTATTTTAAATTTAAAGCACTCTTATTACTGTGTTAATAAAATTTAGATTAAAATGAAATATAAACGTATCACACTGTAGAGTTATATATTATACTGTTACTACTCAAAGTTAACTACAAAGGGAGTTATTTCTTCATAATAACACACAAATAAACGTTAAAAACGCTTCAATTTTGTAATAATGAATTTTTAGCAGTATCATATACAGGGTGTTCATAAACCTATAGTACTAAATTATCAATCGACTCAAAATTACCAAAAGTTCATAGCATTAACATGTTTTCAAATTTTGATAAATTATCGCTTCTCTCAAGCGAGGATGTGGACGTGATCCACTTGATTATCGGTGCTTGGCATGCCACGTACACAAAGAGTCACCTCACATAAATGTGACTAATTTAATGTGACGCTTTGTAAAACTGTCTAAAACCTGTAGTCTATATGGCGGATTGAAACATTGGAAAAACATTGCCTACAAGTGAATGGCAACAGGGCACGTTTTTTTTAGATCAGCAGTTCTCTCCCAACCAGCAAATTTGTTTTAAAATTTAAATGTTCTGCGATTATTATGCTTTGTTATATTTTATGAATGCTTAACTGCCAATTGATTATATTAGAATTTCAAAATACTATCTTGTTGTCTGCAACTGAACTGTTTTATAAATATATCAATAAAACGTTTCTAGAGCAAAATTATAATATCTTATAATTTATAATACAGTTAAGAAATTATTTTATAAATGTTTCTGTGACTAAGTTATAAAACACTTCAGCTTATAAAACTAAATTGTTTTATAACGATTTTTTACGTTCAGCAGCATTTTTAGCACCGTTATAAATACACATTGGAATTATTTTATAGTTATTTCTTATCATCATACAAAACAGGTCTATTGTGACAATTTTGCTTTTAAGAATAAATTGTTCCAGAGGATGTTATATAATATTATATAGCATTGAATTTGATGTAATATGGAAACAGCAATAAAGTCATTACAAACCAAAATTGTTTACTCGAGTATAAAAATCTTGTGGCTAACAGTACAATAAAACATATTTGAGAAAACTGATTCCCCCCGCTAGCTCTGTATTTATATTTAGTCACAATTAAAGTCTGTGTTTTAATGAAAATTTGTTACAATTATAATACACAAGTTCATAAAAAAATTATTCTCACAAAATTTTGGTTACTAACATTGACAGAGCGCTGCGGATCTCGCCAGATCATATAACGGCGAAATTAAAAATATCATATTTAAGACTATGGAGAAACTTAAAAAGCAGTTATAAAAATGTTAGGTACATGTATTAGCGATGTAGTTGTTTTGGCAATAAAAGACAGTTTTTACTGCTGTTATAATGAAACATGATGCATCCCATTCACTGCACTATTAATGCATCAGGTCATATGCCACAGTCCTGATACTTCCACTAGTAAAAGTAACTTAAGCGTTTTTGGTAATAAATAAGGTAATTTAATGCCACTAATTTCTAGGTTATATTTATGCATACTGTACCAATTCTGTTTGCATGGTTGCATTTATAACTTAGGAATAACCGATTTATCATAAGAGCTACAAAAGTATGGCGAAAATGAGTGATCTATTTTATAAGATTCACATAAAAATTACAATGAGGCGCATTATTTTATAGGAATCGTCTAATAGTTTAAATATCTTGAAATGCTTGCTACCAACATAAAAGTATTTTATAAATGGAAGCCATCTTAAAAGGTCAACGTTCGTGATGATAAACATGACAAGTTATGGAAACTTAAAATATACAGTTATGACTACTAAAATAAATTGCATACATTGCAAAAACCTCAAACTCAAATTCATAAAATCGATATTTATAAAATTTTAAAAATTATTAGAAATCATCAATAAATGTGGGACCCGTTAAAAATGTATTAGAAACATAGCCATAGTTCACAGTAAAATTTTCTCCGCATCAAAAATTGCGGTCGTTGTAAGCCAGAACAAGTCTCTTAAATAATTATTATAGGTTATTAGGTACCTAGTATTAAATCACAATGCCATATGCTTTTAGTGCCAAAAAACTTTTAGGATATATTTAAGAAATCATATTTTATTCCTGTGTATAAAGTAGCTTTTTTAAAATACGGACTATTTAAAAGCTCTTATAAAACAGTTGTGTAGTTGTTTTATAGCAGTAATTTCACAAGCAGTGAACTGTTTTATAATACAATTAAATGAAGCTTTAATAAAACTGCTATATAGTGACGGTACTAAATTTTTATAAGGCCCGCAGAAATGTTAATATAATCATTTTGTAATGGTTCCAATAGGCGTTACTGAAATATTTTATAAGATGGTGCCAATTTTGAATTTATAGCTGCTGTGAAAACATTATGAAAGTGTTTTGCGAAGTAATGTTTTATAAAATTTGTGTCAGAAACATTTCTACAACTTTTATAAAATATAAAATAGCTAGTTGGGCTTATGCCCCAAGGAAGACTATGTTTACAAGTGAATAGATATAAATTCGAACAATTACTGTGAAAACTAGAGGTTTCAAATATGATGAAAATGGTAACATTTATGAACTTTATATTTACTATAGTGGAATTATTTTTAACCGCTTAGCATAATTTATTAATTTAAATGCCATAAACACTCTGTATAGATAAAATTTCATTGCCATCTTTTAAAACCACTACAATTAAGCTAAAAAGCATAAGAAATACCTACAAGTATCTAGTATTTACTTCATTACCTATAAAATGATGGACTGTATGTAAAATTCCCTTAAAAAGTCGCACTTAAATATTTGTGTATTATTATGTTTACAACTCCATAGCTCATCGATACAACAATCTATTTTCAAAATTATTACCCATTAGCTTGAAATCGTTTTTTTAAATTAAAAACTTCACTTTTTGTGACCCCCCCCCAAACATTTTCAAAAATTCCCAACCGCGAATTTTGATAAGTATTTCATCATCAATGAATATCTTCTATGCTGGAATATTTTGAAAATAGATGGCGCAAATGATTGTATTAAGTATGTGCTAATTTACGGACTATAAAATTACTAATGTAACTGTATAAAAAATTTCAACACGCCATTCTCTCGAGAAAATTGTATAAAGATTATAAAAAAAACACAACAAAAAAAAACCTTTTATATCTACAAAGAAAAAAACTACAACAACTAAATAGCAAGAAAAAGCTGTTTATTTCTTAAATATTAAGAAAACATATATATAAAAAGAGTACTTTGTGCAAATTATTCAATATGTATTATATAAAGTAGAAACAATAATTAGAAATGTGTGCTCCCACTCCCAACATGAATGAAAAAATAAAATTATGGCCTTAAAAGATAAATATAATCTATTTGCACAGGTATGATTAACTAAAGATAAAAATTATTACAATCTTAATTGCAAATTCAAAAAGTAAAAGCATATGAGCTAAAAAATTTACATAAATAAAAGTAGCTTTTATTGCACAGAACAAACAATCCAAATGAAATTTTTTGGAAGTGATGTCAGTCAATGTATATTTTTTTATTTATTTCAAATTATTTGAATTGTTTATTTTGTTACACTATAATATAATATATTAATCCACCACTATATTTCGCACTTTGAAAGTTAATTATTATAATAAATCTTTATGGGTTCCTGTACAGATAAAGCTAAAATATAATTTATATTTAAAATTAGACCAATGCAGTCCACTGTCACATTTAGTGCAAAAATCTTAGCCGCTGCGCCCGTATAACTAAACTAAAATGAGTCGCTGGCAGTCTCAATGGAGGCATTTTCAAAGATTTAGATTGGTTGCAGGCAGTGCCTAAAACAGATTAAATTATGAATAACAAACATCTACAAAAAGTTGGTAAATAATCAAAGTTTATTTATAGAGATTAGTCCAATATTTGACGGTTTTTCCCACAGAATTCTTTCGGATAAAACCGATTTTCGTAAAATTTGGAGTAAATAGGGAAAGGCTCAAAGAACAAACGTTATATAGTGACGTGAGAAACCGCTCTAAAACATGCATTTCTTAAACGAGAAATCTACATATTCATTCGCGAATAACTCGAAAAATATCGATTTATCGAAAAATTTTCATACAACATTCTTTGCTTAAAATTCATCCCCCTATCGATTTCTGCGGTTATTTTGAGTGTACTAATTTCCACCCCCGAGAAGGGGTGGCATCCGCCCCCAGGGCAAAAGGGCACATCGGTATTTTATAACTTTTGTTCCTTGAGCCATTCCCTACTTACTGTTCAAGTTTCACGTCAATCGGTGTTATCTGAAAGAATTTTGAGATAATAACCTATTTTTACAGAATAATATCACAATGCCACAGTGTAAGTCTCAAAATAATATATACATGGATAGATTTAATAGAATAAATATATAGAAGCACTGTCGGATGTTCCATTTTAAAATATGCCTGATCTACAATTTCTATTTGGACCATTTTTTCAAATTTCAAATGGTTGAAGAAATACTGACTATCCATACACTACTAAGTTACATTGTATATGAAAAATTACAACTTCTTACATATCTGACATTTTTCCGATTTTCCCAGAATTAATGCTGACTTTAAAATTTTAAATGGAACATACACATTTTTACATTTTCGGGGGTAATTTTAGGTATATACAATTCAATTGAAATACAATTGAAAATACAGTTTAAAACTTAATACTTAGTATTTAGGAAAAAATATGCAAAAATATGGCACCTAAATGATTGATCATTTGTATGTGCCAAAAAATAAAAGTTAGTAATTAACATTTAAAAGATTAGATATGTTATAACAGTTGCATAAAATAGGTTAGCGAAAAAATATATAGATAAATAGAAATCAGTTTAAGTCTATAATTCACAATATACTATGGAATTGAGGATAGTTAGTAGTTATATAGGTTTTACTTTTTTATTAAAAAGCTTTGCATTATTTAAAATTTTTATATTGTTTGGTAAAAGATTATATATTTTTGGTGCGAGGTAGTTCATGAATCATGATTGATATTTTTATTACTAATGGGAATTTTTAAATGTCTGTTTTGTGATTTACGTATTGCTAAGTTCGATATGTTTATGAATATATGTACAAATGGATACCATGTAAAGTGTTCGAACATTACAGATTTCATCATCATAAAACAATTTAGTAGGATAGAGTTTGTTTTTTTACCCATTATTTTTAATACATAATTTTGAACAACATTTAATTGATGTAACACACTTTTATATAATCCTCTCCAAACGATAATGCCATAACGGATTAAAGATTCAATAAGTGCCTTATATATTGAGATTAGCAGCTTTTTGTTTAGAAATTCTCTTAATAAGTAGAATTTATGTATCAGCTTACGAATTGTGTTTGTTAAATATTCAATATGAGTATTCCATTTCAAGTGTTGATCAATAAGGATTCCTAGATACTTCACTTTATATGTTTCATTGATTGATGGATTTAGGCTAATGCTAATATAACCAAAATCAGGGCAATCTGCTGTAGTTAAAGAAAATGCTATGTAATTAGTTTTTTTTTTATATTTAAGGATAGTTTGTACGAGTCAAGCCAATTTTTTATGTTCACTATGCCTTGAATAACAAATTCTTTGGTTTCTTCTCATGTGTTTCCTGAATATACTATGGCTGTATCATCAGCATATGATACAAATTCTCCATTTATTTTTAGATTTAATAATGAATTTATATAGGCTATGAGTAAAATAGGGCCCAAAACGGTGCCCTGTGGTACTCCAATCTTTATTACCTGTGAATCACTCATTATGTTATTTATTCTTACACGTTGATGTCTATTATTTAAGCAGCTTTCAAGAATATTCAACACAGTACCACGAACTCCACAATGTGACAGCACATCAAGGAGCTTATCATGTGGTACTGTGTCAAATGCTTTAGCAAGATCGATAAAAACAGTTATACATTTCTTGCTGATATTGAGATTATTTGTGACTTTAGAAATAAGATGGTACATCGCATCACTGGTACTAATCCCCTCTGTAAAACTAAATTGTTTCTTGGATATGGTATCATTTCCTCTAAAAAAGACTTATTAATCTGTCTTTAAGGCACTTTTCAAAGATTTTGGCAATATTATTAATGAGACTTATTGGACGGTAATTTGGTATATAATTTTTTGAACCACCTTTATGTATAGGGGTTACAATTTTATTTTTAAAATATGAGAGAACTATGCCAGTTTTGAAGGTATTATTGATTATATGCGTTACTGCAGTTAATATTTCTAAATTTACTAATTTAATAAGTTTTGCTGATTTACCATCTTCACCCGGACTGTCATTTTTTAAGGTTATATGTTTAATAATTTCGTTTTCAGTGGTGGTTATTAAAAACATTGATACAGGTGATGATTGCTCTAATTTATAAGGCATCTGGGGAGCCTCAATTTTTTTTTCCATTTCAATACCCATTAATAAAATAATTATTACAGTGATTTGCCATAACTATGATTTCATCAAATTCTTTTTCATTATCATCCAAAATTCTAAGTTCTTTATTTATGTGACTATTTTTTTCATTTGTGGCTTATTTTATAATTTGATATACTTTTTTAACATTATGTTTATTATTGTCGATTTGCTTCCTGTAATAATTATTTTTTGTTTGTAAGATAAGCTTATTCAGCATATTCCTGTATGCCTTATATTCGGACTCCAGCTCGGGATTATAGCTTTTTAACAGCCTCTTTTTTAACCTATCCCTGTGTTTAATAGATGTTATGATTCCGTTTGTAATCTATTTTGTGATTTTCTTGTGTTCTATAAATTTTACAGTGTATGACTGCACAGTATAGGAAAATAAGCTTGCTTTATTTTTTATGCATTAAAGTTTAAAATGAGTACCTAGTAGTAAGTCTTTATTGGTTTCCCAAAAGGCCATCGGCCTGAGTCTCTCAGTCTTCAAAATGAATTGGTGAGTTTTTTCGAATTAGTTTAGTACCTATGACTATAAACTTTTCGAAATCGCTAATTTTAAACGAGTCAATTTTTTTCAAATGCAACAACTTTTGGACACAGAGTAGTCAAGTACCAATTTTCACGATAAAGCCATAGGTTTGATATTAACCTAAATATACAAGTTCTTTGATGAATCCTCAGAAGATCGACATGCTATAAGGCAAACAAAAATTTCAATGTTGAGTTGCTACGATAAGTATGGGTATACTTACTGAATAATCAACTAGAGTGTAATAGTCCAGGAGAAATAATTTGTGTAAAGGTCAATTTTTGTAAAGTTGTTGGGAGGGAGTGCTCTAAACAACATACTAAAAATCCTGGTCAGTGGATGGTGAGCGGGAGGGGGTAGTGTAACGTTTTTTTTTTTTTAATAATTCGAAAACTACACCCTCTAACGAAAAAGAATCTATATTCAATATTATACTACATGGAATTCCCCATAAATAAGTTCCTATTCATTTTTTTTTCTAGGATCAAGACTTTACCAGACACAGAAGGTGGAAAATTTGCACACCGAATGGAAGTATTATATTCGAGAAAAAATCACACCTGCCCTTTGGTGCATTAACTAAAAAATTACTTGACAGAGAACAGTCCAATTTGGTAGCTGACGATATTGCCAACAAAGAAATGGCTAGACTTTCACAGGAATATGCACAGGGTGAATTGACTAATTGCAGGAAATTTTATGTGGTTTAATATGGTATATAAGTACTTTTTTGCTAGAGGGCGTTTTCAAGTTATTCAAGAAAAATGTGAATAGGGGGCCTTTAAACCACTCTCTCCCGCTCACTATCCACTGGCCAGGACTATTAGTATGTTGTTCAGGGCACTCCACTCGGCAACAAAAATTGGCCTCCACACGATTTACCGTTTTTTGTCTTTTTTGGGCTTCGTTGACTAGAGTATAAGCATACTTTATATAATAGGCTATACAGGGTGTCCCAATAAAAACTCCCAGGCCGGATATACTCTAAACGAATAGAGATATTTTAATTCTGTAAAAGCCAGTTTGTAGAGCATAAAAAAGAGCTTCATTTTTGAATATAACTGTTTCTTTAATATATAGATGGCGCTATGCTCCAAAGAAATATTTCGATGGAAGAAATTTTGAAATGGGGTTTATGTGAAAGAAAATGCATTTCTAAGTAGGTTATGTCTTAAAAAAAATACCATAAAACTAACCATTTGTCAATATTGAATAATTGTAATCTCTTCAACATTTCAATCCTTTAAGTGGGAAAATTTGTATTTAATTTTATAATAAATATTTAAAGAATCTTTCATATAATTGCTTTATTAGGTTAGATTATAATTAAAAATATTTGATATCTAGTGAATATAATAACCCTTATACCTTATAAATTAAATACACTTAAAGTTACCTTTGGAATAACAGTTTTGACATTTCTCAATTTCAATCAAATTTTGTTTATTGGTGTGTCAATAGAACTGTATTATTGTACCTAATTATTGTTTTTTTTGTGAATATTTATTATTAAATACGGTTTCTCATACAAATGAAGATAAATTAAACACGATTTTAATTTATGAGGAATGTCATAAAAATGCTTCAAGAGCTGTAAGTTTATATGAAATACATTTTCCTGACAGGCCTTTACCAGATCGGAAAACTTTTGTAAGTTTGTGTTCTAATTTGAAAAATTATGGAGGTTTTAAGAAACCAAAAACAACAAGAAGAAAAAGAACTGCAACTGATGAAAATATTGCATTGCAAGTAGAAAATAACTCAAACATGTCAGTATGCAAGTCGACGGAAGAAACAAATATTGCACGTTCCACCTGCCACAGAATTCTTAAAACAATCAAATTTTTTCCATACGAAGTTCATCTAGTTCATCATTTGATTCCAGGGGACAATGAGCAGG
Source organism: Stenurella melanura (assembly GCA_963583905.1). NCBI lineage: Eukaryota > Metazoa > Arthropoda > Insecta > Coleoptera > Cerambycidae > Stenurella > Stenurella melanura. The sequence goes on from OY757313.1 coordinate 112,012,644, forward strand.
GATTAGATTTTTTGGCGCAATTTTCAATTCTCTTAGAAGAAAATCCAAATCTTTTAGATACAATTATGTGGAGTGATGAAAGTCGATTCCACAACAATGGAGTAATGACAACACAATTGTCGTTTTTATTTAAATCAATCAATATTCCAAAGTATGTCCCATCTTCAAAAAGGGAAACAAACTAGATATTGAGAACTTCAGACCAATCTCTGTAATTTGTAACTTCTGTAAAGTCTTAGAAATATTACTTCATGATAGAATATATCATTCGATTAACACCAAAATCTCTATTAATCAACATGGATTTATGAAAGGGCGTTCAACAACAACAAATTTATTCTGTGTAACTCAATATATTTCTGAATCCCTAGATGAACGTGGGCAGGTAGATGTCATATATACCGATTTCTCCAAAGCGTTTGATAGACTTGATCACCAGTTGTTACTTAATAAATTAGAAAAAATCGGCTTCTCATATTCTTTGCTCCTTTTGTTTAAATCTTATTTAATGAATAGGAGTCAGTACGTTGCATTAAATGGGTTCAAATCGATCGAATTTGCTGCCACATCTGGAGTTCCCCAGGGATCTATTCTGGGGCCCTTGTTTTTTAACATATTTATTAATGACATAGTGAACGAAATTAATTTGCCTCACCTTTTATATGCCGACGATCTAAAAATTTTCACAGTAATTGATGAAATCGATGACTGTTTTCAACTTCAGACTTCTCTTGACAAAATAAACACCTGGTGTATAGTAAATAAATTATTCATGAATCCTAGTAAATGTAACGTAATGTCCTTTTCTTTAAAAACATCACCTTTTATTTTTGATTACGGGTTAGATAATGTCATACTTCAAAGACCTATAACATTTCGCGACCTCGGCGTAACTTTTGATAGTAAATTATCCTTCACTGATCATATCGATACCATTGTGTCCGAAGCCTCCAAAGCCCTTGGATTCATCGTTCGTACTAGTCGAGAGTTCACTAATATTTATTTATTTATTTATTTATTAACAATTCACTGTCAGATCACAAACAAGGATAATAATGATACTCTGAAAATTCTTTATCAATCCTTCGTCAGATCGAAACTTGAGTACGCATCGCTAATTTGGAGTTCCAGTTATGATGTTCACAAGAATAACTTGGAGGCAGTTCAACGTAGATTTCTTAAATTACTGTGGTTCAAATCCGACGGTACCTATCCAGTGATTGGTTTTCCGCACAGTAACTTGCTTGAAAGATATTCTATGACTACTCTTGAGGATAGGCGTACGTACTTTTCTCAAGTATTTTTGTTTAAATTACTACACAATGATTTTGACGCACCCGAAATAATTAGTAAGCTTAATTTTCACGTTCCCAGATTAACCTCTCGTAATCACCAAGTGTTCTATTTACCTACGCCGCGTACCAACGTACTAAATAATTCACCTTTATATACGATTTGCAGTACTTCTAACAAATTATGTAACGACTTCGATATTTTTAATTGCAGCCTTAGTGACATAAAACAAAATGTTCTAAATTAAATAACCAGTGAGTGTCTTTGTTTTTCTTAATTTGCTTTGAATCACATATGTGTATATATGTATATATAGTTTTTATATTTAAACATTTCCCATGTTATTTTTTTCTCTTTCTTCGTATCATTAGTTATTCATAGTTCGTACATTTAAGTAATTTTTTTCTTCATTTTACTTTCTTTCTATGTTGTTGTATATTATGTAATTAATGCTTTGTATGCCTTTATTCCTGTTCTGTAATTGGGTATCTTACCTGTTGAACAGTGTATGCAATAAATAAATAAATAAATAAATCAAACCTACCCAGGAAGATGGAGTACTTAGATGGCCTGCTCAATCTCCTGACATTACTCCATTAGACTTTTATTTATGGGGATTTTTAAAAAGTGAAGTGTACAAAGAACCAATAGAAGACGTGGCAATCTTTATAATCAAATTTATGCTATAGTGTTGCCGCCATTAATAGGCATACATTATTAAAAGTTTGTAGATCTCAACTAATTAATAGGTTTACGATGTGTGTTAATGAAAATGGCAATAATTTTGAACACCTATTAAAATAGTAATTTTAATTTCATTAGTTTGGAAAAATTGTTTTATGTTCATAATTGTTTTTTTATTGCTTAAATGTTTGAATTATACGATAAATAATATTTTTAGTTTTCTTTTTCCAAGGGGTTACTTCAAATATATTTAATTCATAAGATATGAAAAATTCTTTAAATGTTTTCTTCTAAAATTTGTAAATTAAATACAGATTGTCCCACTTAAAGAACTGAAATCTTGAAGAGATTACAATTATTCAATATTGGCAAATGCCAACATTTGGGCTCAAATATCTCGAAAACGGTTAGTTTTATGGTATTTTTTTTAGAACATAATCTGATTAGAAATGCATTTTCTTTCACATAAACCCCATTTCAAAGTTTCTTCCGTTGAAATATTTATTTAGAGCACAGCGCCATCTATATACTGATATATTTAAAAAAAAACAATTATATTCAAAAAGGAAGTTCTCTGTATACTCTACAAATTGGCTTTTACAGAATTAAAATATCTCTATTCGTTTAGAATATATCCGGCCTGGGAGTTTTTATTGGGACACCCTGTATACAAAGAATTTTCTTAAATATTTGCAAACAGAACATTTATTTTAAAGCCATATGTTACTGAATGGAAATTTAAAAAAAACTAAACGCATACTGCTACCTGCCTTGTATGTAATAATAATAATAATAATAATAATAATAATAATACCTATGCTTCGCGGATTTTCTTTTCCTTTTTCTTTTTAAGGAATGAAGGTGTTCTCAAACCTTTCTTTTTCTTCTTATCCTTCTTCGGAGACCCTTCAGAAATGGAGTGGTCCTAGAAAATTAGATAGACATTAGATATTACCTTTTTAACACACTCGTTAATTACGAACCTCTTTACTACTCTGCGAAAGTGTGCTCATGTGTGCATCTGATTGGTCTCCGTTAACTGTATTTTCGCCTAAAATGAAAAGCAGATTAGAGTTTTGGAATTCGATAAGCTTTTGCAACTCGATAGTTTTAATACTAAACATAAGATGCAAAAACTATCAGCTTATCTAACATGCATATAAAGATAAACAAAAAGATAACAAAAAGATAAACAAAAAGGTAACAAAAAATAGTGAACACTGAAAAGGATTACCTGATTCCTGTATATCCAAAACCAGTTAGTAGTTATTTTTTGTGTAATATGAAGAAAACAAGTTGGTGGTTCTTTAAGTATATTAGAAATTTTCAATTATTGTACAAAATTAAACAAATCATAAAAACACATTACAAAAGGAAAAACAAAAACATTAATACTTTAAAACTTAGCATGTTCATAGCCCATCCAGTCACCCTCAACATCATCAATCGGAGGTTCATTTTCCTTATTTTCAGAATTTGAGATTTTTTCCTTAAAAACTGCTGCTTTAGTTTGGACATAAGAGTTCGCATTAAGCGTCGTGGAGCGATAAAAATTGACTTCATTGCTAATAACTACGTTTATCTCGGGATTATCGAAAGACACATAAGAATTGATTTTTTCACATTCATCTGACAGTAGTTCATCAATTTTATTGAAATCCTCACTATCTTCGGTTTCCTCTAATATTTTATGATCATTATTAACAAATGAATCAGTCAGAATATCCAAGTCATCATCTTCTGAAAAACTCTCAAATAGGTTAATACGAGGTTCCTCTAATATGGGCGACAGAACTGTCCGTGGGCAGTTAAAATCAGTGAACTGCTCTGGCGGTCGTAGTGGAATATCATCCACATTCACAACGGTCTTTTTAGGGGAAATTTTGGGTTTTTCTCGACGAGGAGAATTATACAAAGTTATCCAATACATTTCAGATCCAGATGTTGTGTCCTTTTTGAAAGAAGTAATTTCTGTTTCTAGTTGTACATCTGTCTTAGTAAACGTGCCATTTGCTACAACATTTTTTTTTGATTCCGGTGTTGAATGATATACATTTTCTCTACTATTCGTCATTTGCGTTTCAAAATCGACAAACCGACCGGTATTGTCACTTATTGTGTTAAAGAAATGATCGAGGATGTCAGATAAAAACTCCGAAATAGTAAAAATTTTATCATTCACGATGTATGAACTATCGAGTTCCTCTTCTGATGAGTCTTTCAATCTATCATCAATCTCCAAAAGGGTCATGACATGGGAGGCAACAGAAATTCTAAGGTTACTCTTCTCCTCATCATTTAAAGAATTCCCATAATGCTTTTCAAATAGTTGCATCAAGTTGACGAGAAGTTTGTTTATATTCGAATCGTGTAATACTTCAGGAAACAAAACTAACTCCCTTACTTCAAAGCATTGCTGCACCAGATATTCGAATACTAAATTTGCCATCTGCACAACATTCTCATCGACAATGGGGTTTAACGAAGCACATTTGATTGTACTGTTATTTGTTAATGTACAATCTTCAATACCTTCATCTACACTAGATTTATCATTTGATGCTGCTGCTTCATGGAGAGATTCTCGATGCAGATTTTCTTTAGCTTCATGAATAACATCTTTAACTAAACTCATATGGTCTACAGATTCAGCAGAGATTGCCATTAACTTCTGAACAAAATTTTCAGCAACCTTTACAACATCTAAATTGCCATGAGCAAAGTCTAATTCTTCACAGAAAGGTAGCTCGTGAAACAATTCTTTCCTGAAACTTTCAGTGCTAGCCGAGCTGCTGTCAGATTTAGGCAACAATGCCGATATTTCTGGAGTAAGTTCAACGAAGCTTTCATTGATTTCCAACTCATCTTGTTCATCAAAACATACTATATCTTGACCAGATTCATAGGACGACTCATTTACAATGTCTATAGATTCACTTTCAGTTTCAGACCAGTTTGGACTAAAGTCCTCAAGCAAATTTTGTTGCATCTCATTTAAAATTCGTCTCTCGAATGAATTTGTACGTTCTGTGCTCTCTGAATGCGTGTGGCAGGTCTGATAACTGTCAACGTACAAAGGAGTATACTCTACTTTGTTTAATTCAGACTCGGACAGAGGTTCATAGTCAAAGTTTTTCATATAGCTAGTCTGTGAGCCTGCGTTATTTAATCGTGGCACATTATGGTAATTTAAAGCAGCGGCGAAAGGATATATGAACGCAGTTAGAACTTCTAGAGGGATGTCGATGGAGACTGAATGAGCGTTGCCCAAATTTAAAGTAAGTGTGGGGGGAGTGTTATTGCCACGGTTAAACAAGTAGTTTGAGGAATAGTTACGGGGCGGGATCGTGATAATTACAGGCCTCATTTTAGCAATTTGAGTTTGGCGTGCTATGTGGAAGTGCGTAGGGTTAGGGACAACGTAAGAGCCCTTGGGGAATCCAGCATGGCTATGAGTGCGGTAGTAATTCTGCGGTACATTGCTACTGTAATGGGTGGCAGCTAGCACCTGATAACCTGAAAGAGAGCCTCATGGTTTTATCTCTGTCGAGAAATTATGGGGTATACCATAGGGTATCTGTAATATTCCAAAGCCCAAAGCAGGGAAATAAAAAGCGGTAAGGAACAACCAAGCTAGGTATTACCCTTAAAATTTAAGAAAAGCATTAATTGACAAAAATGTCATGATTTTACTTACTTCTGGTGCTGTTTACTGAAACTCGTTCAGCTCTTAGGAAATTTTCTACTGGAGAAGCTTCAACTAAACATGCAATAAGAAGAAAATATACTCATGCATATCAATCGATCATGCTATATATCTAGTGCATTAAAGATAGAAATCTTTAAATTAATAGTACAAACGTATATCATTTACATGAAACTGACACGTGATTAACACAATATTTTATTGTATTCGAGGAATATTCATATTCAATTTGTATACAGATTTTAGCGATAAATGTAAGTAAATTTGTACTATAGCTGAAAAATATATTTGTTCATTTATTTTAAAGATTTCTATTATTCCGTTTTCTAACAGAGTTCAGATTTAAAATTAAAAATAAATAAATAATAAATTAAAAATACACTCTCTGGTGCCTCTCCCATAATAACATCTAAATTCGGACAACACAAAAATTGAAAAATAATTAAACATAAAAAGGTAAATTTTCAAACTAAACCACTAACTCAATCTTACCGTACATGGATCTTGCTTTATATTAACTCAAAATAAGATTATATGATGCTGGAAATTTTTGAGTCTGTTTATTATCCCTGAGCTCTTAAATAATGTAATAATGTTGGGCGTCAATATACTTAATAAAAAAAAAGGGTTTTAACAATTTTCTATGTATTTTTAATTCCAAGGAAAGAAACAATCATCTTATAACTCTAATGTAATGAAACTTATTGTAGTCTTTGTTTGCATAAACATAAATCTTCAATATTTTGTGAATGAATATGGTCCAATTGTAACAGTCATTTTGATGATAAGTGTAAAAATGCTTCTATGGAACATTTCTGAATGTAATAAGTACTTCATTTCTTAAAAAGAAAAGATGTGGGAAAGAATAAAGAGTTTAAAAACTAATTATTATTTGTTTGCTTATAATTGTATTGAAACATATTCTTTATAGGATTTTGCAAACAAAAGAAAAAATAACTATCCATAACTAAAAGAAAAACTTTGTGTAAAAATGTTAATGAAATCTTTGCATTCTTTCGATAACCTGAATTCTGGTTATGCTAGCAAATTAAAATCCTAAAATGAATTTGTCTAATTTCTTATTTGACAATTCTCATTCTAACACTAGCATCCACACAGTCCCCTACGGCCATGCAGATTAAACTAGTATCTCCATAACCCCCTACGATCATGAATATTCAGTTAAAAATGAGAACAAAGGCCTAAAATGAATTTAGTTATGTACCTTGTCTTAAAAATTTTTCGCTCTAATGAATTACATTTTCATGAAATCTATCGTTTCTTGGAAATGCTTAGCCTTTGAAACGTTTTTCGCCCTTATTCTGGAGCTCATCAGAAAGACAATGTCAAATATAGTTATTTCACACTTATTCATAGAAATTGTCTTGGTTTTGCAACAAACATCTTTATGAGTGGCCTTATGTCTTTCTGATGAGGTCCAGAATAAGGGCGAAAAACGCTTCAAAGGCTAAGCATTTCCAGAAACAGAATGAGATTTCATGAAAATGTAAACCATTAGAACGAAAATTCTTTAAGACAAGGTAGATAAATAAATTCATTTTAGGCCTTTGCCCTCATTTTTAACTGAATCTTCATGATCGTAAGGGGTTATGTTGATACCAGTTTATTCTGCATGGTCGCAGGGGACTGTGTGGATGCTAGTGTTAGAATGAGAATTGTCAAATGAGAAATTAGACAAATTCATTTTAGGATTTTAATTTGCTAGCATAACCAGAATTCAGGTTATCGAAAGAATGCAAAGATTTCATTAATATTTTTACACAAAGTTTTTCTTTTAGTTTTTCAATAGAATAAAGAGGTAACAGAAACCATTACTTTACACCATATCTATTCTTGTTTTCATAGTAGTGTAGTAAAAATATGATTTCATACCTTCTGGAGTATCACCAGAAGTACATATGTGAGTTTTGGGCTTCCAAAACCTATTGCGCTTTTTCTATATATAATTCAGATTTTTGAACAGCATTTTTTAGGTAAAAAGGTGAATATCTCTGTTCCGATCGGGTCAAACAAAAACAAAAATTTTCGTAATTAAAATTTCAACAAATCTGCATTGTCTTGGGTCATTTGAGTACGTACATAATATACAAAATTGAACAAACTGGCTAAAAAGCGTATTTTTTTCATTTTAACGCCCAGAGACATTAAGAGTTCCGATTGGCTTCAAACTTTCAGAAAATATACCTTTTGTTGAAAACAAAACACCCTGGAATTTTGGTGCCCTAATATTAAACCCTGTTGACACAAACAATTTGCTATCTAAAATTTGAATTGCCCACCATTTCATGCCATTAAGTTCAAAAAGGATCTTTTTTTTTTAAATGTAGATCTAGCTTTCCACTGACATTAAATATTTTTTTGGCCACTTTTTTGGTACAGATATTCAGTGGAATTTTTAATATGTTACCGAGACGGTAGCAGTGGCCTAAATTGCTATCGAGTGGCAGTGTTGCAGGGAACAGTTGTGTTGATGTCTATGTGCAGGTGTCCTGGATATGTGATCAAATAGCTATGGCTAAGCTCAGCCAGGACGTTAATACAAATAAGGCATAAAAAAATCCACCATAATCTCCTATGGGTAATGAGATCACAATAATGAATAAGAAAATATCGATTCCCAGGATTGAGACGGCAGTGAGTATCTTGCAGTTTGAGGTTTGACCAAACCCATTAATTTCAATACATTTTTCATAAAAGCGTGTTTTAAAAAAGTGTATGTATTTTTATTTTATACATGTGAAACTTTTTTTTAGAATTTTAACTTTAGTTTTCATAATAACTTGACGATATTTTTCAATTATTTGCGAAGAACTGCAAGAAATGGCATAGTTTTCAAGATAGCGAAGTTAACTTTTGAGTCTTGAAACTGTTTACGTTTACCAAGTGGCAGAAGATTCTTGAATTCAGTTGGGTACAAATTTTCATTTCAATTCGTTTTAACTTATGACCTAAGGCCTTGAATCAATCTAAAATTAGTGATAGTTAGATTTGGTTCCAATGCTGAAGCGAAGAGAACGTGAGGTTTAGATAGATGTAAAAATAAATCTAATACTTATAGTCTATACATAAAATGTATTATGCCCCACGCTTAAAGATTCATAGTGAAACTTGTGGGAGGTTCGATGCTGGATAACTTAAAACAACGTAACAATCACAAAGAATGATCCATTAGGGGCTAATATGCATAGGCTGACCCCTGTAAGACCCATTGCACAATGCCTCAATTGCAGAAAATGCTACTGCTCGTGCTCTGACCTCGTCGGTCGCTACTGTGCATGTTCTAAACTAGCCAGGTACTACCGTGCATGGACTGCTCAAGACTTATTGATTAATTTGATTTCATGTGGAGGATCTTATTTGTTACTCATTTGAAATGAAAAATCAAATGCTTACTTCTTTTGTTTCATAACTTGACTTATTAACTTTTTGTCGGTATTTTTATACAATCATCTCATCCTTTTGGCATCTTTAAAAAAAACCCTTTTAGAGCTACGCTGAAAAATCTTCAAAAGGATTACTGGATTACTTTCTATTAAGTGCTTGTAAGGTTTTTTCATGAAAATCTTTCTGCATTTGACATACAGTTTATCGAGAAGCTTTCCTCCAACATTTCCAGCATTTTTAATGGGTTCACGAGATTGACGATCATGGGCTCAAAATATATATGGGTTCTTACCATCCCTCATTCATATTAGTACCAAATCAGCATATAGCCATATTGCCAACTTTGGATGACCCGTATCTGGGAAAAATTTGATATTCGGGACTTACCGACTGGGATCGGAATCGTGTGTAGAAAGACACATTGAAAAATGAGCTATATTAGCGGAAGCTATTTTTGCATCAGGTTTGTGCGGAACCCTTTGTTACAAACCTAGATCGTCACTTGTCATATTATGGTCACTTGATTTTAAGTTCAAATTTAGTAATGCTCCTCACAGATAACAAACATAAACAAAGCCTATATCCGTATAAAAGTGTTTAATAAATTACCAATAACTGTGAGAGAGGCACCAATGACTAAGCTTAATTTAGTTATACAATATCATTTAATTGTAAATGCTTATGCTTATTATGATATCATTTTAACTTCAGCAAAACTTAAACTAGAATATTTCCTTGTGTTCTCTGTATGTAGCTTTGTGTCATGATCTCATTCATCAAAATTTATGTGTATAGTCCAAACCACGAATGTTGTCATTCACATTATCATTTTATGCACAGAAAGTCACGTCTGATGGGACTACGACAGAAGTTCCAAAGCGTAACGTTGCATTTTAAAGATAAATAATACAACCGCTAGTTGTAGCCACAACAACATTTAGCATTCTGCCAGTTCAGTAGCGTGCAGTTGGCGCATTTGTAAAATTTAATGATTTTCTATTTCTTCTCGTTATTTATGTAAGTTTGTATTTTTTAATGTGATCTTTTAAATTTCCTGTAATTATGTAAACTGTTGTGCAACTAGTTTGTGAGTGCTTTAGTTTTACTGTTTGTAAAGAAACTAATCTCAAAATGCCCAGAGAAGACTGAATGCAATAGCCAGAGATAAATTAAAGAAATTTTTCCCAGAGCTAAGAGACTTATAAAAAATGAAGCATTTGGGTTGTCCAAACATGATTTTCACCCTCCGCAGTTCTAAAAATGGGTGATTTTTGAGAAATATATACATATATATGAATTTTAGCACTTTTTCGCCTGTCTCTCTATTTTGAGGAAAAACTATGTATTTTGGGGAAAAGTTGTACAGCATAAAATTCGTCGTTAGAGGGCGCGAGAGAAATATATACATATGTAGACTTTTTTGCTCCTTTTTTAGATTTTTAGCCAAAACTATGTTTAGTGTAAAATATCAGAAGAGCAAAGTTGTAGAGCATAAAATTTCCTACAAATTTCGTCTCTACATTACTCTAAGTTTTTTCGAATTTCGCATAGTTTAGCCACTAAAGGGAGCGAAACAAAAATATATATAGACTTTCACACGCTCTAACGGAATTCGGATAAAAATGTAGAGACAACATTGGTTGGAAATTTTATGCTCTACAACTTTGCTCTTCTGATGTTTCTTTCCAAAATGCCTAATTTCTCCTCAAAATAGAGTAAAAGTGAAAAAAAAAACACGGAAATTCATATATATGTATATATTTCTCAAAAACCACAATTTTTAGAACTATGGGGGGGGGGGGGCTGTGGGGTGAAAAGCATGTCTAGACAACCCAAATGCTTCACTTTTTGCAGGTCTCATAGCTGTAGGAAATTTTTTGACTAATTTGAAAGGACTATTGAATCGGAAATTAAAAGATTATGATGTGAACGACAACATTCGCGATTTGAACTGTATGTGTATATTGTATATATACTTTTAAATGATTTAAATACTATATTCACATTTATATTGTTATTCTGTTAATAATGCACTACGATGATACAGTGTCTAAACATTACAGTATAATTATAGCTAATAAATGATATTATTATTATTATAAACACTCGAATATCTAGGGCGGCCAGTACTGTATATTCCATTTACCCCACTCCCATATTTTTGTTTAACGTAAGCTCATTTTTTAAAGTAACAGTGTTAAAAAATATTAAATGTGTCGAAATTGAAAGAAATATTATTTTTATTTCCCGTTATATATTCATCTGAACTCTGTTGATAAACACTAAATTCATTCACATTATTACTAAGTAATTCAAACTTGAAAACTGCATACAGGCTGCTTCAAATATTTATACTTATTTAGTAATAAATTAGACAACTGAACAGTACTCCAAATATCAATTGACACCATCAGAATCAACATTTTAAATAGTAAATATCTGTAACGTCCTGTATATAAACACACACAAGATTGCATGCAGAAATAACTTATACTGCCAAAAATCAATACAATTTTAATGCTTCTGTCAAAAAATTCACTGATTCCTCATGTGGAAGTATAAATCAGTCATAAATAAAATAAATCAATTCTAATCTAATAAAATTTAATCTGTTTAAATGCACGAATGCATCAATCTTTGAACATTACAAAACGCAGATGGACGATGATAACTATAGTGTGCTTGTGTTTTTACTAACGGCAAAGTGTCTATCCCTGACTAGATCTGTTCTCTAAAATGAGAATGAATCCGTAGTGATGAACACTTACCCTCTGTCCATCATTTTCGATAATAATATACTAACAAATAATGAAAGACAATTTTTATTTATTCATTTCTCCCACATACACAAGATAAACTACAGGACGACCTAAGTATATATCAAGATAGGCTTACCGTCACTGAGCACGACTTCTGGCTGACTTGGTCTGGGAGCAGTTTTTGTTTCTATCCGAAGAATTTGAGGTTCTGAAAAGAGAAATTACGTTTACTCGGTTTTAGAATGCTGAGTGTATTTATTGTTTAAAATTTAAAAACATGTTAGAATCATCTTTAATTCACGTCACCTTGGAGGACTTTCATAACACTGTCTAGTGTAAGTTGAACAAAGTTTAAAAACAAGTTTTCATATTTGCAATTCTAAGCATCACACTCCTGACTTTGAAAGTGACATCGCGATGGAGATAGAACATGTTCTTTGCATATGCTTTTGCAAGGCAAAGTCGCCTTTAGAAGGATATTTATCAAAGCTTATCTATATCAGAAAACTATAATAATACATGGAACTCAAAATGTCAGGCGAGGCATTGTGAATAAGAAGAAATACCATCACAGTCTTTGCAGTAACCATATTGGTACGCATTACACTCCCCTGGGGCCTGGCGAGTGATACGCCCATGATACTAATAGCTGAAATTAAGTACGAATGATTAGGCAACAGTAACACACGCCATCTCTCCTGGAAACCTGTAGATGACTCTAGAGTATTATTGTTCTGGAATTGGAAGTCTCTAGATGGATCTAAAGGCAATTTTAGGATATATAAGGCGAAATTGACGGCGGAGGGAGAAGTTTTTTTAACGTGAAGTTTGGTAGCGAAAAGTAAGGTTATAAATATAAAAAAAGTGTAAATATAAACATTGTAGAAGTTAGTTTAGAAGTATTTTGTGTAATCAGCAAATTATTAAATAAAGGGTTAGTGGTTACCCCTTGTTAAAATTATTTGAAACCCACGGATTCATACAGGGAGTTTTCTAGGGGCGGAAACACGTAACAATATTTAAAAAATCAGATTCGAAAATATAAATACTGTAACATGTAACAAAACATAAATGTAAACTGTTTGATTCATACTCTTTATATGATATGTACTAATTTACTATTTATTATACACTTCTGTAATTTTTCGACAAAACCTGTGTTGTTTTAAGTAACAAGATTCATAGTTAATAAAATATATTCTATTCTATTCCTATCACACCCTCAGAATATAGACAGAAACAAGTAATACTCACCATCTCTACTTTCTTCTTCTGTTTCGCTTGTGACAGATGTCGGCGATCTAATATGAATGCCATCCATCCGCTTGTTGATTTGGGCTGATGAAAGACCTTCCGATTCACTAAAATCTGTGTCGTCTAAAACAAGATAATTCCGTTAGAACATGTTAAGATGCTTCGTCTGACGAAAACAAACAAAAGCTTCGCCTCTGATAATTTTTAGTATCGATTGATTATATGAAAAATACAAAGTACCTAGTATTTTATAATCCGGAAGTCAGTGGGGGCGGAAATCTAACTAATAATATTAAGATCAGTTTTATTATAATAAAGCATTCTTCCTTATGTAAATAGCACCCCAAATCTCAGTTTGTTTTAATATTGAGTATGTTATATATTTATAATGCATTGTACTGAAATACAGAGGTTAGGTAATCAATGAAAATATTTAAATGATAGACGTGTACCAGTACAAGTATGGGTAAGATCAGTCATATTTTTAAAGTTCCACTGCTGGCACGCACTCATATTATGCCGCTCCCCACTCTAGCCATTTTGTGTCTTATCACAGTTTGTTGGAGAAGTCAGTTGGAGTCCAGCCGATCACGAGGATGGACGTGTGTAAGGGAGAGTAAGTAAGCCCAACAAGTGTTGGCGCACAATCCGACTACGACACTCTCCCTCTACCGTTTGTGCCACTTGGAGTATCAAGAGGCATCATGTAGAAGCCAAACGGGAGTTTGTGCCTGCCATTGGTGGAGAGAAGTACACTCCAGTCCGTTGAACAACAGGAGGAAGTGAGTTTGTAAGCACCAACTTGGCAAGTGCCTACTCACTTTTGGTATCCGAGCACTGTCTGTATTACCATAATACCGTTTTATTCGCTGCTTTTCCGTTTGACTGTATTTCCATAGGTCTGTTTGCATTACTATTAAGTACTTAGTTAGAATGGGCTGGTTCCGTGATATTCTTTTTATATGGTTTTTATACTTTTTCATATAGTACTCGATATTCTCATTGTGCACTTAAAATTTCGTATTATTAACTTTTTCCGTTGTCGAGATATAAGGAGTTGAAATTAGTAATAGTTGCAAAAACCGAGCGCTCATTTGTGACGTCACTATACGCAAGTGATGTAAGAAAAGTGGCTTTCTGGGACCTTTCAAATAATAATAATAATAAAGTACTTTATTGGTAAAACCAAATGGCGATCGACCGAGGTCCTTCAGCCAGTTACATTTGGAAACATTATCTTGATTTACAAAAAAAAAAAAAAAAAATCGAAACTATTTACAATTATTCTTCATTAAGTTCGTTAAGGAGTTCCAATATGGTTTTTTCGGGGTACTTGTGCTTCGAGCGTTGCTGCTCTCGTGTCTTACAAAATGGATGCAGTGTTGTCAGAGTGTGTTTGTTTTTTGCAAATTTGGTAGAGAGATGCATGATACGTTGGGCTATGGGTTGGATATTTCTTGCTTCATACAGAAGATTGTTTGGAGGGTTGTGTAGTGCATTTCTTCTATGACGGATTTTGGTTATTGAGCGTAAGGTGGATGTTTCTGCTACTTTAAGGTTGTTTTTGGCTGGTTTTCTGCAATTTATATATAATGGGTGTGCGTATTCGAGAATTGGTCTGCATATGGATTTGTATATGTGCGCCGCTGTTTTCTTGTTTATTCCCTTATCTTTGTATGTCAAGCTTCTGAAATGTTTTCCTCTGGCTATGCATTTTTTCTTTATGAGGTTTGTGTGTTGGTTGAAATTAAGCTTGTGGTCTAAGTGTATACCCAAGTAATTAGCAGTGGGTTTATTTTTTAAGGTTTCTCCATTTATTAAAATTGTTGGTGTATTATCAGTTTGGGTATGATTGTATATAATGACCTTTCAAATTTAACATGAAAGTTAAAAAAACATGGAATTTTTTAACGCTGGTAACTAAATAAATACGTCAAGTAGAAGTTCATTCTATATCTCTACGGAAAGGAGAAGGTCGGCAATGAATCCTAATCGTAAATTGCAGGATCAAAATCGAAAATTCGTCCCGACAGGAGCGAGAGAAAATTGTAATTTTAAGACATTTCACCAAATTGTACTCTCCTACTGTCAAGAAGTAAGCAAAGCAAACAATACTTCGAAAACACTTATAGTTATAACTAAGGAGCATCAAGTTTATTGAGATCGCCGACTCTATGCGTATAGTGACGTAGCGCCTGGCCACGCCCCTTTTTTGCCAGGTGGAGATTTGTAATAGTTTTTAAGATACTAAACGTGCGAATACGATTCTGATTTTTTGCAGATCCATTATTTTATACTTGCACTTTCAATTTATGAAATAAAAAAAATGCCGAACAAGCCCATTGTATACAGTAAGTAATAAACCTTGTTATATAATTTGAATCATGCTTTTTACTGTCATGTATGTGAAGTCTGGCTATTCCTTGACCCACAGAACATTACCGTTTTTTCACTGTAGCTACATAAAGCCCTACTTAACTGGCTTTGAGGGTAATTGGTTGTTTCACCAGAAAAGGAACTGGCACCCAAGCTTTCCGCATTCAGTCCTGACCGTCAATCGACGGCTGAAGCTCGAGTGCCAAAGTGACGCATCATCACTTGCCGGGTGATTACTTACAAAGTGGTAAAAATAATAAAATAAAAAACTTACATTCTCCTTTAACCTTCTTTTCTACAACTTTCTTGTATTCGTCAAGTTCTTCGTCTGTTACAGAGTCGAATGGATTCTTAGCGTACGGCGACTTGTAAACCATGGCGTTGTGTTGGTGGCCTCGTTGAATGATACCCTTTGAAGCAGCACCCATAAGAACTACATGATCGCCTGTTTGGGTCACAGTAGCATCCTGCATCTTCCTTGCTTCTTCCCATGTTACACCTTCTAAAATGTGAGACTGGGGACCTGCAGATATCTTGTCTGCTCTTCGGTAGTCTTTGATCTAATAATCAGATATATCTCATATGTTTGACGAATGAAAATGAGAAGTAAAAAACAACAAAAGGAAATAAATCATTTGCAGATTTTGATGGTCATTTGATTAATATCTGAATGTTTTAGACAGTGTCATCATACTTAAAAATAAATATTGCCATTTAACGTTCAATTAATTGCATTAACAATATTCATCTCTATTTTGCAATTCAAAATCACCATAAGACAAATTGTCTTATATTTGATCTATATTCAGTAATTTTGTTACAGATTAAATTGAAATTTAAAATTTAGAAATATATATTTTACTAATAGGCCAACAGTTCACTGCCAATATAAATTATTTTATGTCTGAATAATTTGTTTTGCTTCGAGTCCTTCCAAAAACCGAGACTCGGGTAGTTGATTCAGAGAGGATTCCAGAAAATATATGTAATAATCTTAGTAGTAAAACTAGATAGAGTAACGTAGGTTCTTCCCAGTATAAAAGCGAAGTAATTGACAACGCAGTTATTTTCATCTGTCTTACTGGTATAAATGTTAGATAGGGCAAATTAGGATAACAAAGATTAGGGATTATAGTTACAGCATCATGTGATGCACATAAAGTCATTTTTGGCAAATCCCATGGTCCGTTAGGCAACTTCACATTGGGGTATGGTTTACGGCAGGGAACGTTTCGAATTGCTAGAAGTTTCACAGTGGACCACCCCCTTTAGAAAAATCTTATTTCAATTACATAAAATCGACACCCTTGGTTTAGCGTCTCTTCGGTTAACATCTATTATACTGGGTATAGTAAATTCTCGTATCGCGAACTCTTTTCACTTTTAGTTTATGTAAGTCGGTTATGAAGTAAATTAATGTGTTGTTATTAACCTGAGTGAATTCGGCCCGCGATTCAGCTAAAGATTTGATACTGCCGTGGACCACGTCATTTTCTGATATGGTGCAATTATTGTTTGTTAATTTTTTTTATCGTTACATTTTTTGTGTGTCCTGTTTCATCTGTTTTCATTTTTTCTAAGTGTTTTGAAAAACCACGTGTTTTATTACTCGACATGTAGATGTAAATTAATCACTGAATTGTTTTATACCGGTGTTTTTTGCTTGCAATAGTATACATATATCTAAAAGTTGATTTTTATCATTTAGTTTAGTTTTCGTCTCCTCTGTGTTCGGTAACTGCACATGCAAGAGAACAGTGCTACCTGAATTTGTTTGGTTTCAAAGTACAAAATCAAGAGATCTTTTACTTGTTTTTTGTCATCTGTCACCGTAAATCGGTACAAAGAGCTATCTGCAATATTTGTAATCAAATTTTGTTTTCTCTTTGCAGTTTTAACTTTCAATAAAAGTTTGCGTCTGCTTGCTCGAGTCAAATTTTAAACGACAAATGCAGTTGGCATTAAGGATGAAGTGATAAGTTTGGTGACACAGTCAACACACGTTTTAATTAAATAGCAAACTAAAAAAAGATTACCTGTTGCTGCCTTTGTTTGAACTCCTTAGGATTGGTGTTTTTAGGAACGAATTGAAGGGCCGATTCTATTTTCACTGGCGTACTGGAATGGCTGGGGGATCCATCCGCAACCCACTGAAAGACAAAACCAGCACATTAGTAATGTTAAAAAATCATTTATTAATTACAATGACAATACATATTATATATACATTCTGTGTGCCGGCTCTTTGTGCAATGTCAACATTATAAATGTACTGGTTTTGTCACACTTCACAAGAACATGACAAATACAACAAATTACGGGCACACTGGCTAAAGAAGCATAAGAGATTTACAATTTTAAGTTCAATTTGAATTGTAAGGCCCATAGTAATATTTGCATAATCAAATTTGTCACATAATTAGTGATGTAATAGAAGAGGTCTAAACCACCTGAAAAGGAATTATCTTGCAATAGTTATTTCTTGCTGGAACATTACAAGTATAGCGAAAGTTCTGGAATAATCCCAGAAAACCTTTGTTTAAACAAACTAAATCATTAAACCTATATTATTTATGTTTTTAAGGTCGCTGATCATGAATGCGATGTCAGAAAATTCTATGTTGCACCCTCAATATGGCTGCCATACGAGGGGTATACGTTATATTTAAAATTATGAGTGTAACGTAAGCAATAAGCATGTAACATACATATTTACACAAATACATACATGCATGCGATGTCCAATGGTTTAAGAAATCTGCGTGAATATAAAAAAAGTATGAAAAATTATGACTACTCTGTTACAATCGAAGAAATTGTGAGATTTTACCGCCAAACGAGCAATATCGTAATTTGCTAAATTGAGGCACGCTGCTTATTTCGATCATATCGCAATTAATGCCAAAAATCATCCAAACAAGCATTTTGAAGGTTCTTTAATCCTCTTTAAAGCCAGGTAGGTCAAAACAGTGCAGACATTGTCAATTTTTCTATATTCATTAAATGTGTCAATTGAAAAAAAAAAACGTTATAAATAACTTCAAACACTTCTATCTCCTAAGCTTTATCAAATAAAATTAAAAAGGCATTTTCGTCAGTTTATTGCCATATTTTTTTGATTCAGCTAAGATGCCTTCCTGGTAAGTTACTTAACTTCAAAATCAAAAATATTCATTTTTTCAGAAATTTTCAAAATACCTTAAGTGTAAAATCTTTTTGATAATGATCATGGCCAAGAAAATTTGAGCGTATACATAATACTTAAGACCAACAAAAAACATGATTTGGAATTTTTTTTTCAATTTGGAATATACTGGAACCAAAAAAATCGGGCACTATTTCGTGTAAAAAATCAAAATTTGGCCTGTATTTTCATTGCATAATTTTCAATTTTGCGGATATTAAAATTTGCCAAATAGGCCAGTCATATTAAACAACTGGAATTAATTACAAAACATTTCAAGGCCCTGTCTCGAGAACGGAAGCAGATATCAAGCTGCGGTTTGCGCCATTATATTTCCCTCACCCTCCTTCGTATCTCTGAACTTTTTCAGATTTTCGTCGGCTCTCTGACTTTTTCACAAATTTCTGCATATAAACCATTTAAAAAATTAACGGAATTTCGACACTTTCCCGCTTAAAGCGGCCTAACTTTTTCCAGAAAAAATTGACCATCCCTTTTTTGGGCTCTATCGATTACAAATTAAATTTGCCATCCAATGATGGGGGAATGAAGAAAATTGAACGAGACATCGACAGCGCTATGCACAAGTTCGTGCAAGGTCCTGTTTCCGAGATATGGGCTGTCAAAGTGGCCGGATAGTAAAAACAGGTTTTATTTTTTGCAATTTAAACAACCTTGTTGGCTTCATAGGAGGGGGCAAAATTTATTTCAATTTTTCTCTTGTGTGAAGATACAACTTTCATCAAAGTTTGAAATGTTTTGTAATTAATTCCAGTTTTTTATAAATCACAGGCTAAACTGGTTGGCCTAAAAAGACAATTTTAAGCTATTGTGATAAGCTTTAACTTGGTTCAAGGTACATGTTAAAAGGTTTTCTTAAACGAGAGTTATGACTTTGAGGAGTGTCACTTTTCATGGATTATTTTTGGAGTCATAATTTAACTTTTTTTAAAATGTGATCCTCCGAGTAATTTGCTTAAAACCGTTTAAAAACCATTGTTTTTTGCTTAAAAATCAACGTTTCAAACCCTCTGTAACTCGGCAGATATTGAAGAAAAAATAACGTTTAGCCCCCCCCCCCCCCCCAAATCGAAGACTTGGATTATCGTCAGGGTCCAGACCTAAAGAACATATTTCAAAATGGTTTCTCTACCTCACATTTTGTAAGGCAAAGGTCTTTTTTCGTCCCTACTGACTGGCTTGATAACAAACATTGTGATTTTTTTACAATGCAATACAAGCTATATTATATAACTCTAGTTATATTTAAGAAAATGTTGAAAACCCTACTTCGAAAATTATTTTGTTTAAACAAATATCCTTCGGTACTCAGATTTAACCCAAAACTTTTTACTTCACTTCTTGTAACACTTGCAAATTCAAGCAAAGAAATTATTGCTGCAAAATGATTCCCTACAAATTTTAGTTATATTCTGTTAAATACATTAATGTTATGAATTCAGAATGTATTGAAAGTTAAACGAAACTATTAATGGATTAAATTAGTCCTAATAGTGAAATATGGCCTTAAATTATTCATGTTACTATTGTTTCAATATGTTAATCATAAATAACGTGTTGCTTTTAAGGATTATTCTGTTAAAATCACCGTCCGTGGTCTAATTTTATGTGAGCAAATTAGAAATGCAAGAAGTGAGGTGAAGAGGATTACAATTAAGACAAGTGTTAAATTTTATGCTTTTTTATTATTCAAGCGAAGCAGTAACACACATATAAACATTATTTCATTATAAATAAAGGTCTATAGATTCAGACTATTCGATGCCTTTTAATATCAGACTAGAAAAATAGTTTTAACGGACAGAATTACGGGTGAATGTGCATAATTAACTGATTATTATTGTGCTAGGACAAATTTTATTTATAAGACAATCAATGGCACGTTTTTGTACAGTTTCAAAGATATTATAACACCTAAATAAAATTAATATCATATAAATTGCACAGTGTTATAATCTGATGAATGTTACTAGGCTCAATATCACTAGCATAGAGAAAATATACGAATTAATATACCCTATAAAATCTATATTTATTTATCGTTATTTTATGACAACAGTATGGCTACTCTAACCCTAAATTAATGAATTATATGTGGTTCATTAATAGTGTATCCTTTTTGATAATTCCTATTGCGGAGTAAAGCACTCATTTAAATTTATAAATATGCATTATTGAAGTTTTATGGACAAGATGCGTGGAGCTTACTTCTGATAAAACAAACTGTCGAGTCTTCCTTCTTCTCCACTTATATCAATCGAGGATAGCGAATTTATTTAAATTTTTTCTATCCCCACCAAAAAAAGTATCATACCTACTGATTTTTAATTTTAATATATAAAATATAAAAGGATTAAAGCTAAGAAAATTGACCAAATCATTTTATGTTCGGAATACGGATGGTAGTCTTAATAATAATAATAATAATAATAAGTTTCTTATTGGTTAAAAAATAAATAAATAACCAAAAAGCCATCGACCGAAGTCCTTCAGCCAATGGTAAGTCTTATTTATGCAGAATATTTTATCTTTTTGAACTTGTTCCTATGGATAATGATTAAAAAAATAATCTGCTATTGAGTACATGTCTTGATTTGTATATCATTATAGACAATATAAATAGATAGATAGATAGATAGATTTCTTTCCATTTTTAAATGTGATATATATTTAACAATCTATACATTAAAATACAATTCGTAAATTCGGTCCGTTTGTGTTCAAATTACTCAAAAACTGCCCAACCAATTTGTATCAAACAAACAGTGTTATAAATACCAACAAATATCATAATTGAGCCCTGAGCATCTTACTATACAATATTTATCTTGGTTGAAAGTTCAAAGACCGGAGGGTGGTATTATTGTCGTAGGGTGGAAGCACCAGTAAATGACCAGGTCCAGTGAATGACCAATATTGTAAATATTGCCTAATATTAAGCTTTAGATAAGGTAGTAAGTATAAACCTATACATTTCATGCGATTTTATCCCTTTTGTTCGTTAGTTCTTTTTATTGGAGGTAATTTAACCAATGAGAGTAATTTCAAAATGGCCGATTAGTTTTACTGTGCAAGCAGCTGTTGGTTTGTGTCCTAAAATAATAAGGTAAGTGAATATGTACAATAATTTGACATTTATTTGTAAGGCTGCATAGACAAAAAATGGGGTTGAATTGATGAATGCCGTTAAAAAAATGTATGATAATGGTGTTTTTTGGGCAAAAATGCGTATTTTATAATTCTAGGTTATGAAATTAAGGTGGTCAAATATAGGTTAGCGATATTTTAATTTTGCCAGTGAATGACTAAAGTGGTCATTTACTGGATAATATTGAATATTATATTTTGTGTTTTTATTCATTTAAAATAGCGACTGATAATAAATCGGTATGAGGATGCATCATTCTATATTGTGCCTATGTTTAAACTAATAGATGACCACTTTCGTACAAAATTTTAATTTCATGGTCATTATTAGGAACAAGAATTCTATTAATGACCACAAGATAAATATTTGTCTTTTTTTCAGATGTCAGCTAAAAACTATAACCACTTTAAATATTCTCTGCATGATTTAAAAGCTGCTGTACAAGCAGTGCAGGAAGGAAAATTATCCACAAACAAAGCGTGCAAAGAATTTAATATTCCGAAAGGAACATTAATTAATCGCCTTCATGGCAGAGGGTCACTAGATGAATGGCGCACGGGACCAAAGCCAATTCTTTTACCACAAGAAGAAGACAAATTAGAAAAATGGATACTTGACAAAGCAAAATTTGGTTTCCCAATGCATGAAAATGAAGTCAGAGATGCTGTTCAGAAAGTTATGATTGAAACCAAACGGCCAAACCCATTTAAAAATGACAGGCCAGGGAGGAAATGGATTAATCTTTTTCTAAACAGAAAGAAGACAATACACAAGAGAAATGCAGAAATAATTTCTAAAGCTAGAGTAACTGAAGAGAATATACGCAACTGGTTTTCAGATGTCACAAGTTATTTAACAGAAGAAAACTGCTTGGAAATACTTTCAGATGGTAATCGAATATACAATGCCGATGAAACTGGAGTACAACTTTGTCCAAAAACAGGAAAAGTTCTGGGTCCCAAAAAGTACAGAAACTTCTATGATATAGCTCCAGGTAAAGGAAAGAAATGCATTACGGTGTTGGCGAACTTCTCTGCAAATGGAAAAGCAGTGCCACCAATGATAATGCTACCGCGTATCAGAGAATCCCCAAGGATGTGTCAAATTCAATCCCAGATAATTACTTTATCGGCAGAAGTGACTCGGGTTGGATGGTCGGCCCCTCTTTTTACGAATATGTGGCAAATTGTTTTTATCCATGGTTGCTTGAGAATAAGGTCAAATTTCCTGTGCTTTTTTTTCTGGATGGTCATAAGAGTCACATCGGCCCTGAACTTGTAGACTTTTGCATGGAAAAGCTGAAAGAGAACTCAAGAAACAAAATAATATCTCTAAAACTAAAAAAGGCATTCCCAGAAAACAACTTAAAAAAAAGACACTATGTGATTCAGAATCCTCTGATAATATCCCTCGAAGTTATGAACATTCTGAATCCAGTTCAGATGATGAATGTAACAGTAAAGCAAAATATTTCACCAAAAGCAGACCATTAAAAAGAAAAAAAGCGACTGAATCGGGATCTATTGATGACGACATGCCACTGACTTTCTATACAAAGTCTAGCTCACAGAAAGATTGCCTACAAAAAGTGGAAAATGTAAAAATAAATACTTGTTTGGAGAAGCCACATTCGTCAGCAAACAATATAAGTGTAGCCGATTTTGTTATTGTAGAATATGACAGAAAATATTTTCCTGGTATTGTAATCAATAGTACTCAAAATGAATTGGAAGTAAGGGTAATGATTAAAGACAAAAATAACTATTGGAAATGGCCTAAAAAAGTTGATCAAATATGGTACTCTAATGAGAAAATAGCTGAAAAGATTGAGCCACCAACTCTACTTTCATGTAAAGAAGACTCTTATGATGTACCTGAAATGTTAAAATATATAAATTAGTAAACTAATATTTTTTTATAATTCTTTAATAAATTAGTTTTGTAAATTTTACCTTTTCTTTTAATTAAATGTTAACATGGTCATTTACTGGCCACATCGTGGTCAACAATTGGTATTTAACGGTCATTTACAGGGAAAACGTGATTTCAATTTCATAAAAATTAGTGGTATATTATCTTCAAACATTCAGTTTAAATCTAAGTAATCATAATAAAATATAATAAATAAGCATTGAAGTAGTGTACCTGTATAAATATAATACTGAATGAACTAATTACAATAATTAACTGAATCTGAAATTCCTCTTAACTAGTCATTTACTGGTGCTTCCACCCTATTCCTTACAACATTTTTATCTCGGCTGAAATTTATTTACGATAGAATACTTACCTCGATAGAAATTAACCTGATCGTGATCGTTGCAAAAAACACAAATTATGATTTTCTACATAAAAAGTCTATACATATTGCGTCTTATAATTTGCAAGTATGCCTCTCTTGCTGTAACCAATGCAAATGCAATCAAGATTTACATATGCATCTCCAACTTTTCCAGAATTTCAAAAATTCAGAAAAAGTCCGGGTCCCTCTAAAACTCCGGGCCCAGGGGAAAGACCCCCCTCGTCGGGCCTGACTACATATGTTTGCATCTGTTTGCGCAGCATTATCTGACTTTAATCTAAGTGATACCATGGGCAAAAGCTAATAAGTTTTTTTCCTAATTCTCTGGGACTTCCATATGTAAGTTTTCTTTTTAACCGGTGCCCGGGGAATCTACAAAATGTCACAATTAACCAAGGTGTTACTGGTAAATAACCTCTACGCTTGTGACTTTTATATATATTTCGCAGACGTTTTGGAAATCTAATATTTAATTTCAAGTTTTTATACTTAATTGTGTTATTTGTTAAAAAAAGCAACCTTTAACTGATCCTTTGACGTAAAAGTCACAGGCATAGAGGGTATTTCCCAGTACCATACTGGTTAATTGTGATATTTTGTAGATTCTCCGAGCACCGGTTAAAAAGAAAAAATACATGTGGCAGGAAGTCCCAAAGGATTAAAAAAAATTAAGATAATGCCACAAATAATATTTAGACAATAAAGCTAACAAGTCCCTATATAATCGCTTAGGTATTCGTGGTATGTTCATATTTTTTTGCTTTTTATTATGTATCTTGCCAGTTCTATAAAAATATTTAAAAATTGAATGAAAGAAACCCCTACCCCAAATGGATGCGACAAAGGTTGGTTTTTGAATACGTCTTGATTTTGGAATTACTTAAATACAGAACAAATTATAGTAGGAAATTTTTTTTCCAAACGCTAACGTTAACGTGTTTTGCAAATATCAGCCAGTAACTCTTTTAGTTTATATATTTTCAAATTTTCATTTCAATTACTACACTAGATGTTTATATTATTTAAGAACAGGAAAAATAAAAGAATACACCACCACATATTTTCTACATAACATTTTAGCATGCACATAGATATTCTCAATTAAAAATATAATCTCCTTTTCCTTTCCCATTTAATAAATACACCTTGTAAAATGGCAGCAAAAGCAAAATTAAACACATGTCGGATTATTAGTGAGGTTAAAATTATGTAGGCCATAAAAATTATGGTCTTTGTTTTGATGATGATAATTATTGTCCCAGTTTTCAAATTATGTGAACAGTTCTTCCTTAAATTTCCTGTTCTAATTTTCACTTAGGGTAAATACACGAAAATTTTAAAAGACAAAATAACGGATGTAGGCTTATATCACCTATGGTTTCAAATATTTCATTGAAACTTTATATTAGCAGTAATGCTTAGTTCATTTTAGCCCGAAATCCACCCGTAATTTGGTTTATTGTTTTCATAAATTATATCTTTTTGATTACTATACAGGGTGGTTGGTACAGCGATACCGACCCTGAACAGTGTATTAGGCATGTAGTTTAACTTTTACTATTTTGAAATTTTCTTTTCGTTATCCGAAAAAACTAAACTTTCAACAAAAATAAATTAGTAAAGTTTCTGTTGACTGGGAAAAAAACACACGTATATGAAAAAAACTGACATCTAAATTCAAAGTTTTTGCAAATGTTTTAGATATGCCAATCTGTCTAATTCTCGCGTGCATGTGTCATATTAGTTGCGGACATCCTAATCTCATTAATAATCCTACAACTTAAAACTAAGTATATTATATAGTGTGAAAACTACCTACTAATTATGTTACTCAAAAATCATGCAATCTGATTTTCTTAACTGTGTTCACTTGGTGATATCCGGTTGTTTATGACCTCATCTACATTTAAGCTATGACGTTACTACAATTTTGATTTGTGAAATTTTTTTTCATTTTTTGATATTGTTTTGCTTCGCACACTTTTGGAATAGTCATACATCTGCAATGTCAATGTTCGTCGGAGTGGCAACAAAAACATTTCTGCTTCTAACAAATAAATGTACAAAAACAATATTTATCATCATATGAAAAAGTAAGAAAAGAACACAATTCTGTCTCACAATGAATTTTATAATATTCAGGACAGTAGTAGTATTATCTATTTTTTGCCACATCAACCGGAAAGAGGACAATATAAAGTGATCTCCAAAATGTTGGGCTGATACCACAGTAGATGAACCCGCGAACAACATTTCGTGTAATCCATTCCGCGCAAAATTCACTAGACATCAAAAAATACCCATGTTTTTTCGTTCATGGCGAGCTGAATTTTTTATTTTGACCTTTGCAATTTACGATGTTGATACATCGCTGATTACGAATATGTCATCGAAATTGAGAAATTCAAAATGGCGGCGCCACAATGGCGGATGATTTTTATCATTTATGATCCAATTTCGCTGAAAATGGGTTTATGGGGGTTATTGAAGTAGCAGGTTACGAACATGAAATCGAAATTGGGAAATTCAAAATGGCGGCACGATTAGTCGGACACATTTTATCATTTATTGTCCGATTCCTCTGAAAATTGAAAGTTACTATTTTTCCTAGGTTCTCTGGCACCAAAGCCATGTAATTATGTGGGAAACTGGCAGTGATGACAATACATTCTAAGTGTCGAAATATTGGAAATATTCCCCCCGCAGAGACGCAGGCGGGGCGGGAAATATCAGTTATTATTTTTCTTATATTATCTAACATTACCTTTAATAGAAAAACAAGAAAACTGACGTGTCGCTATAAAAAAAATTGATAATTTATGTTTTCATGATCGATAAAGGAAATCACTTCTTTAGCAACGTCAGACATGTCAGTAGTAATGGAACTTTTTTTTCAGGGAATGATAAACTGTTGAAAAATAATCGAAATCTTCATGCCGCGATGAGGCTAAAATCCTGGTCGAGGGCTCCACTACTATCACCAAAGAGATGGCAAGAAAGAACTTTGGTAAGCAGCGACAGATGGCGTGAGAGTGTCAGACGAGCTATACAACAAAGGGAGACCAATTCCAACATTACATGAATCATAGAACGTCTGTCAAAATGTTATGAATAAGAAGATTAGTTATTCACTGGTGGCTCAAAAACAATGCGAGTTTGACAGTGCATTGTGGTATTAAATGAATTTCGTCCATGGAAATTATCTTTGTAAACTTCAATTTATACTACCGAGTTTAAGTATCATTTATAGTTATTTATGCACCAAGTGTGTTATACAGATTATAACGCCCGGAGGGTAACATGATGCAACCCCAGGGATACATGTTACCTGATGGGCGTTATATTCTAATAATGCTCGTGGTGCATCCAATATTTCATTTTTCACGAAAAACATATTTTTTTAGTGGAAACTTGACTTTTCATTATTTAAATACATTTTCTAGTAGTCTATGACATTTGTTACTTTGACGTTTATTAACTGTATCTGTCAGTATGTTCTGTTCTTTCAAATTTAGTAACCTGGTTCAATGCTGCTGGCTTTTTCTTTTTACCCTTTTTACCAAGTAGTCTATGACAATTGTTGATATTTTGACGTTTGTTGATGTTGCCTTGCTTCGTACGTAGATAATACGTTTAACAGAATTTAAGGAAAATAAAATGATATGGGAATACCACAAAATATACGAAACAATGCAAAACCATTATACGATAAGGAATACGAAACATTTATTCTTTCTTTGTTTCTCATAACAGGGGCCATAACGCCCGCTCATTATGAGCTTCTTTATGGTAACCGTATCCAAGGTATAATAAACAAATAATATGAAAGTGAAAAATAAAAAAATGTACACAATTATTACATTACAAAGCGGATACCATCAAAAAATGTAATTAACAAAACCAGTTTATTCTGGACATTTTAACAAAATGTCATCGATTTTTAAGTTCAAGGAAATTTTCACTCTATATATTATTTATTATAATATATATTGCATGTTAGACATTGCTATGGCAACAAATAAAGTTCTCTTTGGATAAAAAACAGACTTATTTCTTTCTTGAAAGATACATATATCAAAGCAACTACCAAATGAAGCTTGTACCCTAACACCTATGGGAATGTACTATACGAATGATTATATTACTCAGATATATAATGCGAAGGGTGATGATAGAATTAATTTTTATCTTCAAATTTAATAAATTCTACCTTAGTAATTTTCTTGGGGTCCGGAGTTCCAGTTTCCAATATTTCCACCTTCTGGTATGTGTTGGGCGAGTTCAACCAACGGCTACGGTCATGGCCCTTCTTGCCGCCCTCCAATTTTCTCCAAAGGCTGGAATAAAAATATATATTTAAATACCTGTGTTACAAAAAAAGAAATACATAAATTTAAAGGTTTCCATAGAAATGAAACATACATAAAAAACTCTTAGCTGCTATCAAAATGTACTAAAGCGAATATTATTAAATACTGCGTGATTTTATTGGAGCAGGGTCGTAGTCCAATCAGTGCGGATGAGTGGATATTAACAAAGGTACTGTATTGTAGCTCTTTCTTCAGATCTATCAAAAGCTTTCGACAGTGTAGAACACAACATATTGATAAACAAAATATGGTATCAGAAGCACTGCACAAAAATTAATAGCTCTATATATAACAAATGAAATGTGTAATTGAAGTAGACGAGACAGAAAATTCATTAAAATCTGGGGGAAAAAATACTACAAAGAGGTATACCTCAGGGATCGATATTAGGCCCCTTATTATACGTTCAATATACAAATGACTTGGCTTCAATAATGGATGTCTATTTAGTACAGCATGCTGATGATAGCACACTGATTTGCAAGGGGCGCGAAAAAACAACACTGTTAAAACCTTAGATGCAGTAGAACGATATTTCACCTCATTAAACTTAAAATTGAATAAAGAAAAGACTCGAGTATTTAATTTCTAAAAACAAAGGGGTGTAATAATGATTAAAACTGATAAAAATAATACTATCATATCAAATGAAAATCTACTTGGAGCACACCTAGATTGAAGCCCACATTGACTCATTACCATAAAATATGATCAGCTATTATTGCTATGTGCTTAATGTCGTCTAACAAAATGTTAACACTGAAGCCGCTATAGTCAATCCGATATGACATTATCTGAGGCATCTCCTCCGAGGCAAATAACATATTTAACTTTTCTTCAGAAGAGAAGCTTGAGAAATATAGTATATACGAGATAAAAAGGATCACGTAAAAAAACATTTCTTCAAAATAAATAACTAACTGTAGTATGCCTCTACATCTATAAAGCAGTTATTTAGTCATTTTTGTAGCAGAAAACAGTTCTCTATTTGAAAATTATGAAAGAAGACATGTATACCACATAAGAAATAAGCTTGATGTGGTAACAAAAACATGCCAAATTTTATATGTCCAAAAATATGTACCATACTATATTATAAAAGTGTATGATATTAGGGACTCAGCCAATTAAAGTATTAAAAAATAAATTGAAAACCCTCCGAAGTCCGAATAAACAAGACCATACTTTACAACTTTAAAACTTTGTTACTTTTGAAATGAACAATTTACAAAATATTTAGTTTAAAATGCACACCTAAGCTACAGAAAGCCTGTCTGTGTGCATACATATTTTCATATTATAAATAATTTTTATGTCCATATTGGAGATATTTGAGGATAGGTATATTAAATTGTTGATTTATTATAAAATTAAGACCACTTATTGATTTCTTTTCTGCACCACATTTATTGCTATGAATATGCAAAAGTCAATAACAGCAAGAATTATATGTTTATTATAGAGTATATTTAAAAAAGGTAAATCATTAGATATTTAATAACTATTTAAATTTGTTTTAAATAATTTAATATTATTATTCATTTTTATATAAATAGGTAAAAGATTATAAAACTTAGGACTATAATATGAAATAAATCTTTGACTGGTCATTCTACTTAAAGACGAAACTTTAATATTACGATTTTCTTTGCATCGTGTGTGGTTTATGTTCTATGGGGTTATTCTGAAACAAATTATATTTATAGGAAAATACAAGTACAGATTTTACATAAATGAGATCTAGACTAAAGACTTTAAATTCTTTAAATAATTGATTTGAGGGGTATCACATGTTTTTAAATAGAATAACTTTTATCAAATATTTCTGAGTAATTTAAGTATTTCTAAATTTGAAGGATATGCTTCTCCCCAGATTGAAATTCCATATCGTAATACCTATTTGGCCAAGGCAATACACTGTTTTTAATATGGGTGCAGGTAAAATATTTCGTAGCTCATAGAACTTCCAAATAACTTTATGGATTTTTATATTTAGATTTTTTATATGTTCAGTCCATATCAAATTTTGATCTATAGTAATACAGGTATTTCATATCACCTGTGGATTTTAATACTTGGGTACAGTGACAATTTAAATAATAATTTCAAATACAAACGAACAAGTGTAAACTTATTGTTTGAATATTTGGTAAAAATTTGTTGTAAATACTGAAACACAAATTTGGATTTATCACAAGCAAATTTTCAGTCAGCCACTGTTGGACTTTGGAAAATTCTATCACTAACAATTCTTTTACCTACTGCCAGTTATCCCCTTCCACTAATAATAGAACAGTGTCGTCAGCGTAAGATATGATTTTGCACTGTGTTTCAAGGAAAAGTAGTTCATTAATATAAATTGAGAATAATGTTGATCCTAGCACACTGCTTTGTGGGATTCCATATTGCAGTTGATGTTTGTAATCACCCATAAATTGTGCTATTTTTACTCACTGTAGTCTGGAATCCAGATAGTTATGAAACAATTTGTTTGCTAGTCCTTGAATACCGCATGAGGTTAGCTTTTCTATAATTTTTTTATGGCACACAGTGTCAAATGCCTTGGCCAAATGAAGAAATACTGTGATATGCTTTTTGTTTTTATCTAGTGAATTATACAAAGTTTTAGTTACTTCATACATCCTCAGTACTCATATTCTCCATAAAACCAAATTGATTTGACAATAATGTGGCACCTAACAATAACTCTGATGTTATATCTGAAATTAAATTTATTGTTAACAATGATGTTGTAGTTTCTAAAACAGATATAGATATTGCTGTGAATTTTAATGAATATTTTATTGAAAGTATTGTCGAGTAGCTGATTTTAACAGATGAGACATGGTCTTCAAATGGTTTACCTGTAGTTGAATATTGTATTAACAAGTTTAAACTTCAACTGCACTTCAACTGACACTTACTAGTTGGGACTCAGATGATAGATCAAGGAAAGTATATCATAGCTGTATTTGTAGATCTAAAAAGAGCCTTTGAAACTATAGATCGAAAAAGATTGTTGGATAAGTTATCACACTGTGGTGTCAGAGGTAACGTACTGAATTGGTTAAAAAATTATCTAACTAACAGAAGACAAACCACCAGAGTGAATAACAAATTATCTTCAAGTCCTGACGTTGAGCTTAGAGTTTCGCAGGGTAGCATTTTAGGACCTCTTTTATTTATCATTTATATTAATGACATAAATTACTAGCTTAACTGTGATTTTCTGAATTTGTATGCAGATGACGCTTTATTAACTGTTTGTGACACTGCTATTAATAAAATGAATATTGAGTTGTGCAAAGTTGAAACTTATTTTAAACTCAACAAACTCAAATTAAATCCTATTAAAACAGTCATATAACAACATCGACAGTAAAAGTATCAATTTGTTTATAGATAATACTCAAATTGAAATGGTAGAACAAACTAAATATTTGGGTCCAATTATAGACAGTATTTTATCATTTAAAAGTCATTTTGAACATATAAAGAATAAAATTCTAAAAAAATAATTTTGTTTTTCAAGAATATCTATTAATTTGGATCTAAAGACTAGAATCACAGTATATAAATCAATAACTCTGCTGCATTTTGAGTTTTGTGCTACTGTTTTGTATTTACTCGATCAATCCAGCAAAAATGAAGTGCAGAAACTTCAGAATCGAGCTATGCAGATAATACTCAGATGTAATAGGTATACACCAATAGAAAATATGTTGAACACTCCAGATTGGATGCATGCATCAGTGAGAAAAAAATTACCTATTTTGCATTAATTTTCATATTTAGAATTTTAAAGGGTTTAATGCCAGCATATCCGAATAAGTTTATTACATTTAATTATGAAATTAACTCTTATAATACGAGATCTCTGAACAATCTTAATATTACCAGAACCAATAATTTTAGAGCGATGAACAATATATTTTTTAAGGGACTGCGGGAATACAATAACTTACCAAAAAAATTTAAAGACAGCAGGTCACTAAATATTTTTAAACACGAATTAGCAACCTATCTGAGAAATTCTGTCTGATTGCATCTCACACATAAATCAACCATTTTTTATTGTTTATGGTGTATTTAGAAATATGTATATGTATATTTGTGTATTTTATTTGTTTAATTTATTGTGTCTATTGAGTATATATCTGTTTTATATTAGGATTTTCCTATATGAATAAAGATTATTATAATCTATTATCATTTAAATATTTTACCAGTCTGCTTTTCATACATGTTTATAATAACTTACAATGTTATTTATGACAGATATAGGCCTATACTGTTGAGGAATATTTCGATGAGAACCAGTTTTAACATTTTTTATATAGACTTTACTGTTTTTGTATATATCTATATTTGCTTCGTTTAACATTGATGTATTAAATCAAATAATTAGAATTCATTTTTGCTTTTTAACTATTATACCCTAGTAGCACAAGTATTGTATCATAATCCATATAGGATCAACATATTAATATTGGTTCAATATTGGTCCAATATTTTGTGCTACTAGGGTATGTTAGTAAAAGTACCAATATATAATATTTTTAGTATTAGTCCTAGTCTGTAGTTAAATATGTTTGCTTGTATACTAGTTTTTGTTGTATTAATGTCATGTCTTATATTTTCTCTATGTTTTTTGACTTGTTCAATGCCTACTGGGCAATGTACAATTTTTTTTACATAAACGAATAAACTCTCTTCTACCTAAGTTAAAAATGATCGAAATAAAGAAATAACCCATTTTATTTTATTATTGGACTACAACTCTCGTCCTAATCAAATCACGTAATATTTATTTTCTTCATTTTAGTACACTGTAAGCTTCTTTTAAAAAAGTTTTGAGTTGTATAGTGAGCTGACTATCTAATCCTGGCTTCGGCATCAGGCCACGGTCATTATATAATTGTATTGTCATTAGTACTACATATGTATGCAAAATTTCAAGGCAATAGATCAATTGGAATCGGTTCAAAATTGACTTGCAGGATTTGAACTAAACTCACAGACTGGCAAACATGTGAAGGTAAATAAAAGTTTGCGAAAGTGGTTAGGATTATGAATTATTCAATTCTATATAGTTCTGCTTAGTTATTTCTATAGTTTTTGAATATCACCAAATTTTCTAAAATTTATATGAGTAATATCACCATAACTTACCCTTGTCTATAAAGTTCCTCCTCCTCAAGTAGGTATCCCAAAGATGAAACTGCCGGGGGTAATTCAACGTCGTTCTTTGGTCGTGGAGGTTCTCCCTTAACCAGAGGATGCCTATAGATATATCCGGTACGGAAGCCTGCATTGTCCAACATTCTCATAAGAGCTTCGAAGTCGATTCCGCCCACACGCCATTTACGTTCCACTTTCCCTTCGAGGATAGACGGCTGATCCGGTCTGGGCGTACTCTCTGGCGGTTTATGAGCTGCATCGTAAATTTTTTTCCTAATCTCGTCATTCAACAACACTAAATTATCTATTCCTACTGGAAGTAGTTTGAGCTGGGATTCAGAGGCAAGGACGGTATTTCTGGCATTGAAAAAGGCTTCTTCTATTGTCTCTCCGCAACATAAAGCTCCTTGATTCGATAATAGCAGTACTTTGTTATTCGGTCCCAAATTCCTAGCTAATTTGTCTTTCTCCTCGGGGTCGAGGAGACCTCCTAGATAAGGATGTGTGCTTACTTCTCCTATCACTACTGATTCCTGACTTAGTGGCATAATACCCTGTTTGATGGCTGAGACTGCTACGACCGAAGGCGTGTGAACGTGGATGATACATTTGATGTCAGGTCGTGCAGAATGTACTGCTGCATGTAAGGAAAAGGCTGCGATGTTGACAGAGAAATTAGTGGTGCCTTGTTCTATGACAGCACCTCGCATATCTACTTTTATTAAGCTAGAGGCAGTAACTTCGTGAAACAGCATTCCGTAAGGGTTAACCAAGAACTGTTCATCGTCTTGGTTTAACCTGGCAGTAATTAGCGTGCTAGATCCGTGTGTCCAACCATATAAATCTATTAATCTGTAGAGACAAGCCAACTTGCACCTCAAAATCTTTTCACCTTTCGAATATCCCATAGCTTCGATTCCCCTTATATCATTAATTGGTATCACACAACTAGAACTTTTAAAAACATTTCCTGCTTGTTTATTGACTCCTACCATGTCTGAAATTTGCTGTAATAGCCCACTCGGACCCGATCCGTCCTTGAGCTGTGTCTCTATTATTCTCTCCAATTCTTCCCTGAATATTTTGCTGTTCATTATAATTTCAACTCTCTTTCTCCTTTCCATTTCTCTTACATCTGCGTCGATGTCAACTGGTCTCATTTTCGCCCTCTCATCTTCGTCCAACCCGTCGGAAATGCCGTTGGTTTGAGGCGGAATCTCCGCCTGGCTGGTGTCCGTCATTTTATCGGATCTGCAATAAAAATACAGAATAAGTGCCACATAAAGATTAATAAGGTCATGCTTAAATTGGCTATTCAACTTCTGACCTCATCGCCCACTGAAAGGATGACTTGAGTCCTTATGATCAAAACAAATGCATATTTTATAATGGTACAAAGTATGAATGAATAGAGATCTCAAATAGAATATAACTCACTTATACAATGATGTGTTATCAAGTGCAAATGATGTAAGGAGCTACAGTTAAATTTGGATTGTTAAATTAGAGTAGGTCATGATTATAAACTATATCGTCCCAGTTTAAAAAACATTGTAAATTAGGATACAATGTGGGAATCAAACCTTAATTTTACGCGAGATATAGTATATTTTCAACACATTTTCATTTATGGTTTTTATATCAGTAAGTTTATTCACACGTTACAGGAATCTCAGACATTTTTCAAACGTTTGGGTAAATGTGTAGAAGTATTAATATAAACATCACTTGGATTTTCTCAATACTGGTTTATGACCTAAATATTGGCTCAACTTCGTATACAACAAAATGTAACCTTGGGCGAGTTGCTTTGCAATGAGCAGTTTTTTATCACCCATCTCATAAATCTAAACAGTTAATTTTATGCATCCATAACTAAAAATATTAATATAATATGAATAGAAACATATTTTTCAAGGAGTTATTTTTTTCTTTATTCGTATTAATGTTATTATCAGAGGCTGTATCTCGGAGAGCAATTCCACAATTATGAGAGGCGAACTAAGACCGGTTTGTAAAGACGTTTTTACTTTGAACGTATTTTATGTGAAAAATTATACAATCACTACTTTGTCAATGTGCAACTGTATTGTTAGCATTTAGTTGTTGCATACCTTTTTTTACTTTTTCAAAATGTATGTTGTAATAAGATGTAGTCTATATCCAAGGGCTTCACCATGTCAAAATAGTTCCTGGAGGTAGTGCTGTTATGGGCAGAGTATCGTAAAATAATCTTTTGTGCTCTGAAGCTTATAAGAGCACTTGTACACTTGATAATGGTCTCGGCAACTTTGTGCCTAATATGTACCATGTTAAAATAAACTTACATCAAAAGTCTCCTAGCTTTCATGTACGAAATTCAATCAGATATAAACCTTTTCCTTATTTTGGCCCCGTCGTTCATTTAGATTGGTAGTCACGAGAACAGCTATTATTTGAAAATTACATTTATCTACCATCTCTGATTCTATTAAATGTGCTCACTTCGCAACATTTCCTATGTCACCGAGCAATAATACATGAACCACCTTCTCAACCCTAAGTTAGTCTGCACTAACCCATACACATTTGACTTTAACTCAGGAGTAAATGTTAATTTTAACATGCACTCTCGTACAACGGTGCAAATACATGTCTTAATACATTGTTTTAACATTTACAATGTGTTGCTACATCTGATCGTATGCTAGAGCGCATAGATCAGATATATCCATCTCTTTTCGTCGCATTATCCAGTACTAAATTTCAAATATTCCAAAGTGATTTAGAAACAGCCGACAACAGCTGATGTCAGTCATAAAAGTGTATGTTTGCCTATTATGAGTTTCTATCAATTTTATGATTTCAAAAATGTTTTTGTCATATATGGCACAGAGCGTATATATATGACTTTATCTTGAATTTTCGCAAGCAAGAAATGTTCAGCCTTCACGTTTACCCTTGCTCTCTAGGTAGGCACAATGAATACAAACATTTATTTTATGGAGGATATAGAGCAACCAGAGTTATGAAATATCTTTTGATAATTGATTTTTCAGTGTAACTACTTATGACGTATCTTAGAAAATAAAAACAAATTTCTGTACTATGGCCAAAAGTGGTTTACATTTATAACAAATATATAATAATAATTGATCTTGTGTGTCAATGTTTGGAGACGAAGGGACTCTGAGAACAATCTGCCTTCAGCAGACTTCAAATGGGCCATAGCTGAATGCCTTTGTAAAGTAGATTAATCATTTTCTAAAACAAAAGGTAGACCAAGATCATCAATTCAAGGTGAACTGCAGAGTAAAAGTCATCTAGGCCCAACAGCTGATTTCTCACTTCGAGATATCAAACCAAATAGTATTGGCCATTGAGGAAATTGATAAAGCCAAAGACAAAGGTGGAAGTATCCTGGGTGCATGTGATTAAGTTTCACAAAATATGAGGAATGTTAAGCATTTCCTTGTCTAAGCAAAGAAATTATTTCTATGAATCTCGTACAGAATAGTTTACACTATTGTGTGTTGTCTTACTTGCAGGTTGTACCATATACGGCACAAACCTCATTCTCATGTATGTCTTATTGTTACGCGTTTATGCCATCTGGGGGCTGATAGTACGAGTAGCATGTCTCTACACCTGGATTAATTCACTTTATAGAATTCTGTAATGTGTAACTTCTGTACGCCATCTCTGAAACACTAGCAGTACGACTTTTCTAGAAGCTGGAAAACTTGTAGAAAACGGATCAAGTCTTTGCTGGATGATCATAGAACACTGGTTCAAGACTTTACTAGAAATGTATGCATTTTTGCAAGATATTTAAGGCGAGAGAGAATCGCGACGGGAAATCAGTTTTTAATGAATGGAATTCAGATAAATCGGAAGTGATACAAAGTGAACAGTAGAGGGAAAATAGGTTACTTTAGTTAGTAAACGTGTTGTGAGGATAACTTATTCAATAAATAGCGTTAGTGTTTATCTCTTGTTACTACATTTAGAGAAACAAAAAATGTAATATAGGTTTTGCATTTTTCCGAGGGACCATTGAAACCCGAAAAAAACGTCGGATCGAAATGAAAGTCATATCTATCGACTCGAGAGCGAATTTGTAAAATTCCGTCCGTCGGTCTGTCTGTCACGTCCAGCCCCCCTAATCCGTTTTCGGATTTCGATGAAACTTGGGTTGTTAATAGGAGGTCTTTAGAAAACCTTAACGCCGGAAGCTCGGCTCCGTTCGGAAACCGA
Source organism: Stenurella melanura (assembly GCA_963583905.1). Taxonomy (NCBI): domain Eukaryota; kingdom Metazoa; phylum Arthropoda; class Insecta; order Coleoptera; family Cerambycidae; genus Stenurella; species Stenurella melanura. The sequence continues at coordinate 112,050,563 of OY757313.1, forward strand.
AAGTACCCGATATAGACATTTGGAGTTCTTCGGAAAAAATTGAATAACTCAGTAACGGGCAGTCGGATCGAGATATTTAAAAAAAATAAACGAAAATGGAATTTTTTTGCAAAAAACTGTTTTTTTCGAAATCGAGCTAGGAAGCACGATAACTGTTCAGGATATTGATCGATTTCGATGAGACTTGGTGGTATCAAAGGTACACGGCCACAAATGAAGCCTATTGTTGGCAGCCCGAATCCGTTGACCGCAAGTATTTTTCCAGGGTCGAGTATGATTTTCCAAAGAAATTAATAACTCCCGAATCGATTTTGATTCTCAAAAATGACGATTGGACGGGCCTTTTTGGACAAAAAATCTGAAATAGTCCTTTCGAAAAATTAAAAATAAACGAGTTATTTACGAAGATGCATTCCATAGAATTATTTTTAAAAATATTACAAATTGACAAAAATTCTCCGTGCGATATAGGTGCAAAAAAATTATGTAAGGTTAGATTTAAAATATCATCATTCATTTCCTTATTTGGTTAAGTGAAGACGTTAAATTTTTAGGGTGGCGCGAAGTAGGCTTTAAGCATCAATTATTTGATTGATTGATTGATTTGCCAGCGTAAGGTGGGCATTGCTGCCGATTCCGGGCGTCCATGGAGGTTCGTTCCAACACGCAGCTTGGTCGTCCGTCGAACACGACCAACGGACGGCCAAATCGCGTGCCGGAACCGGCTGCATACGCCGGGTTGGACACTGGACATGCTTGTTGTCAGCAGCGAGAGCCGCATGACGCATGGGGTGGGAATATAGGATGGGAAGTGTAGGTGTTTGTGAGATGCTTCTTTTAAGTTTCCATGCTTCTACTAAGTTTCCATTTGTCATCATCGGCTGGGGTGTGCAGATGTTTGGGAGATGCTTCTTTTCAGTTTTCATGCTTCTTTTAAGTTTCCATCTATCTTCATCTCCTTATTTTTCTTCTACCAAGTTTTCTGTTTCCTCCGTTTCTGGATCTGGCAGCTTTTATTTTTTATTTTATTTTTGTTTTTATTTATTAATCGCTCCACAGGTAAATATCCGTTTACAGTGGAGTTTCTGGGAAGGGCCCTATCTCGCGGTAACAACATTTTTTTCGCGTTATGAGAAAAGAGGCCCGAAGGGATAGTTTGCTCACCCTGTATGTCGTTTCCTTGAAACAATCGGTTTCAATTTCAGGCAGTTTTTCCACTTCATCACCTGTATATTATGTTTATTACCTATATATTATGTTTAATACCTTTTCAATTTTGATCTCCATTTCTTGTTTAAAATTTAATAAAGACATAAATAAATAAACCAATTACTTATTTTATATCACCCACTTCAAGAAGGTAAGGATCCAGGTATAGATTCCACGGTCAAGCAGTACACTTTCTCGGGTTGTTTATATACACTATTCTGTGTTGCTTTATTCAATTAACATAATTCAATCAAATATCAACTATATGAAATAGTCAGACCGGCGCTAATTTATATCAATCAATACAGAATCGTTCACGCTTTAATTCAATACAGCTTTTCGACGTATTGTTGCCGCTTTATCCGGATTTATCTCGAGATCCCGTAGGAGTCACGAAACACGCGTCTGTCACCGAATTCGACACACTTTGACTTTAAGCATCAATTATTGTAGCAAAAATAATTCCAACTTTATAAAGTAGAAAAACTGATTATGATAAATTTGTATCTTTTGTAAAATTTTGATATTTTAAATAAATTTAATCAGAAAAGAATAAATTTCAATTCCTCCATTGCACCCACTGTAAAAGAAATATACGAATGCAAAACAAAACAGGTTTTACTATAAAACAGATTTTGATATCGTGCCTTCTCGAAGAAGTCTGTGTCCAAACAAACAAAAAATGAAGGTTATACCGGAGAAAATTCTACCTATATAAATATTTGACCGATTTTCATTTACTAAATAAAAATAGAACCGATGTCCTGTCTGTGTTTCAAAATGTAGTTAGCTTTTACTTTAGTCAATGCAAAAAGAAAAGAAAAAGAAAAATAAAACATGTCAAAATGTATTCAGTCACCTTACGACCCTCTGCTGAAAATGTACCGAATCATCCCAACAGGGATAAAGAGCATATCAAAATGCAGTTTTTTTTAGCTTGTTATCATATTTGGAACACACGGATTTAAGGGAGGTTTCCTAAGGGGTGAACACTCGTGACAATATCTAAATTGTCAAGTTGTGTCAGTCAATAAAGTCATTTATGAAATCCTAAATATAATGATTGCTGAAGGATTAATTATTATACCTAAGAAAGTAATACCTGCGAAGATGATTGTTAAATAATTACTTTTACAGTGAATAATAAATACGCCTCATTGCAATCAGCATAAGATAACACACTGAGAGAAGTTCAACGTTCCCTTAACAAAAAAAATCTAGTATGTATAATTCAATACTAACAAAACAATGCCGATGTCGTAAAACATTATGTGAAAATGTAATTAAAGCAAACATAACTAACGCAATGATAGAAAATAAATATTTAATCATAAAGTTTTTATATAATATTAGTCATGATTATTTATAGAGCAAACATATTATAAATAAATCAGGTTGGAATATATTCAAACAAAGAGAAATAAATACTAGTACAACTTACAACTCAACGCATTTCTGTATGGGTGCGTTTCGTTGTAGCAAGTCAGAATTTTTAGATTTTGATTAACATTCTAAAAATATACACCTAAACGTAAGCTTCATGTCTAGAAGCAAAATTTATTAGGGCGATAATGCACATAATATGCCTACAATATAAAGTAAAGTGTATTTACAAAAAACTAAAAGAATGCCGAAACTACTAGACAATATAATTAGTAGCTGGCATCTCTTTCGATTAAAGTTCTTTAATTAATTATAAACATTTTTTATTACACAATTTATGGCTTTATTAAGGTCAAACAAACGATAACGATGCAGGAATTATCACACGAAATGTACACAACATAAAAATCGGAATTGATTTTTACTTAAAAAAAATGGTGTTCATACAAATTGCCTTTTCAAAAATTATAACTGAACATTTTTATAAACAAGACATGTTTTTAAAAAGCGTCTTAAGAAAGCTACTATGGTACTAATTTTGGAACTGATCTTGAAGCGATTTTTAAAATCCATTTTCTTCTCCTTTTGTCAAATTAATAAAATATTAATTACGAAAAAATTGAACGGTCTTAAGAAAAATCTACTACAAATTATTAGCGAAGAAACAATTCCTGTTTTAGTAATTGTAAAAATAATAATTGTACGATTTAATTACGATTAACGAATAGAACCATATAAAACAGAAAAATTAACTTTGTTCTATATACTGAAACTTCTCTTACTCCCCTCGCATTATTTATATCCCTCTTTTGTTTGATATTAGTTGTTTCTGTTGTTTAACATAATAAACAGACACCGAATTACTCTTTTTTGGCTGTATTCTATTTACTAACATTTTGACTGTCATTGTAAACTACATTTTTACTTCCCTCGCACACCGAAGGGAAGTATCGTATTCGAGAAAAAATCATCCTCCGAGATTTTTCCGGATTTTCACGTTTCAGATCACGTAGATTACGAAAATATAGGTGTATCAATTCCGTCAGTCTGTCTGTCTGTTGGTGCATTAACTAAAAAACCACTTGACGGAGAACAGTCAAATTTGGTAGGTAGCCGACGCTACTGTCAGCGAAGAAATGGTTAAACTTTCACTGGACAATATACAGGGTGGACCGTCCGTCTAGGGAATAAATAATGGAAAAAATTGTTTCGTTCAAAATTTCCACGTTTCATGACATTCTAAAGCTATTTTAGAAAAAAAAAAGAACATTTTTTTACCATTAAAAAAATTTTTTACCACCAGACTAGATGGAAGAAAAATTTTCTTTTGCTCAAATTTAAAATTCCTGCGTTTCATGGCAATCTAATCCTATTTCAAAAAATTAAAAATCTGAATTTTTTTTACCATTTTTGAAAAAAAAATTACCACTAGAATAGATGGAAAATTATTTTTTTGCTAAAATTTAGAATTTCCACGTTTCATGGCATACTAAAAATATAAAAAAAAAAATTGAATTTTTTTTACCACCCTCGCATACCAAAGGGAAGTATTGTATTCGAGAAAAAATCACCCTCCGAATTGTTTTCAGATTTTCACGTTTCAGATCATGTAGATTGCGAAATATAGATTTTTCAATTTCGTCAGTCAGTCTGTCTTTCTGCCTGTCTGTTGGTGGATTAACTAAACAACTACTGGACGGAGAACATTCAAATTTGCTAGGTAGCTGACGCTACTGTCAGCGAAGAAATGGTTAAACTTTCACTGGAAAATATACAGGGTGGACCGTCCGTCTAGGGAATAAATAATGGAAAAAACTGTTTCGTCCAAATTTAAAATTTCCACGTTTCATGGCATACTAAACCTATTAAAAAAAAATGAAATTTTTTTACCACCCTCGCATACCAAAGGGAAGTATTGTATTCGAGAAAAAATCACCCTCTGATTTTTTTTCGGATTTTCACGTTTCAGATCATGTATATTGCGAAATATAGATTTTTCAATTTCGTCAGTCAGTCTGTCTGCCTGTCTGTTGGTGGATTAACTAAAAAACTACTTGACGGAGAACATTCAAATTTGCTAGGTAGTTGACGCTACTGTCAGCGAAGAAATGGTTAAATTTTCACTGGAAAATATACAGGGTGGACCGTCTAAAGGGAATAAATAATGAAAATAATTTCTTTTGCTCAAATTTCAAATTTCCATGTTTTATGACATTCTAAACCTATTAAAAAAAAATTGATTTTTTTTACTAACATTTTTGAAAACACATTTTTTCTTCAAATTTAAAATTTCCACGTTTCATGGCATTCTAAACGTATTTTTAAAAAAATTAATAATTTTTGAGAAATTTCTTACCACTCAAGAAATGAAAAAAAAAATGTTTTGCTCTAATTTAAAATTACCACGTTTTATGACATTCTAACTTATTTCAGAAAAAAAATTATTTTAATTTTTTTGGAACATTTTTTACCATTCAAAAAATGGAAAAAAAATGTTTTGCTCATATTTAAAATTTCCACTTTTCATGACATTCTAAACCTATTCCAAAACTTTTGAAAATAAAAAAGAATACAAAATTTGCAAATTTTTGCCCACTATAAAATACAAAATAGATGACGGAAAAAAATTGTTTTTGCTCAAATTTAAAATTTCCACGTTTCGTGACATTCCCAACCTATTTCAAAAAAAAAATATTTTTACCACTAGAATACATGAAGAAAAAAAATTTGTTTGATCAAATTTAAAATTTCCGCCTCTCATAACATTATAAATCCGTTTGACGCAGAGGTTTTTTCATTAAAATTTTTAAGTATTTTTCAGTGGCATATTTTGCCCAACAAAAAGTAAAAAAAATTATACTTAAACCTATTTCAAAAAAAAAAAGAAATTTTTTTTACCACTACTATACTTCCACTCCACTAGTGGCATATTTTGCCCAACAAAAAGTAAGAAGATTATAAACCTATTTAAAAAAATATATATATTTTTGTAACCACTACTATACTTCCACTCCACTACGGGAATGTGGAACTGAAAATGTGACAGATGGCAATAATATTTGGCATATGCACCTATTATAGTTTTATTTAAAAATGTACAGGGTGGTCATCCCAAGAAAGAATTCAACCATGGTGGACATTTGTAAAGGTATTTGCGCAAGCCTTCCTGTTATTTAGTATTGAAATTTTGCTGTCGGATGACCACTCTATATTTTTTTGACCAAAAGGTATCAGGTTTTCTTTATAATAATAGTGATAACTATATTCCGATTATTATTCTCAATGTCATTTCGTAAATAATATTTTTTTAGAGTGACCGCCATGCACAAATAAAGAGGGATGTTCTGTGTAAATACCTTTACTTATTATTTTTATTAAGTAACACATCTTTCTTCGTTTAGTCAAAACTATTTCATAAAATAAAGGTTCAGAAAATGTTTTAATAGTTTATTTCCGGACACTCGTCATACATTCTGTGGTACAAATATATTCGTTTGGGCAACGTCACAGAAATAATAAAAATATTCGTCGGGGCAGATCGGCACATTTTACTTCTGTAGAATAATCAGGTCAGTCATGTAAACAATAAAAATAATGTTGCAATTGCCATTTATTCTGAAATATAGATAATTGAAGTTGGTATATATAAAATTCGACACCAGCTAGGAAAATTTCCCAATAGTGATATGAACGCAGAGGCAATTACAAAATTTTAATCTAAATTCACTGATATTAAATAATTAGATGTGCACCAAAACAACTTATTTTAAACCGAAGATATAAAGACGTTTTATTTTGGTAACAGAACTTTACATTTTCATTGCCATGGTTCTGAATAAATTTTAAAATGATAGAATTTGATTAACAAAAAAAATAAATGAAATGACAATGTGAATATATTAAGTCATTTTGACGAACGGAAACACACTGACTTTCAATGGCGCTTATCATTTTATTCTTATCTTCAGGTGAATTTGATACATGATGCAAAGTAGCTTATATGTAATGAACTGAAAAACGTAAATACCTCTGCTTTTCTGAAAACGTTAAAGCTTACCTTCTCTTAATAACGTATGAGTTTTTTACTGCATAAAAAACCCATGCCGTATTTACTTAGAATAACTGCATAACCACCGTGTCACTTTCATAATTCAATTAATATTTACTGAGCAGTATATGTTATCTATTATTATTTGCTTTATTCAATTCATATTTGTTGTGTTCGAATAGTATCTCAATTATCTTTGGGCTATCTATTATTTGTCAATATTGGCAAACTTATTTATCTTACTTTCACATTCCTTGTGTGAAATGAAAGCATAAAAAATAGAACCAAATTTCATTTCAACTCAATAGTCTAATATAAGAACGTATAAGAATCAAAATATTTTTGAAAAAAAAAAACCAGTTTTCAAAAAAGAGGTCACTATTGAAGTTGGTTGAAAATATGTTGGGGTTTCGTTACTCAACTTCCACAAAAATGTCATGAAACATCAAAATGTTAAATTTGAGCGAAAAAAAATGTTTGACTGTCTGTTGGTCGGTCTGTAACTTTTATCTGTTTACCAAATTTCAAGTAAATATCTCAATTATATTTTGTTAACATCTTTAATAATGGATTAGGGGTAGCAGAGGTTTAAAAAAATCATAGGCCTTGGCTTCTAGTATACAGTATATCTCATTTTTCATGACTCCCATATCACAGCTCCCTTATAACCAACGCACTTTTAAAAAAATTTTGATGGAAGATACTTACCCATCAGGAGATTGTGCCATGGTAAAATATTGAAAAATGCACCAGCGGCGTTCATTATAAAGAGAAATGAACCTAATTGTCCAAAAAAAGATATTAGGCAATGTTTTAACTGTAAAACAATCTCATAATCTTATCCATTATCAAAAACCACTAGTACCGAGTTTCAATAAAATGTTCCTTTTTAAAGCACCAATTATTAGTCATAACTTTATTTTCAGATGTAATTAAGAGTTAATTAAGCTGAAGGAAGACAGTCGCCCCATTTTGACTTAATCATGTGATATGTTGAGCAAACTGTTTTTTAGTTATCTATTAAAATTTTATTATTTATTGAATTGTTAGTATCAAATTTGTCTAAAATTGAACTTTTTTTATTTTCAAGTCAATTATTGTTTGATTTTGCTGTTAAGTAAACTGACTGACGTCATGTGATTAATTCTAAATGCAAAGCCTGTCTTCCTCCAGCTTAATTAACTCTTAATTACCTCCGAAAACAGAATTATGACTGCAATGAGTGGTACTTTAAAAAGGGAAGTTTTATTTTCCTATTACGCGAACACCAAGTACACTATCTTATTAAAATTCGGTTTAGTGAGTTTCTGATAACAGCGAATACGATTATGAGATTGTTTTAAAGTTAAAACTTTACTTAATTTCTTTTTTTGGAAAATTAGGTACATTTTTCTTCATAACGACGGACGCCAATGGTGGATTTTAAAATATTTTACCGTCACACCATCTCCTGATGGGAAAGTACCGTCCACCCAAATTTTAAAGAATCGCATTGTTAATAAGAGAGCTGTGAAATGGGAATCACAAAAAGTGAGACATACTGTATACACCAAATCCCAAGATTCTGGACTGTAACCAGTTTGCTTCACTTATCTTCCACTAAGGGTTGGGTGGTAACCACCTCTTCATAGGAATAAGCTCAAAATATACTCCAGTTCCAGTTTATAACGCATACATACAGAAGAAACGTGCGCACCCAAAAAGTGACACGAATACCGCCCAATAGCAATTATTTTCGCTCAAATTTAAAATCTGGACGTTTCATGACATTTTAAACCTATTAAAAAAATGTTGAATTTTTTTACGATTACTATACTTCAACTCCACTCTGTGGATGTGGAAAAAAAGTGTATGTAAAGTCGTTTTTTTTGTTCCTACCACATTACTTACTACTTCTTTTATGGCCTGGAGGAGCAGAAAAAGGAAATAAATTAATATGCATGTTAGTATTTCGATACTTCACGTGTCTTACGGTGGCCTCTGTTCCTGTATTTGCACATAAGACGTTCTCAATCACTGCATACCATATTTTGCATACCGTAAACGTCACTTAGATTATTTCCGCTGAAGAGTTGCCGTCATGTAATTTTCTATCTTGCGACTCTCTGAATTCATTATAATTTAATACAATTATATAATTAATTTTTATTTTAATAACTGTTTTATATGATTTCATTTAGTGACTACAGCAACTGCGTTGTTTCCTTGATTTGAAAAGAATAAAGAAAATTAAGAAGTAATGACATTGCCAAAAATTAGCTTGTAGGCATCGAAACAGGAAAAATTGCTTAGCAATAATTTATTCCCATAAAATAATTTGTTTATGTATAAAATAAAAATATTTAAATTACTGAACATTATAGGTACGTTTAAAATTTATCCTCAACCATCATCACTTGCATTTTAAGTATAAATATAGAATGCGCGCAGTGATGTCAGTGTGCCTTTGAAGACGTAGTTACCACAAGCGTTCAAGAGTTTTGGTGTTTATAGAAACTACTTCAGTTTTAGCATCATATTAAATATTGCAATCTTGATCAAATTAACCTTATAAATTAAAATGTTCTATAACATTTTTATTTACTAATATTCTTTTTCAAAAGCAATAAATAGGGTTCTTCCTCCAGTTCTTAATAACTTACAGTCCAAATTTCAATATCCTTCGTTTACAACAAAAAAAAAAAAAAATGTAACGGACGGATGGATTGAGAGACGGACAGACATTTTGAAAGCTGTTCAGAATTCGATGACTAGTACGATGACATGGAAAAAAATACTTGACAGATTGACGTGCAGACTGTTAACAAAATTAAGAGCTCGCCATCCACGCTCTGCAGTGGAAAGACTGTATCTATAAACAAAAGAAGATGGACGTGGACCAATAAATATCTATAATCTATGCAAACAGCAGTAGGCCAACATAAGGGAACACCACCATCAAAATCCAAGTCAACTAATACAAAACGTCGCGTCGTTGAGACCGATCGTGGATACACTGCATTCAGGTTAGATATACCCCATAGAAATGCCAGAGGTGCCCAACAATTGAACAGTCTTACACCCTCTCAAGAGAAAACACTCCACGGCAAATTCTTCAGCTTTGGAGAAAGATGGCGTAGTAGTTATGCTATGGGGATTCGGGGACAAAATCCCATGTTATTTCTTATGGAGGTTTATTCTAGTCATTTTTGACCAATTTTCACCCCACCACTATTTAGGCTCCGCCTTCGGGGAAGGTCCTACCGGTCGAGGAGATCCTATTGGTCGAGGTGTCTGGGCACATGGTCGAGGAGTTGATAGCCCTCGATACTTTTCTAATTTTCTCTTTAAGTTCTCTATCTCTTTCCAATACACATGGTTTTACCCTGGGCGGCTTATACGTCTCGAAAGTTATTTTATTAGACACCATTTTCAAACACGGTCTGAACAGCTTTTAAAACAGAATCTGCAAACAGCTCTGTACGATTTTAAACAGAGTCTGTATGATTTTCAGACGGGTCTGAACGATTCTAAACGAGGTCTGTACAGATTATGTTTAAAAGCTGTACAAAGCTGTTTAAAAGCTGTTCAATCTCTGTTTTAAAGCATACAGGCCCTGTTTAAAATCGCACAGATCTGTATACAGACTATGTTTTAAAAGCTGTTCAGACCGTGTTTGAAAATGGTGTCTAATAAAATAACTTTCGAGACGTATAAGCCGCCCAGGGTAAAACCATATGTATTGGAAAGAGATAGAGAACTTAAAGAGAAAATTAAAAAAGTATCGAGGGCTATCAACTCCTCATCATGTGCCCAGACACCTCGACCAATAGGATCTCCTCGACCGGTAGGGCCTTCCCGAAGGCGGAGCCTAAAAAGTGGTGGGGTGAAAATTGGTCAAAAATGACTAGAATGAACCTCCATAAGAAATAACATGGGATTTTGTCCCCGAATCCCCATAGCATAACTACTTGGCGTGGACAAGGAAGGATCGCTTATGTGGTGAAAAAGGGCCAACTCACTCTACAACTGAAGGCTTTATTATTTCTATCCAGGACCGTGTGCAAAGAACTCGGAACTATGACAAGATCATCCTAAAGAAAAAAGGAGATGTCTGTAGAAAGTGGGGAAGACCAGGAGAAACTATCGAGCATATAACAGCCCGATGCCCCACTCTTGCAGTCACCGCGTATTTGGGCAGACACTACCAGATTGCTAAACTAATTCATGCGGAAATGGTCAAGAAATGCAACATAATGGAAAATTCTCTTCCTCCGTATTATCGTTATACACCTTGCCCGGTATTAGAATCCGCCGATTATCTTTTATATTGGGATAGGCCAATCCTACAGTAGAACTGTAGACTATAAATAGGCCAGAAATTGTGCTCATCGAAACGAAAAATAAAAAAGCCATAATCATCGACAGGCTACCCACTCACGCATAATCTGATAAAGACAAGACAATAAAAAGTGCCAAAATATGAAAATTTAGCCATCGAAGTAAAGAGTGAACACTACTTAAGGTCAGTGGGGAGGGGGATAAAGCGCCAAATGAAGAGATATCTCCCTAATAAACAAATTTTAGCTAAAAATAGTCTTCAACAATCCTGTGGTATTTATGTACAACTTACACTTACGTTCAGTAAAATAACATCACCCAATTTGCAAAAAAACAGCTTATTGTTAATTATTAAAATTACAATTAACAATAAGCAGTTTTTTGCAAATTGGGTGATGTTATTTAACTGAAAATCAGTGTAAGTTGTACATAAATAAATACTACAGGATTGTTGACGACTATTTTTGGCTAAAATTTGAATATTAGAGATATCTCCTCATTTGGCGCTTTATGCCCCTCCCCACTAACCTTAGGTAGTGTTCACTCTTAAGCATATCTGGAGAACATTTTTCGTCCTTATGCGTAGAGTATATAGGCTCCAATACTAGTTAGCTAATAGATAGGTGAAAATCTGTTGTTTTTTATCGGTCAATGTCAAATATAAATATTTCATACTTATTCATGGATATTGTCTTGGTTTTGCATGAAACATGGTTATGAGTGGCTTTGTGCCTTTCTGACGAGCTCAGAATAAGGGCGAAATACGTTTCAAAGGCTAAGCATTTCCAAGAAACTGAATGAGAGATTTCATGAAAATGTAATCCATTAGAATGAAACTTTCTTTTAAGACAAGGTAGGTAAATAGATTAATTTCAGGCCCTTGTTCTCATTTTTAACTGAATTTACATACCGTAGGGGGTCATGTTGATACTAGTTTAATCTGATTAGCTGTAGGGGACTATGTTGGATGCTAGTGTTATAATGAGAATGTCAAATAAGAAATTGTACAAATTTATTTTAGAATGCAAAGATTTCATAAATATTTTTACATGTAGTTTTTCTTTTAGTTCTCATAGATAGTTTTTCTTTCCGCTGTTTGCAAAATCCTATAAAGAATATGTTTCATTACTATAAGCAAACAAATAATAAATAGTTCACTTTTAAAAATAACACAGATATTTTTTTAAATTTCATTTCATTCCATTTTGTTGATATAAATGATTCTACGTTATTAAAATATTATTTCCAAATTGGTTAAGATTATTTACATATTTTGTTGATATTTCTAGTATTCCACAGGCTTTTCCATATCTTTTTAGATTCTTGAAACTATAAAGATGTTTATTATTACTATTATCTATAAAAATATTTGCCCCCTCTCCGTTACACATAATTTAAACTGGAGTTAATAGTTTCTACTCACTCGATTAAGTTTCTATTCGGTTAATTAGGATGAAGGTTAAAATGTATGTGTTTAAAGTCCCCTCTATAGTGAGGCTTGGGGGGCAAACGTTAATGTTGACATTAAACATAACGTAATTTCAATAATTAATAACAAAAATATGCCTTTGTAAAAGGTAATCCTTATTTCAGACAGATTATAAATACATTAGAATGTATTGTCAAGGTATTTCTGTCACGCAGAATAAAACAGTACATATAAATCTCATTTATTTAAATCGATTCATCTATTTAAATCAGCATTGGGCTGGATCACTTTGTGCCAACGAGATTAATGGGAACACACAGCTATTTTTATTTCCGTAGTCCTCACTACTGAATTTAGTATTAAAAGTGACATCACGTATTAATAAATATAAGAAGGCAAGATGCCAAAAATTGTAGGAGTGTAAATAAATGTATTAGAATCGCGAAATTTAAGAATAAACAAACAAAAAATTGTCCAGACTTCAGAGATAAAAATACATTTTTATATAGTCAGTCATACTATTTTCGTATTCTGGGAGGTTAAATTTATATTAAATTCGAAGGCTTTATAAACTTTTAATCAATCTAATTAAAATATTACATTTATAATTTAAAAAAGTTTTCTGATGACTTAATATAAGTGTTCAATGACTCCTAAAATTTTCTCAACTGGCTGTAGCAAATGCCTCTAATAATGAAGAATTAAAAAAAATGTATCAAAGGCGAACATTGTGAACAAAGGCAAAACACTTTCGCTATAAAATTATACTTAAAAATAAGTTGTTAAAGAAAACCTCAATTTTTCAATAATTAAATAATATAATGATAACATTACAGGTAATACAACCCCCTTGATCCTTGAAGGTCTGATCTGACTGAGCGGGAGGGGATACATATTTCGAAACAAGACACGGTGAAAAACGAGTCTCCACGACTCTCGATCATGTAGTCATCCAACACCACCTAAAAACAAGGCCTGAGCACTAGCTTTCGTCAGCTGTATGAGTCATCAACAGTAGGCAATCGACACAAAATAGTTTCATTTAATCTATGCTCTGTGGCGTCAGTTGTCAGTTGCTAATTTGTGATTTTAATTGTGTTTTTTGGGAGTTTTCGTTTCCAATCACGTCTTGTTTATTTATTTAACTATTTTCTGAGATTTAAAGACTAGCAAGGTAGGTAATTAATAGTCAGCGTAAACAAGTAATTCTTGATATTTTGAAGTGTTTTCAAATGTGGTTTCATTTATAGGTTATATTTTTAGTTATCTTTAATTTCAGTGGTTTTTCTTTCATTTCAGATCAGACATGCCGTTTAAGTGTTGCGTACCTAATTGTAGAGGCAATTATGATGCAAATGAAAAAGTTTCTACATTTTCATTTCCAAAAGATGAAACCTTAAAAAGCAAATGGTTGAAAGCCATTTGCAGGCAGAATTTTTCCCCAACAAATAATTCTAAGGTAAGCAAATCTATTATTTTGACTTAATGCTCACAAATATTACCTGCCCCATTTCGTTTCAGGTATGTGAAAAGCATTTCGCACCTTGTGAAGTCCAACGAACAACAGAGATATATCGTGAGGCGGATGGAAAGTTGCTCAGTGCCCCTTTAAAACATCCACGGCTAGTTGAAGGTAATTTACTCATGAGAAATATTATTGCACACAGTTTAATTTTTTTTTTCTCTCTTTAAGGAGCTGTTCCCAGCATACTCCCAGGATGTCCAAAATATTTATCGGCAACATCTACAGTTAGCCATCGTGAAGCTCCAGCCGAAAAGAAGCAAAGAATAGAATCAGAATTACTAAATAAAGTAATACAGAATAGTATTGAAGCTCAGCGAGAATATGATGAAAGAATCACGTTTTGCAGTATTGATGACCTCCATGAAAAATTGCATCACATCGATTTGGGGGAGTGGCTTGCATTTAAAAAAAATGGACAAATGACCTTTTTATTAATAAATGATGATCCACAACCAGTCTTAAAGTGCAGTGTTGTGGTGAATACCAATTTATACTTGTCGGTGTTTTGTGCGGGTGTGGAATTAAAGTCATTGAGCGGTGCTGTTAAAAATACTAATCAAGTAGAACAAAAACTTACGGAGGCTTTTAAATTGAACACTTCGTCGGAATTAGACATCAGTGCAGTGCATCAAAATCTAAAATTATTAGAAGAACTTCTGCAAAACTTGCGAGAAAAATTGCCACAGGACAAAACGAACCATTACGAAAGATGACATGAAACAGTTCGTCCAAACTAAGTTGCTAAATGAGGAAGACGATTTTGATAATAGATCGATTCTTGCAGTTCCAGAAAATTTAAGAAGCACGTCTTCTGTCGGAGAAGAAGATATCGAACATAGCAATGAAGACATGTGGCCCTTGATTTGTTACGTTGCAGGGTATGCTTCATATGCAGCTATCAAAAAATTCAAGTGCACGTTCTGCAAAGTTTATCTTACAAGTGACGATGAAGACGAAGCTGAATATTTCCGCCTTATTAGTGCCAATGATCGTGGGGGGATGAGTTACCCAAGTAGAGATGTAGTTGCTTGTGCTGCGTACACCTACGTTGTTATAAATAACTTACTCTCAAACAATGAACATAATTTTTTAAAGCAAACTAATCAAAGGGAAATTGTGGGTGTCCTAGCTTTTGAAGTTATTAATGAACTTGAATTAGAAATATTTGAGGGTCATAATTGTAAAAACCATTCTTCTAGTGTAATTTTAAAAAAAATTGTGATTTCTCTAGTAAATACTTTATTAAACAATTATTGTAAAATACAAAATGATACAATTAGGAACAAACAAATGTCTCAGTGTAAGAGATTTAAGCCAGGAAATAAAATTTAATTTTATTGTATTTCATTCAAATTAGTTAACATAATTGTTGGACATTTATTAATAACATTTTTAAGAAATTTCGTATTTTGTAACTATGGGAAAAAATATAAAATATGCGAATAACCGAAATTTGTGATTTTGACTATGAAAATAAACTTTTAAACCATATCGCCGTTTGTATTATTAGTCATACAAATTTCAGCTAATTTTTTTCGTTATAAATAAAGAGATAAAAGTATTCCTCACTTTTTACAGAATACTTATTACATTGTTTTCAAATTAGAATATAAAATTTTAAGAAATTTTGACATTTATAGGTTTGTTCATTTGTATTGATTTAAAGCAGCTGCCAGCAGTTAAATAAAGATAGTGCAATAACAAACACTGTGAGTGTGAGAGAGATAACGTGTTTCAAAGTTGCTATAAATAAACACAAATGAACAAACTGTATGATGCTTTCCATCTTGAATTCGTTTCAAATCTAGGTAGAAAATGCATTGCCTACTCTTGATGACTCATACTTCCAGTGCTCAGGCCTTGTATTTAGGTGGCGTTGAGTCATCAGAAGCCATCTTTGATTTATTGGATAAAACTTGAGCAACAAATCGACCCAAAATTTATAAAAAATTTCCGAATCCTAAGAATAGAAATAATTAGAAATACCAAAATGTTGGGTAACTACCCAATAATTAATACTGTTGCTTTTATTCTTTTGCTCCTTAAGTCTGCATTTACTCTGCAGAGCATCGTGTCAAGAAAATATTCCATAGTACATCATGCTTTTACATAATGTAAATTTACATCCATTCCCGTTGCCTTATTTATTTATTGCCGCCAACTTCTCGGTACTTACTGTACAGTAGTTTACTAATTTACACCTAGTTATATAAACACACAAACGGTGTATTGTGTTGGAGTGACGTAACGTGTTAAAAGATTCTAACCGGAGCGGCAGTGATTGTTCTCTAGATGATATTGTTACCTTCATTGTAGATTGTAGTCACGGATTTTGTGATGTTCTCAATTAAAATAAAATTATGAAATAATGGTGTCTTCGCCTTGTAATTAATATTTTTCAAAAGTTCTTACATTTTTTGATAAACATTAGAGTTGTCTGAATAAATTGAAGTTAGCTTTAGAGGCCCCCCTCGCCACTATAACAAAAAATTCACAGATCTTGCATCTTTCGCAAATATCTTAAGCGCATTGAAAATACCAGATGCAACTATACTGCTCTTGGAGTCCAAGGATGGACGGCTAGGATGATAGGTATTTTCAGCATTGCCATTAGGTACCATTAGCGATTAGCGATAAAATTAAAAAAAAACAAAAACTTTTATAAAATTTAATAATACCACTTGGGTTCATTGTAATTGGACCCATGTTCATTGATAAAAAAAATTTAGATTAACTCAGCTATCATCTGTCAAATTTAGGCATAAAGCTTATAGAACACCCTGTATAGTGCTTTTCTATTGTACTTTTTTATATTATACTTAGATGTGTTTGATAATTTTATTTACATAATTTTAAATGTATTTGTCCATACGATCGAATTGAGCTAGTCCATGTTTTATTGGGTTATTTTGTTTTTTTAATGTTAATTTGAAAGTTCTGTAAGAAATAACGCAAGTTATGCGAACTAAGTGACATACGATATGGCAGTGTCGACATGTATCACAAGATACCATTAAGTTTAGGAGTGTTTATGTTTATATTTTAGTTTCGAGGATTGTTATTGAAACGTGATATCCCTAATAGCATGGCGTTTAGTGAACGGTACGGTTACAGGGCCGGCGCAGCGGCCTAGACAGATCTGTCGCTCTCGATACGTTTTTCGTAAGATGGGTCCTATATCATGCGCCCAGTAGCATTTTCAATACTAAAATCAGATGCGTGTCGAATTGTTCCGTAGATGTCTGTACAACTTGGTTGCCAATGTTAAAAGAAGAACTTCACAAACTTAACATTGTATAAAAACTAAAAAAACTGTTAACTATATCAACAGTTCTATGTAAATAGTAAGTATCTATGGATATTGAATATAATAAACATTCTTAGAGCTGTGTATTTATCATACACAGCAAAAAAGATTTTTCAAAAAAAGCCTTGAAAAAGGAGACAGATTAGATTTTCGAAACGTCGGCGAAATATTTAATTTCAAATTTTTATACTTATTTGCTGTTTATTTAAAAATTTATTTACCAGTAACAAACTGGTTAATTGTGATATTTTGTAGATTCCCCGAGCACCGCTTAAATAGAAAACATACATATGGCAGGAAGTCCCAAAGAATTGAAGAAGGAAAAAATACGGGTATCATGTTCTGCTCAAATACACCTGATCTTGTGTGTGCGCCTGTGCCCTCCGGCACCCCCCAAAAAAAGTTTCATGCACATTTGAGCAGAGCATGATACACCCTGTATTTTGAGCAGATGAATCCAATGCCGCTGTCATTTTCCAAATCAGGAAAAAATATTTGTTTTCTTTTAACCACTAAAAGAGTGTTATATAGTACAGGCAATGAAGGCAACAGTTTGTAAAAACCTCGCAAAAATTAATAAAAGGATCATCTCTGGGATTTAAGTAGGTAATAACATGTAAAATGGAATGATGCATTCTTTGCACTTTCATGTTCCGGGAAAATTAAAAAAAAATTGAAAAAACTTTTTGATACAGAAAAAAGTTTTCAACAAAATTTGTAGCTCGTCTCTCTACAAAAAAGGTCTTTACAAATGTTTGTCTTACTCAAGCCGTTTAGGAGATAAATTCAGTTTTCCACTTATAGTTTTGAGCCGCTCCGAAATGCGAGGGAAATGAGAATTCTCTGGGAGTTTCGTACGACCGGACACATCGATTGATAATTCTTACTATTCAGAGCAGCTAAAAAAATGAAAACAACATAAAATTTAGAGAAAAGTCCCAGCTCTAATGTGGAACTAATCACAATATTCATAGCAATTTTTATCATAGAGAAAAAAGTGTTAGAAGATGGCTTAGTAAACTTTATACAGTTGATTTATTCATATCTGTAAGTCTTATGCATTCTGGCCTATTTCTTCCGTAACAATGGGTGCTTTTTCACTACATGGATTCGATTTCCCGCACTTTTATCTATATTTCGTGAACATTTTATTGAAGAATGTTAAGAAACAAATAAGTTGTATATGTTTTACTATATAATTGTGCATTTTGTGAACGAGTATGAATAATGTAGACACATTCAAAAAGTACTGCACGCATTTAAAAATCTCTAAAGTCACTGGAAAGGATATGTTTTCTTGTAGGTACTTATAATCCAAAAATTAAGACTGTGCTAATATTATTAATTAAGATATAGCAAATTGAACTCCAAAATTTGGAGTGATTGATCGATGAGAAATATACCCTCTAATTTGATCGGAAGGCATATTTTTCCAACAAAAGTAATTACAATAAAATGTTAATTGGATTAATATATCATTACAGAAGAATATATGAGCAAAATGAATTATCATTCTAACGACTCCCGGCAAAGATATGAATAAATGTGTGGATCAACTGTATAAAGTTTACTAAGCCATCTTTCTGACACTTTTTTTTCTATGTTTTTTTTTATGAATTTTGTGATTAGTTCCACATTAAAGCTGAGGCTTTTCTCAACATTTTATGTTATTTTCATTTTTTTAGGGGCTGTGAATAGTAAGAATGAGCCCGGTTGTACGAAACTACCGCACAATTCTCATTTTTCGCGTATTTCGAAGCGGCTTAAAACTATAAGTGGAAAACTCGATTTATCTTCTAAACGGCTTAAGTAAGACATAAATTTGTAAAGACCTTTTTTGTAGAGAAAGAGACGAGCTACAACTTTTGTTGGGAACTTTTCTCAATTTTCATCATTTTGGCCGCTAGAGCAAAAAAACAAAGAATCAAAAAGTTTTTCCAAATTTTTTTGAATTTTCTCGAAACTTAGAATGGAAACAAAGAATGCATCGTCTCATTCTCCAGGTTATTACCTACTTAAATTCCAGAGATGATCCTTTTATTAATTTTTGTTACCCTAAATGGCTAATTTGCCTGTACTAATACTAAAGACGGGGAATTTAAATATGCTTATTTAAAACATCTTCATCAGTTAAAAAACAGACTTAAAAAAACTGTAGAAAAAATTGTAATTGAAGAAAACACCACTTTTTCTCATGTCCGTGAAGCATTTGAAAATAAACAGCAGTTTTTTTTGACAACCCTAATAAGCAAGCAGTACGAACATTTTCAAATCAAATGCACCACCTGCTGTAAATTGCTAGGTTTTTGTTAGTTAATTTTATTTCGCAAACCCATACACGCAAAATTATATATATGACTGACATGAGTTTTGTTGCTTTAACATTTTTTGTATGAGGTACGCAGTCCCATAAATTTCTCCCACGATAATTACATAATTTCAGAGTTTGCACTGGATCAGAAAAAACTGCAAGATATCTAATAATGGGGTAATTATTTGCTTCATTATAAAATAAGCAGTAGTATAACAGAAATTATGCAATGTTTGTACTTAGCAAGACTTATTATAGTCCTCTTAGTTTATACTAATAAGATTGTTCCGGGTTGTTCAGCTTTGTAGTAACAATTTGGAAAAATACTTTTTTATACCTGAATTTTAAGTCCCGTTCGATTTCGAAATAATTTATTTCATAACACAATTTGAACATGTAACTAAAATCTCTTCCCAAGAATATTAACGATTATTACGTTCCTTCACTTCCTGTTAAATATATTTGTTAGTTAAAGTCTATTAAACAAGTAACTATTGGTACAAGAAATTTACGTATCCAGTAAATTAACAGCATATAACAATCCAACTATCTATAGAATTAAAAATTGTCAAATATGGAAACGACAAGAAGAGAAACTAAAACATTTTCCAAAGCGATTATTGAAAATTAATTTACGCCTCTAATCTAAAGCAAACATCCAAAATAATAATACTCTACAAAGGACAAGCCGAACAGAATCATACCAATAGTGTACTTGCAAGACACGAAATTCCAGTTAGCGGTATTGATATAGAAGGATGTTAGCAAAAAGTCAACAAACACACCTTTGGATCGGGACTTAACACCCGACAATTCATACCGGTAGAACGGAGCGGAACCACATAGAAGACCCCTTAACACCTACATAGTAACTCAACCAAGAAACACAGGAAACCAGCTGGTAACAAGCAGGTTAACAAAGTAAAACATCGCAGCATGGAACGTAAGAGCATTCACACATTCAAGCAGAAATAGGTGAAGATGAAGAACCACACTTATAGTACGGGAGCCCATCGACAAAAGTGGCTTCGAGTACCGTAGAAGGAAAAGGAATATTTATTTTCGAGGATTGTTATTGAAACGTGATATCCCTAATAGCATGGCGTTTAGTCAACGGTACGGTTACAAGGCCGGCGCAGCGGCCTAGACAGATCTGTCGCTCTCGATACGTTTTTCGTAAGATGGGTCCTATATCATGCGCCCAGTAGCATTTTCAATACTAAAATCAGATGCGTGTCGAATTGTTCCGTAGATGTCTGTACAACTTGGTTGCCAATGTTAAAAAGAATAACTTCACAAACTTAACATTGTATAAAAACTAAGCCCATCGACAAAAGTGGCTTCGAGTACCGTAGCTGCCGCCGCTTGTTGGAGATGTTGTAGACATCTGTAGCTACCATTTCTCCCCTCAACAGTAGGTCATGTGACCTCGCTCTCTGAGAAAGAGGCAAAAAAGAAAGCGCCGCTTAAATGTTGTCAAAAAATTCAGGCACAGTTTTTGGGCAAAAATAAGCATCTTTTCTATCTTGATGTTTCCGGAAAAAAACTAAGGAGTGGAATTCAAATTTTTTGTATTTTTTTTACGGGAGAATGAGGCACTTTGGAGAAAAAGTCCAAGAAGCTAAAGTTGCTTATATTCAACTGAGGAACACTTCTGAATTTTTTGGGATTATTCCGAAGAAAATCTAGGGAAATTCTAGGCCGAAATTATTTTTGGCAGGCGTGTTCTTTGGACAAAAATAAGCAACTTTTGGCTCTTGGAGCTTTCTCTAAAACGCTTCCTTCACCCTAAACTAATTAATAAAGGTCTATGAATTCTCCTTTATATAATTTCTTTCCGGAAGAAGGAAGCGCTTTGGAAATAACACCTAGAATGATTAAAACAGAAGGAAAAGGAATATTTATTTTCTGAGGTCCAACAAAAATAAACTTTTTTCTATTGTGCAAGTAAAACTCTCTTAATTTCTAGTAATTTTTATAAATATATTATCAGAAAAACGAATCATACTTGTTTGTATTTTGTTTGTTTTGCTGAGTTCCATTGGAATAAAAATGGAATTCTTATTTGCGTAAGAATCCTTTATTTGTTTATATGAAAATTAGAATAATGTATTTTCCTATAACTCTTGAATTAATTAATGAAATTGAGCTCAACAAAGCAAAATGAGAGAAGAAACATGTGCCCATTGGATTATTGTAATATTTTAAATAAGAAAAACAATGTATGTAGGAATAGTAGATATTATGAAGTTGGAACATAAAGAGATTTCCGATAAAATTGGTGAGACTACCATTTTTACAATTTTTAAGATAAAACCTGAAATTTTCACATATTACTCTTGAAGTAATGTATACAAAAATCCGGTGAGTGAAAAAAAATGTACACTTCCAAAATTTCAAAATTTTGAGAAAGTGATAAAATTTTATATGTATAACTAACTTTAACCACCCATTACTCTGGTTTAAATCGCGTTATTAGATTTCTGTAGGTGGGATTCTTAAAGATTGAAATGTTTACTTTAAGATGCTTTAAGATTTACCTTAAAAATTAAACTGACTCTTTATTTTACGAGAACAAAAAAAATTAGTTTGTTTAATTGATTCATTGATTTGCCAGCGTAAGGTGCGCATTGCTGCCGATTTCGGGCATCCATGGAGGTTCGTTCCAACACGCAGCTTGGTCCTCCGTCGAACACGTCCAACGGACGGCCAAATCGCGTACCGGAACCAAATCTCGGATGTTTTATATACCGCCGGACCCGCTGCATACGCAGGGTTGGACATTGCACATGCCTGTTGTCAGCAGCGAGAGCCGCATGACGCATGGGGTGGAAATATAGGATGGGAAGTGTAGGTGTTAGATTCTTCTTTTAAGTTTTCATCTGTCATCATCGGTTGGGGTGTGCAGGTGTTTGCAAGATGCTTCTTTTCAGTTTCCATGGTTCTTTTAAATTTCCGTCTATCGTCATTTCCTTATTTTTCTTCGTCTAAGTTTTCTGTTTCTTCTGTTTCTGAATCTAGCAGCTTTCGTTTTTTTGTTTTGTTTTTATTTATTAACCGTTCCAAAGGTAAATATCCATTTGCAGTGGAGTTGCTGGGAAGGGCCCTATCTCGCGGTAACAATATTTTTTGCGCGTTATAAGAAAACAGGTCCGAAGGGATAGTTTGCTTTCTCTGTATGTCGTTTCTTTGAGACATCGGTTTCAATTTCCGCCTTCCAAATTAATAATAAAATATTGTTTTGAATCAATAAATCGAACTGATAAAAATTAAGATAGTAACGATCAGTTAGAAAGATAGAATAGAATAATAATATCAATTAAATCAGATAAAATAAAATAAATTAATTTACAGCTTATCTGTCTTTTTGCAGCGTCCTGTGATTGCTGTTTTATTTTATTTCATTCCTTTTCTTTCTTGGGTTGACTTGATTTTGTCCATTTAATAACTTTCCACTGTATACAATTACTTTAGGTCACAACACAGCTATATTGCTTTGTAAACATATGTGCCCCATTTTGACACTGACTATGCTATTATTTATTGCCCATGAACCATTTAGAAAGTATCTTGTTGGGTCGTCTAGGGTGTACGAGAATAAAAAAAATGTTTTGCTCCAAAATTCGTGAAATTACGGGTAAAATAAACGTAAATAACTTTTATAAAAAAAAATTATTTTTCGATTTTTTATACATTTCTTTAGGAGTAATATATTGTTACGTTTTTTCCACCTTTTAGGAAACACCCTGTATGAATCCGTGGGTTCAAAATAATTTCAACAAGAGATAAACACCACTAACGCTTTATTTAATAATTTACTGACTATACAATACTTCAAACATTCAAAATAACCTTTACGCTTTATTTAATCTCACTTTTTACCGAATGTGTCACTTCTAAAATAAACTTCTTTCTTAATAAAACTTCCCCTTCCGCGCTGGTAATCTCGCCTTATATACTCCGAATTTGACTCTCTAGATCCATCTAGAAACAATCAAGAATCTTCTCCAACCACATTCCAGAAAAGTCCATTTCTTTCTGCTAGCTTGCAGTCACAATTAGTAGGCATAGGCGTATCATCTCCCCAGTTCCAAGGGGGTGTAATTCATGACAATATGAAAGTTTTAGGTTCTTATCTTAAAAAATGTAGAAATGGTAGAGCTTTTACTGATTTCATCGGAAATCTCTTATGTTCCCAATTCATATATGTACTATTCTTATACACATTCATTTTTTTTATTTGAAAATATAATAATCCAATAGCCACGTCAAATTGTATTGTTATGTGAACCATATACACATTCCAAATTTCGATTTTTACAAATATTGTGGAGCACATTCTTATGATCTATATGATCTATTAGCCCAAACGTGGCTATTGGATTATCATATTTTTATGCTCTTCGCAAATACAAAACGAAGAGTATATTGCATTCGATCGGCACATTTCTGAAACCGGTACTATTGCTCGTAGAGTTCATATCACTGTCACTGTGATCGAATTCTGAACAACTTTTAAAATGTCCGTCCGTCCGTCTGTCTGTCTGTCCGTCCGTCCGTCATGTTTTTGTAAGCCCGATAATTTAAGAACGTAAAGTCCGATTGTATTGAAATTTGGACAGTAAGCGTTAGCTAGAGGAAGAATCCTATTGCTTTCGAACAAAATCGATCAATAAATAAAAAAAATATTATAAAATGACTTATGTAGGAATAGAGCATATATGAAGTCGGAACATAAAGAGATTTCCGAGGAAATCGTTAAAAGTTCTACCATCTCTACAATTTTTAAAATAAAATATGAAACTTTCACATATTGAAGTATAAAACAATACAATGTGTGGAAAAAAATCTGAAAAATTAATTTTTGAAGATGTACACTTCCAAAATTTCAAAATTTTGAGAAAGTGATAATACTTGATATGTATAACTAACTTTAACCATCTATTACTCTAGTTTAAATTGCGTTATTAGATTTCTGTAGGTGCGACTTTTTAAAGCTTGAAATGTACTTTAAGATGCTTTAAGGGGATTTACCTTAAAAATTAAATTAACCCTTTTTATTTTACGAAAATAAAAGAAAAATGTTTCTTTGCTCCAAAATTCGTGAAAATAGGGGTAAAATAAGTGTTAATAAGTTTTATTAAAAAAATTACTTGGCATACCTATCGATCAAATCTTTTTATAGATTACTTGAAGAGTAATATGTGAAAGTTTCAGATTTTTGTCTTAAAAATTGTAGACATGGTAGAGCTTTTACCGATTTCATCGGAAATCTCTTTATGTTCATATATGTACTATTCCTACATACAATCATTTTATATTTGAAAATATGATAATCCAATAGCCACATGTTTCTCGTTTCATTTAAGCTTTGTTGAGCTCAATTTCATGAATTAGTTCAAAAGTTACAACAAATTTAATGTAGCGCGTTCGAGACCGCGCACGCTTCGCGAGCCATACTTAGGTGTCGCCAAGTTCCATTCTCGTGCCTTAAACAAAAAAATCTGGAGCCTACATTTTTGATCGTACAAAAAAACTTCATATACGTTTTTGATGTGAAAGCCCCTAGTGCTATTCGTTTTTTATTTTTCGAGTTATTGGCCAAAAACCGAATTTCAGCCAACATTTTCGATTTTTTTTAGGGGTCGCCAGCACCTTACAGCTGTAAACTTTTTTTTATCGTATCCTACACCAACAAAAATGCTTATTCTGAAAAATTCAGCCATATAACATTTAGTGACCGGTTTTATCAATTTCTGTGTCTGACAACTGGACTATATACCTATGTAGAACTATAAAACAATGAAATACGAAGCCTGTCGTAACTTTTAGATTTGAATCTACTGAAGTATATTAATAACGTTTACGAACAAACTGCAATATTTATAGTATTATAATTTTCATCAAATATAAACATAGTACTGAAGCACTAACAAACACAAGCTAATATATTCATATATTCCATTTCATGACTTTTAAATTAGGATATTTTTAACAATTCATAGTGTTTACACCGAATCACTTGAATATCTTAGTATTTACTAATGGTTGAATTGGAATCTACATGGCCAAAATTTAAATTTGTGCACATTCGAATTATTTTATCAAGAGGCCCTATAAAAACAAGAATGGTTAAAAGTTCAGCAGTATTTTTCCCCCTGTTAATTTGAGATTATGCATAATGTTATGTATTTTTTGAGTAGACTATCATCTAAAAAACTGGTTCTTAAAAAAATCAATACAAATGCGAACTTTTTCACCATCTTTTCCATAAAAAATTTAATAACAATTGCAAATAATTTCTATTTTCGAAAACCCTTACGTGATAAGTGAGCTGTGTTTCCAGAATACCAAAAATTTCAGCACAATCGGTCAAATACCGGGTGTAATAGGATCATGGTATATCCCAATTTTCTCCATTAGTTTTGAAGAGCATTGATTGAAATTTAAGATATTGTTACGGATTTCCACCTTTTTGGAAACACCCTGTATGAATCCGTGGGTTCTAAATAATTTTAACAAGAGATTAAACACTACTAACACTTTATTTAACTATTTACTGACTACAATACTTCAAATTCACTTTATTTACTTTTTATCTAACCTCACTTTTCACTTTTCTACTTGTTCACTTTTATAAACTGCTTTCTTCATAAAACTTCCTCTTCCGCGCTTGTAATCGCGCCTTATATACTCCGAAAATAGCTCTAGATTAATCCAGAATCTTCTCCAACCATAATCTAGAAAAGTCCTTGGTTCTTTCTAGAGCCTTCCCAGTCACTATCAGTAGGCATAGGCGTACCATCTCCTTTTCCAAGGGGTGTAATTCATAACAATATACTACATACACAATAAGCAGCACTTTTTTACATACAATTGATTATTTTCACGTCCGGTTTCGCCGGAAGTGACACTAACTTTCGATTTTTAAATGAAACACCCTATATATTATTGCATTTTTGAATTCTGTATAATTTTCTGAATTCAACGATGCCAAATAAGTGACATTTCAAACATCAAATTTTTTTATAATATAATTTTTAGGTTTTCCATTTAAGTGTGCCATGACGGTTCCGATTTATTCTAAAAGACCCTACAAAAATCGAAATCCCGTTAAAAACACTAAATTACGTGATTTATGAGCAAATAAAATTTACCAAAACTGTTTTTGGGGCAAAACTCAATTTTTTCCACGTATAAAAGGTACACTTGTTAGAACTTGATAACTCCAACCGTTTTCGAGGAAATTACCGTTAAACATTTGAATAATATTTTGAAAGACAAATTTAAATTTAATGAAATAAAGTGTATTTATTGAAAAAAGTACAAAACAAAACAATATCGTAATAACAACGTAAACTCTTTCTCACTTTCATTTGAACTAATGGAGTATTTTCATGGTATTAAGATAAATACATAAATCAATAGATTGTGTAAAATAAGGATCTAATCTTATTAGAAGACCAAACAATAACATAGAAGTTGACTTAATGATATTAGTATATATTGTATAAACTTTCCCCCTATGCAAAAACCCCATTGCTGCAACTTAAGAGTAAATTGTCGATATGATGGTCTCCATCTACTTCTTTGACTTTTCTAATTCTTTTCATAAAAGATTTTCTTAGGTTGAAAAATGCATTTTCCTGTCCTCTAATAAAATTGGCTGCGTTTTGTGTTTTGTCCCACAGTTCTTCTCTTGAATTGATAGTATTTGCATAGACTAAGGACTTCATATGTCCATACACATAATAATTCAAAGGATTATAATCAGGACTCCTTGGTGGCCAAGCAAACTCACTTCCTCGATCGATCCATCTGCGTGGGAAAGTCTCATCAAGATAATTTCTGACTTCAATGGAGAAATGAGGGGGAGCGCCATCTTGCATAAACCACATTCTGTTCCGTATGTCTAGCATGAGAGCATGTAATATATCAGCAAGAGTATTTTGAAGAAAAAACAGATAAGACTGTGCATTTAAAGAAGGAAGGACAAATGGTCCCAATAACTGATCGCCGATAATACCACACCAAACGTTAATCTTAAATTCGTGCTGAAAATGCTTTTCTTTAACGACATGAGGATTTTCTACTTTCCAGTAATGGGTATTTCTCCAGTTAAAACGCCTCGGCGAATAAAAGTTGCTTCGTCGGTAAATAAAATGTTTATTTAGAACAAATTGACAAAATTGTAGCCTTTGTGGAAGATCCCTTCGAAGTAAGTTTTGTACAGGAGTGAAGGGATATGGGTAGAAGCGTTCTTTGCGTAAGACTCCTAGAACAGACTGTTTACTCGCCCCTGTTGCCACTGATAAACGACTTGAGCTGACTTGATCCACACGAACTAAAATTAATAGTTCTTGATCTGAAGTAATTGTTCGGTCGTCCTACATCATTTCTATGGCGAAATGAACCCGTTTCTCCCAAACGACGAAACAGATCTTTGAAAATCTTATGGTTTGGCTGTATTCTATTTGGATATTGAAATGAGTATTATCTTCTCGCTGCAGCACGTCCGCTAAAATTTTTTTGTACCTACGTAAACACATATCATATCCCTCATTTCCCTATTTGAAAAATTATTATGTTGAGGTATTTTAAATTAAAAAGTAAAAGAAATTAGATCGCGGAACACAAGAACAAAATAAAATGATTAAATTACGTACATGACAGAACTAAATCGTAACCAAAACACACTTTTCAATAAATACACTGTTTCATTAAATTTGAATTTGTCTTTTCAAAAAATTATTCAAATGTTTAACGGCAATTTCCTCGAAAACGGTTGGAGTTATCAAGTTCTACCAAGTGTACTTTTTATACGTGGAAATGACGCCGTCATCAGATTTTGTGGTCAGAAGTACCACAACGTTTCGTCAAAAAAAAAAAAAAAAAAATTCATCATCAAATACCGGTCCAGCGGAGCCCTCCATGATCTAACGTGATATAATACATAAGTTATTGTTTCTTAGAACAAAAGAAGTTCCTCTGGCAAATTTGGCGAAGGTCAGTCAAGAGGCAGTTGAGTCACTGCGAAAAAAACGAAAAAATTATTTGAATTTTGGAACCCTGTATAAAGATACAGCATTTTTTAATACAGTGACACGGACTTGACGAATTTTCGCCGAAAAGGGAGGCCAATTGTTCAAATTTTACAATTGTTAAACGTTAGTTGAGTAGAAATAATCGTTATTTAAGTAATTTTGGAAAGAAATATTTTCACCGAAAATTTGGAAATAAACTTTAAAAAGTATTCCTTTAATTATCGTCGCTTAACGCGGCTAGGGCAAACTCCAATTTTAAATTTGAGTATAACCTCGGTAGAAAGATAGGATTTCAAAAACAGCAAATTTTCAAACATTAATATCTAAATAAATACGTCAAGTGAAGGTCATATGATGCCTTTACAGAAAAGGGAAGAGTGGTATTTTGTCGGCATCGTAAATTGCGCCGGCGAAATGGTTCTTAGCCATGTTTGGTGGAAATCGGGTATTCCGTTTTGAACCTCTTCATGTTTCATTAGAGCCTATGTAGGGATCTCAGCCTATTACAGCTAGAGACTATTCTACAGTTTGCACTCCTTACAAATGATGCTTTCGGTTTCCGTCTCTTTTGGTGCTTGCCGTAGTTTATAAACGTGTATGTTTCCTGGGCTTCCCCTCGTGCGGGCTGTCTGTTCGGCGGTTTGGTGCTTGTTCTGTGTTCTGACGTAGGGTTAAAATATGTTACACTTGGGGGTTAGTATACTGACGGTTAGTATTAGTATAAGGGTGTGTGCGTGTACATGTGTTCTGTTCTTAAGTGCGTCTTTTGTTCATTTGATGTTAGCAGTGTTAAGATTTGGAGCTCAAATGTTTATAAGGCCAAGCCCCTTCTCTCCAAACCTTACCTCTTAAGTCCTTCAACCCCCTCCTCCCAAGATTTCGCTAAAGAAATGAATGGACAAAGTCAGTGAATATGGAATATTTGTTCCTTATTAAAGGTTTATTTTTTGTGTTGGGAATTTTTCAAATTTTATTTATTGATTTTTTTTTTGTATTATTTCGAGTGCACTTTTACCCGGGGTTGCCCAGCCAGGTGGTCCATGCCATCTTTAGGAATAACAAAACGATTCCTCTGCAAAGTTTCAGCGGGTAGGACAGACTTGGAATAAATCGTTCACCAGCTCTTAGAATATCAGTAAAAACAAATTTTGCCATGCCTTTCCCATCACGAATACTTTCTTATACTCATCACATTTACTTCCTTTGATTAAGTTTCAATGAACATAACAACTTTTTATACCATTTGGTAGATTAAATCATCACCGGTATTCTAATAGGATATAACAGAATGTGATGCGGGTAATAAAGTTTCTATTACAGATGGTTTTACTGCGATTGCCCGATAGATATTCATCATTAATATCTTAATTGGGTAGGCGCAATCTGTCTAGATTTATAGAGATATTAAGTAATGAAATCATGTTCAATTACAACATCTCAATTTACATATAGTCAGTATAAAAATAGTAGAACTGTATCAGATTTTAATCCATAAATAAATTGTGTATATCTACACGCCAATAGTGCAAAACAAGCTGCAAAGTTAACTCACTGAGAAACCAAATAAAATTTTATTCTATTTTCGAACACACTTCAATTCGAGATCTCCAAATTAAAAGGACCTGTGCGGCAGGGGGTTGAATATGAAGACATAAAACACAGAACTATTACCCTCCGACTTTGCCATCTGGCATGAAGGACAGTCATTAGTTGGGTCCTATCCCACAGCAGTAATTTTTTATCAGGAAAAAATCCTTATAAGATCGGAAATCAAACGTAATAAATGAAGAGAGGACCCGAGACAGCAAGAGTGTCCTCTGTTATATAACAAAAACGGCAGTCCTTGACCCATTATTTGTTGTATACTAGGTGTGCCACAATTAAGTGTCGAGGGGTTAACCGCAATGTGCTATATGATGTACATGTTTTGTAAAGTACGTACCAAAAAAAAAGAGGAAAAATTCGATAAAAAGGATCTTGAGGTACTGTAAAATACCAAAACATTTAAAATTGAAGATACAACATTTTATCCTCCTGTTGACTCGTCGAGTTCCAGATTAAACAAGCTAACCATTATACTTTTCACCGATTTACTGCACTTTTTATATAATTGTTGCACATTCTATAGGATACTCTTCGCAGTTTTTTTGCAAATAATATTAGCTTTAGACATTTTTAGTTTAATTACAAACCATAGAAAAAATTATGTAAAAAAATTGTTTTTGATTTTAAAAAATGTATAACTTTTTTATGTATCGATCGATTTTGCTCAAGGGGTTCTTCCTCTAGCTAACACTAACTTACTGTCCAAATTACAATATAATCGGACTTCTCGTTCTTAAATTATCGTGCTTACAAGAAACGACAGACGGACATTTTGAAAGTTGTTCAGAATTCACCAACACAGTGATATGAAATTTCTTTCACTACGAGCAATATTACCGGTTTTAGAAATGTGCCGATCGAATGCAATATACTCTTCGTTTTGTATTTGCGAAGAGTATAATAAATAAATAGAATAGGATGTTTTGATAAACAAGTTTTGTTTTACCTTCGAACTACCACAGGATTGTAACTTCCTTCAAGATATGACAAATACGTACCTGAAAAATAAAAATATTTAATTAGATATTAAAAAGTAACATCTACATAAAATCTATAAAATGAGGATAGTAATAAATGCACGCGATGAACGGTGCAAGGTAGCCTATTAGCATAATTGAATTCGAATTGAAGACGAAATAAGTTTTACTAATGCTTATCAAATCAACATCACTCTGTGGCATCTGATGCTCCCGACAGTTCAGTCATCACAATCCTCCTTTTACTGATTTAGTATTGTTAAGATGTAATTTCATCATCGAGGAGACAGTAACTTAGTAAACGATACGTGAGTTCTTGATATTGAATTTCAAATTGGAGATTAATTTATCAGTACAAAATAAACTTCGCTTTATTAATAGTTCGTTTGCTTCGACCATTAATAAATTGTCCCATAGCTAAATACTCATAATCAAATATATTACTAACATCAGTGATTTTAAATAATGGCGATTAAAATCGTAACCATGTCAGATGGGGCGGGGCGGTCATTTTGGATCTTAAGTTCACTTTGAAATTATTAATTTTCATTTTATTTCGAGCTAAATAAAAGCTATAAATAAAGATACTATATAGTTAATATAATTCAAATAAAATACTTCTTGTCATGTGCTAATTATCATTATCGATTATCAATCGCTATCATCATCTTAGTCATGGGTACAGTATCAAGTTTCACTTATTTTTGGGTATTTGACAATATTTCTTAATAACTAAATGCTTCGTCATTGCGTTGCTTGTCAAAAAATATTTTGTACAAAATGTATGCTACTTAGCATTTTTTTTTCATCCTGGCCAACTAGAGCTAACCATGCATATTCGGCACGTGTTATTTAAAAAGTACTGCCACTTTAAGAGTCACTGAGAACTCACACACCCTTGTATATTGACTTCAGCATGTATTAGCCAGTTATGGAGCCATCCCTGACTAAGTCCAGAAGTTTTCAAACCTGGATTATAGATTTTAGTGGCCCCATACTAGATTGTCACTCTTATATCTTTGCCGCTATGTCACTATTGTGCAAGATGGCGACAAAAACGACAAAAAATCTCTTCTAATATAATTACCTCTAGTACAGGCAATGAAGGCAAAACTTTGTAAAAACCTCGCAAAAATTAATAAAAGGATCATCTCCGGGATTTAAATAGGTAATAACCTGTAGAATGGAATGATGCATTCTTTGCACTTCCAAGTTCCGGGAAAAATTTAAAAAATTTGGAAAAACTTTTTGATTTTCGGTTTTCTTGCTCTAGCGGCTAAAATAATGATTGTAAAGTTGCCTTCATGTTTCTAAGTCACATAAAAACTTCCCGTCGAACGAGTCCGCGCGGCGGTATCATTGAATAGGTAAAGATGACGCCTGCCCGTTTTGTACTTACCGCATTTTTTACATGCTTTAGAATTATGAAGACGACTTTACAGAAAAAACGTTTTCAACAAAATCTGTAGGTAGTCTCTTTCTCTACAAAAAAAGTCTTTACACATTTTTGTCTTACTTAAGCCGTTTAGGAGATAAATCCAGTTTTCCACTTTGAGTTTTGAGCCGCTCCGAAATGCGGGGAAAATGAGAATTCTCTGGGAGTTTCGTACGACCGCACACATCGATCGATAATTCTTATTATTCAGACCCGCTAAAAAAATGAAAACAACATAAAATGTAGAGAAAAGTCTCAGCTTTCATGTGGAACTAATCACAAAATTCATACAAATTTCTATCAAAAAGAAAAAAGTGTTAGAAGGTGACTTAGTAAACTTTATACAGTTGATTTATTCATATCTTTGAGTTTTATGCATCTTCCCTATTTCTCCCGTGATTTTTCACTGCATGGATTCGATTCCACGCACTTTATCTATATTTCGTGAAAATTTCATTGAAGAATGTTAAGAAACAAATAAGTTGTACATGTTTTACTGTATAATTGTGCATTTTCTGAACGTGTATGAATAATGCAGACAAATTCAAAAAGTACTGCACGCATTTAAAAAACTCTAGTCATTGGAAAGAATATGTTTTATTGTACTTATAATTAAAAAATTAAGACTGTGCTATTATTATTAATTAAAATATAGCGAATTGAACTTGGAGGTGATTGATCGATGAGAAATATACCCTCTACTTTGATCGCAAGGCATATTTTTCCAACAAAAGTAATTGCAATAAAATGTTAATTGGATTAATATATCATTATATAAGAATATGTAAGCAAAATTAATTATCATTCTAACGACTCCCGGCAAAGACATGAATAAATCTGTGGATCAACTGTACAAAGTTTACTAAGCCATCTTCTGACACTTTTTCTCTATGATAATTTTTTTTATGAATTTTGCGATTAGTTCCACATTAAAGTTGAGACTTTTCTCTACATTTCGTTATTTTCATTTTTTTAGGGGCTCTGAATGGTAAGAATTATGGATCGATGAGCCCGGTCGTACGAAACTCCCGGAGAATTCTCATTTTTCTCACATTTCGAAGCGGCTAAAAACTATAAGTGGAAAACTCGATTTATCTTCTAAATGGCTTAAGCAAGACAAACTTTTTTGTAGAGAAAGAGACGAGCTACAACTTTTGTTCTATTTTCATTATTTTGGCCGCTAGAGCAAAAAACCGAAAATCAAAAAGTTTTTCCAAATTTTTTGAATTTTCCCGGAATTTGGAAGTGCAAAGAATGCATCATCTCATTCTCCAGGTTATTACCTACTTAAATCCCAGAGATGATCATGATCCAATTTTTATTAATTTTTGTTACCCTAAATGGCTAATTTGCCTGTGTACTACTCATCGCAGGTTTTTATCTAATAACACATTTGCCACGGCTGAAATCGTTTTCACACCATCATGAGGTAGAGTACAAGGCGTATTTTTTTAAAGTTGACCTCATCCATAGCAGCATATTTCTCCAATTTTTCTCTACAATATTGCCGATGGCCAGATTCACCGCTCTAGCATTCAGCGGTTCTTGTGTCTGGATCTCATTTCATGTCGTTATCCTCTGATTGAATTAATTCGTCGGTGTCTGTGGAACGTTTCGAGCGGAAATCGAAATTTTCGTCCTCGTCAGATTCATCGAGTTTCTCCTGTATATATCAAACCAGTCTTCCCGCTCCAATTTTTTCTTTGGATTTGCAATATGCGTTGCTGAATTTCATTGTAATTAGTAATATTGTTGTTACTAGAACAGAGCAAAATCGACGAAATAAAAAAAAGTAAAATTAACTTCTTGAATGAATTTATCTAAGACGGAATTAGGGAAGTACAATGAATCTGACTTAACATACATTTTTTTGGAAGCACACTGAAATTCGAATACGAAAATTGTTTAATTCCTCAAAAGGACATGCGCCTGACGACTCAAAATATTGAAAACTACGTTAATGTTGCGAAGAAAGTGCGAATTTTGATAACGAAAATCGAATTCTGTATCTTTATACAATTATGATAGCGGTTTTTATCCTCCAATTAAAAATTTACAAACTCCCCAAGTTTGAAAACTTGGTCACCTGTCCTAACAGAGCTGTCATGTACGGTACATCTACTTGCAAAAGCGCCAGTGTTGTGTAAAAACAGACATATAGTACAAGTGAGAGAGAAACACGCAGTTCCGCATTGACGATTCCAGTCTTCACCGAATGTATAGTGCTCTCATTTACTATAATGTTCCTTACACAAAGTTGTTGAACGGAAAAGTAGACGTACTGTATCACATATATCAAAACTTGTATTCGATTTCAACGTACCTAAATGCTTAGAACGGAAATTAACATTTCCATATACCTTCTGCTAGCACATGTTGAATAAAAAACGTATCACAGATAACAATACAATATATAATTTATTACATTTTTATCTCGATTTTTATTAAATTTGTATCGGTAATATATTAAACACATTATTGCGAACAATTTATACTAAATATAAATTTTTGACGAGTACATTTCCAGGACAAAAATATGTCAAAGATGAAAAGCACTTAAACTAGGTCAGCTATTCAGAAGGGTATAAAAAATATCCACATTCTTCCGTTACCGCGCCACATTAATTTTCTCATTCGCATTAATGGGATGAACGGTGTCATTGACATTTGGGTGCCGGCGCAAGGATAAAGGAAAGCCTGAAAGGCACGTAGTGAAGGAAAGAAGGTCAAGAGAATCCTGGCGGTTGAAAATTTAATGTGAGCAGCCCGCACACATGTTGCCAGCCATTAGGTCGATATGGTGTCGCGACGCCTCGTTTCCCAGGAAACTCACGTTCGGTTTCAGGATTATCCGGCGGACGGTTACAGTAAACTGCCCTGGTGGCAACAGTCTTGTCTTGCGGTAAACATTATTGTTGTGGATATTAAGTAAAATCACGAGTTTTAGAAACAGGTGAACATAACAGGACCTTTTACCAATTACTTTCTAGTATTGGTATAGTCCAGTCCAATTTGAGTGCTAATGAATGGATTTTGATGAAACCTTGTGCAATGTTTTTGTAATGATGTTAACAAAAAAGTTGAAATAAAGATTAGAGTATTGTCTAAATGTTATTTGTGGCATTATCCAAATTTTTCCCTTCTTCAATTCTTTGGGACTTCCTGCCACATGTATGTTTTCTTTTTAAGCGGGGAATCTACAAAATATCACAATTAACCAGTATGTTACTGGTAAATAACCTCTACGCCTGTGACTTTTACGTCAAAGGATCAGTTAAAGGTTGCTTTTTTTTTGTTAATATACAACACAAATAAGCATAAAAACTTGAAATTAAATATTTCGCCGACGTTTCGGAAATCTATTCGGTTTCCTTTTTCAAGGCTTTTTTTGAAAAATCTTTTTTTGCTGTGTATGATAAATACACAGCTCTAAGAATGTTTGTTATATTCAATATCCATAGATACTTACTATTTACATAGAACTGTTGATATAGTTAACAGTTTTTTTAGTTTTTATACAATGTTCACAAACTTAACAGAGATAAAATACTTGATAAAATACTTAATGAAATTCTGATGGCGGCACCGAATTCAGGTCAAAATTTGTAGGTCTAGTTTTTGGGTCTGAGCCAAAATCCATTATCCACAGGTAAACAGCCATTCACAGTGGAAGTGCAAGGAAGAGTCCCGAGAGAACCTTTGAGACATCCAGTATATCGATCTGCAGAGGTAAAGTAAAATAAAAAATAAAATCTGTAAAAGTAAGAAAGAGATCTAGGAGAATATTTGGATCGCCCTGTATGTCAAGCAGATCCCCGACTACTTTGGCCTGAGAAATATCTTTGCATTCGCAAATAATCCCAATACCTGGACCTCGTAACAGCTGCCAGTCGAAACTCTCGTATTGTGGGACCTGCCCTATGTTTAATACATTTTCAACTTAAAGAAATTCTCAACTTTTTCGTCCGTCGGCGTCACACTCCACTTCCCAAAAACCGTCCTAGTTGGAGTTTTATTACTTTTAAGTCACAACACAGCTGGTATGTCTATGTTGCTGTATAAGCACATGTCGCTCATTTGACACTAAATATTTATTGCTCACTTTTCTTTACCGCAATAAACCACTTGAAAGGGTCTTGGGTATAGATAAGGTCTATTCCCGGCGACACTTGTTTACTTTATTTTTGGTACTATTAAAAAAGCACTGTACCAGTAATTTAATATTATTTCAATATGAATTTCGTTTTTCTAATATGACACTTCACTTTACGCAGAATTTATATGAAGACAAAAATTCTAAATATATGTTCTTTCTCTAAATGTATAACTAATAGAGCATGATAATACCACATAAACAATATACGGCAAAACGGTAAATGTGTAGGGAGTATGGCTGTTGAACCCAGAGAAATAAATAATTAATAGTTAAACCAAACATGGAAACCAGCTGATATGGTGTTGTATTAAGATATCGTCACGGTGGAAAATGGCGTCATGCCGTTTGTTTATTCACCCGATAATTGCAATACTAAATAGTAAATATACTTTTTGTTGTAATTGCTTCAAGTGCGGCGCTTAACCACAATTATTGCACAGAGTTCAGTAACTACAGTAAGCCATTAAGGTAACGGAAGATGTTCAAATTTTGAACTATATAAAAGTCGATGACCTACTTGTTTATAGGCTACTGCCTAAAGAAAACAACAAACAATTCAATTAGTGTCATGTTTCCAAATATTGAAGCTCTTCTTTGACTAACGCCCAACCAGCATTTTACAAACAATAATTTTACGATATGTAATATGAATATTATTATTGAAAAAACAATTCGTTCTAAAAATAAGACTGATGCGATATTGAGCAAATACTCATACCGATTGATTATGCGAATAATGGAAAATAAACAAGTATACTGTATTTTTAACAATTTTCCAGACAAATGATGTAATGATGTCGTACACAGAAAAACGTATATAGAATTTCACCATTAAGTTATCAGCTCCTTTCCTTTCGAATTTTACAAATTTTGTGGCAAAACAAAAATGTCTTCGTATAAAGAGTTTCATAAATTTGTAAACTGCAGGAATTTTATAGGTCTTCTATGAAAAATTGTAGTAAAAAAGAAGAATTAATGCATCGTGATTGTCAAACTTTTGATTTATACACTTCACTATCCATCTCCCACAAAATAATAGGAACATCAGAAGTTATGTGACCATTGAGAAATTTACCACCATTACACGTGTTGAGGACCGTGACAAAAACATTTCTACTTGGAACTCTATCCTATTCCAAACCCATAAACACCATATTTACATGTTCAAGATGGTAGTAGATGTCTGGCGTTGTTTATCATCTTTATAAAGTCGCAAGCATCAATCAAAAATGGCAAGTTAATGTTTGACAATTCAAAAGCGTTAACCTATATCTGATTATAGTTACAAAGAGAGCTATGAAAATTTTGTATTATCAGAATACATCTTTTGAGTTTTTTAGTCATACACTCATACGTATATTTGATTATAGTTACAAAGAGAGGTATGAAAATTTTGTATTAACAAACGTTTAAGACGTTGTAATTGGAAAACAAAAATCAGATTACATCTTTTGAGTTTTTTAGTCATACACTCATACGTAGTATAACAACAGTACCGGAGTTCCAGTATAACACTACCGAAATCCCTAGATGCCGATCTTCAGATGAATCAGACCATACATTACAAAACATATTCGCCATATTGACGTCGCCATTTTTGAATTTCGATTCGATACATAATCTGCGGTCTCAAAAATCCCTTGATGCCAATTTTTAGTAGGATCACCGAGAGGATCACTCACTTGGGCTTTGTGGCTATGGACACTTTTGAACAGGATACCAAAAAGTACTCTTCCCCATATTTTCAGCCAAATTGTCTGAGGTTTATTTTCCATAAATTTTGTGCGAGGTTCTTTCGGCATTTTTAAAACTATTGCAGATTATATTTTTACTTTTATGATATGAAAAGAACGGAGCAAACCTTAGTGAAACAATTATTTGCATTTCTTTATTGTTATAAAACATTATGATTATTTTTGTATAGCGTTACTTTCCGCTACCGTCTCGATTTTATCAGTGCGCGGTTTGGCCGATCAGAAATGACTAATAACTTGTACCACAATATACTGTGAAGCAAAACATTTATAATACGTACTTATCGTCACAATGACGCCAACACTATGTATAGTAAGGTTCGTGTAGAGTAAAAAGTAGAACAAAAAATGAACGGCACTTTTATCAAAGGAAATGGCAGGCAATTTCATTGAAGCTATACTGTTGCTGACAATATTCTACCACTAAAGTACTTTAAATATTAGTAAAGAAGAGAATACGTACTCACTGTTTTCAATTATTTTTGCTTGGTGTACAGGAAAGAGACAAAGGGCATAAAATTTATTTGGCGTTCCGCCAGTACGAGTTGTCTTACAGTGGCGTTGCTCTGGACAGTTTTGTATATTATGTACACGATTTGTAATTATTTATTAAAGGTGAAACGCTGTCAAATTTAAGTAAATAAGATATCACTGGTGACTTATCAGAGGTAGACTGCATATTGCTGAAAATAAATAAATAAAGAAGCTAACCCTTAGACTCTTCGCCGATTTACTGCACTTTTAATATAATTGCCGCACATTCTATTCGCAGTTTTATTGTAAATAAGCGAGTGACGGTTTTGTTCAACTGCGAGATGAAGGAAAACCGCCAAAGTGGATCTATAATCTTATCGCATTTGTGACAAATTTATGACTGCTAAGTTGATATATGATATATCAACAGGGACTATTTGCAATTAAACAATATTAGGTATATAATATAGAAATATAAATTTTATAAATTTAAATAATTAATAACTTTTTTATTTATTGATTAATTTTGTTCAAAAACAACCAACTTACTGTCCAAATTTCACTACAATCCGACTTTCCGTTTTTGTGCTTACAAGAAATGTGACGGCCGGATGGACATTTTGAAAGTTGTTCAGAATTTGATCACAAATACAGTGATATGAAAATTTAAATAAAATTATAGTATTATTTTATGTTTTGTCCGTGTTGGTGGTACACAAGTGGAACAATTTACATATTCATACTTCATACAATATTTTACAACCAAATTAAATTGTAGGGAAAATTAACCATCTCTCTTCCGAGTTATTGCGGAACCGTTACGTCATCGAAATTCCCGTGCGGGCGTGCAATTAGCATGTACAACCCCTCGGGATAGGAATCATGGTAGATGGCAAAGCACAACACAGCAAAGTGCATGAGTGCTATTTCCGACAATGACAATGCATTCAAATTAAATAAACTCTAAGATTAATGAAATATAATATTCTCGCATAGGCATAAAATCCTGTGGTATTTGAAACAACTAAATAAAATATATATTTTTATTACAAAGTTTACTAAAATGTTTATTTTGTTGCTTATACGCAGTACAGAATAAATAATTGATCAAACATTGAAAATTAACTTACACGTATTAGTAATATCACAAAATAAGAATTTGATGAAAAAATAAATAAGCTAAAGTAAAAATAACTTTAAAAACTGAAAATATTTGTTCTATCATATTAAAAAATTTAGAAAAAAATGGATACGTAATAAAATGTGACGGTCCGGGTCATTTAATAAAAAACTCGGATACTGATTATTCAATACGCTCTATTATTTGTCTGTACATTCAACACCGTATTTAAATAACCACAAAAATGTAACAAAAAAGTGAACTAGGCCATTTTGCTTAATTTCTTTGTGTTCTTTTCGAATATCGTATAGACATTTCAAAAAAATATATACAGGGTCATGTTTTTTAGAGGCAAAAAAAACCTGGATTTTTTTTCACGTCTCACACGTACTTCTGAAGGATCGTTACTGTATTAGCTGTACCAAATATGAGTCCATGATTCTATTCCCTGTCAAAATAAGGACAAAAAGTAGTTTTTGCCTAAAATGACAAAACACCCTGTAACTTCGTAATGCGCAATGAGAAACTTCTATGGGAGGTTCTGACTAGTACTGATATTCTCTACCTCCTATTAAGCTATGCCCCTCTCATGATGCAACACCCTGTAAGTATATATTTCTTTTATGTTTGTGCATTGACATCTCTCGGATGGCTTAAGCTATTTCAATGGATATCTTCTGCTAACTGTAGAGTATGGCTAGGCGGTGCTCTCTTATTAATGTCGTCACGCTATAGTTAGCATAAGGTGAAGAAAAATAGGAAAAAAGTATTTTCTACTTGAGAATATGCGCGATTATGAGGAAGGCGACGAGGCTATGGATACAATTGTGCTGAAATTGGTAGATAGGTCTGATCTGAGTAGCTCATACTGAATATGACGCCAAAATGGTGAATCCAATAGGACTGGTGCAACTGCCTAACTATTGCCACTAAAAAAGTGACACATTTTTTGGGAAAAATTGAATCATCGTTTATTATACTCTTCGAAAATACAAAACGAAGAGTATATTGCATTCGATCGGCACATTTCTAAAACCGGTATTATTGCTCGTAGGGAAAAAATTTTCATATCACAGTGTTGATGATCGAATTCTGAACAACTTTCAAAATGTCCATCCACCTGTCTGTCTGTCTATCCGCACGTCACGTTTCTTGTAAGCACGATAACTTAAGAACGAAAAGTCCGATAGTATTGAAATTTGGACAGTAAGTTAGTGTTAGCTAGAGGAAGAACAAAATCGATCAATTAATAAAATAAAAAATTATTAACTTTTTAAATAGAAAATAATTTTTGTTTTGTTATTAAACAAAAAATGTCTAAAACTAATATAACTAATAAAAAAACTGCGAAGAGTTTCCTATAGAACGTGCAACAATTATATAACAAGTGTAGTAAATTGGCGAAGAGTCTAATGGTTAGCTTATTTAATTTAACCTTAATCGAAAATATTTTTAACCGAAAATTTGTTTCAAAATTTTTAGAAGCTGTTGGTGTCAAAATGAGGCACATATGTTTACACAGCAATATAGCTGTGTTGTGACCTAAAGTAATTGTATACAGTGGAAAGTTTTTAAATGGACAAAATCCACTCAACCCAAGAAAGAAAAGGAAAGGAGAGAAAATAAAATAGAACAGCAATCACAAGACGCTGCAGAAAGACAGATAAGCTATAAATTAATTAATTTATTTTATTTCATCTGATTTAATTGATATTATTCTATTCTATCTTTTAAGATGGTAACGATCAGATATCATTACCATCTTAATTTTTATCAGTTCGATGTATTGATTCAAAACAATATTTCTTTATTAATTTGGAAGGCGGAAATTGAAACCGATTGTCTTAAAGAAACGACATACAGGGTAAGCAAACTATCCCTTCGGACCTCTTTTCTTATAACTCGCAAAAAAAATATTGTTACCGCGAGATAGGGTCCTTCCCACCAACTCCACTGTAAATGGATATTTACCCGTGGAACGGTTAATAAATAAATAAAAACAAAAAAAATGAAAGCTGCCAGATTCAGAAACAGAAAACTTAGAAGAAAAATAAGGAGATGACGATAGGTGGAAACCGAAAAGAAGCATCTCGCAAACACCTGCACACCCCAACCGATGATGACAGATGAAAACTTAATAGAAGCATGGAAACTTAAAAGATGCATCTCACGAACACCTACACTTCCCATCCTATATTCCCACCCCATGCGTCATGCGGCTCTCGCTGCTGACAAGAAGCATGTCCAATGTCCAGACCGGCGTAGGCAGCCTATCCGGCGGTATATAAAACATCCGAGATTTGGTTCCGGCACGCGGTTTGGCCGTGCCTTGGGCGTGTTCGACTGATGACCAAGCTGAACGAACCTCCATGGATGCCAGAAATCGGCAGCAATGCCCACCTTACGCTGGCAAATCAATCAATAAAAAATTTTTAGAAGTCGTTTTCTAAATGCAGTTCAAAAGGCAGGCAGTTTTTCTATTATGTTCCAACCGACTCTGGAAATACTATACACAAAGTGATTTCTGGGGAGAATTAAAAATACATCTTTAATAATTTTATTTTATATTTAGCGTATATTCCAGAAATAGTACATGAATAACGATTTTCCGTCACAGACAAATTACAAACCACATTTACTGTTATAAAGTTGATAAGGTGGAATTAATGTACGATTTAAAAACAGAGTCGAGTTGAGGTTTAATGCGATAAATTTGTAACGGAACAATGTTCTGATATAAGTATTTATAGAATATACCAAACAAACAACGTAATTTATAAAAGAATAACATGAGGTTTCGGGAAATTAAACCACGTTATATTATGAATGAAGTTAAGAAAGGTTAAAAGCCTCACTTGCCCCGTTTCCAGGCCGATTTCCTTAGGGAGAAGTTTTCATTGATTATTACTACATTCTTGAATAAAATGTTTGGCACATACGTTTAGAGGTGTTAAAAGACTAGTAGTGATGACGTAAAATAATCGTTTTTATTAAAATCCAGAAAAAATATTACAATACTTATATATTTATTATATATTTTTGCATAACATCGCAAATGTTTTGATAGAGGACATAGAAAATATCCATAATAAATAACGCGACAGTAAGCATCATTAACGACGTTATTAATGACTTTTATGGAACTTACTGAACTAGTGATGGGCGATATATCACGAAGTGTGATTTAATCACTGATATTAAAAAATCACAGGTAACAACTGTGATTAAAGTTGGTAGAAAAGCGTGATGTGATCACGACTTTTTGTATACAAATATATGTTTTACGATATAAATACATTAGTAGGTAGGTGTGCGTTTTATATTGCATAGATATTTATATGCATCTTTATATGTTTTATTTTATTGCCGATATATGATCGA
The DNA here is from genome assembly GCA_963583905.1 of Stenurella melanura. NCBI lineage: Eukaryota > Metazoa > Arthropoda > Insecta > Coleoptera > Cerambycidae > Stenurella > Stenurella melanura. The sequence goes on from OY757313.1 coordinate 112,094,041, forward strand.
TGAAGAGTATTTATAATGTGTGTTCGCCTGAAAAGTGTTATTTGCTGAAAATTGTACGGATGAGGTATCAAATTTTTGAAGGACCATAAGTATTAGCAGTATGAGGAATCCCCCCCCCCCCCCCCCGCCCCTCAATATGTTGATCAATGTAAATATATAATTTTAAGGAATATCACCCCCCGCTTTTCAAAATTTGTATCGAGATAAGTTCGAAGACTGGTGTGGGGCCGTATGTTACTACTTCCGGGTCCTGATGTTCTTTTGATTGCCGTGTACATCATACAGTATCATAAGTATTACACATATCTACGACTGCACAGATTACCAAAGTAGTGTATTCACTATTCACCGTATGTCGGCACTTATTTAGGAACAGAAAGCAATTTTTTCCAAACGCCGTATTATGAAAAGTCGTGATCACATCACGTTTTTAATTCACTGATATCAGAAATTCACAGTAACGATTCACGTTGTGATTGAAAAATCACGATATCGCCCAACACTATACCGAACCATAATCTCAATGTAGTTTTAGTATGCCGCCACTTCCACCTACTGGATTGAACATTTAGATTGGGTGGTAAGGATTATGAGGAGAAAAATAAGTTTTAATAATATTAATTACAACATATTTTGATGTCTAGATTTTAATTAAACCTCAAACGGAAAAAATGTATTTAAAATACACAAGCTAACCATTATACCTACTCTTCGCCGATTAACTGTACTTTTTATATAATTGTTGCACATTTGATAGAATACTCTTCGTAAATTTTTTGTCAATAACATTACTTTTAGACATTTTTGTTTAATTACAAAACATAAAAAAAAATATATTTTTTAATTAAATATTTAACTTTTTTATTAATTGATCAATTTGTTCAAGAACAGGAAGGATCCTTCGTCTAGCTAACACAAACTCACTCTCCAAATTTCAACACAATCGTACTTTTCATTCTTAAGTTATCGTGCTTACAAGAAACGAGAAGGAAGGACACACGGACATTTTGAAGGTTGGTCAGAATTCGATCACTAACACAGTGAAATGGAATTTTTTTCTCTGCGAGCAATATTACCGGTTTTAGAAATGTGCCGATCGAATGCAATATACTCTTCGTTTTGTATTTCTTATTCAAAGTACTTAGAAGTAAAAACAACTCAGGGCAATACTATAACTATAATGAAGCATGGTAAAAATGTTACTCAACTATTAAACCAGAAAAGAGAATTTACAACCATCACTTGAAAATAACATAGTCGATTTTTTCAAATAATTTAATTAAGATTGCATGCTCAAACATAATCTACACATATGCATAAACGCCATATTAAACATACCGTCTGCATATTAAAATTCTAATCCTATTAAAACCCGCATTTAAAATGCAGCGCATGCTGAATGAAAAGTAGACAGGTAGTCTTATCTTGAATCAGTATTAAGAAACATCTGAACAATTTAATAAACAGTACTGACGATGAATATTGTAAACAATACATATAATTAGTTTGGCGTTCATTCACATTTTATTTAGAATATAAATCTGACTAATTAAAATTAAATAAAATGATCTGGAAGGCGATTAACAAACATCTACACAAAGACATATTGACAATCAACCAAAAGGAAATAAGTATCAGGTATAAAAGTAGAAAGTAACATACCTACAATTATTTAAAAAAAAAACGGTTGGGTCAAGTTATGACAATATGAATATTGATACAAAGACGCATCTAGTTCGAGTAATATGTTTCTGGCACCCACTGTGGCCTCTGATATAAGTAATTTGTTGAAAAAAATACCAAAAAAGCATTCTGTAGTTTCTGACAATATTTCATGTTCATTGTTTGCACACATCATAGACTATATTGCCGATCCACTTTGTAAACTAATACATTTTTATTTTGTCAAAGGCACTTTTCCCTCTTGTTTAAAAAAAGCAGCGCTGGTACCCATTCATAAGCAAAATGAAAAGGAACTAATATCAAATTACAGAGCGATTTCTTTACTATCTGCTACTCCCCCTCCTTAAGCCTGATCGTCCCGGTCAAGCAATTTAGAACCATAAATGTATTTTGCTAGTCTACAGGGGCCGCTCTAGCTCTTTTGCCGACTTGGGCGAAGTGGCATTTTGTCGCCCCCCTTCCTGCCATATCGCATCGTCACGCTCAAAATGCCGCCTTTACAATTTTAGGCGCCCTGGGCGGTCGCCCACTTTGCCCACCGTCTGGAGCGGCTTCTGCCAGTCTATCCAATTGCCCGATCTTCATCGTTGAATCCGATAGACGACATCATTAATTCAGCCAAACTATCTTGTACCTTTCTGAACTACCCTTCATTTGTCCTATCATCCGGAACCTCCACCTTAACAGTGTTGAGTGCTCCCGTGACCTGCAGTTTCTACTTCTGGTGGCAGTATTTGCAATTTTCCTTGCACCTTTTCCGGATAAATACTTTGCATCTTTCTGGTATTCCATTTTATTTTCACATCCTTGTAGTGGTAGACTTGGAATGCTCCGAAGCTGGGAAATCTTTTTTATTGTTCCAACTATAAATGAGTAGGTTCATTTCTCACGCGGCATGAATTATCAACCAATTACACAGTGAGAATACATTTTAAAAACGTATGTGTATTTACTGTGTACTCGTCTTTCATTGAGTGAGGAAGGCACTTATTCACTGAGTGCATCAAATGTTTATACGTCAACAAATAGCGAAGTTTGCGCATATAAAAGGTGGAGTAGAAACAATGTAGGTCTAGGATATCAACGTGGATTTTAAACAAATTATAAATAGCTATAAGCAAATAAAATATCACACCACTCTGCTCCTTTATAAGATAATAACCCGCCTATAGAAAAGATTATATTTATTTATGTTGTCCTACTTGTATAATTTGTATACAATATATTTATTATTTGTATACACATCATATTTAAGCATAATTAACTTTTGTAACAGCTTGGTGCTCAAAGTAATGTATAGTGTAAACATATACCTATAACGGTTCTTAAAATTAAAACCATCGACGATGTGAGGTACATACAAATTATTAATATCGTTAACGAATTTTTAAATGTGTCATGGGTCTATGATTTGATCAATGTAAAAAAACAATGGCCAAAAAAATACATTTGCGACCACGTATTATTACAAACCGTTGCACGAAATGTAAAATTTTATTATTCATCAAATATTTATTTATTTTAATATCTATGTTTATCATATTATTTTCTAAATACCTTGTGTTCTGATTTTTTTATTTGTAACGGATTAGCTGTTTCTTGTTCCTATCTTTCGAGTCAGTATTTTTCAAAAATCCTCTTGTTATTTTCCATTTCATCCTAATAAATGTAACTGTATAATTTGGCTTAAGCTCGTTTATATTCCAAGACATCACTCTTCTGATATATCGCTTATTCGAAAAAAACAAACAAACATATTTTGCGAAAAAAACAACTAAGTTATTATATTAGAGTATTATGAAAGTTGCAACTGTATCAATTTCTTTTGTCGTAATGAGATCACTATTATAATATAATACACTGAAATATATTCAGAATAGTTAACAATGTATTAATGTTTTCATTAGACATTCGTTGATGAATAATAAATCGTAAGAACTATTCGTTTAAATTGAAAAGATTGTCTAAGTTTAGTTCTGCTTTTACTCTATGTGGCAGACAAAAGATTAATCATTTGAGTAGACGACAAAAACAAAGTCTGTGACATTAAAATACCGAATTCATTTCAGTACAATGCAAATATCATATACCGCTTCAAATTGCATAATATGTTAAATCCAGTATATCCTGAGCTGATCGGAAAGCAATAAATCTAGCAATTCATTGTTCATAATTTCTGCTGACATTTGTATAAAGTCTCAACAGAACAATCTAGCAATGGTCGAGTGGCATAAGCATTACAAATTTGATCTTTGAGAATGACGGAATTAGAAAACGGAGACGGGAAAAAATTAAAAACTCAAAAACTACGTGAAAATTTCAAACTATTACTGAGTATATGTCATAATTATTGAGATCACATAGAAACTTAGACAGGGTGTAATTAGTTTCATGTCATTAAAAAAAACTGGTGGTAGGGAACGACAAGACAAACAAAAAAACCTTATATAACATGGGGTCTAAAGTTTATAGTTTTGGAGAGAAAAAAATAAACAAAAATTTCGCAAATTTTCAATAAAATCTTTTAAGAACTGCTGGAATATTGAGGTAGGTTTAGATCGTCGCGCGCGTCTTTGCCTTATACTCTGACTATCCCTTGTGCAATATTTTGGTTACTATGGGTGTTTCGTTATGTACACACGTCCAACCCGCCCCGCCGTTCATTGTTTTTGTTAGGTATTTTTGAATTTCGGGTCACTGTGTATTTATAGTTAAGATTTATTTTATTGACTTTACCGTTCAAGTAGTTAAATTCTTGATTACGTACAGACACAACTTACTTGTTGGTTCTTTTTGTACCGTTTTGGATTTTGGACCAAGTTTTTCTTTTATTTTTCTTTATTGACAACGTTAGTTGATAGTTTATTGTTTAGTGTTGAACGGAGTACGTATGTCCTTAATTCGACGTACCGAACTGCGTATTGATGCAGATGCAGAGATTTCGAATGATTTACTTAGGTAAGATTTTAACCCAGGACACTCATTTATGTTACAAACGTTAATAAATCACATTTAAATATTCCAAATTATAAACATTAATCCAATATTTTGTTCCAAATTAAAAGACACACATGTAAAGAAATGCTCTGTTTGAACTTCTATGGCCATCATTTGCTTGCAGTTGTGCAGGAAAAGATAACGAATTATTTACCTCTTTATAATTGCCCCAGTTCGGTTGAGGCGGTCCATGAAAGACGGTCGACGATCCAAACAAAGCTTTTGCTTTGACACCGCGTGTGACGCCGAGGACTGCACTTTTTTATGACAATTTAAAAGTTGTATAATTGGGAACTACAAGTCCTTTGACCAAGAAAAGCACTGGTTCTCAATTATTTTCTACATTAATATTAAAAAAATATTTAATATGTTAACCCAGGTCAGTCTCTTCAAAGTGCCCCTAGAGGGAAAAGTCATAAAGGTTTTTTGTTTGTCTAGTCGGTCCCCATTACCAGTTTTTTTTAATGAAACTGACTACACCCTGTATAAACAAGTACAGTAATGACTATTATAAAGAGCTAAACCATTATACAAGTATACTGCAAAAGAAGATAAAACAAGTAGTTAACAGAATACTTAAGGAACACCTTACTTTTGTACAGAAACAGAAAATTTAGCAAATGCTGAATCTAGATACATAACACCCAAGCAATAAATATCGTTTGTTTATTGTTAGTTTTTATAAGATTACTTATTCTAAATTCTTCACGTAGAAATTACAGACAAACTACATTAATTAAAATAGTTTCATTTTTATTCGTGTTTGATACTAATAATAATATTCTTAATAGTTACTAATATATAATTTTCACTAGAGATATTGCTAAAAAAATACTTTCGATTGGCAAAGATGATTAATTGCACATTTCAAGTTAAAATGATAATTAGTTTTATAATTATATGATATATTAGTTTTATAAAAACGACCCAGCTGGCAGGGCCCAACAGGCAGGACCAGGAGGAGGTCTGCTAACGTCATAAATCCGTCCGCATTTGCGGGGGATGGGGGAGAGGGGTAGGCGAAAAACCAGGCCCACTCCTTACGAGACCGGTCCAGGTCTACAGCGATGATTGGGTGGGCAAAGAGCTCAAACTCAACCCCTAATCATCCGAGACCGCCATCTTTAGTCAAGAATATTGCCGCGCGCGATGGCGCGAAACGGCGAAAACCTTAAAAAACCTTGGGAATCACTTATTTGGGTTAAGGAAAAACCTTGCGAATCAGTGTTATTGAACAAGTGTATGGCTTGTAGGAGTGCAGTGCTAGAATTCCCGCCACAACTCTAAACATCAGTTTTTAAATGTATATTTTAAACTGTTGATGCTTTTCTTGGCTAATGTCAACAATTTCATTATTTTTACGCAAATACGTATTTTTACACATACAAAATAAACATCTCTTCCCATGGTTACGTTATGCAGCAGTTTCTTTATTTTTCGAATGTATGGGATGAATTTGATGTTGAAGAAGATATTGTTTTCCAATGTGGTAAAAACTGTAATGAAGCATTTTTATAGTGTGGAAATTACACCCAAAACCACCGTCTATTTTCGTATTTTAAATATTAATATTTTATACTGTCCACACAGAGCATAAATAAGTATTATACTTTCATTATTAAAATTATCAAGTAGAAATACACTCCGCCAGATGGAGCACTGTCTCCATCACTGACACGATTGGCTTCACCGTTAACGAATACTTGGCCCAGCCAGCCAAATGATTATCAATTAATTGGGGATCCATTAATTTGGACCTCCATCCGTGGACCGCAACCGTCATTTCAAAGGAGAGAGAGAGTAAGTAAATCCGACCGTAAATAAGCAGCTTGGCTGGGACTAAGTGCCACCTTGTGTACTAATCCCGGTTTGCTCCGCCGTGTGTCTGGAGGATACATTGGTTGGCAACAGGTCTCGTGTTTGCCCTCTGGCCTAGCACCGTCGTCTGGAGGATAAGCGAATAATTGGGAAGCTTGGGGCTTTCTGGTCTAGTTGCGTCGGCCGGAAAGTCACAAAGCCTTCTAGCACACCGAGATATCATCCCCGACCAAATACCGCCTACAGGAGTGAGCCAGTGTGCAAGTTGGGAGAGTGTGTGACTGGGAAACTTTCCGCTGGTTACCGGACTCGTGTTTGCCCTCTGGCCTAGTACCGTCGTCTGGAGGACAAGCGAGTACTGGGGAAGCTTTGAGCTTTCTGGTCTAGTTGCGTCGACCGGAAAGCTACAAGGACATCCACCAGCGAAAAGTAGCGCCCGTGAACCTCGTTGGTTTAATCTCTCCTTTGGGGTGATTACACCAACAAGGAACCGTGACCGGAAGTGTGTACTAACATTAGGCTCTGCGCCTTAGCCAAGTTGCCTGAGTATTTGTGTTGTAATCTCATTGTTTATTGTGCTTTTGCTTTCCTCCGCCTGGTATCTGCTCTGTCCGCTTTTATACCGATAGTAGTTACTCCGACTTACCGCTTGAGTTGATTTTGTCCATTTAAAAACTTTCCACTGTATACAATTACTTTAGTTCACAACACAGCTATATTGCTTTGTAAACATATGTGCCTCATTTTGACTCTGACTATACTATTATTTATTGAACATGAACCACTTAAAAAGTATTTTGTTGGGTCGTCTAGGGTGTACGTAGGGACACTGCACTCCACTTGAGCTTGTTTGCTTTATTTAATTTAATATTATTAGAAAATCTTGTAATTATTAATTCCATATGAACTCTGTTTTTCTATTGAGGCGCTTCATTTCACGCAGAATTTCTTAATCTACCGGTGGCTGAAATGTTTTCGAGTTTAACGGGGTTTTATCGCTTTTTAGAGAGCATCTTAAAAATACGTCTATTCACGACGACACTTAACTGCCGATCTCAGAACCTCGTATATAGCGATTGATCCAATAAATGAATAGGTTCATATTAATGTTAAACTCCTTGTATGCCCACCCTCCTTGGGCTACAAAAATTGTCTAAATATGGCCCCAAAAATTCCATTTTATACTACCCTGGAGTTTTACTGAAACCAATTGGTAGACAAACTTAAATCGGACGATGTCACACTGTTTTCAATTGCTTATGTCCAGGTCCTCACAAGGCAGAGAGAGAAGATGTGATGTAACTGACTACAAAATTAAATTAAACAAATTTTGATAGCTCTTCGAGATTACTTCCTTATTTTAAAACCCTTGCTGTCTATCAATGACAAGTCGTTAAACAATATAATATGATTCATAAGCATAACATGTCTTAGTTTGCCTGCAGAAAACTAGAAATGTTCGCATACCTACTATGGTGCAGCCGTAATATGTAAGGTAAACCGGTTGTACATATTTAAAAATTAACATTTAAAGTCTACCAGTATATTATCCAATTATATTATTAAACTACATTTTTCTACCCCTGACCTGACATATAAATAAACAAAATGAATCATAATTAATAGTTTCAGATAAACGAGAATTAATAATTATGCTTCTTTAATTTATGTATATTGCAATGTATGAAAGTAATAACGTATAATTGATTCTAATGAGATGTAATCAACAGCTCGGTGAAAATGGCGAATGAGTGTGTTTATCAGTGTTATTAATACACATAAACAAATCCTACTGAACACCTACAATCAAGTCTAAACCGCGAATTAAACGGTATATGTTCAAGAAACTTCTATTTTACAGTTTATTTCTCGGTATAATATTCATAATTTACACCTATGCAAGAACAGATATTAAACATTTACCAGAGGCTAAATTATATGTGTACCAAAGATAACTCTTCTTACAGGATGTTAGCACTAGAGAAAAAATTCTATGCTTATTTTTTGATCAAAAGTCAAAAAAAGTCACCAAAATTATGGCGCCACAATAACACAAGCTAAAAAGCTACATTTTGATATCCTTTTGTCCCTGTTGGGATAATTTAGTACATTTTCAGCAGAGGGTGGTTGCAAAATGACTCTGTACATTTTGACATCTTTTATTTTTCTTTTTTTTTTTCCTTTTTTGTATTGACTAAAGTAAAGGCTAACTACATCTTGAAACACAGAAAGGGCATCGGTTCTATTTTTATTTAGTAAATGAAAATAAGGAAATGAATGATTACGACATTATTTTTTTGCACCTATATCGCACGGAGAATTTATCAATTTGTAATATTTTTTTAAATAATTCTATGGAATGCATTTTTGTAAATAACTCGTTTATTTAATATTTTTCGAAAAAACTCTATTTCAGAGTTTTTGTCCAAAAAGGTCCGTGCCTTATACTGGTTATAGAGATCGATCGACGGAGTAGTTAATTTTCGATTTTTATTAGGAAACTGTTCGAAATTTGTAGAATGTATAAAAAAAACAAGTTTTCCAGGATTTGTAGATTTGTAGTTTTCGATTTATCAAATTTCTCACAAACGTCAACTAATAGACCTAACCGAGCACTACAATTGCCATTTTTGAAAATCAAAATCGGATCTTTGGTTCGAGAGTTATTAATTTCTTTGAAAAATCATACTCGGCCTTGGAAAAAATACTTGAGGTCAACGGATTCGGGCCGCCAGCAATAGGATTCATTTATGGCCGTGTACCTTTGATCCCACCAAGTCTCGTCGAAATCGATCAATATTCTCGACAGTTATCGTGCCTCTTAGCCCGATTTCGAGAAAACCAGTTTTTTGCAAAAAAATTCAATTTTCATTTGTTTTTCGGCATAGTCTCTGGTATACTTATTTATAGAGCTTTGCTAGCGGTACCATTTCTTTTTTGAAATACCCGTTACCGAGTTATTCAATTTTTCCCGAAAAACTCGAAACGTATAGATCGGGTACTTCCGGTATCCGAACGGAGCTGAGCTTCCGGCGTTAAGGTTTTTTAAAGACCTCCTATTAACCACCCAAGTTTCATCGAAATCCGAAAACGGATTAGGGGGGCTGGGGTGTGACAGACAGACAGACCGACGGACGGAATTTTCAAAATCGCTCTCGAGATATGACTTTCATTTCGATCCGACGTTTTTTTCGGATTTCGATGGTCCACCAGAGAAATGCAAAATCTATTCATTTTTTTTCAAAATGTAGTAACAAGTCCACAAAATAAAATCGAAATGTACTTTTGACCAGATTAGGTGCATGATATGTTTTTGGGGTCGTTGAAATTGAATCCCAAACCCGTTTTGCCCCATCACCTCATAACCTCAAAAACTAGGGAGGAATCAGCAAAACTCAACAATATTAACCCGGCAAACCTCGCAAACCACAGATCGCTATGTGTCATCACAGGTAAACCTGTGGCTTTTCTCGTACTTGCGAAGGCCGTATCTGGAGAACGCTTTAGGATATGGAGTTGCAGTTTGCCCAAATCGATTTCTCTCGCCTTTTTACGTGCCCTTTCAGATTTTTACGAGAACTTTGACTTTTTAACAAATTTTCAATGTATATACCGGTTTTCGATACCCTTTCGCATAAAGCGCTCTAACTTTTTTCAGGCAAAATTGATCCCCGTTTTCTTGTGCCAAATGGATTGTAAATTAAATTTTCAATCCAAAGACGTGCGTATAAGTCTCTCTTTTACCGTGCTTTGGAGTTATGGAGTTGGGGGGTTATGGGGTTTTTAAGTAATTGATTTTATGGTAAAAGTGTTATGGGAATTTAATTTAATTTAATTAGGTTGTCGGGTTAATATTGCTGTGTTTTACTGTTTCTTTCCAAGTTTTGGAGGTTTTGAGAAAAACCAGAGCTGATGGGGCAAAACGGGTTTCGGATTCACTTTCAGCGACCCCAAAAACGTATAATGCACCTGGTCTGGTTAAAGGTACATTTCGATTTTATTTTCCTGTGTAATTAAATGAGTTGAAGTTGTAACCATGCGTAGCCGAAAAAGGGATTGAATCGCTTTTAGTTCTTGAAATAAATTATACTTTTTCAGACATTAACAATCATAGGAACTCACGGTTTTGAGATTTGAATATATTTATAGTAGACAATAAATAAGTTTTGTTTTACCTCCGTAATCTCGCAAAATTGTTCCTCTCCCCAAGATAGATAGATACGTACCTGAAAAAGAAAGATATTTCATTAAATATCATAAATTAATAAATGTAATTAAGAACTAATTGCATCAATGATATACAGGGTGCCCCATTATTCCGTGTACATGGAGCTACCATAGGTATTTTAAGAGATTCCTTCTAGAGTTAGGAGTAAAAAAATATTGTTACGCACTGGCGCCCCCAGGAGCTGGAGGTTGATGCTCATGGGTGGTGTGGTGGCAATCATGGTTAGGCCTCTGTAAAACCTGGAATGCACTTCATGTCTGATACACTGGTAGTAGTAGTACGCCTCCTAGAAACTAGTAGAAGAACATTTCTACCTTGTTCTGCCTAAGTGATTAATAAAAAATGACGAGCACTGTTCTATTAGTCAAAACCCTAAGTAGGCCGGTATCAAATCATAATTTGACAGTAATATGTACCGACTCGTGTACCGATATGATCATTTGGTGCTTATAAATTATTTTTAGATAAAAATTAAAAACAGTTTTTTGCACACCCCTTTAAGGGGGTGTTGAACTGAACAGGAAATGCTTATTTTGAAAAAATTGATATGAAGAACCCACCTTCATTTCTGATAAGGAATTGGTAGTGAAATTTTTTGCACGTTATTACGGGGCACCCTATAGAAAATAATGCCAATCAATCTCCGATCCGTTAAGTTTGCTGGTGTGTGTACTTGCACTGTAAACAAAACTACAATAAAATAAACCCTTAAATTTAAAGATAAATATTCACTTTCTTAAGTAAAAAAAAAAAAAGTTGAAAGAAATGTATAGACTACTCAATTGGTTATAAATATAACATATGTCATAAAAAAACAATCACCCGCATGGTGCAGCAACAAACCCTCGAATATAATTTACAGACTACGCTACTCTAGGAGTATTGATTTTCTGAGACAAAAGCTGCACTTTGAGTTGAAATGATGCAATGTCGCCGGCCAAAACAGGCACTAGTACAAGTTATTATGCAGGCATTATGAGAATTAATTGGACAAAATTGTATACACACAATACACAATGTAAAACGCACTTTTGTTTATGGCAAAACGGCACTCTCGTTAAATGTCAATGACCTGCAACGCCGCGACGTATTCGCTAACATATCCTCGACTTCTGTTCATTGCCAAAGTCGTTCAGAATTGCCACTTAATTAATGAACATTTTAACATTTATAATTGGCACTCAAAGCTTTCTATGCAACTGTGATTGTCATTTAGAAAGCTTATGTTACATTCGGATTGAATTCTTTACTGGTTACTAGACTCTTCTTGCAATAATTATGTAACTTTTTGTGATACGGTAGACGATAAAACAAATATGAATGGAATAGTGCTACTCTATTTTTACATATACTAATTAGTACTATTAAATCAATCTCAAATGGTAATAGGCAATAAAATACTCTATTTGCAAATATAGTAGTTTTTATATGTGGGTCTATTGTTCAGGTGATGACCGTACTTACAAGAATTTTATATAAGCTTTTAGTTTAATTTATATACGTTATAATCAAAGATCAGCTATATGAAATAACCAGACTGCTAATTTATATCAATTAATGCAATACAATCTCGCACGATTTCTCACAGTTTTAACCGATTTTATTGGAGATTTTGAACAACTTTCAAAATGTCCGCCCGTCTGTCTCTGTCCGTCCGTCAAGCTTCTTGTAAGCACGATAACTTAAGAACGAAAAGTCCGATTGTATTGAAATGTATAATGGTTAGCTTGTTTACTTTATTTTTGGTACTATTAAAACACACTTTACCAGCAATTTTCAATTATTAATTCGGTAGGCACTTTGTTCTTCTATTATGACACTTCACTTTACGCAGGATTTTTTGACATACCGATGACTCGAATTTTATCGAGTTTAACGGAAGTTTTAACAGATTATTTTTGCGTTTTCTTTCTAGTCAAGAGACTCCCTACAACACGAAATCTAGCTATTAAAATAAAAAGCAGGATCTTATCTTGACCCAAGAAATTCTTTGGCGCCCAGTCTATTAGTAATTTAATACTAACAAATGTATGAAAATAAAACTATAACAAGTGCATCAATAAAACATGCATCATGTGTTGTTGTTTCTGCAAATTAAAGATTCGTATCTTTTTGTGTCCGACTAGCTGACTCGCACAACAAGCTAATCATATCGCATTTCAGAGTGATTAATATTTATACATTTTCAACATGTAATGCAAAACCGTTGAAAACGAAAAATCAACAACCATAAAATCGGAATAGAATTTTTAAATGATGAGTAGTTCTCTACGACATGACAAGGTCGATATTAATACCTACGTGTATGTTAATGTACATAAATTATAGCCGACGCTTAATTAAATTATTCTCTATTTTTAGAATTTGTGTCACTGCTCCACCAACAAATTTTGACACCAATATGTTTCTCTGCAAATAATTTTAATAAACATGTTCAATAAAAATTAAAAACCACGCCCAACAGTAACAACCCAAAACATTTCAAAATTATGGTAGTGTTTTTGAAACATTTTACGATAACACAGCCACACAAATTTCTAGATTTACCTTAGAAATTTTGGAAAAAAATGAAAATGCCAGCAAAAATCTGAAAAAATTCAGGTATGTAGGATGGCGAGAGAAACCGAATGGCGTAAACCGCAGCTCTGTATCTCGGTTCGTTTTCCACATGTAGCCTCGGGAAGCAGTAAAAAAAAAATCGGTAAAAGTGTTTACAAAGAACTTCCCTCTTTATTTGTGCATGGCGGTCACTCTAAAAAATTAATAATTACTAAATGACACTGAAAATAATAATAATCGGAATATAGTTATCACTACTATTATAAAGAAAACCTGATTACAAAGACAACCTGATAAGTTTTGGTTAAAAAAATATACATAGTGCTCATCCAACAACAAAAGTTCAATACTAAATGACAGGTGCCAAATATGGAAGGGTTGCGCAAATACCTTTACAAATGTCCACCATGACTGAATTATTTCTTGGGATGACCACCCTGTACATTTTTCAATAAAAGTATAATAGGTGCATATGCCAAATATTATTGCCATCTGTCGTTTTCAATTCCTCATTCACGTGGAGTGGAAATATAGTGGTGGTTAAAAAATTTCATTTTTTTTTTTAATTTCAAAAATGTTGGTAACAAAAGGGCATAGCCGGATAAGTAGGGTGAAACGGCCCCCGGCCCTATCTTCATTGAGAGAAGGAATATAGTTAGCAATAAGTGAAGGGAACAATTTTGCAAAATATTAACGCAAAAGGATGGCGCGTTTCACGGGGTGACGAGGGGGATGAAATCCAAAGGACCAATTTTTTGTGCCAAAACGCAGCAACCGAAAATTTTGGAAAAAATATATATTGGGCACGTATTAGAGAGGATTCTCAGAAAAAAATGTCGCTCAATTTGGGAAAGAACTGAGGGCGAGAAGACATCGGTATAGTTTTCAAATATTTCTAAGGGTAACTTCCCCTCGTTGCACCACATTCAAATTTTTTTTGTAGCATCTACTTTCATCCCCATATAACATATTTTTTTCACAGCGTGGTCGGAACATTACGTCATAGTGAAAAAAAATCATGTCTGTGGTCTTCTGAGACTAGTGGCATACATACACATATTAACCGTATGATGTGAACTGTTCGCATAAAAATAGCACGTATAAGTTGAGAAAATGAGACATTTAGCGCCGCAGCGACCATTTCGAAATGCTAGTTGTTAAATATACACCAGCGTAAGGAATTAATTGTAGCGCCACATTAGTGCCTTGTCGGTGAGAAAGTCCTACTATTTACACGTATATACAGTTCTCACTAGTGATGAGTGTCACTGTCACGATGCTTTCATTTAATAGTCATACGATGAAACTATAATTGTTTTTACATGCGCTAGTCTTCATCATTGTCAATGGACCAACGCACCTTAGTCAAAAACGAGACTCATTCGCTTCAGTGGTGGTTAATTGTTTTCGCTTTCCTTTAAAAGAAGACACAAAAATTCAATACCTTTTAGCTTCTAGCGACTCTTTTGTATCTCGAAATCCTCGGTCTAGGACGAAAATATCTCCTGCCTGCAGCAATCTTTGGAGACCATTAGGTTCGTCTATAACGTGAAGCATAATTGCGGCATCATTCTGTGTGACTAGAAATGGACCCAGCATATCAAGGATATAACCATCGGTGGTACAAATCGTAAATAGTTGTCCTGAAACTGACTTTCGCTGATATTCATTGTTGGAACTTTTTTGATGTCGAGCATATGTTCCGTCGCATATTAGGACTAACTGATCTTCAAGATTATACAGATCTTTTGCGATCACGGTGTGTGTCTGTCGATCAGATCGCTTCTTTTTAATGCGTGTAAGCCAAACCGCTTGGGTAGTACATCCGTTTGAAATGCTGCCAACACTGATGCTGAATATTCTGACACAAGCTGTTTTCCTTCCAACAGAAGAATTGAAGCAATTATCGCATTAGAGTTGCCAGCTCGAAGTTTGAACAGAAACACCACAATTGCTTGCGACACCAACCTTCTAGAATTGTTACGCATCGACGGCATTATATCTGCTAGTTCTAGTATATTTTCCCATGTGAATTCCGTAAAAGTCCGCGTTTGCTCTTCTGAAATCCCCGTCGTTCCTATTCTATTGAATATTGGAGTATCAGATTGCTCCATTATCTGACTAACTTCACTTTCCTTCAGTGATGCTTAATTGGAATACACTTCCAAAGAGCTGTCATCATCTTCATAAAAGTAGTTTTTTATTACATGGGTACGACAACATCTGTTACATTTGGGGATATAAATTCTCCTCTTTATGAAATATTGCATACGGGCGACAGTTCTCTTAACGGGAAGTTCCATATACTCAACATCCTCCTGTGTTTTTAACTGAACGTGCATTTGCATGGTCGCATCACCTGCACTTGATGACGATGAGGACGTGTCTTCTATTTGTGGCTGTACAGTCGAAGAACATCCTGGAAGCTTTTCTTTTTCCAGCTGTTCAGTAGAGATGTGTTGTGGTTGGACGTAACCTCCTTCAGTCTTTAGTTTTCTGTAGTATTTAAGAGGACACAAATTACACACGATATCACTAATTTTTACAAATCGCCTAATGGTCTCCAAAGATTGCTGCAGGTAGGAGATATTTTCGTCCTAGACCGAGAATTTCGAGATGCCAAACAGTCGATAGAAGCTAAAGGGTATCGAATTTTTATGCCTTCTTTTAAAGGAAAGCAAAAACAGATAATCACCATTGAAGCGAATGAGCCTCGTTTTGTGACTAAGGTGCGTTGGTCCGCTGACAGTGATGAAGACTAGCGCCTGTAAAAACAATTATAGTTTCATCGTGTGACTAATAAATGAAAGTATCGTTACAGTGACGTACATCACTGGTGAGAACTGTATATACGTGTAAATAGTAGGACTTTCTCATCGACAAGGCACTAATGTGGCGCTACAATTAATTCCTTACGCTGGTGTATATTTAACAACTAGCATTTCGAAATGGTCGCTGCGGCTCTAAATGTCTCATTTTCTCAACTTATACGTGCTATTTTTACGCGAACAGTTCACATCATACGGTTAATACGCGTATGTATGCCACTAGTCTCAGAAGACCACATACATGATTTTTTTTCACTATGACGTAATGTTCCGACCACGCTGTGAAAAAAATATGTTATATGGGGATGAAAGCAGACGCTACAAAAAAAATTTGAATGTGGTGCAACGAGGGGAAGTTACCCTTACAAATATTTGAAAACTATACCTATGTCTTCTCTCCCTCAGTTCTTTCCCAAATTAAGCGACAATTTTTTCTGAGAATCCTCTCTAATACGTGCCCAACATATATTTTTTCCAAAATTTTCGGTTGCTGCGTTTTGGCACAAAAAATTGGTCCTTTGGATTTCATCCCCCTCGTCACCCCGTGAAACGCGCCATCCTTTTGCGTTAATATTTTGCAAAATTGTTCCCTTCATTTATTGCTAACTATATTCCTTCTCTCAATGAAGATAGGGCCGGGGGCCGTTTCACCCTACTTATCCGGCTATGCCCTTTTCATAATTTTTTTCTTCTGAAATATGTTTAGAATGTCGTGAAACGTGGAAATTTTAAATTTGTGCAAAAAGAAATTTTTTCCATCTATTCTAGTGGTAAAATATTTTTCCAAGATGATAAAAAAATGTTGCATTTTTTTTCCGAAATAGGGTTGGAGTGTCATGAAACGTGGAAATTTTAATTTTTAGTAAAAACAAATTTTTCATCTATTCTATAGTAGTGATAGATTAAAACTTTTTTCAAAAATTGTTTTTAAATTTCTCAAAAATATTTTTAAATTTATTTTTGTTAAAATAGATTTAGAATGCAATGGAAACGTGGAAATTTTAAATTTGAACAAAGACAAAAAAATTTCCATCTATTTCAGTGGTAAAATGTTTTCAAAAATTGTAAAAGAATTTTTTAAATAGGTTTAGAACGCTATGAAACGTGAAAATTTTAAATCTGAAAAAAGAAAAAAAATTTTCCATCTATCATAGTGGTAAAATTTTTTTCAAAAATGTTGGTAAAAAAAAATAAAATTTTTTTTCTTCTGAAATAGGTTTAGAATGCCATGAAACGTGGAGATTTTAAATTTGAACAAAGAAAAAAATTTTCTTCATCTATTTTAGTGGTAAAAAATTTTTCAAAAATGTTGGTGAAAAATTTTTTTTTTTTCTGAAATAGGTTTAGCGTGTCATAAAACGTGGATATTTTAAATTTGAGCAAAAAAATGTTTTCCACTATTTATTCCGTTTAGTCAGTCCACCCTGCATATTTTCCAGTAAAAGTTTAACCATTTCTTCACTGAGAGTAGGGTCAACGACCTACCAAATTTGACTGCTCTCCGTCAAGCAGTTTTTTAGTTAATGCACCAACAGACAGACAGACAGACAGACAGACTGACGGAATTGAAAAACCTATATTTTCGTAATCTACGTGATCTGAAACGTCAGAATCCGAAAAAATCTCGGAGGGTGATTTTTTCTCGAATACAATACTTCCCTTCGGTAAGTATGCGAGGGAAGTAAAAATTATGAAATTTTTTTTACTTCTCTCGCATACAAGTGGAAATTCATAAACTAAAAATCTTTTATTTATTTTTGCTATAGAGTTATGGCTTCGTGAAGGTGAAGCAGGTCATTTTAGTAGTTCCGTACACCGAGGTAGAGGTACGGCAATATGAGCAAAGGAGAGCCTTGAAACACTGCAATTAACTTAATTTGGCCAATGAATAACATCTTATCTTGAAAATAGAAAGAGATCTGCAGAAATATCTCATATAGAGAAGGAGGAACATCAGCAAATACTGCTTTAACTTTGGGAATGTAGATATAGGAGTACCGCAGGGAAGTGTTCTTGCAACTATACTATTTTCTCTTTATGTACCTGCCTAGCAAAATATTTATCAGAATATAAAAGAACTATGTATGTTGATGATTCATTTATATTAATTTCAAGAGAATCTCCTGAACTCAATCAGCCTGTTGGCATGGTTCTCTAAAACTTTGATATACTTCCAAAATTCAAGTAAAACTGAATATTGAACAGAAGGAAATCCAAAGATGAGATGGAAGTAAGTAACAAACCCCTGAACGGAATACTCACATATGCAGTGAAATAAAAAAAAAGATAATTAATTGATATAGATTTATTTTTTACAATCGCGTCTTTCATACAGAATTATATTGTAGGATATATGCCCAGAAGCAAAAAGTCGCTGAAAACATAACCTCTTCAAGGTATGAGAGAAGACAAAATTATAGTAATTTTGTCCTTTCTCTTTCTATGATTTTTTGTGTATTTGGTAAATATGCGACTATCTTTTCTTCTATTCTTAAGACTTGTTTTATACCTTTGCTGGTTTGTTAAATTAACGAATTTATTAATATTATTATATTAAATCATAAAAAAGGTTTGTTTTGTAGTAATTCATGTTTCCGAGTATCTTATTTGTAATATCTGCGGCTACACGCTATTCCCACAAAGCCATATTTCCAAATAAGAGGATGGAAGTTTTATCAAAATCATTATTCAAATTTCAATGAATAGTGATTATTTATTGGGCCAGCTTGAAATGGCCATTGACCCTACATTGTAAACATAAGTTCTACAATGAAGCTGAAGGGTTTAATGGCAGTCAAAGTCAATATCATTTATTTTAAAAACCTGACTGGTGACCTTTAAACTTATCCATTAACAACAGTTTTCTCGGGTCCTGTTGTAAGATGTGTGTAACTATTTTAAGATGACTAATAAAGAATGTGAGAGAGAATAATTGTAAGAACTTTAGAAAGAGTCCGTGAAAAATATGAATAGCAATATTTATTTCACTTTGTAATTAATTGACGGAATCAAGTAAGAATGAAATCTAAATCGCTGTAGCTAGCCTTCTTCTTCGCAACGTTTTGGCACTTATTTTTTAAATTAAATGAGTCCTGTCATGCTCATGTCATTCGCATATTTATAGACCATTAGTATAAATGTGAATTGGACATATTAGGCGATTCTGCCTTGGATTTTTCCCAAAAATTTTCTATACCATCTGAATTAACTACGGATTCTTATAGGAAAAATACCGCTGAACAAGATTTTCTTATAAAAAATTTTCCTAATCCGCGAGCTTCATGGTCAAATAATTGTTTAAACAAAATTTGTTTCGTTTTTATTTAATAAAACGAAAACGGTTTGACGGATCCGAAAATCCCGCCACCCCATTGCGCGTCAAATCTTACTATTTTCACGTTGCGGGTGAGATTTTTTAAGGGTCAAAAACGCGTATAACTCTTCAGGGATTGCATATTTTTTGTAGAACTTTTTGTGGTTGATGGAAAAACTTGTTAGCTTTCATTTGCACCAAACCTCGAGTCCAAAAAGTTGGTAATAAACAAATTCGAGCCTCTCACGCAATATCACTTTTATTTCCGGTTCCGGTTATCCGATCAAGTTCTTTCTGATCTCAAAATTGTCCGTTTTCCAAGCACTTTCATATGCACAAAACCCCATTTCGATACGCTTACCCAGAGCCGAGATATTCCATTTTTTAATTTGCAAAATTAATTTAAACTTTAAATAAACAAAAGCAAAACGTTGCATTCGTGCAGACTTCTATGGGGGTTATGCTCGACATCAATATTTATCGTTTAAAGTTGGTTTGAAGTCAATCAAACTTAAAAAAAAAAATTATTTGCTTATTAACAAATTATCACAATTGTTTAAACAATCAAAAAGTATTGAAGATATTGTGCCAAAAAAATATGGTATATTCTTTGGTATAAAAGGCATGTATTTTGAATAAAACAATGACCTCATTAGTTTCGGAGTAATCAATTTGTTAATTAAGAAACTTATTTTGGCTATAACAAATGAATGGGTTGACAAAATGAGTTGTGCCTGGCGTCAAACGACGGGTATTGAAAATACCTTTCGATTGAATCAAGATTTTTTCGGATCCGTCAAACCGTTTTCATTTTATTAAATAGAAACGAAAACAAATTTGTTTAAACAATTATTTGACCACGAAGCTCGCGGTTTAGGAACATTTTTCATAAAAAAATCTTGCTCAGCGGAATTTTCCCTATAAGAATCCGTTGCTAACTCAAATGGTATACAAAATTTGTAAAATCTCTTTTTTACCCCAGGCAGACTCGCCTATATCTAGAGTACATCTACCAAATTTTATCAAGACATTTTCAAAAGTTACACTATTACCACGTTTAACAGTTTCTGAGAAATACTTCAATATTATTCTATAGACAATGTCTCAAGATATATAATTAACTAACAGCACAACAACAAATTGTATAAAAGCCATTGAACCTTCTCAGTCAGTAATAACTTTCGTGTAAACTTAAATTCTCCATAGACCAGTCACGATTGCTTGTAGGACGATCAAAATGGTATATTAAGTTAGGTATAAAACCAAAAATAATTAAAGACACGCCAGTGCCACTTCAACCACAAAAAGCAACGCCTTCTTCTGCTCAATGCCCAGAATATGTTCGTTTTCTTAAAACCAATTATCTCTTTTAACAAATTATACTTTTTTGTTACACCGATTATATGTTGAAATATGTTGAAGGCATTGCCAACATATATGGTTCACTTTAGTTATTCCTAGATTATAATGCAAAATAAACTATATAATGTCTTCTCTTAAGTTTGTTTCATATGCTAAAGCTGCAATTAAATTCAAATGGTTGTCCAAATACGGCGAAGCGACGCTACAAACTATAATTTTATGTTTCCGTAATAAACCAGAAAAATTTCCGTTCTAGTTTGAACTCCTTTGAACGCTATAAACCTATCAGAATTAGTCATATAACTGAAATAAAATAATGTTACTTCTTTAATTTCCGAAAACCAGATTTTTTTTTAACCTGCTAGAAACGCATTATCCAGAAAAACAACATATTTTACTAACTTTAAAGAAATGCTTATCCAGAGAAATATTTACTGTTATTATTGCTATGTAATGCCTGCAAATACGAATTATACACATTACAAATGGAGGTGCCATCTAGTTATAGTATGTGCTGTAGTAAAAACTTGTGACATGAAAATTCTCAATTAATGAATGCAGCAGAAAGAATGTGTTTCCTACATGTCTCAAACTGTCACAAGTGTTACCTTTGTTTAAAAAAAACTGTACTGATGATCCGGCTAACTACAGACCTATTTCTATCGTGCCATTATTTGCCAAAATCTCTGAGGTAGTTCTCAAATCTCAAATCACGAATTACTTTGAAAATTATCAACTATTTAATAGTTGTCAATATGGTTTCAGGTCTAAATTGTCAACGACGTTAGCAATTAATTCGTTGATGAATGTAATAAATCAAGGTTTCGAGGACAAAGAATTTGTGCATGTGCAATTTTTAGGCCTAAGTAAGGCTTTCGACTGTGTGCCTCACAATATTTTAGCGAACGAACTGAAATTTTATAAATTCTATGAGGGCAGCATAAAATTCATTATGTCATATTTAACTGATCGTCCTCAATTTGTTCATTTTAATAACGCTAATTCGGGTAACATTGATATTAGATTTGGTGTCCTTCAGGGTTCTGTTTTGGGGCCGGTTTTATTTCTTATTTATGTTAATGATTTGCCAAATAGTAGTCCCTTAACAAATTTCACTCTCTTTGCTGACGACACGACATTGGCTCATTCCCATAATGATTGTAATATTTTATTATCAGAGGCTCAAAACAGACTGTCTATGGTTCATAACTGGCTTTTAAAAAATAAGCTAGTATTGAATAATGATAAGACAGAGACCATGATTTTTTCGTTACGACAGCACTCTGTACAGATGACCTCCAATTGCGTTAAATTCTTGAGCATTATTTTGGACAGTAAACTGACATGGGAATAACACACTTCCTACATCTGCAAGAATGCATCACGTAATATTTTCTTATTACGCAATTTAAAAAATTGTTTGTCACAATCAACGGTTCTAATGGTACATCACGCAATAATTCAGTCTTCCATCACCTATGCCATTCGCCATATCGAATTTTTATGCCTTCTTTTAAAGGAAAGCAAAAACAGATAATCACCATTGAAGCGAATGAGCCTCGTTTTGTGACTAAGGTGCGTTGGTCCGCTGACAGTGATGAAGACTAGCGCCTGTAAAAACAATTATAGTTTCATCGTGTGACTAATAAATGAAAGTATCGTTACAGTGACGTACATCACTGGTGAGAACTGTATATACGTGTAAATAGTAGGACTTTCTCATCGACAAGGCACTAATGTGGCGCTACAATTAATTCCTTACGCTGGTGTATATTTAACAACTAGCATTTCGAAATGGTCGCTGCGGCTCTAAATGTCTCATTTTCTCAACTTATACGTGCTATTTTTACGCGAACAGTTCACATCATACGGTTAATACGCGTATGTATGCCACTAGTCTCAGAAGACCACATACATGATTTTTTTTCACTATGACGTAATGTTCCGACCACGCTGTGAAAAAAATATGTTATATGGGGATGAAAGCAGACGCTACAAAAAAAATTTGAATGTGGTGCAACGAGGGGAAGTTACCCTTACAAATATTTGAAAACTATACCTATGTCTTCTCTCCCTCAGTTCTTTCCCAAATTAAGCGACAATTTTTTCTGAGAATCCTCTCTAATACGTGCCCAACATATATTTTTTCCAAAATTTTCGGTTGCTGCGTTTTGGCACAAAAAATTGGTCCTTTGGATTTCATCCCCCTCGTCACCCCGTGAAACGCGCCATCCTTTTGCGTTAATATTTTGCAAAATTGTTCCCTTCATTTATTGCTAACTATATTCCTTCTCTCAATGAAGATAGGGCCGGGGGCCGTTTCACCCTACTTATCCGGCTATGCCCTTTTCATAATTTTTTTCTTCTGAAATATGTTTAGAATGTCGTGAAACGTGGAAATTTTAAATTTGTGCAAAAAGAAATTTTTTCCATCTATTCTAGTGGTAAAATATTTTTCCAAGATGATAAAAAAATGTTGCATTTTTTTTCCGAAATAGGGTTGGAGTGTCATGAAACGTGGAAATTTTAATTTTTAGTAAAAACAAATTTTTCATCTATTCTATAGTAGTGATAGATTAAAACTTTTTTCAAAAATTGTTTTTAAATTTCTCAAAAATATTTTTAAATTTATTTTTGTTAAAATAGATTTAGAATGCAATGGAAACGTGGAAATTTTAAATTTGAACAAAGACAAAAAAATTTCCATCTATTTCAGTGGTAAAATGTTTTCAAAAATTGTAAAAGAATTTTTTAAATAGGTTTAGAACGCTATGAAACGTGAAAATTTTAAATCTGAAAAAAGAAAAAAAATTTTCCATCTATCATAGTGGTAAAATTTTTTTCAAAAATGTTGGTAAAAAAAAATAAAATTTTTTTTCTTCTGAAATAGGTTTAGAATGCCATGAAACGTGGAGATTTTAAATTTGAACAAAGAAAAAAATTTTCTTCATCTATTTTAGTGGTAAAAAATTTTTCAAAAATGTTGGTGAAAAATTTTTTTTTTTTCTGAAATAGGTTTAGCGTGTCATAAAACGTGGATATTTTAAATTTGAGCAAAAAAATGTTTTCCACTATTTATTCCGTTTAGTCAGTCCACCCTGCATATTTTCCAGTAAAAGTTTAACCATTTCTTCACTGAGAGTAGGGTCAACGACCTACCAAATTTGACTGCTCTCCGTCAAGCAGTTTTTTAGTTAATGCACCAACAGACAGACAGACAGACAGACAGACTGACGGAATTGAAAAACCTATATTTTCGTAATCTACGTGATCTGAAACGTCAGAATCCGAAAAAATCTCGGAGGGTGATTTTTTCTCGAATACAATACTTCCCTTCGGTAAGTATGCGAGGGAAGTAAAAATTATGAAATTTTTTTTACTTCTCTCGCATACAAGTGGAAATTCATAAACTAAAAATCTTTTATTTATTTTTGCTATAGAGTTATGGCTTCGTGAAGGTGAAGCAGGTCATTTTAGTAGTTCCGTACACCGAGGTAGAGGTACGGCAATATGAGCAAAGGAGAGCCTTGAAACACTGCAATTAACTTAATTTGGCCAATGAATAACATCTTATCTTGAAAATAGAAAGAGATCTGCAGAAATATCTCATATAGAGAAGGAGGAACATCAGCAAATACTGCTTTAACTTTGGGAATGTAGATATAGGAGTACCGCAGGGAAGTGTTCTTGCAACTATACTATTTTCTCTTTATGTACCTGCCTAGCAAAATATTTATCAGAATATAAAAGAACTATGTATGTTGATGATTCATTTATATTAATTTCAAGAGAATCTCCTGAACTCAATCAGCCTGTTGGCATGGTTCTCTAAAACTTTGATATACTTCCAAAATTCAAGTAAAACTGAATATTGAACAGAAGGAAATCCAAAGATGAGATGGAAGTAAGTAACAAACCCCTGAACGGAATACTCACATATGCAGTGAAATAAAAAAAAAGATAATTAATTGATATAGATTTATTTTTTACAATCGCGTCTTTCATACAGAATTATATTGTAGGATATATGCCCAGAAGCAAAAAGTCGCTGAAAACATAACCTCTTCAAGGTATGAGAGAAGACAAAATTATAGTAATTTTGTCCTTTCTCTTTCTATGATTTTTTGTGTATTTGGTAAATATGCGACTATCTTTTCTTCTATTCTTAAGACTTGTTTTATACCTTTGCTGGTTTGTTAAATTAACGAATTTATTAATATTATTATATTAAATCATAAAAAAGGTTTGTTTTGTAGTAATTCATGTTTCCGAGTATCTTATTTGTAATATCTGCGGCTACACGCTATTCCCACAAAGCCATATTTCCAAATAAGAGGATGGAAGTTTTATCAAAATCATTATTCAAATTTCAATGAATAGTGATTATTTATTGGGCCATTGACCCTACATTGTAAACATAAGTTCTACAATGAAGCTGAAGGGTTTAATGGCAGTCAAAGTCAATATCATTTATTTTAAAAACCTGACTGGTGACCTTTAAACTTATCCATTAACAACAGTTTTCTCGGGTCCTGTTGTAAGATGTGTGTAACTATTTTAAGATGACTAATAAAGAATGTGAGAGAGAATAATTGTAAGAACTTTAGAAAGAGTCCGTGAAAAATATGAATAGCAATATTTATTTCACTTTGTAATTAATTGACGGAATCAAGTAAGAATGAAATCTAAATCGCTGTAGCTAGCCTTCTTCTTCGCAACGTTTTGGCACTTATTTTTTAAATTAAATGAGTCCTGTCATGCTCATGTCATTCGCATATTTATAGACCATTAGTATAAATGTGAATTGGACATATTAGGCGATTCTGCCTTGGATTTTTCCCAAAAATTTTCTATACCATCTGAATTAACTACGGATTCTTATAGGAAAAATACCGCTGAACAAGATTTTCTTATGAAAAATTTTCCTAATCCGCGAGCTTCATGGTCAAATAATTGTTTAAACAAAATTTGTTTCGTTTTTATTTAATAAAACGAAAACGGTTTGACGGATCCGAAAATCCCGCCACCCCATTGCGCGTCAAATCTTACTATTTTCACGTTGCGGGTGAGATTTTTTAAGGGTCAAAAACGCGTATAACTCTTCAGGGATTGCATATTTTTTGTAGAACTTTTTGTGGTTGATGGAAAAACTTGTTAGCTTTCATTTGCACCAAACCTCGAGTCCAAAAAGTTGGTAATAAACAAATTCGAGCCTCTCACGCAATATCACTTTCATTTCCGGTTCCGGTTATCCGATCAAGTTCTTTCTGATCTCAAAATTGTCCGTTTTCCAAGCACTTTCATATGCACAAAACCCCATTTCGATACGCTTACCCAGAGCCGAGATATTCCATTTTTTAATTTGCAAAATTAATTTAAACTTTAAATAAACAAAAGCAAAACGTTGCATTCGTGCAGACTTCTATGGGGGTTATGCTCGACATCAATATTTATCGTTTAAAGTTGGTTTGAAGTCAATCAAACTTAAAAAAAAAAATTATTTGCTTATTAACAAATTATCACAATTGTTTAAACAATCAAAAAGTATTGAAGATATTGTGCCAAAAAAATATGGTATATTCTTTGGTATAAAAGGCATGTATTTTGAATAAAACAATGACCTCATTAGTTTCGGAGTAATCAATTTGTTAATTAAGAAACTTATTTTGGCTATAACAAATGAATGGGTTGACAAAATGAGTTGTGCCTGGCGTCAAACGACGGGTATTGAAAATACCTTTCGATTGAATCAAGATTTTTTCGGATCCGTCAAACCGTTTTCATTTTATTAAATAGAAACGAAAACAAATTTGTTTAAACAATTATTTGACCACGAAGCTCGCGGTTTAGGAACATTTTTCATAAAAAAATCTTGCTCAGCGGAATTTTCCCTATAAGAATCCGTTGCTAACTCAAATGGTATACAAAATTTGTAAAATCTCTTTTTTACCCCAGGCAGACTCGCCTATATCTAGAGTACATCTACCAAATTTTATCAAGACATTTTCAAAAGTTACACTATTACCACGTTTAACAGTTTCTGAGAAATACTTCAATATTATTCTATAGACAATGTCTCAAGATATATAATTAACTAACAGCACAACAACAAATTGTATAAAAGCCATTGAACCTTCTCAGTCAGTAATAACTTTCGTGTAAACTTAAATTCTCCATAGACCAGTCACGATTGCTTGTAGGACGATCAAAATGGTATATTAAGTTAGGTATAAAACCAAAAATAATTAAAGACACGCCAGTGCCACTTCAACCACAAAAAGCAACGCCTTCTTCTGCTCAATGCCCAGAATATGTTCGTTTTCTTAAAACCAATTATCTCTTTTAACAAATTATACTTTTTTGTTACACCGATTATATGTTGAAATATGTTGAAGGCATTGCCAACATATATGGTTCACTTTAGTTATTCCTAGATTATAATGCAAAATAAACTATATAATGTCTTCTCTTAAGTTTGTTTCATATGCTAAAGCTGCAATTAAATTCAAATGGTTGTCCAAATACGGCGAAGCGACGCTACAAACTATAATTTTATGTTTCCGTAATAAACCAGAAAAATTTCCGTTCTAGTTTGAACTCCTTTGAACGCTATAAACCTATCAGAATTAGTCATATAACTGAAATAAAATAATGTTACTTCTTTAATTTCCGAAAACCAGATTTTTTTTTTAACCTGCTAGAAACGCATTATCCAGAAAAACAACATATTTTACTAACTTTAAAGAAATGCTTATCCAGAGAAATATTTACTGTTATTATTGCTATGTAATGCCTGCAAATACGAATTATACACATTACAAATGGAGGTGCCATCTAGTTATAGTATGTGCTGTAGTAAAAACTTGTGACATGAAAATTCTCAATTAATGAATGCAGCAGAAAGAATGTGTTTCCTACATGTCTCAAACTGTCACAAGTGTTACCTTTGTTTAAAAAAAACTGTACTGATGATCCGGCTAACTACAGACCTATTTCTATCGTGCCATTATTTGCCAAAATCTCTGAGGTAGTTCTCAAATCTCAAATCACGAATTACTTTGAAAATTATCAACTATTTAATAGTTGTCAATATGGTTTCAGGTCTAAATTGTCAACGACGTTAGCAATTAATTCGTTGATGAATGTAATAAATCAAGGTTTCGAGGACAAAGAATTTGTGCATGTGCAATTTTTAGGCCTAAGTAAGGCTTTCGACTGTGTGCCTCACAATATTTTAGCGAACGAACTGAAATTTTATAAATTCTATGAGGGCAGCATAAAATTCATTATGTCATATTTAACTGATCGTCCTCAATTTGTTCATTTTAATAACGCTAATTCGGGTAACATTGATATTAGATTTGGTGTCCTTCAGGGTTCTGTTTTGGGGCCGGTTTTATTTCTTATTTATGTTAATGATTTGCCAAATAGTAGTCCCTTAACAAATTTCACTCTCTTTGCTGACGACACGACATTGGCTCATTCCCATAATGATTGTAATATTTTATTATCAGAGGCTCAAAACAGACTGTCTATGGTTCATAACTGGCTTTTAAAAAATAAGCTAGTATTGAATAATGATAAGACAGAGACCATGATTTTTTCGTTACGACAGCACTCTGTACAGATGACCTCCAATTGCGTTAAATTCTTGAGCATTATTTTGGACAGTAAACTGACATGGGAATAACACACTTCCTACATCTGCAAGAATGCATCACGTAATATTTTCTTATTACGCAATTTAAAAAATTGTTTGTCACAATCAACGGTTCTAATGGTACATCACGCAATAATTCAGTCTTCCATCACCTATGCCATTTTAATATGGGGCCACTCGGCACATACCTCAACAGTTTTTTCACTGCAAAGAAAGGCTGTCAGAATCGTTGCTGGGGTATCATATAGGGGTGATCGTAGGAATGCTTTTAAAAGACTTAAGATACTTACCTTGCCCTGTGCTTATATTATACAGTGCCTTGCCCATGTTAAAAATAACTTAAACATTACATGTGAAAGTGTCCATACGTACTCAACTCGTGATAGGGGTAATTGATATATTTGGATTTTTTGCGACTTTCAAAAACCAGAAACGGGACATGCTATTATGCAGTAAAATTTTTCAATGTGTTACCGAATGCTGTACAATCACTTGATTGTACTCGCTTCAAATACGTAATTAAAAGATTCCTCCTTGATAATACATTCTATGATTTTGACGAATTCCTGTTGACTGATTTTTCCCGTTTAATTTTATAAACTTACTCTTGTATGAGCATGATTATTTGTTCGTTATTCTATGTGCTATATTGTTATTTGTTATTTATTTGTTTTATTTATTGTGTAATTTTGTTGGTTTCTTGCTATATTTTTATTTGACGTGTCAAAGCATAATTTGTGTTTATATGACCAATAAAAGATCTATCTATCTATAATCTTAATCATCAAATTACCGTTAGACAAATTATACAAATTATTCATGTTATGAGGGTATGACAAGATTCTTTAAAATATGTGATAATGTAAAAAAGTATTGTCTGTGCCAAAACTATTTTCCGCTCCACTGTTGTGTATATTCTTGTGGGTACCACTGAACTATACATAATAAATGGAAGACCAATACAGATATATGCGCGTGAACAAAATGCTTCAATCATGCGATTGAAGGTCCCGGGGTTCTGCGTCGCCGCAGTAGAAATCTAGTATTAAAAGTATGTTGGTGATTGAGTCAGAATGCTTCTTGTGGACGGTATGCGCCGACGCGATTTTTCTTTGATTTGTCTCCCGTAGCGGGAGGTCTTGGATTAGTGCAGAATTTCAGAGCCGGTGTCCAGCTTTTTTAGCGGTTGCGTCTTATGTAGTACTTTGTAACATAAACAATTCGTGATAAGATAAAGAATAAAGTAATATGGTCCGGTCTTGTTCCTGTTTGTTACCTATATTTTGAGTAAGTACCTTGTTCTTGTCCATTCTGTAAAATATACTATCCTCTAAATATCGGCGACAACTCCGAGTTTTGGGATCTTTTCTCTTACCGTGGGTAATTTTGCCTGAAAAATGTTCGTTAGGCTATACTTTCCGAGGTATCTACTGAATATATAGAATTCATTGGATATTCAGGATACAAAATTCTCTAACCTCACCTTTTTCCGTAATTCTTTAGCGAATTTTAAAGTTTATTACTATTTGTGAATCTACCTAAATAATGTTAAACAATCCAAATTATGTGCGTTACTGATATGGACTTGATCTATTTAAAAATATGTTACATTACCGTAAGTATACTTTTTATAAATATAACTTTGTCAAATAAGTAAGCGTGAAGTGAACTGTAAAATGTGAGACTAGTCAAATTTGAAAATCTTTTGGCACTGTATGACCACTGAAATGTATTATACTTAATATAATAGAATGGGGTAGCAAAACATCTGTTATTTTGACTTTTTATAGAATGTAAAACTTGCACTATTTTTATAGCACCAATATGTAAGTTAGTCTGTAATAACAACAGTGCAAGATACCTATATTATTTGCTAATTTCAATCTGCACAAAGAAAATATGTATACTTATGTCAGTTCTGCAAGCAGCTATACAGTAAGCATTTTCCAGACTTAAACAAAAAAGGGGGACACATCCACTATCGCTATGTGAAGTAAAGACCATGCTTGATTTACTGTTCACATGTACACTGAATATACATATTATACTTTATCTTGCGTACACTGTGTGACACAAGCAATAAACCAATAGAAAGTAATTCGTACTGATATGAGAAAACTGAAGAATCGGTTAAATATCAGTAACTGCAGTGGAAAAATATGCCGGAATACTTTGTACCTTTATATTAAGAAAAACAAAACCAAAGGGACATTTTTGTATGCAAAATTGTGATCAGACAGGCAAACTTACCATGTAAATAAGAATAATAATGTACCTATTGCTTAAGAATACATCTCTCAAATTATTTTCAGGTTGACTTCGAAAAGGTATTTTACCTTGGCTAAAAGGCTATTGGTAGAAATTCTCAAATCGAGAAGCTGAGCTATAGCAATGTAATTTGCAGTGAACATTTTGCTGATACAGATTTTATGTATGAGGGGCAAATGAAACGTCTGAAACCTGATGTAGTTCCAACCCTGAAATTAGGCCCTCATCGAAAACCTTTATCTTCTATAGACCACCCAGTGCCATGGTAGATATAATAATTTCGTATCTTCATGATTTCTGGAATAATTCTATAATTTGGTTTTAGTATTGATATAGATATCCGTAGTACTTCATCTGGCATTTCAGCGTATGGTCAAATGGCATCTCAGGTGTATATAGAAGCAGATAAAGAAAATGTAGATATTTTACAGAAAAGGTATCATTTTAAATTTAAATTTACCTGAGAATATTAAAAGCAGTACCACTTTAAATACATTTAAGAGTAGGCTTAAAAAGTATTTATTGGATGAGTAGACATTTGCATTGTCCGTTGAAAGTGTCCAGCCTGAATTTAAATTTAATTT
Organism: Stenurella melanura; assembly: GCA_963583905.1. Lineage (NCBI taxonomy): Eukaryota > Metazoa > Arthropoda > Insecta > Coleoptera > Cerambycidae > Stenurella > Stenurella melanura. Next base: position 112,125,341 of record OY757313.1, read on the forward strand.
TAAGTACTTGTTTTTAAAGTCATGTAATACCGATCGTTATATGTTCTCTGACTGTTTTATTTATTTAAGTGAAATTTTATAGTATTACTTATTTTGGTTTGTATATTATATATTTTTTTTGTTACATTTTATTGCGTTACCTAATTTAAGTTACTTGTATCAAAGGCAAAGACTACACAAACGTGTGAATCTAAAATACATGATTTTTTCAATAAAGTATTTAATGTAAGTTGTTACTGTATATTTATTTATTCCTCCAATAATAAATACCTTCTACTTTGTCACTAATCTTAGTGATCTTGCAATACTAATATTAGTCTACCTATATTAAATTCACTAAAGTATTTACAACTTGACCAAAAAAGTATTTTTCAGGTTTCACTTTTAGCTTTTATTCATATTAAAATTATATTTCGATCTCTGAGGCAGAAAATATGACTCCCTTTTTTGGTGGACTCTGTAATCAATTCTCAATATGATCGTACATTATCAAGAACGTTTACTAGAAGAAAATTGAAAATTAAATAATTATGTTTTGAGCATGACAACTTTTATGTTCTTTAATAAAAATTAAGACAAAGGTTAACTGTGTAAGAAATGTCAATCTATACTCGCATATTTTTGGTGATTTCTGAAAAAAAAAGCCAAATTAAAAATACTTGCAATAAAAATAGAGCCGGCCCTGGCTTTCTACACAATGCGATTGCGCTCCTCCCCGGGGTCGCCATACTTGCGCGAGATTCAATTTGAAGTACAAATAGGTATAGACATTGGCATTCCATTTATATGTACAGTTCAGTGGTGGGTACCTCAACTTTTGAACGAATATTAAACAATGATTTGCAGTTACTGGTATTACGCAGATACAATTTTTATTATATTTTGCAGAAGGGAATTCAGTATATTTGGCAATGATGCTTTCCTGTGAACCAAGAAGAAAAAAAAACTATTTTGAATTTACGCAATTATACATGTTTATACAACAAATTCGGGTTCCTTCAACTCATCTTTTGACCATAGGAAATATGACGCGTTTCTTCAGTTTTACATTGAATGTTATCCTCTTTAGTTCATTCGGCTTAGCTAATTTCTAATGTCGGATGCTCTTAAAAGTATTTGTTCAGATTATTAACTATCGGCGTCACAATGTCAACTATTTTCGATAATGGGCTATTACCTTAAGTGAATAATACTGATAATTATCTTATAGCGACAGCAATGTTAATCCTCTGTCTATTATTGACCATCAATATCCCACAGTACAGATTCAACGTGTATCACAAGCCCCCCTGATCGGAGGGCAATAAAATTTGTTTGATAATTAATAATGATAATTTGATGAGCTGAAACGGAATCCAGTCGTAGGAATTGTTGGGTATTTGAGACAAATGGGGTATGTTATCCGCCCCGCCCCGCTGCTGGATTCTCGTGTGCCTAGTGTCATTTTCTGTCATCAGGATATACTTGTTTCAAATTGAAACTATAGAGTATGAATGCCGAAGAAATAAGGTTATCTTTATATGATAGAATGCCACCCACGTAGTATTCTAAATCTCAAAGCGCCTAATCTGAAAGACTGTCCTAACTAGGAACCAGTATATCTCGGCGAAAAATCGTATGGGAGTACACGAGAGAATCCATTTTAAAGGGGAAGGATGGTTCTATTCCATGCTGTTGACCCCTACTATTTTAGTCATTATTTTTCGATTATTTAGCCATAAATCTATGTAATCGTTAGATGCTCTAAACTTCCGATTCTCAAACAAAAAAATGACATGTAGGCCTGTATAATCATTTCAACTTCATTAACACTTTCGTGGACAAATGTCCTGAACAGAACGGTCCTATCTACATAGCATATTGACAGTGCTTTAATTTTTATTGGCAATTGTTTGATACAGGGCATTTTATACTATACCTAGTTTAAATGACTTGGTGCCGCGATGGGTTGTACAGATTAGGATATATAAAGTAGGACGACGTATCCATAAAAGTAACGACCAGTAAAAAGAGCCTTTAATGAGGTCACTTTAATATTAATTTTCACCATGTAGGACATTGCATTTTACACCGAGACGTATGCATTTTTATTAGGCTTCTCTTTAAAACACAATAGCTTTTAAGTATTTGCCCACAAAATTAACAGCTGAATAAACAAGCACGAGAAAATTCATACGGGTATCGATCGATTTATGACCTGGTTTGAAGTTTCCCAGATGTTTCAATTTAAATTTTTTTTAAAAGATACTCTGGTTTTATCAGAACTGACGCATTTGATGTATTACTTAGCTGTTATTATGTGTCGATAATTGTGGATTTATATTTATTTTTACTTTTACATCAAGGCAAATTAAAAACTCATATTACCGAGACAGTCGACAAAATTCTATGGGTTTACCACAAAATAAGTCGATAAGTACATTATGTATATACAAGCAATATCATAGTATTTATAGGATAAAAAAGTTTGCATGGATGGGCAGGATTCCAGTTTTGTCCTAAAAATTGCTAAATGCTAGAGTAAAAAAGCAACAACGGGTAGATACTGTTTTTAATTATACCTCAAGATGAGGATATTTTGTGGAAAAATGGTTCTAGACATTTTACATGTTATAGAAGAAAAATCCTAAGGAGTATTATTTACAAAAATGTGAATGAGACGAATGACGACATTCCCAATAAGGGGCCATCCATTAATTCGTCAGACAAATTTTACTGTTTTTCTACCCCTCCCTCCCACTATGTCACAGGTTGTCACATTCGGGGCAACCCCTCCCCCTGCTGTGACGTCACATATTTACGGCATTAAATTTTGAGGTAGCATTTTCTGATCTTTATATTTTTTTAAATTTCATTCAATTAAAACAACGGTATGCGTAGGGGTAAATAATGTGTTGTCACAAAAGTTTGACCCCCTCCTCCCCTCTTGTCACAATCTGTCACACTTTATAGACCCCCCCCCCTCAAAGTGTGACGTAATTAATGGATGGCCCCTAAAAACAAAATTTTTGAAATTTCAAAATAATAAAATCAAGCTACTTACTTCTCAAAAAATAAAATTGGCTTGTATGAAAAAATGTAATTTTAAGCAGTATTCCGAACTTTCCACTAGCATAGAATATTATTAATTTCAAACATTCTGTAATTTCATATTCAAAACATTATTTTCAAGCCAACAGCTTTAAAGAATACATCATCAAGCGATCGTCACCAGTTTTTCAACTTGATTAATCCAACCATGCCACACAGCTACAACTTCCACATGTGCGTGTCATAAATTCCACTAATAAATAAATCCAATGGCGTACCAAATGAGGCTGCCGCGCCTTACTGACAATGATGTCTTTAACAGACCACAGTTTAGTGTGTAAGGATAGAAGCTTTAAAATATTTTAGGGTAAGACAAAACATCATTTTAGATTTTTCGTAAATATTTTGTTTTAATGATTTGGGAGGCTGTACTCAGGCAAACTGCTCCTACGGAGGCTATTAATTTGTGAATAAAAACTTCTCCATGTGTCTCTATGATTTTGGTGGTTTCAGTGGAAATGCCCCTATTTATCTCATAAGTTCAAATATTAAAATTATTGTAAAAACGCATCTTTTTGGAAATACATCTTATTATTAATATTATTATTGTAAACAGGTTTTTATCCGCCGTCTCTTCCTGTAGCAACAGCCAAACGATTTTCCATCAGTCCTACGCCACCATATTTTTAATTATTATTATACTCATCGCAAATACAAAACGAAGTGTATATTGCATTTGATCGGCACATTTCTAAAACTAGTAATATCGCTCGTAGAGAAAAAAATTTCGTATCACTGTGTTGGTGATCAAACTCTGAACAACTTCAAAATGTCCGTCTGTTTGTCTGCTCTCTGTCTGTCTGTCCGTTAAGTTTCTTGTAAGCCCGATAACTTAAGAATGAAAAGAATAAGATATCCTAAAAACTTATTTCCAAGACTACTTATAAACGCAAATAAACTGCTGGCCACTCGAACTTACACATAGAGACTTTTAGGCAAAATTTAAAGTTCAATATTTTCAACAGGAATGCAAATTTTTGAACGCGGCTTGCAAATTTTAAGAGCTAGTTTTTTTCGGATTAAGCTGCATGACGTATATTTATCGTAGGACCATAAGTTTATTATATACGGGGTGATCAATGAAGTCATGCAAAAAATCAAAAAGTTTGTATGAGTGAAATTTCCGCAAAAAATTTTTTTGATCGTTGCAATATGGTTCCTTACTAAGGTAACATCAATATCTCTAGACGGTTTTGTCAGTTTTTGGATTAAGGCCCTTAGGCCTTGTACACACTACTCAACATAAAATTTGGATACCGAAATCTTTAAAATGCTATAACTTGACGGTTCTTGATGATTTTTGCGGATTTGGAATCCTTATTTCACGTAGATTTTCTATGGTCTAAGCATTTTATTTGAGGGTTGAAATTTACACATTATCACCCCGTATATAATAAACTTATGGTCCTACGATAAATATACGTCATACAGCTTAATCCGAAAAAAACTAGCTCTTAAAATTTGCAAGCCGCGTTCAAAAATTTGCATTCCTGTTGAAAATATTGAACTTTAAATTTTGCCTAAAAGTCTCTATGTGTAAGTTCGAGTGGCCAGCAGTGTAGTTTGGAAGGAGTCTTGAAAAAGTATATTTTAGGATTAATTGGTCTTAACATATTTTTTAAAACTTGTAGGCTTATTTTAAAACCTATTTTAAGCCATTTGAGCACACAACACAACCGTTTTAAAACCTATAGAATGTATGGTGCTCGAATAATATAACCTAAAAAGTCAGTTTGCCGAGACGTTTCATTAAAACTCTAACAAGCAGTTGGTTTTATGAAGGTTTGACCTGAAACTTGACGATTTCAAAGCATATTAGATTTATAGCTCAGCATTAACAACCACTACAAATTCATTTCACAAAGCAATGATAAAACCACAACATTTGCTTAATCTCTATAAAATTCGATCCTCCAAACTTGAACTTAACAGCTATAAAGTTTTATTGAAGGCTTGACAAATACCTTGATAAGTCAATCATGAGCCAATAAAGACTAAAAGATAATTTAGTTTTAATGTAAGTTCTTGAAGGCCCTTTTAAAACTTTCTTTAAGATAAAACTATTTGTAAGTGCATTTGGGGCTTATGAAGTAGCCATTATAAAACACTGATAAAACCTAAATAAATCTAAAAAGCATTTAAATCGTTAATTGGGCTATTGAATATTTTTCAACAAAATTAATAAATAAAAAAGTAAACTTTTTTAAAATAATTTTTCTGTTTTATAATTAAACATAAAATGTCTAAAACTAATATTATGTACAAAAAAACTGCTTGTTACGTTTAACTTTGAATAGTCATTTTGAATTGAATTGGCACTAATATACGAAGTACTGAACCAATAAAATACACATACCCCCAATGTGACCGTTAAGAATGCGTTATGGTTATGTTTAACATTTTCCGCAAGATAAAGGAAATACTCGTAAGTACAAGTAACAAACTTTTTGGTAAAATTTATACCGTTTCTCTATTAATAAAAGCGTTAAATAAAGACCCAATATCGCTATTCGAGAGTTGCTATAGCAACGTGAAAATTTGTGCGAGTTCTAATAATAACAATTCTTTTGCTAATAATATGTATTACCATATATTGTATGTACCTATTAATCTTTGATATTAAAATATATAAAATAATAAACGTATCGCGGGAGATCTGGTAATACCTGTAATACCTCCTATCTGATTACATATATAATAAAAACTATTAATTAATTATATACGCTATAGCTACTGCTGTTTACAGAGAACCGCCTATCTGAGGAAAACTTCTTTAATTTGCATGCAATTTGAAAATCCCACAAACAAGTTTGCGGTCTGTTTAATATTACTTTGGTTTATTGTACTTTTATGCACACAGTATATCTTTCTCTTTCTATATGCCTAAAAAAGTTAGTTTGATCTTTAAGTCTTTAAGTATTTACATTTGTCATTTTACAGTACCCTGCATCTTATGTTGAATTGAGAGGACCAGACTAGTAGATGTAATCCACTCTTTCAGAAACTTTAGAGGAAGTTTCTGCTATGCTTTACCAATAGAGTTCATTTTATTTATCCCTATTACCGCAGTCTGATCAAGGTAGGCGACAACAGGAGACTCCCATATCGCATAGCGCGCACCAGGGCACTATCAGAGCACCATCAGAGAAATTAGACGACCATCAAATCCAAAACCAAGGTTATCCGGAAGAGCTTTAAACATATGAAATGCATCCGACATTGGAAGTATCGGAGTTGGGTGGGAATCGAACCCAGTATGCACGATAGTGCGTTCAAGCGTGTTCCCCATACCAAACGCTCCAACGCCTCTAGCCAGAGCTATGGTACTATACCGGTAGAGGACCAAAAATTGTAAAAAGTGGAGAAAAAAATCTGATTTTGAATTTAATGATTCGTTAATGACGTATATAATACGGAAAATAGTGGAAAATAATATAAGTACCAAGGACAGTTTTAGGTTTTTTTTTCTTAAAAGCAGCAATTAAGATTTCTTACATAAACCCTTTTAGAATACCTAATGCAGTCAATGAAGCATTTCAGTTCAGAAAACTTTCTAACAGATCGAAATCGAGTAAAACCTTTTTTATTATTATTTTTAGGTCAAAACTAGAAAGGTCTATATTATTATAGTATATGATCTCAATTGGGACAGCATAAAAACTAAAACTCTAGTAAGGTTGGCATCTTCTTTGTGGGACAGAGGCGGCGGCGGCAGAAATATAAAAATGCTTTAAATACTAAACAATTATTTTTTAATTGTTAGAGAAAGGGATTTCTATAATACCTTTATTCAATAGAAGTGGTTAATGATAAAATATGTTTATCACATTTGATAAGTCACATAAATGATATATTAAGGCTACGTCTATTGTCTAGTGACCTACCTCTCGTTCTATCTTCTAGTCATGTAATCTTAGGCGGGAGTTGCATAGATGGTATATAATCCTTCCGAAGGGGCGTAAAGCAGCGACTGTCCTGTTTATTAAATGTTAGGCCATGATACTATGAACTTTGCAGTATCATGATGTTAGGCAAGTAGAAAATGTCTACTATTCTATAAAGGAAAGACTCGGCAGACGTAGTCTTGTTTTTACATCAGCCCACACCATTTTAATGGGGTTGAAAACGCAATAATATGGAAGCAGACGTAAAATAGTATGATCGTGTGCGTGCTTCAAAAATTTTTTCAACGGAATATTCCTTTTAAAAATTTGGCTTTCCAATCAGTTCTAATAAAGTCTTTTTTGTTTTTTTCTGGTATTTCCACGCCTTTACATTTCATAATAAATTCAATGATCAGGCCAGTAAAAATAAAGGGTCGATCTAAAATAAATTTGGGACAAGCTGATTTTAGCGTGATTGTGTTCCCTAGGGGGTACTCTTTATGTGCCTAAAAGTCCCCAGTGATCCCCCGAGCCAAACTACCCAAAACCACCCCCAAAGGTACATTTTTTGTTTTTTTGCGATTTTCTCAAATACTTTAAACTTTTCGACAAAACTTCAGGATACATTTTTCATAGAGCATAAAATTCCCTATCCAATGGTATATATATAGTATTGCAAAGCCCTCTATAGCCTATTGAAAATAAATAAAATTTAAATTCTGCAAAATTATTTTCGATTTCGCAAGTTCTGACCAATATTTAAAAACTACAATAACACTACTTGGGCTTTATTGTATTGTAACCAGTCAGCATGAAGAAATAGTATACTTTGAAGAATTGGTTTATCTAATATATTTTGTAATGCGTATATATTTGTTAGCTTATTTGGCTTACCAGATGTACCGGGTCTCAGCATATAAATATTTTGTGTTGCACAATGTTCTAGAAGCAACACCACAATATATGTATGTAGTGCCACAACAATTACGGGATTGTTACTTTCTATGGCACAATCCACTGCTGTTTTAGCAATCACACAATCTGCATCAATCTTTGCTATTTTCACTGAAATACCGACATTAACAAAATGGACCTCTAAAAAATTAATGAGCTTCTCTTTATTTGAAGAAACTGCTAAAAAATGATCTCAGGTGTAAAGTTAATTTCTTGCCCAGTTGCGTTCTTTGCTCTAAGTTGATGTTCTATAAATTTGGTACTTAAATGTTCATTCCGCCACCATATGGCAATCACCGACGCCAGAGGATAGGCTCATCAGGGCTTGTGTAAACACTGAAACCCCTAATCTGGAAATTTTGCCTAACCCTTACTTTATCGTTAGGTAAGGATTTTTAACGTTCTCACATCTCAGATACACGGAAGCCACAGTTTTCCATCTCTTTCGAAAGATGGTGACGCGAGCAGATCCGCGAAAATCGAAGCTCTGGGCTATCGCGCTCAGGCGGGGGTGATAAAGGTGACCTTCTGGGACCCCAAGCCTCATCCCCGGGAAGCAGGTGCCATCTCAAGTGGCAGTAATAAGCCGAGCACGGCAGACGCAGCGATGGAGGCGCTGTCGGGCTCGGAAGCAGTAGAGTAGGTAAAGTAAAAAAAAAAAAAAAAAAAAAAAAAAAAAATGGAAATTCTCCAAATCAATCTGCAACACAGTGAGCCGTCTTCCGCAATAGTGAGTCGACAGGCCGCTGGGGGACAGACACAAATAGCCCTGATTCAGGAGCCCTGGGTCCGCCATGGCTCCATTCGAGGTCTAGATAAGCGGCATGGGGTTATATACTCCGCCGCCCACAAAACACCGAGAGCATGCATTTATGTCTCGAAAGGAATTAAAGCCACAGCAATTCCCGAATTATGTTCCAGGGATGCTGTTGCTATCAAAGTGAGTCTTAGGGAGGAAACCGGCAGAGCAGAGATCGTTTTTGGCTCTGTCTACCTCCCCTACGACTCGCCAACACCACCACCCTCAGCCGAACTTGAGGAGCTGGTCCAATTTTGTACTGATAGGCGGCTGCCTCTTATCTTGGGATGTGACGCCAATGCTCACCACACCTGCTGGGGCAGCACAGGGGTCAACCCGAGAGGCAGCAGCCTACTACAGTACCTATACACTACCGATTTAGAGATAATAAATCGGGGAAATGCGCCCACCTTCGTCACTCAACGAAGGCAAGAGGTCATAGACGTCACGCTGGGAAACAGACTTGTGGTCCCACTGATTAAAAATTGGAATGTCTCGACGGAACCCTCACTATCGGATCACCGTCACATCAGGTTCAAACTAGACTCGGCTCTCTCCTCGGAAGAGAGCCGGTACAGGAACCCCAGAGATACCGACTGGGACGCCTACAGGCGAGCCCTCTCGGGAAAAATAACTAGGGTCATTATACCCAGGAACATTGAGGAAATAGAATCCTCTACGAAACTTCTTAACGAAGCGATCACTGCCTCATATGAGAGCAGTTGTCCTCTAAAAAGAAGTAAAGGAAGAAGAAAAGTTCCCTGGTGGAACGGGGAGCTTCAAAACCTGCGTAATGAGACACGCAAGCTCTTCAATGGGGCTATGCGCACTCAGCTCCCGGAGGACTGGGACAACTACAAACGGTCCCAGCGCCTCTACAAAAGCTGCATTCGCAGCAATAAGAGGGCAGCCTGGAGGAACTTCTGCGAAAGCATCGAAGTTCTTCCAGAAGCCGCCAGGCTCTGCAAAGCCCTCAAGAAAGACAAACCACCTCAAATAGTGAACTTGAGGCTTCCCTCGGGGGGGCTAACGGCCACCTCTGAGGAGCGCCTCAAGCATCTACTAGAAACACATTTCCCCGAATCCGTAGTGGAGACGGAGGACATGCCACCCCCTCGGCCCCCCCGCGCCGCTGTCACCACAGCGGATTGGAGGACAGCTTCGAGGGTGGTAACAGTGGAAAGAGTCAGGTGGGCTATTTCCACGTTTGACCCATTCAAAAGCCCGGGACCGGATGAAGTGTTCCCCGCACTTCTGCAAGAGGGGATGGAGACACTCATACGTCCGGTCTATCACTTGATGAGAACCTGTCTGGCCTTGGGGTATATTCCTATACCCTGGAGAGCCGTCAAAGTTGTTTTCATACCGAAAGCAGGACGCACATCGTACGACACTGCCAAGTCCTACAGAGCAATCAGCCTTACATCCTTCCTACTCAAAACATTAGAGAGGTTGGTTGAAAGGTACATCAAAGACGGGGCACTGACCTCAGTGCCTCTGCACCCGTCACAACACGCCTACCAGGCCGGGAAGTCAGTGGAGACGGCCCTTCATCCGATCGTTTCGAGGATCGAGAAGGCGCTGCTCCACAAAGAACTTGCGGCCGGGGCTTTCCTAGACATCGAAGGAGCGTTTGACAATACCTCCTTCGATTCAATCTGCGCCGCCGCAGCCTATCATGGCATCGAGGACACCATCATCAGATGGTTGAGGGCCATGTTGGCGGGAAGGCAAATCACAGCTGCCAACGAGGAAGTGGCAGTAAAAGTTTCAGTGAGAAGAGGCTGCCCACAAGGTGGTGTCCTCTCTCCTCTGCTATGGAATCTCGTTCTCGATGGCCTATTACAGGAACTCGAGAAAGAGGATCTCTTTGCGCAGGGTTATGCGGATGACCTCGCAATCATCATCTCGGGAAAATTCCCAAATACGGTCAGCGGGCTCCTGCAAAGGGCCCTTCTGATCGTACAAAGATGGTGCAACGACCAGGGCCTTAGAGTTAACCCCTCCAAGGCGGAACTGGTCATTTTTACAAGGAGACGCAGGCTAGACGGCTTCGTCGCACCTGTGCTCTACAATACCACTCTAACGATCTCAAGGACAGTGAAGTATCTGGGGGTCATCTTGGATTCTAAGCTGACCTGGAAAGATCACATAGAGAGACAAATACAAAGAGCCACTACAACCCTCTGGGTATGTAGAAGAACCTTTGGTAAAACTTGGGGGTTAAACCCCAGGGTAACAATGTGGTACTATACTGTCATAGTTAGACCAATGATCACGTACGCTTCTGTCGTCTGGTGGCCTGCAGTAACCGGGCGAAACATACGGCAGAAGCTGACACAACTCCAAAGACTTGCCTGTCTGGGAGTCACAGGAGCATTGCGCACAACCCCCACGGCAGCTCTGGAGGTCCTCCTGGACCTCGTGCCCCTTCACTTGGTGATTGTGGCCGAGGCTCGGAAAGCGGCCTACAGACTGAAATGTGGTGGTCAGTGGAAATTCGGAGGAGAACAATTAGGTCACACAAGGGCCCTATCTGATGCGATAGAGGCCCACCCACTCCTGGAGGCCAGGAGTGATGACGTCGTGCCTTCCTTCTCCTTCGCACAACCCTTTGAGGTGGTCATCCCCAAAAGGGAAGACTGGAACCCACTCGAGGGCACACTCGGGCCTGCCGATATCGTCTGGTTCACAGACGGATCGAGGCTAGAGGGAGGTACCGGAGCAGGGATATATGGAGAAAGGCCCAGGGCTGAGCTCTCTTATGCCCTGGGCAATTTCGCCACAGTATTCCAGACTGAGATCTTTGCTATCTTGGTCTGTGCACAGGAGAATATCCGTAGGGAATACTCCAACAAACACATACATATATGTAGTGACAGCCAAGCGGCCCTCAAGGCCCTTGCATCGGCAAGAACCAAATCAAAATTGGTTCAAAACTGTAAACAGGCTCTCTGCGAACTTGGCTCATCCAATTGGGTCAGGCTCCTCTGGGTGCCTGGACACAGCAACATTGAAGGTAACGAGCGGGCAGACGCTCTGGCAAGAGGAGGCTCTCGGAAGCCTCTACTGGGTCCGGAGCCGGCCCTAGGTTACCCTAGATCCAACGCCAGGAGGTCAATAGAGGACTGGGCCCGCTCCCAGTTCATTGACTACTGGACATCCCACCCAGGACTCCGGCAAGCGAAGCTCCTCATCTCAGGACCCTTGCCGGAGAGAACAAAACAAATTCTGCGACTAAGCAGGAGACAAGTCAGAGTCGTAATAGGTCTTTTGACCGGACACGGCTCTTTCAGAAAACACCTGCATACCATGGGGGTGGTGGACCACCCCGACTGCAGGTTTTGCGAGGACGAGGAAGAAACTTCTATCCACGTCCTGACTTCCTGCCCTAGGTTGATGAACCTGAGGTATAAACACCTCGGCATTGGCTTTCCAGTGCTGGAGGAAATAAGAAATGCCCCCATAAGCAGGATTCTGGCCTTCGGACTAGAATCTGGCCTGAGTGGGGGCTTTCAATAAATTCGTTAGCGGTTGCACAATGGGCCACTAGGCCTGAGTGCGGCGACCATTCCTCGCCCCGCTAGAAGAAGAAGAGAAGAAGAAGAGCAGATCCGCTCATCTACTATATCTCGTCGACTCAGACTGACCAGGGACTGAACCCAGGCCAGGCCGTCTGTGTGAAAGGACGCGCCACTGTCCCTGAAACTTACTAGCCGATATTATTAATAATTAAAAGATTACGTATTTGTTAGTGTTATAGTTTCTATTATTTTAAGCTCTTAATTATGTCATAATCAGGGGGCACTAGCGTGGTGGTGTCTAATCTTGTGACTAATCCTATACCGTTGTAATTGGTCTTTTGGATAATAAAGTATTATTATTATTATTATTATCATTATTTAATTTGGCCATAGGATAATAATAACATACCTTTGTGTTAATTTTTCTCTAGACACTCTAGTCTTTCTGTTTAGTCTTTCTTTAAATAATTACTCCAAGACTATAAAACTATGTGTTCGAAATAGATTGTAACCTACATTCAAATACATTACCGTAATATTAAGCTACTCTAAACGAAATAATTATTTAATACTTTTATATCTTATAATCTTATATTTTATACTGTTTTTTTTATACTTTTTTATACAGTATTTTTATAGTTATATTTTTTATTTCATATTGTATAATTTGCATTTATATAATTTAGTTCTATTTTGTAAAATTGTCCTGTAACTGAAGGATCCTGTTGGGCAATAACCATTTTATTGAGCTAAACCGGTCACGACCCGTCCAACCGCACTAACACCACGGCGCTGCGCGACGTGGTTGTACGGTTGGCTCCGGGTCATGATCCGGGGAAGCATTAATTGTATAAAACAAAAAATAAATATGTTGATGATGATCATGATGATGGCTTGCGATCACGGGGTCCCGGGTTCGAATCCTGGCCAGGGTATGGATGTTTAGTGGCGTTTTTCATGTGTTACCGAGATGGTAGCAGTGCACTAGACCGCTGTTGGGTGGCACAACATGTCTAGTCTCTGATATCTATCCTGAGTTCGAGTCTCAGCTGCGGTAGATGGCAATATCGCAGGGAATGGTCGTTGTGTTGAGGTCTATGTGTACGTGTCCTGGTTGAGTGGTGGAATAGCATTAGCTAAACTCCGCCAGGACGTTAATATAAATAAGACGATTAAATAAATAAAAATAAATAAATAAATAAATCTAGTACAGGTAATAGCTAAAAACTCAGGAATGCACTTGTCTAACTCTAAAAGTGATTACATCATACCAACTTTAATGTAGTTGTAGGTTTAAAGTATTGATCAGAACTTGAGAAATCGAAAATAATTTTGCAGAATTTAAATTTTATTTATTTTCAAAAGGCTATAAAGGGTTTTGCAATTACTCGAATTTATACCATATATATATCATTGGATAGGGAATTTTATTCTCTATGAAAAATGTCTCCGGAAGTTTTGTCGAAAAGTTTAAGGTTTTTGAGACAATCGCAAAAAACAAAGAAATGTACCTTTGGGGGTGGTTTTGGGGTAGTTTGGCTCGGGGGATCACTGGGGATTTTTAGGCACATAAAGAGGGGAACACAATCACGCTAAAATCAGCTTGTCCCAAATTAGTTTTAGGTTGGGCTTAAAATTCACTTATTGGACTAGATATCGCATTTTCTTGCGTTGGTGTTCGGAATTTTTGTGTGTTGCCCCGAATGGTATGACGCATAATAATTACAGAATTTGGAGCGATATTTGGTAAACAGCTCACTACTCAAATAATTCGGCTGGCATACCCTCGGCAGAGGATTGCTTGATATTTTTTGCGCACAACAACGTCAAGATAATTTATGTCTTTATTTGCATCTCGGTATTCTTTTATTTTACGCAGGTACTCGTGCCGATGATCAACGATGCGTGCTGATTCCATAACTATCATTCGATTGTCCAATTTTTTGTACCTAAAACCGCAATCGAGCAAAACGTTTCGCAAAGTATCTAATGACTTATAGTTATAATCTGGATAGTCGCGTAATTTATCCCCAATCATTTCTAATGTGGGCACCTTCTGTTCATTGCAAAAGTCATCCACAAATCGACGAATGACATCTTTGGACGCGTTAAGTATCAAGTTTTTTAAGTTTTTGTCCAACTCACTCAAACACAGTAATAAAACAAATTTGTTCAAATATTCACTAGAATCAAGTAATTTATAACGCTGCCTGGATGTATACTCCACTGCCTCGTACAGATCATACGATACAAATAGTTCATACGTATTTTTTGTTTTATATGCTATGTCATTCAAAAACTCTGAACAAGGTTGGTGTTGACAAATCAAATTCGCCAAGTATCTAATCCCACCTATATTTCTCTGTGACAGGCGAATCAAGTCCACGTGGACTGTAGACCAGAAGTGGTGAATATAAATGTGTAAAATTCTGTGCTCTCTCATTCAATGTGAAGTGATATATTGACAATACCCCGTAAGATCCTCTAATTCAGTGCTGTTCCAATTGAGTTCGTAAATCCTATAGAAGGCCTGATTTTTGTTTTTACGAATGCGCATAAGAAATATGTTTTTTAATGAAAAAAAAGTGTAATGTTTTTCGATGAAATTATTGTCATAATATAAAATTTTCGATAAAAATGTACTACAACTTTATGGACACCCCAGGAGATTTTTTGACCACTTAACACCTCACCACCCTCTCTATATGACCTTTAAATACACATTTTTTTAATGAATGTAGAAACCTGTCATGCAACCAAGTATTATCCATTTAAAACAACTTCCAATGGATTTGGTTGATCAGGCCCAATAAACGACCATTATGTAGATTTCTCATAGCAAGAAACGGGCTTTTTCGCTATATGTTTTTGATTTACACTCCATAGATGATTGGGTACCTGGTGGCAAACTATCTAAAACTAATGCATTTTAGACCCCCTGAAGTTAGATTAGGCCCAAAGGAGCTTTTTTGAAAAATAGAAATCATCGCTTCAAATTTTGATGATCCCTCCCTTTAGGAGCTACATATCTGAGTGAAAATAATTATGCATTTAAGTTCAAAGTATCCGAAACAACTTCCAACAGTTTTGAACCACCCACAAATTGACCTAGCCCAATATGTGACCATTACACATAGCGTCTCATTGCGATATGTGGACATTTTCGCTCCAGTTTTTGGGTATTTATCTCCCCAAGTGCTACATGGGGTGAAATGGTAGAGTAGTCAACTTCTGATTATTATTAACCATTTACAAGCAATGAGGACCCCCCCCTTAAATCGACCAGATCCAGTATGCAACCATTATATGAGGTATCTCATGCGGTATGTAGACGTTGTCGCTCCATATTTTGTGCATTTCTCTTAATAGGTTGGGCAAAACTAAAGCATATTAAAAAGGTTTATTTTGACATTCAGCGACCCCGAAAACCCTTAAATATTTAAAGGGAACCTTCCAATTCAATTTAGTAGCATTTTCAAATTTATACAAAAAAAGAAGAAAATTTATGAAAATTGAGTATTTTACGAAACTTGTTTTCAATTTTTCTAATTTTCAGGGTAAAACCAGGTCCTCTAATAATATAGAGCCTTATATTTTTGGCATAAAAAATATAATAAAAAAGGTTTCATTCGATTTCAATCTGTTAGAAAGTTTTCTGAACTCAAGGCATTTTTCTTGCTTCATTGACTATACGTCATGGATTTTTTTTTTAATTCAGAGTCATGAGAGCCTTTTGGGAATGGATTATTTATATAAAGATACAAACATTTGTAACGGACTTAATTTAGAAAGCATATACGTACTTAGTTGCATGTATAATCTAAGTATAAAATTACAAAAGCAAATATAACAATTGTGTTAAACAAGCATAATAGTAAACTATCAATGAAGGTTGCTTGCGTGATTACGATTTAAGGCCATTCAAGAGAAGGCTATAGAAATGTTGATTATTAAGTACTTCTAGTAATGTAGGACAAACTGCTAGTAGATTAGAAATTGGACATAAAGAACATTTCAATTCTTTGACAAAAAAATTACGTTCTTAAAATCATGTCAAAATTTTTCAAAATTAAAGGATCTCAATATATTACAGACCAAAGAAACTTTAAATTCAATTTATTAAAATCAATAAAAATATTCAAATTTAAGCTAACAACTTATAACTGGCACAATGACCAGTTGGAGATTTATTGTAACTATAACGTTATTTTTACAATTTCTAAATCAATCTCATTAACAGATTATCATTATCCTCATTTAATTCTATGCTTAGAACCTCGCATTATCCTAATTGTTATTAACTCCACTATGGTTTCTCAGTGGGTTTAAATATTGTAATACATTATTGATGAAAAAACAAAGTATTGTATTTTGCATTTTATTTAAAAATATTCAGTTCAACAACATTAAATATTTAGTTATGAACATGCAATATACGAAGCTGACAATTTATTCGACAATTGTTATCAATAGGTTGCTGATGAAAGAGAGGAGTGAAACTGGAAAATTCATTTGACATCCAATCCTGAATGGGTGGTTGCGCTCGATCGGTGCTATCTGATTCGCGTCCCGAAAAGTAACAACTCTGTATGATTTTCATTACAAGTGCAGCATGTGTCCTTGGAAACTGGCCGTCGCGTCGGTTAAATTCGCTGGAATCGATTTATGTTTTTCCTCTCGAGCTCCTGATCAAAAGTTCTCATGAGCACAAGGTCGGAAAATTGACAGTTTTCCATATATCGAGGGTGCAAAGGGAGTGCTCATTTCTCATTGGAAGTGGGCCACGCCCCAATAAAATTCGCTAGAATCGATATATACTATTTATTCCTCTCAAACTCCTGATCAAAATTTCTCGTGTGCACAAGATCGGAAAGTGGACAATTTTCCAGATATCGGAGGTTGCAAAATAGACAAAATCGTGGGGGGTAGTAGTAGTAAACTCGTAGTAGCTTTGACATTGAAACGTTGAAGGCAACTTATAGATAGCAGCACTGTAATCGTATAACGAATAATTAATGTTAATTTGTTGAATGAATTTCATCAAGTTTATTTATTATTATAGAATTTTCTAATAATATAAATTTGACCATTGAAGGGAGTTCGGTTTGGTCGTCGACAAAGGCAAACGCGTTTTTAAGTGGATCCCATGAAATCTCGAAAAACTCGAATAAAAACGGTTTGAATACGGGCAAAAATGTGTTGAATTGAAGAGTGACAATTCTACATTAGTTGATATAAATTAGCATAACTTTGGCTATCTCATACAGCTGATATTTGACTATGGCATCACTAAAGGCGTATATGGGCAGCTCAACAAAGGTACAGACATCTGGTAACATAAGATAACTCTGATGAAAGAAAATAAACACGTCCAATGGGACCATGTCATAAACTCGTAAATTATCCACATGTACCTAAGACGACCGAGACTAGTGCGAAGTGAAAGGCAACGGACTGGCTTCCAACGAGTGGAAGTAGTAACATAAGAAAAGGATGAAAGATAAGAGTAATTTTTATTTTATTTATTTCTAAAATATTGGTTTACTAATCCTTCACTGATGGGAACAATGTTGTGATTCGGAAATCCATTGTTTCATATATACGCGAATGAATGAATTCTTCATGTGGAACGGGTACTTTTGTTTAAGAAATAATTAATTTACTATAAACTTTTTGTTTCTTGCTGCAGAGTTATTAGTTTTATATGGGGAATTTGTTTATTTGCTTACCGGTTGAGGCAGCGGATTCTTGTTTCAGAATATTGTTTTTTATCCCTTCTTCAAGTGGGGAATATAAAATAAGCAACAGCCAGCCATCTAGATGTGAAGGAGGCAGATAAGTTTTGTTTATTTTATTCTAATTTAGCTTAGCTTATTAATAAAGTCTGTTTTCTTATTTAAATTGAAAAATCGGAAATTAAAATTGAAAAGATACTTATTTATTGGTTTATGAATCCTTGTCACAGGACAGTTTAATACACAAATGAGAAAACATATAGGTAATGAAATGAAAAGTGTCCGGAATTGGGGGGCGGCAGCTGAGAATAATTACTGTAAATTGAAACCGACTGTTTAAAAGAAACTACATACCTACAGGGTGAGCAAACTATCCCTCCGGACCTTTTTCTCATAACGCGCAAATATATTACCGCGAGATAAGGCCCTTCCCAGCAACTCCACTGTAAATGGATGTTTACCTGTGCAGCGGTTAATAAATACAAACAAAACAAAAATTAAATAAAAAATAAAAGCTGCCAGACTCAGAAACAGAAAACTTAGAAGAAGAAAAATAAAGAGGTGACGATGGATGGAAACATAAAATAAGCATGTAAACTGAAAAGAACCATCTTGCAAACACCTGCACACCGGATGATGACAGATGGAAATAGAAGCATGGAAACTTAAAAGCAGCATATCACAAACATCTACACTTTCCATCCTGTACTCCCACCCCATGCGTCATGCGGCTCTCGCTGCTGACAACAAGCATGTCCAGTGTCCAACCCGGCGTATGCAGCCGGTTCGGCGGTATATAAAACATCCGAGATTTGGTTCCGGCAAGCGGTTCGGCCGTCCGTTGGGCATGTTCGACGGACGATCAAGCTGCGTGTTGGAACGAACCTTCATGAATGCCCGGAAGCGGCAGCAATGCCCACCTTACGCCGGCAAATCAATCAATACAAATTTGACCAATGAATAAATGTTACACGAACAGCACTTACTGAATAACATGACTTGCGAAGAGTCCATTTTTAATTTGGTTTGATTTCTGTTTTGACAACAAAAGTTGGTCCAATATTATGGTTATCTTCAACCACTCACATCTCACAAAGAAATGAAATGAAATTAACAAAATTTTACAGGTTTCACATGTAAATTTTCTGGCATTTAACGCTTGTTTAGAAACCTGATTTCTTTCCTTTTCCAGGTTAGTCGGTGTCCCAAAAGAGACTGAGAGTTAAGCATAGTTATTAATGATAGGATAGCGTTGATAGAAACACCGTGATGTGATGAATTTATCTAATGGTGTCGGTGATTGGCCTTGATACAGGAAATAGGTCGACGTTAAATACTAAATTGTGTATGACTTATAAATAAAACTCTGTCTTGTTGAATTAACTGACCACTGTGAAACCGAAAACCTATAAATTACATTATATGCGATTCAAGAGCTGGAATTTCCACTTGACCTAGTAAAAATGTTCGGACTACGTTTCCATTTTTATACGGTTTGATCTGCTTTTTGCTTAATTAATCGTAAGAATTGTAAATATACCACTAAATGTATAAAAAATTACGCTTTGGTTTAATATAACCATATCGATTCAACTTGGCATTCCTTTCCCCCTTTACGTCTAATTTTACCTCGTAAATTAGTTCGCTTTGTTCCTGACATTAATACTTAAAAAAGCCGCTGCCTAAGGAAACACAACTTCCCATCCAAGTCTCATTAAAGGAAAACACCGTGATACTATATTGCAGTCTAGTATGTGAAAATAATTGGTCATAAAATATTATAAAAAAATCTGAGGCCTCAGCTTCTAGTTTCGCTTGGCACTTCTCTTTACACCATTACATAGTCCAATGACTTTAATTTTTTGTAAAAATAGTAAAAAATTAGCCACATTACGGCCACACTCTCGATGTAATTCACCCGCCGCTAAATTTGTTATTGCAAAATTACCGCACAATTCATAATTGTTTATAAGCTGTTCTAGAATATCCACCAAAAAACAGAATGAAAAAATCCCTACTTTGTGGCAGCGGCATGTAAAATTCGACATTTTCAAAATTTCATAAAAGTGCCCCTCGAAAACCGTAGGGTTTTCAATAACGTCAAGCTGTGATATTCTGATTTGTTATAGCCTGGCCTGTTACTACTTTCAGGATTATCTATTATTTACGGGACACCCAGTATAATACATTTATAAAAATAATAAAGAATACCGTTGTAGCTTTGGTAATATAGGGAACAGATAATGTTTTCGTGAGCATTTTGACGTGTAAATGTATGCAATTTACTACATTTTTATGAATCTAACTTTACACAGTATTGCTTAACCACAAAAAGAAGGTCTACAGAACGTGCGGACGAATTTCCATTAATATTAACCAAAACAAGCAAAATTGAATTGAATATTACTGTAAATATGACAAACCACTCGTTTCATACAGTAACAACGTAAATTTGTTTTGCCAGACAAGTCTGAGAACCTGTGGCTAACATGGGCAATAATCACTTGTTTTTCGGCGAAATGCCGATGTTAAGCTACATTTACACAAGACCAATAGGTAAGCCAGTTCAATAAGGAATGATATAAGCCAGTATATTAAATCCTCTGGTACCTTTACACAGAAACTAGTAGAGTCTAGATAATTACACGTGATCACACGTAGAACTATTTTAAAATTATTGGAAATTATGTTTCACTATAACAGAATTACAATACATTATAAGAGAATCTCCTTGCAAGATTATAGACCGTACCAAACTTATAGCAGTTTAAGTCGTAAAACAGAGAAGCGATCGATCTAATAAAGACATGACATGACGTTCGTCTGTTTGACAGGAAATTAAAATATTAGAATTTTTCCACCAAGGCTACAAAAATTGGGGACACAAGTAAATTCTCTTGCTGATTAAATTGGATTGGCTGAAAACTTATTGAATACTTCTTGTTAGTTAAATCTTATTGAATAACAGGCACAATATTATTATCTAAATTGCCGGCTACTGTGAAAAAAAAAACACGAGTAAAATTGGACGCCGGAACTTTTGACTCGAAACGCTGCCAATACCGTTAGAGTTATGAAAAAAATAGACAATTTTATGAAGAATTAAATTTCCTATAAAAAAGTTAGTGGTGGCATATGTCTATCTTCAATACTTTAGGCGTGAGAGTGATTGAATGTTAAATACAAAATTTACAGTTGTCCAGTGCGCGACTTTCAACTATCTTCTCGCCAAAAATATTTAAGATAGACATATGCTACCACTGACATTTTTATAGAAAATTTAATTTTCTATCAAATTGTTTATGTCCATTTTCTTCGTAACGCTAACGGATTTTACAGCATTTCAAGTTGAATATGCACGTGTTCAGTCACTGGAGAAACCGTGGTGGAAAGACAATTCTTTAAAAAGCGCAAGCCAAACATTCGACAGTGTTGTACGTTTCTATCTTCGTCGTACAGCTGCATTAAAATGAAAAGGAAAAGGAGGTACACAGATTAATGACAGACGTAGTAATTGCGCGCATGCCGACAGTGTAAAAGAAAGAGATTCATTTGTTGGCGGCATTTCGTAGCTTGGCTGATACTTTTACAACTCAGAATGCTATAAGTTTGGTATATATGTATGGATGAGTCTTTTAGGTAGTTCTTGACCTGGTTGCCAATAATTTTTAGCGATTGGATACGTTGATATGTAATTCTAATTCTGCTCGACAATTTGTTCTGTAAATTTAGCTAGATATTATTTACAAAGGGTCTTCAGAGTTTTAATGGTAGCTATATCGAAAACGATACTGGCTTAGTGGCTAAGAACCACTGAACTCTACATAATATGTAGAGTTCAGTGCCAAGAACGAACGTTCACCATTTCACTCAGAGCCGACGGGCGACCCAATCTAGCGCGAAAGTAAGGAAGCTATTGGCGCTGAAAAGATAGACAATCGTTCTATTAAGTGTAACGGCTTGAGGACGCTCCATTGCGCATTGACTCGGAATGTCTACATACAGTGTCAGTATTGGACTATCTTATTCGACTGGCTCATCTATGTTCTTCGTCTAAATACAGCTTTATTCATAAACTCTTCAATATTAAACTAAAGCTGCATTTATACGAGACCAATGGGTGAGCTAATCGAATAAAACAATTACTTCGCACTATGTAAATAGACACTCCAAGACAATGAAATGTACTCAAGCCATTACCACTTTAACAGTTAAAAGCTATTGCCCTTAACAGAATAGTTGTGTATCTTTTCGGCGGCCCTCACCACTCGCGCGCTGGATCGAATCGCCCATTGTCTCTGTCTGAAACTGTGAACGTGTATTCCAAGCCAATAAGCCAATATCATTTTCGATATATCCATTGATTAAATAAAACCTCTTTGGATATATCTGACACGTAATCTTTGAAAGCCCTTTGCAAATATCTGTAACCACATCTAAATGTCTGACAGTCAGCACTGCTATTCGAGCAGGAATAGAATCACGCCTCAATTTATCCAATTGCTGTGAATATTAAGGGCAACTAGGTCAAGAAATACCTCAAAGACTATATCTGAAGTCATTCTCATACACGACCTGTTTTCTTGCATGGAGACCCGCTATTTGCTTTTCCTGTTTTTCCAATTCTTTGGCATTGGGCTAAGTCCATTCAGCCACGACGTTTATTATTGTACCTAACCTAACACAAAACCAAAAAAACAGACAGTACTTGAGACAAGAGAGAATAAACTGGGAGACACTTCACGCAAAGGTGCCATTCAAGGCAACGGTAGACAGGTTAACCCACAAAGGATCTGCAACATCAGGAAACTACAGCTAAACCAGACAAAATAAACTAATTAAATTTTACGTTTAGTAAATTTTAAGAATTCATAACACATCATCATTAAGTGGTCATTCCTGACGAAGGGGTAACAAAGAGATGGAATATGATTATATATTAGTTTTTGCATTAATGTACTGGTTGCACCAGCGTTGTGGTGGCACTGAAAAATCCAGTGGTTTATATCATCCATTGCAATCACAAAAGGGTGTCTCTGATAATTTCATTTTATATCGTTGAGAGTTGACAGCTCCATGTCCAAACATACATCTCACATATTTAATATTAACACTTCTGTTTGGATGGCTGCTACTGACCAAAGGGGAACTAGGTAGCTTGTTGTTTATTTTGCAACATGTATAGTTGCTGCTGTTACATACTTTGGTCCACTCTTCGTCCCATAGCTTTTTCACATATTCTTTTACCTCTGGAATTACTTCAAAACGAGGTAGACTCGCAGTCTTTGCTAGTTTGTCTACTGCAATATTGCCTCTTATATCAGTGTCCTTTACCATATAAATGTAACATTTTTATAAGATATTTTAACTTGGCTTGCTTTTCCATAATTTCTACTATAATTGAATTTGAATATACATGCTTTGGTCGATTAGAAATGGTGGTCAAAACTGACATCGAATCAATTATAATTGAAAAGTTGATGAAATTATCGCTGTTACACAAAGCCCAATCTAAAGCTTTGCTTATTTCAATAGATTCTGCGGTATCTATAGAGCACATATTGTTTAATTTAAATCTAAACTCGTGTTGGGTGTTTTGAATTTACACAGCACAACCAACAACACTACAGAATTTGGAACCATCAGTGAAAATTGTGCAAGGGGTGTGGTATCTAGACATAATTTCCTGCAGAATTAGGTTGTTTCCAGTTGCATCACTATATTTTGATATAATCATCACAGATTGGAAAAAGTAAATATTATACATAGAATTAAAGAAGGGCAAATCAGACATTTTACTGCTAGAATCATATTCTATCACCTTAGTAAAGACGTCTGCCAAGGTGTCCATACGGATTTGTCAAATTTTGAGTTTGAGGAAGATTATACTCAGCAAAGTTATTGTATTTCAAGAGGAATTTTTGTGAAAGAAAACGACGCCTAAGATGCAACGGTGCTTCCACCATTTGTAATTCACTTATGAGGCATAATTTGCAATAATTATAAAATATATCTTAAAGTAGGGTTTTATGTTTAAGACAATCAATTTAAATTTTACTCCAATGCAAAAAAGCAAAATCACTCGGACAAACAAAATTTGTTTTATCCCATGAACGTGGATCTAATATCACATTTTGTCCACAGGTAGCAGACGTAATTCAGTTTGTTGGATCAATGCAATAAGATGGCTGTATTCTGTGTGTAAATTTGTTCCACGTTACCTCGAAAAGGGGCGAACATATTTTGACAAAATTTTGTGTACGTGTAGACATTTTCCTAACTTACGACTCGAAAAAATCACTATAATCTTAATTAACCATTACATAAATCTACTTCGGAGTATGCTGCCTTAAATATAAATATGTTGTACATTGAGAGTATATAAAGTTGGTAATAAATAAAGCTTGTTTTACCTTTTATCGAAATTGTAGAAATTTGTTCCTTTCTTCAAAATTTAATAGATATAGGGTACGTACCTGAAACAAAAAGATATTTCATTAAATATTACAAAATTATCTCCATAACGTCGTAGTATAAAATAAGTACGTCCAGCGCATTTGTGTTTCGAATCCGCGACCCGATTTCGATTGTAAAACTTTACCGCTCGACATGTTAATACCTGAACTTTTTTTAATCGTCTTATTTACATTTACGTCCTAGCGAAGTTTAGCTATAGCTATCCCACCATTCCCTGTGATATTACCATCTACTGCAGCTGAGATTTGAACTCAGAAGAGATAACGGCGACGACATGTCGTCGTGCCAGCCACTCAACAGCAGCCTAACCCACTGCTACCGTCTCGGTAACACATTTAAAACGTCACTAAACATCCATACCCTGGCCAGGATTCCAACCCGAGACTTAATGTACAATGGATCTATAGTCGCTCTCAGTAGAATACTTTATGAGCGGAGTACAGTTTACCCAGGCACATGGATATTTTCAAATGGAATCTCTTTCGAGACCGCCTCAAGGCAATTGGTACACAAAATAAAAAAGAACGGTTTAAATTCACTTTCATTTGGCATTTGGCTATGTTCTAAATACATTGAATTTATTTAAATAAATGTAAGAATTGTAAGACAAAAAATACACGATTTATTTTGCACATTTAACATAGTTCGATAATAACACAGGTACACACAAAAAAAAAGTTGTCGATTCCACGGAATAAACCAATCATTTCCGGTGTATTTTGGCTTTGTCAGTATTGCCCCACCACGTCACAATTTCTTTCTATCCTCAAAAAATAGTTAGAAAATGCAATAATTGCATCAGGGTTGGCAGTTTTAAAACAAAATGTTTTAAACAAATGTTTTAAACACGTTTAAAACAATTTTTTTCAATGCGTTTTTTCAGTGTGTTTGATGGACAATTTTTTGAACATCGTTGTATTTGATTAGGTAAAAAAAAAAATAACAAAATAAAAAAATATAAACTTTTATGCAATGCAATAAAACTAGTTATAAAAATATAGTAGTTATAAGTACAACGAACGAAACATATTACTATTATACAGAAGATATACCTGTTATTATTTATTTTCTTAAGTGTTAATTTTAAAGCGATTAATAGCACAGGTACACACAAAAAAAAGTTGAGCGCGGGAAGGTAGACCTATGTATTCCCATGCATTTTGATCTGCTGAACACGAATCTGTGTCCATTTGCCCGATTGGCTCTTGTATTTTTCCTAATCTCAAAAAAAAACACCGTAAGAATGCCCGAGAAAATGAAAGTGTAGCTAAAAATTTGAAAAATTTCTGACGTACGTTGAATGGCGAGAGAAATCGAATGGCGTAAACTAGAATTCTATAGCTTTTTTGGTTTCCGATATAGAGCCTCGAAAAGTGCGAAAAAAAATCAAATTTTTCCGGTGAACTTGAGCTGCTCTATCTCGAAAACGAAGGACCGCAGGGATGTCTGGTTTGCGCCATTCAATTTCTATCGCCATTCTATGTACCCTAGAATTTTTTCGGATTTTTAGCTACATTTTCATTCTTTCGGGCATTCTTACGGTGTTTTTTGAGGTTAAGAAGAATGCAGGAGCCAATCGGGCAAAACGGACATCAGATTCGTGTTCAGCAGGTCGGAATTCATGGGAATACTTAGGTCTGCCTTCTTCCACTCGACTTTTTTTTATGTGCCTGTGTAGTCAATAACTAATCAAACAATTATTGCACTATTACACAACTTGACGTATTTATTACACCGAATTGGCCGAGCCGTTGTCAAGTATCGTCCTCGTCTTGTTATGATGCAATATGGGCATGGCTTATTGAATAAACAATGTATTGGGTCGACGCGCCCATATAAATTTAAGTTTAAAAACATATTTTTTATTGTTTAAAACATGTTTTTTTTTTCAATAATTAAAAATCCACGTCTAAAACACATTGAATTGTTTTAAATTTAAAAAAAAACGTGTTTTTTTACTTATTAAAATAAAAAAAATACAATTTTTGCCAATCCTGAATTGCATTATTCTGTTTCTTGTCTGTTATTAATTTAAACATGAGTTTTAGATGAAATGGGTATATTCTTAAAACTTATTCCGGGAGAATTCAAATTCATCTAAATCGGAAAATTTCCTCGACTATAAAGAAATTATGCCCCTTCTTTATAACATTCTCATTTTTTCTTAATTTTCGAATAGATGAATTCTTATTCTCTACCCTAGTAACACAACATATTGGACCAATATATAATCCATATACCAATATATGGATTATATATTGGTGCAATATCGGTGCTACAGCGTTATGGAGAAGGCGCAGAGTTGAAGATTGAATATGATGATGGTTTTAATAACCGCGCCTTCGCCATAAGATATCTACTTTACTCCATGCCGTAAGTATAAAATGAGAGGGCCCGGTGGTTCCCGGCGGTTTTGAGGGGGCCCGGGTTCTACCCGAAGTTGGAGATTTGCATTTGCGTTCGGTAAAACGAGAGAGGTATACTTTTAAATGATTAGTGTAATGTAAATAATAACGAACTTCGTATGGTTTGTACTGTTTATAATGATAATGGAGTAAAAAACAAGACAAAAGACGCTTCCTTCTCGATTTATTTTTTATTTACGTTAGAACAAACTGAGACATGTCGCATTTTATTAGATAGGTCGTTGTTCATTAGAAATCACAAGATACGACCTTTTTTTTGTGGTCACGAAATCTTTTATTTTCAAAAAAGTGTGAAAACTTACCTTTTTAAAAATCTTGCTGTTTTATATATATCTACTATAATATCTAGCTATCTAATTGAGCTATCGGCAAGATTTTTGTTTTGTTTTAAAACACACATTTCGGCGCTCCTTTCAACATAATAGGGTTGGTATTTTTTGTTCTAAATTTGCTCAAAACTTAGATAACCTTGGAAGTTTAGAAATTGAGCAGGTGAATTTTCACCAATCGAGAAACTTTTTTGATTTTGGAAATTTTATTGCTGTGAATAAAATGTAGCCAAAGGATCAGAAAAGTTTTTGATAGCATGATCGTTATTGTGACTTTTATAGTTTAGGCGGTATGATTTTTTATAGCGCGCGCGCAATTTAAAAATTCAGTTCGTTCGCTAACACGGCGCGGCCAGTGATCATATCAGATGACTCTGGTCATTACGTAGCACTTGTACGACTGTACGTATATGGTCATAATTTTAGTGCGAATTTTGCGTGTTTTTATTGTTTTAAAATATTTAAAATGAACCAAGAAATGGATTTATGAAACATTTTAGCATACGAACGTGTGTTCCGGCTTCTTTGTTTCACGAAGATGCTTCAATGCGCAAAACAACAAAATCTGAACTTTCAAAAAAGGTAGTCATTTACTAGCCCTTTATTAGTCTGCCCACCAACAAATTCAAATATTATTGACGACCTACCAAATTTGACTGCTCTCCGTCAAGCAGTTTTTTAGTTAATGCACCAACAGACAGACAGACAGACAGACAGACTGACGGAATTGAAAAACCTATATTTTCGTAATCTACGTGATCTGAAACGTCAGAATCCGAAAAAATCTCGGAGGGTGATTTTTTCTCGAATACAATACTTCCCTTCGGTAAGTATGCGAGGGAAGTAAAAATTATGAAATTTTTTTTACTTCTCTCGCATACAAGTGGAAATTCATAAACTAAAAATCTTTTATTTATTTTTGCTATAGAGTTATGGCTTCGTGAAGGTGAAGCAGGTCATTTTAGTAGTTCCGTACACCGAGGTAGAGGTACGGCAATATGAGCAAAGGAGAGCCTTGAAACACTGCAATTAACTTAATTTGGCCAATGAATAACATCTTATCTTGAAAATAGAAAGAGATCTGCAGAAATATCTCATATAGAGAAGGAGGAACATCAGCAAATACTGCTTTAACTTTGGGAATGTAGATATAGGAGTACCGCAGGGAAGTGTTCTTGCAACTATACTATTTTCTCTTTATGTACCTGCCTAGCAAAATATTTATCAGAATATAAAAGAACTATGTATGTTGATGATTCATTTATATTAATTTCAAGAGAATCTCCTGAACTCAATCAGCCTGTTGGCATGGTTCTCTAAAACTTTGATATACTTCCAAAATTCAAGTAAAACTGAATATTGAACAGAAGGAAATCCAAAGATGAGATGGAAGTAAGTAACAAACCCCTGAACGGAATACTCACATATGCAGTGAAATAAAAAAAAAGATAATTAATTGATATAGATTTATTTTTTACAATCGCGTCTTTCATACAGAATTATATTGTAGGATATATGCCCAGAAGCAAAAAGTCGCTGAAAACATAACCTCTTCAAGGTATGAGAGAAGACAAAATTATAGTAATTTTGTCCTTTCTCTTTCTATGATTTTTTGTGTATTTGGTAAATATGCGACTATCTTTTCTTCTATTCTTAAGACTTGTTTTATACCTTTGCTGGTTTGTTAAATTAACGAATTTATTAATATTATTATATTAAATCATAAAAAAGGTTTGTTTTGTAGTAATTCATGTTTCCGAGTATCTTATTTGTAATATCTGCGGCTACACGCTATTCCCACAAAGCCATATTTCCAAATAAGAGGATGGAAGTTTTATCAAAATCATTATTCAAATTTCAATGAATAGTGATTATTTATTGGGCCAGCTTGAAATGGCCATTGACCCTACATTGTAAACATAAGTTCTACAATGAAGCTGAAGGGTTTAATGGCAGTCAAAGTCAATATCATTTATTTTAAAAACCTGACTGGTGACCTTTAAACTTATCCATTAACAACAGTTTTCTCGGGTCCTGTTGTAAGATGTGTGTAACTATTTTAAGATGACTAATAAAGAATGTGAGAGAGAATAATTGTAAGAACTTTAGAAAGAGTCCGTGAAAAATATGAATAGCAATATTTATTTCACTTTGTAATTAATTGACGGAATCAAGTAAGAATGAAATCTAAATCGCTGTAGCTAGCCTTCTTCTTCGCAACGTTTTGGCACTTATTTTTTAAATTAAATGAGTCCTGTCATGCTCATGTCATTCGCATATTTATAGACCATTAGTATAAATGTGAATTGGACATATTAGGCGATTCTGCCTTGGATTTTTCCCAAAAATTTTCTATACCATCTGAATTAACTACGGATTCTTATAGGAAAAATACCGCTGAACAAGATTTTCTTATGAAAAATTTTCCTAATCCGCGAGCTTCATGGTCAAATAATTGTTTAAACAAAATTTGTTTCGTTTTTATTTAATAAAACGAAAACGGTTTGACGGATCCGAAAATCCCGCCACCCCATTGCGCGTCAAATCTTACTATTTTCACGTTGCGGGTGAGATTTTTTAAGGGTCAAAAACGCGTATAACTCTTCAGGGATTGCATATTTTTTGTAGAACTTTTTGTGGTTGATGGAAAAACTTGTTAGCTTTCATTTGCACCAAACCTCGAGTCCAAAAAGTTGGTAATAAACAAATTCGAGCCTCTCACGCAATATCACTTTTATTTCCGGTTCCGGTTATCCGATCAAGTTCTTTCTGATCTCAAAATTGTCCGTTTTCCAAGCACTTTCATATGCACAAAACCCCATTTCGATACGCTTACCCAGAGCCGAGATATTCCATTTTTTAATTTGCAAAATTAATTTAAACTTTAAATAAACAAAAGCAAAACGTTGCATTCGTGCAGACTTCTATGGGGGTTATGCTCGACATCAATATTTATCGTTTAAAGTTGGTTTGAAGTCAATCAAACTTAAAAAAAAAAATTATTTGCTTATTAACAAATTATCACAATTGTTTAAACAATCAAAAAGTATTGAAGATATTGTGCCAAAAAAATATGGTATATTCTTTGGTATAAAAGGCATGTATTTTGAATAAAACAATGACCTCATTAGTTTCGGAGTAATCAATTTGTTAATTAAGAAACTTATTTTGGCTATAACAAATGAATGGGTTGACAAAATGAGTTGTGCCTGGCGTCAAACGACGGGTATTGAAAATACCTTTCGATTGAATCAAGATTTTTTCGGATCCGTCAAACCGTTTTCATTTTATTAAATAGAAACGAAAACAAATTTGTTTAAACAATTATTTGACCACGAAGCTCGCGGTTTAGGAACATTTTTCATAAAAAAATCTTGCTCAGCGGAATTTTCCCTATAAGAATCCGTTGCTAACTCAAATGGTATACAAAATTTGTAAAATCTCTTTTTTACCCCAGGCAGACTCGCCTATATCTAGAGTACATCTACCAAATTTTATCAAGACATTTTCAAAAGTTACACTATTACCACGTTTAACAGTTTCTGAGAAATACTTCAATATTATTCTATAGACAATGTCTCAAGATATATAATTAACTAACAGCACAACAACAAATTGTATAAAAGCCATTGAACCTTCTCAGTCAGTAATAACTTTCGTGTAAACTTAAATTCTCCATAGACCAGTCACGATTGCTTGTAGGACGATCAAAATGGTATATTAAGTTAGGTATAAAACCAAAAATAATTAAAGACACGCCAGTGCCACTTCAACCACAAAAAGCAACGCCTTCTTCTGCTCAATGCCCAGAATATGTTCGTTTTCTTAAAACCAATTATCTCTTTTAACAAATTATACTTTTTTGTTACACCGATTATATGTTGAAATATGTTGAAGGCATTGCCAACATATATGGTTCACTTTAGTTATTCCTAGATTATAATGCAAAATAAACTATATAATGTCTTCTCTTAAGTTTGTTTCATATGCTAAAGCTGCAATTAAATTCAAATGGTTGTCCAAATACGGCGAAGCGACGCTACAAACTATAATTTTATGTTTCCGTAATAAACCAGAAAAATTTCCGTTCTAGTTTGAACTCCTTTGAACGCTATAAACCTATCAGAATTAGTCATATAACTGAAATAAAATAATGTTACTTCTTTAATTTCCGAAAACCAGATTTTTTTTTTAACCTGCTAGAAACGCATTATCCAGAAAAACAACATATTTTACTAACTTTAAAGAAATGCTTATCCAGAGAAATATTTACTGTTATTATTGCTATGTAATGCCTGCAAATACGAATTATACACATTACAAATGGAGGTGCCATCTAGTTATAGTATGTGCTGTAGTAAAAACTTGTGACATGAAAATTCTCAATTAATGAATGCAGCAGAAAGAATGTGTTTCCTACATGTCTCAAACTGTCACAAGTGTTACCTTTGTTTAAAAAAAACTGTACTGATGATCCGGCTAACTACAGACCTATTTCTATCGTGCCATTATTTGCCAAAATCTCTGAGGTAGTTCTCAAATCTCAAATCACGAATTACTTTGAAAATTATCAACTATTTAATAGTTGTCAATATGGTTTCAGGTCTAAATTGTCAACGACGTTAGCAATTAATTCGTTGATGAATGTAATAAATCAAGGTTTCGAGGACAAAGAATTTGTGCATGTGCAATTTTTAGGCCTAAGTAAGGCTTTCGACTGTGTGCCTCACAATATTTTAGCGAACGAACTGAAATTTTATAAATTCTATGAGGGCAGCATAAAATTCATTATGTCATATTTAACTGATCGTCCTCAATTTGTTCATTTTAATAACGCTAATTCGGGTAACATTGATATTAGATTTGGTGTCCTTCAGGGTTCTGTTTTGGGGCCGGTTTTATTTCTTATTTATGTTAATGATTTGCCAAATAGTAGTCCCTTAACAAATTTCACTCTCTTTGCTGACGACACGACATTGGCTCATTCCCATAATGATTGTAATATTTTATTATCAGAGGCTCAAAACAGACTGTCTATGGTTCATAACTGGCTTTTAAAAAATAAGCTAGTATTGAATAATGATAAGACAGAGACCATGATTTTTTCGTTACGACAGCACTCTGTACAGATGACCTCCAATTGCGTTAAATTCTTGAGCATTATTTTGGACAGTAAACTGACATGGGAATAACACACTTCCTACATCTGCAAGAATGCATCACGTAATATTTTCTTATTACGCAATTTAAAAAATTGTTTGTCACAATCAACGGTTCTAATGGTACATCACGCAATAATTCAGTCTTCCATCACCTATGCCATTTTAATATGGGGCCACTCGGCACATACCTCAACAGTTTTTTCACTGCAAAGAAAGGCTGTCAGAATCGTTGCTGGGGTATCATATAGGGGTGATCGTAGGAATGCTTTTAAAAGACTTAAGATACTTACCTTGCCCTGTGCTTATATTATACAGTGCCTTGCCCATGTTAAAAATAACTTAAACATTACATGTGAAAGTGTCCATACGTACTCAACTCGTGATAGGGGTAATTGATATATTTGGATTTTTTGCGACTTTCAAAAACCAGAAACGGGACATGCTATTATGCAGTAAAATTTTTCAATGTGTTACCGAATGCTGTACAATCACTTGATTGTACTCGCTTCAAATACGTAATTAAAAGATTCCTCCTTGATAATACATTCTATGATTTTGACGAATTCCTGTTGACTGATTTTTCCCGTTTAATTTTATAAACTTACTCTTGTATGAGCATGATTATTTGTTCGTTATTCTATGTGCTATATTGTTATTTGTTATTTATTTGTTTTATTTATTGTGTAATTTTGTTGGTTTCTTGCTATATTTTTATTTGACGTGTCAAAGCATAATTTGTGTTTATATGACCAATAAAAGATCTATCTATCTATAATCTTAATCATCAAATTACCGTTAGACAAATTATACAAATTATTCATGTTATGAGGGTATGACAAGATTCTTTAAAATATGTGATAATGTAAAAAAGTATTGTCTGTGCCAAAACTATTTTCCGCTCCACTGTTGTGTATATTCTTGTGGGTACCACTGAACTATACATAATAAATGGAAGACCAATACAGATATATGCGCGTGAACAAAATGCTTCAATCATGCGATTGAAGGTCCCGGGGTTCTGCGTCGCCGCAGTAGAAATCTAGTATTAAAAGTATGTTGGTGATTGAGTCAGAATGCTTCTTGTGGACGGTATGCGCCGACGCGATTTTTCTTTGATTTGTCTCCCGTAGCGGGAGGTCTTGGATTAGTGCAGAATTTCAGAGCCGGTGTCCAGCTTTTTTAGCGGTTGCGTCTTATGTAGTACTTTGTAACATAAACAATTCGTGATAAGATAAAGAATAAAGTAATATGGTCCGGTCTTGTTCCTGTTTGTTACCTATATTTTGAGTAAGTACCTTGTTCTTGTCCATTCTGTAAAATATACTATCCTCTAAATATCGGCGACAACTCCGAGTTTTGGGATCTTTTCTCTTACCGTGGGTAATTTTGCCTGAAAAATGTTCGTTAGGCTATACTTTCCGAGGTATCTACTGAATATATAGAATTCATTGGATATTCAGGATACAAAATTCTCTAACCTCACCTTTTTCCGTAATTCTTTAGCGAATTTTAAAGTTTATTACTATTTGTGAATCTACCTAAATAATGTTAAACAATCCAAATTATGTGCGTTACTGATATGGACTTGATCTATTTAAAAATATGTTACATTACCGTAAGTATACTTTTTATAAATATAACTTTGTCAAATAAGTAAGCGTGAAGTGAACTGTAAAATGTGAGACTAGTCAAATTTGAAAATCTTTTGGCACTGTATGACCACTGAAATGTATTATACTTAATATAATAGAATGGGGTAGCAAAACATCTGTTATTTTGACTTTTTATAGAATGTAAAACTTGCACTATTTTTATAGCACCAATATGTAAGTTAGTCTGTAATAACAACAGTGCAAGATACCTATATTATTTGCTAATTTCAATCTGCACAAAGAAAATATGTATACTTATGTCAGTTCTGCAAGCAGCTATACAGTAAGCATTTTCCAGACTTAAACAAAAAAGGGGGACACATCCACTATCGCTATGTGAAGTAAAGACCATGCTTGATTTACTGTTCACATGTACACTGAATATACATATTATACTTTATCTTGCGTACACTGTGTGACACAAGCAATAAACCAATAGAAAGTAATTCGTACTGATATGAGAAAACTGAAGAATCGGTTAAATATCAGTAACTGCAGTGGAAAAATATGCCGGAATACTTTGTACCTTTATATTAAAAAAAACAAAACCAAAGGGACATTTTTGTATGCAAAATTGTGATCAGACAGGCAAACTTACCATGTAAATAAGAATAATAATGTACCTATTGCTTAAGAATACATCTCTCAAATTATTTTCAGGTTGACTTCGAAAAGGTATTTTACCTTGGCTAAAAGGCTATTGGTAGAAATTCTCAAATCGAGAAGCTGAGCTATAGCAATGTAATTTGCAGTGAACATTTTGCTGATACAGATTTTATGTATGAGGGGCAAATGAAACGTCTGAAACCTGATGTAGTTCCAACCCTGAAATTAGGCCCTCATCGAAAACCTTTATCTTCTATAGACCACCCAGTGCCATGGTAGATATAATAATTTCGTATCTTCATGATTTCTGGAATAATTCTATAATTTGGTTTTAGTATTGATATAGATATCCGTAGTACTTCATCTGGCATTTCAGCGTATGGTCAAATGGCATCTCAGGTGTATATAGAAGCAGATAAAGAAAATGTAGATATTTTACAGAAAAGGTATCATTTTAAATTTAAATTTACCTGAGAATATTAAAAGCAGTACCACTTTAAATACATTTAAGAGTAGGCTTAAAAAGTATTTATTGGATGAGTAGACATTTGCATTGTCCGTTGAAAGTGTCCAGCCTGAATTTAAATTTAATTTTAAGTACTTGTTTTTAAAGTCATGTAATACCGATCGTTATATGTTCTCTGACTGTTTTATTTATTTAAGTGAAATTTTATAGTATTACTTATTTTGGTTTGTATATTATATATTTTTTTTGTTACATTTTATTGCGTTACCTAATTTAAGTTACTTGTATCAAAGGCAAAGACTACACAAACGTGTGAATCTAAAATACATGATTTTTTCAATAAAGTATTTAATGTAAGTTGTTACTGTATATTTATTTATTCCTCCAATAATAAATACCTTCTACTTTGTCACTAATCTTAGTGATCTTGCAATACTAATATTAGTCTACCTATATTAAATTCACTAAAGTATTTACAACTTGACCAAAAAAGTATTTTTCAGGTTTCACTTTTAGCTTTTATTCATATTAAAATTATATTTCGATCTCTGAGGCAGAAAATATGACTCCCTTTTTTGGTGGACTCTGTAATCAATTCTCAATATGATCGTACATTATCAAGAACGTTTACTAGAAGAAAATTGAAAATTAAATAATTATGTTTTGAGCATGACAACTTTTATGTTCTTTAATAAAAATTAAGACAAAGGTTAACTGTGTAAGAAATGTCAATCTATACTCGCATATTTTTGGTGATTTCTGAAAAAAAAAGCCAAATTAAAAATACTTGCAATAAAAATAGAGCCGGCCCTGGCTTTCTACACAATGCGATTGCGCTCCTCCCCGGGGTCGCCATACTTGCGCGAGATTCAATTTGAAGTACAAATAGGTATAGACATTGGCATTCCATTTATATGTACAGTTCAGTGGTGGGTACCTCAACTTTTGAACGAATATTAAACAATGATTTGCAGTTACTGGTATTACGCAGATACAATTTTTATTATATTTTGCAGAAGGGAATTCAGTATATTTGGCAATGATGCTTTCCTGTGAACCAAGAAGAAAAAAAAACTATTTTGAATTTACGCAATTATACATGTTTATACAACAAATTCGGGTTCCTTCAACTCATCTT
This sequence comes from Stenurella melanura, assembly GCA_963583905.1. Classification (NCBI taxonomy): domain Eukaryota; kingdom Metazoa; phylum Arthropoda; class Insecta; order Coleoptera; family Cerambycidae; genus Stenurella; species Stenurella melanura. Next base: position 112,161,583 of record OY757313.1, read on the forward strand.
TTGACCATAGGAAATATGACGCGTTTCTTCAGTTTTACATTGAATGTTATCCTCTTTAGTTCATTCGGCTTAGCTAATTTCTAATGTCGGATGCTCTTAAAAGTATTTGTTCAGATTATTAACTATCGGCGTCACAATGTCAACTATTTTCGATAATGGGCTATTACCTTAAGTGAATAATACTGATAATTATCTTATAGCGACAGCAATGTTAATCCTCTGTCTATTATTGACCATCAATATCCCACAGTACAGATTCAACGTGTATCACAAGCCCCCCTGATCGGAGGGCAATAAAATTTGTTTGATAATTAATAATGATAATTTGATGAGCTGAAACGGAATCCAGTCGTAGGAATTGTTGGGTATTTGAGACAAATGGGGTATGTTATCCGCCCCGCCCCGCTGCTGGATTCTCGTGTGCCTAGTGTCATTTTCTGTCATCAGGATATACTTGTTTCAAATTGAAACTATAGAGTATGAATGCCGAAGAAATAAGGTTATCTTTATATGATAGAATGCCACCCACGTAGTATTCTAAATCTCAAAGCGCCTAATCTGAAAGACTGTCCTAACTAGGAACCAGTATATCTCGGCGAAAAATCGTATGGGAGTACACGAGAGAATCCATTTTAAAGGGGAAGGATGGTTCTATTCCATGCTGTTGACCCCTACTATTTTAGTCATTATTTTTCGATTATTTAGCCATAAATCTATGTAATCGTTAGATGCTCTAAACTTCCGATTCTCAAACAAAAAAATGACATGTAGGCCTGTATAATCATTTCAACTTCATTAACACTTTCGTGGACAAATGTCCTGAACAGAACGGTCCTATCTACATAGCATATTGACAGTGCTTTAATTTTTATTGGCAATTGTTTGATACAGGGCATTTTATACTATACCTAGTTTAAATGACTTGGTGCCGCGATGGGTTGTACAGATTAGGATATATAAAGTAGGACGACGTATCCATAAAAGTAACGACCAGTAAAAAGAGCCTTTAATGAGGTCACTTTAATATTAATTTTCACCATGTAGGACATTGCATTTTACACCGAGACGTATGCATTTTTATTAGGCTTCTCTTTAAAACACAATAGCTTTTAAGTATTTGCCCACAAAATTAACAGCTGAATAAACAAGCACGAGAAAATTCATACGGGTATCGATCGATTTATGACCTGGTTTGAAGTTTCCCAGATGTTTCAATTTAAATTTTTTTTAAAAGATACTCTGGTTTTATCAGAACTGACGCATTTGATGTATTACTTAGCTGTTATTATGTGTCGATAATTGTGGATTTATATTTATTTTTACTTTTACATCAAGGCAAATTAAAAACTCATATTACCGAGACAGTCGACAAAATTCTATGGGTTTACCACAAAATAAGTCGATAAGTACATTATGTATATACAAGCAATATCATAGTATTTATAGGATAAAAAAGTTTGCATGGATGGGCAGGATTCCAGTTTTGTCCTAAAAATTGCTAAATGCTAGAGTAAAAAAGCAACAACGGGTAGATACTGTTTTTAATTATACCTCAAGATGAGGATATTTTGTGGAAAAATGGTTCTAGACATTTTACATGTTATAGAAGAAAAATCCTAAGGAGTATTATTTACAAAAATGTGAATGAGACGAATGACGACATTCCCAATAAGGGGCCATCCATTAATTCGTCAGACAAATTTTACTGTTTTTCTACCCCTCCCTCCCACTATGTCACAGGTTGTCACATTCGGGGCAACCCCTCCCCCTGCTGTGACGTCACATATTTACGGCATTAAATTTTGAGGTAGCATTTTCTGATCTTTATATTTTTTTAAATTTCATTCAATTAAAACAACGGTATGCGTAGGGGTAAATAATGTGTTGTCACAAAAGTTTGACCCCCTCCTCCCCTCTTGTCACAATCTGTCACACTTTATAGACCCCCCCCCCCCTCAAAGTGTGACGTAATTAATGGATGGCCCCTAAAAACAAAATTTTTGAAATTTCAAAATAATAAAATCAAGCTACTTACTTCCCAAAAAATAAAATTGGCTTGTATGAAAAAATGTAATTTTAAGCAGTATTCCGAACTTTCCACTAGCATAGAATATTATTAATTTCAAACATTCTGTAATTTCATATTCAAAACATTATTTTCAAGCCAACAGCTTTAAAGAATACATCATCAAGCGATCGTCACCAGTTTTTCAACTTGATTAATCCAACCATGCCACACAGCTACAACTTCCACATGTGCGTGTCATAAATTCCACTAATAAATAAATCCAATGGCGTACCAAATGAGGCTGCCGCGCCTTACTGACAATGATGTCTTTAACAGACCACAGTTTAGTGTGTAAGGATAGAAGCTTTAAAATATTTTAGGGTAAGACAAAACATCATTTTAGATTTTTCGTAAATATTTTGTTTTAATGATTTGGGAGGCTGTACTCAGGCAAACTGCTCCTACGGAGGCTATTAATTTGTGAATAAAAACTTCTCCATGTGTCTCTATGATTTTGGTGGTTTCAGTGGAAATGCCCCTATTTATCTCATAAGTTCAAATATTAAAATTATTGTAAAAACGCATCTTTTTGGAAATACATCTTATTATTAATATTATTATTGTAAACAGGTTTTTATCCGCCGTCTCTTCCTGTAGCAACAGCCAAACGATTTTCCATCAGTCCTACGCCACCATATTTTTAATTATTATTATACTCATCGCAAATACAAAACGAAGTGTATATTGCATTTGATCGGCACATTTCTAAAACTAGTAATATCGCTCGTAGAGAAAAAAATTTCGTATCACTGTGTTGGTGATCAAACTCTGAACAACTTCAAAATGTCCGTCTGTTTGTCTGCTCTCTGTCTGTCTGTCCGTTAAGTTTCTTGTAAGCCCGATAACTTAAGAATGAAAAGAATAAGATATCCTAAAAACTTATTTCCAAGACTACTTATAAACGCAAATAAACTGCTGGCCACTCGAACTTACACATAGAGACTTTTAGGCAAAATTTAAAGTTCAATATTTTCAACAGGAATGCAAATTTTTGAACGCGGCTTGCAAATTTTAAGAGCTAGTTTTTTTCGGATTAAGCTGCATGACGTATATTTATCGTAGGACCATAAGTTTATTATATACGGGGTGATCAATGAAGTCATGCAAAAAATCAAAAAGTTTGTATGAGTGAAATTTCCGCAAAAAATTTTTTTGATCGTTGCAATATGGTTCCTTACTAAGGTAACATCAATATCTCTAGACGGTTTTGTCAGTTTTTGGATTAAGGCCCTTAGGCCTTGTACACACTACTCAACATAAAATTTGGATACCGAAATCTTTAAAATGCTATAACTTGACGGTTCTTGATGATTTTTGCGGATTTGGAATCCTTATTTCACGTAGATTTTCTATGGTCTAAGCATTTTATTTGAGGGTTGAAATTTACACATTATCACCCCGTATATAATAAACTTATGGTCCTACGATAAATATACGTCATACAGCTTAATCCGAAAAAAACTAGCTCTTAAAATTTGCAAGCCGCGTTCAAAAATTTGCATTCCTGTTGAAAATATTGAACTTTAAATTTTGCCTAAAAGTCTCTATGTGTAAGTTCGAGTGGCCAGCAGTGTAGTTTGGAAGGAGTCTTGAAAAAGTATATTTTAGGATTAATTGGTCTTAACATATTTTTTAAAACTTGTAGGCTTATTTTAAAACCTATTTTAAGCCATTTGAGCACACAACACAACCGTTTTAAAACCTATAGAATGTATGGTGCTCGAATAATATAACCTAAAAAGTCAGTTTGCCGAGACGTTTCATTAAAACTCTAACAAGCAGTTGGTTTTATGAAGGTTTGACCTGAAACTTGACGATTTCAAAGCATATTAGATTTATAGCTCAGCATTAACAACCACTACAAATTCATTTCACAAAGCAATGATAAAACCACAACATTTGCTTAATCTCTATAAAATTCGATCCTCCAAACTTGAACTTAACAGCTATAAAGTTTTATTGAAGGCTTGACAAATACCTTGATAAGTCAATCATGAGCCAATAAAGACTAAAAGATAATTTAGTTTTAATGTAAGTTCTTGAAGGCCCTTTTAAAACTTTCTTTAAGATAAAACTATTTGTAAGTGCATTTGGGGCTTATGAAGTAGCCATTATAAAACACTGATAAAACCTAAATAAATCTAAAAAGCATTTAAATCGTTAATTGGGCTATTGAATATTTTTCAACAAAATTAATAAATAAAAAAGTAAACTTTTTTAAAATAATTTTTCTGTTTTATAATTAAACATAAAATGTCTAAAACTAATATTATGTACAAAAAAACTGCTTGTTACGTTTAACTTTGAATAGTCATTTTGAATTGAATTGGCACTAATATACGAAGTACTGAACCAATAAAATACACATACCCCCAATGTGACCGTTAAGAATGCGTTATGGTTATGTTTAACATTTTCCGCAAGATAAAGGAAATACTCGTAAGTACAAGTAACAAACTTTTTGGTAAAATTTATACCGTTTCTCTATTAATAAAAGCGTTAAATAAAGACCCAATATCGCTATTCGAGAGTTGCTATAGCAACGTGAAAATTTGTGCGAGTTCTAATAATAACAATTCTTTTGCTAATAATATGTATTACCATATATTGTATGTACCTATTAATCTTTGATATTAAAATATATAAAATAATAAACGTATCGCGGGAGATCTGGTAATACCTGTAATACCTCCTATCTGATTACATATATAATAAAAACTATTAATTAATTATATACGCTATAGCTACTGCTGTTTACAGAGAACCGCCTATCTGAGGAAAACTTCTTTAATTTGCATGCAATTTGAAAATCCCACAAACAAGTTTGCGGTCTGTTTAATATTACTTTGGTTTATTGTACTTTTATGCACACAGTATATCTTTCTCTTTCTATATGCCTAAAAAAGTTAGTTTGATCTTTAAGTCTTTAAGTATTTACATTTGTCATTTTACAGTACCCTGCATCTTATGTTGAATTGAGAGGACCAGACTAGTAGATGTAATCCACTCTTTCAGAAACTTTAGAGGAAGTTTCTGCTATGCTTTACCAATAGAGTTCATTTTATTTATCCCTATTACCGCAGTCTGATCAAGGTAGGCGACAACAGGAGACTCCCATATCGCATAGCGCGCACCAGGGCACTATCAGAGCACCATCAGAGAAATTAGACGACCATCAAATCCAAAACCAAGGTTATCCGGAAGAGCTTTAAACATATGAAATGCATCCGACATTGGAAGTATCGGAGTTGGGTGGGAATCGAACCCAGTATGCACGATAGTGCGTTCAAGCGTGTTCCCCATACCAAACGCTCCAACGCCTCTAGCCAGAGCTATGGTACTATACCGGTAGAGGACCAAAAATTGTAAAAAGTGGAGAAAAAAATCTGATTTTGAATTTAATGATTCGTTAATGACGTATATAATACGGAAAATAGTGGAAAATAATATAAGTACCAAGGACAGTTTTAGGTTTTTTTTTCTTAAAAGCAGCAATTAAGATTTCTTACATAAACCCTTTTAGAATACCTAATGCAGTCAATGAAGCATTTCAGTTCAGAAAACTTTCTAACAGATCGAAATCGAGTAAAACCTTTTTTATTATTATTTTTAGGTCAAAACTAGAAAGGTCTATATTATTATAGTATATGATCTCAATTGGGACAGCATAAAAACTAAAACTCTAGTAAGGTTGGCATCTTCTTTGTGGGACAGAGGCGGCGGCGGCAGAAATATAAAAATGCTTTAAATACTAAACAATTATTTTTTAATTGTTAGAGAAAGGGATTTCTATAATACCTTTATTCAATAGAAGTGGTTAATGATAAAATATGTTTATCACATTTGATAAGTCACATAAATGATATATTAAGGCTACGTCTATTGTCTAGTGACCTACCTCTCGTTCTATCTTCTAGTCATGTAATCTTAGGCGGGAGTTGCATAGATGGTATATAATCCTTCCGAAGGGGCGTAAAGCAGCGACTGTCCTGTTTATTAAATGTTAGGCCATGATACTATGAACTTTGCAGTATCATGATGTTAGGCAAGTAGAAAATGTCTACTATTCTATAAAGGAAAGACTCGGCAGACGTAGTCTTGTTTTTACATCAGCCCACACCATTTTAATGGGGTTGAAAACGCAATAATATGGAAGCAGACGTAAAATAGTATGATCGTGTGCGTGCTTCAAAAATTTTTTCAACGGAATATTCCTTTTAAAAATTTGGCTTTCCAATCAGTTCTAATAAAGTCTTTTTTGTTTTTTTCTGGTATTTCCACGCCTTTACATTTCATAATAAATTCAATGATCAGGCCAGTAAAAATAAAGGGTCGATCTAAAATAAATTTGGGACAAGCTGATTTTAGCGTGATTGTGTTCCCTAGGGGGTACTCTTTATGTGCCTAAAAGTCCCCAGTGATCCCCCGAGCCAAACTACCCAAAACCACCCCCAAAGGTACATTTTTTGTTTTTTTGCGATTTTCTCAAATACTTTAAACTTTTCGACAAAACTTCAGGATACATTTTTCATAGAGCATAAAATTCCCTATCCAATGGTATATATATAGTATTGCAAAGCCCTCTATAGCCTATTGAAAATAAATAAAATTTAAATTCTGCAAAATTATTTTCGATTTCGCAAGTTCTGACCAATATTTAAAAACTACAATAACACTACTTGGGCTTTATTGTATTGTAACCAGTCAGCATGAAGAAATAGTATACTTTGAAGAATTGGTTTATCTAATATATTTTGTAATGCGTATATATTTGTTAGCTTATTTGGCTTACCAGATGTACCGGGTCTCAGCATATAAATATTTTGTGTTGCACAATGTTCTAGAAGCAACACCACAATATATGTATGTAGTGCCACAACAATTACGGGATTGTTACTTTCTATGGCACAATCCACTGCTGTTTTAGCAATCACACAATCTGCATCAATCTTTGCTATTTTCACTGAAATACCGACATTAACAAAATGGACCTCTAAAAAATTAATGAGCTTCTCTTTATTTGAAGAAACTGCTAAAAAATGATCTCAGGTGTAAAGTTAATTTCTTGCCCAGTTGCGTTCTTTGCTCTAAGTTGATGTTCTATAAATTTGGTACTTAAATGTTCATTCCGCCACCATATGGCAATCACCGACGCCAGAGGATAGGCTCATCAGGGCTTGTGTAAACACTGAAACCCCTAATCTGGAAATTTTGCCTAACCCTTACTTTATCGTTAGGTAAGGATTTTTAACGTTCTCACATCTCAGATACACGGAAGCCACAGTTTTCCATCTCTTTCGAAAGATGGTGACGCGAGCAGATCCGCGAAAATCGAAGCTCTGGGCTATCGCGCTCAGGCGGGGGTGATAAAGGTGACCTTCTGGGACCCCAAGCCTCATCCCCGGGAAGCAGGTGCCATCTCAAGTGGCAGTAATAAGCCGAGCACGGCAGACGCAGCGATGGAGGCGCTGTCGGGCTCGGAAGCAGTAGAGTAGGTAAAGTAAAAAAAAAAAAAAAAAAAAAAATGGAAATTCTCCAAATCAATCTGCAACACAGTGAGCCGTCTTCCGCAATAGTGAGTCGACAGGCCGCTGGGGGACAGACACAAATAGCCCTGATTCAGGAGCCCTGGGTCCGCCATGGCTCCATTCGAGGTCTAGATAAGCGGCATGGGGTTATATACTCCGCCGCCCACAAAACACCGAGAGCATGCATTTATGTCTCGAAAGGAATTAAAGCCACAGCAATTCCCGAATTATGTTCCAGGGATGCTGTTGCTATCAAAGTGAGTCTTAGGGAGGAAACCGGCAGAGCAGAGATCGTTTTTGGCTCTGTCTACCTCCCCTACGACTCGCCAACACCACCACCCTCAGCCGAACTTGAGGAGCTGGTCCAATTTTGTACTGATAGGCGGCTGCCTCTTATCTTGGGATGTGACGCCAATGCTCACCACACCTGCTGGGGCAGCACAGGGGTCAACCCGAGAGGCAGCAGCCTACTACAGTACCTATACACTACCGATTTAGAGATAATAAATCGGGGAAATGCGCCCACCTTCGTCACTCAACGAAGGCAAGAGGTCATAGACGTCACGCTGGGAAACAGACTTGTGGTCCCACTGATTAAAAATTGGAATGTCTCGACGGAACCCTCACTATCGGATCACCGTCACATCAGGTTCAAACTAGACTCGGCTCTCTCCTCGGAAGAGAGCCGGTACAGGAACCCCAGAGATACCGACTGGGACGCCTACAGGCGAGCCCTCTCGGGAAAAATAACTAGGGTCATTATACCCAGGAACATTGAGGAAATAGAATCCTCTACGAAACTTCTTAACGAAGCGATCACTGCCTCATATGAGAGCAGTTGTCCTCTAAAAAGAAGTAAAGGAAGAAGAAAAGTTCCCTGGTGGAACGGGGAGCTTCAAAACCTGCGTAATGAGACACGCAAGCTCTTCAATGGGGCTATGCGCACTCAGCTCCCGGAGGACTGGGACAACTACAAACGGTCCCAGCGCCTCTACAAAAGCTGCATTCGCAGCAATAAGAGGGCAGCCTGGAGGAACTTCTGCGAAAGCATCGAAGTTCTTCCAGAAGCCGCCAGGCTCTGCAAAGCCCTCAAGAAAGACAAACCACCTCAAATAGTGAACTTGAGGCTTCCCTCGGGGGGGCTAACGGCCACCTCTGAGGAGCGCCTCAAGCATCTACTAGAAACACATTTCCCCGAATCCGTAGTGGAGACGGAGGACATGCCACCCCCTCGGCCCCCCCGCGCCGCTGTCACCACAGCGGATTGGAGGACAGCTTCGAGGGTGGTAACAGTGGAAAGAGTCAGGTGGGCTATTTCCACGTTTGACCCATTCAAAAGCCCGGGACCGGATGAAGTGTTCCCCGCACTTCTGCAAGAGGGGATGGAGACACTCATACGTCCGGTCTATCACTTGATGAGAACCTGTCTGGCCTTGGGGTATATTCCTATACCCTGGAGAGCCGTCAAAGTTGTTTTCATACCGAAAGCAGGACGCACATCGTACGACACTGCCAAGTCCTACAGAGCAATCAGCCTTACATCCTTCCTACTCAAAACATTAGAGAGGTTGGTTGAAAGGTACATCAAAGACGGGGCACTGACCTCAGTGCCTCTGCACCCGTCACAACACGCCTACCAGGCCGGGAAGTCAGTGGAGACGGCCCTTCATCCGATCGTTTCGAGGATCGAGAAGGCGCTGCTCCACAAAGAACTTGCGGCCGGGGCTTTCCTAGACATCGAAGGAGCGTTTGACAATACCTCCTTCGATTCAATCTGCGCCGCCGCAGCCTATCATGGCATCGAGGACACCATCATCAGATGGTTGAGGGCCATGTTGGCGGGAAGGCAAATCACAGCTGCCAACGAGGAAGTGGCAGTAAAAGTTTCAGTGAGAAGAGGCTGCCCACAAGGTGGTGTCCTCTCTCCTCTGCTATGGAATCTCGTTCTCGATGGCCTATTACAGGAACTCGAGAAAGAGGATCTCTTTGCGCAGGGTTATGCGGATGACCTCGCAATCATCATCTCGGGAAAATTCCCAAATACGGTCAGCGGGCTCCTGCAAAGGGCCCTTCTGATCGTACAAAGATGGTGCAACGACCAGGGCCTTAGAGTTAACCCCTCCAAGGCGGAACTGGTCATTTTTACAAGGAGACGCAGGCTAGACGGCTTCGTCGCACCTGTGCTCTACAATACCACTCTAACGATCTCAAGGACAGTGAAGTATCTGGGGGTCATCTTGGATTCTAAGCTGACCTGGAAAGATCACATAGAGAGACAAATACAAAGAGCCACTACAACCCTCTGGGTATGTAGAAGAACCTTTGGTAAAACTTGGGGGTTAAACCCCAGGGTAACAATGTGGTACTATACTGTCATAGTTAGACCAATGATCACGTACGCTTCTGTCGTCTGGTGGCCTGCAGTAACCGGGCGAAACATACGGCAGAAGCTGACACAACTCCAAAGACTTGCCTGTCTGGGAGTCACAGGAGCATTGCGCACAACCCCCACGGCAGCTCTGGAGGTCCTCCTGGACCTCGTGCCCCTTCACTTGGTGATTGTGGCCGAGGCTCGGAAAGCGGCCTACAGACTGAAATGTGGTGGTCAGTGGAAATTCGGAGGAGAACAATTAGGTCACACAAGGGCCCTATCTGATGCGATAGAGGCCCACCCACTCCTGGAGGCCAGGAGTGATGACGTCGTGCCTTCCTTCTCCTTCGCACAACCCTTTGAGGTGGTCATCCCCAAAAGGGAAGACTGGAACCCACTCGAGGGCACACTCGGGCCTGCCGATATCGTCTGGTTCACAGACGGATCGAGGCTAGAGGGAGGTACCGGAGCAGGGATATATGGAGAAAGGCCCAGGGCTGAGCTCTCTTATGCCCTGGGCAATTTCGCCACAGTATTCCAGACTGAGATCTTTGCTATCTTGGTCTGTGCACAGGAGAATATCCGTAGGGAATACTCCAACAAACACATACATATATGTAGTGACAGCCAAGCGGCCCTCAAGGCCCTTGCATCGGCAAGAACCAAATCAAAATTGGTTCAAAACTGTAAACAGGCTCTCTGCGAACTTGGCTCATCCAATTGGGTCAGGCTCCTCTGGGTGCCTGGACACAGCAACATTGAAGGTAACGAGCGGGCAGACGCTCTGGCAAGAGGAGGCTCTCGGAAGCCTCTACTGGGTCCGGAGCCGGCCCTAGGTTACCCTAGATCCAACGCCAGGAGGTCAATAGAGGACTGGGCCCGCTCCCAGTTCATTGACTACTGGACATCCCACCCAGGACTCCGGCAAGCGAAGCTCCTCATCTCAGGACCCTTGCCGGAGAGAACAAAACAAATTCTGCGACTAAGCAGGAGACAAGTCAGAGTCGTAATAGGTCTTTTGACCGGACACGGCTCTTTCAGAAAACACCTGCATACCATGGGGGTGGTGGACCACCCCGACTGCAGGTTTTGCGAGGACGAGGAAGAAACTTCTATCCACGTCCTGACTTCCTGCCCTAGGTTGATGAACCTGAGGTATAAACACCTCGGCATTGGCTTTCCAGTGCTGGAGGAAATAAGAAATGCCCCCATAAGCAGGATTCTGGCCTTCGGACTAGAATCTGGCCTGAGTGGGGGCTTTCAATAAATTCGTTAGCGGTTGCACAATGGGCCACTAGGCCTGAGTGCGGCGACCATTCCTCGCCCCGCTAGAAGAAGAAGAGAAGAAGAAGAGCAGATCCGCTCATCTACTATATCTCGTCGACTCAGACTGACCAGGGACTGAACCCAGGCCAGGCCGTCTGTGTGAAAGGACGCGCCACTGTCCCTGAAACTTACTAGCCGATATTATTAATAATTAAAAGATTACGTATTTGTTAGTGTTATAGTTTCTATTATTTTAAGCTCTTAATTATGTCATAATCAGGGGGCACTAGCGTGGTGGTGTCTAATCTTGTGACTAATCCTATACCGTTGTAATTGGTCTTTTGGATAATAAAGTATTATTATTATTATTATTATCATTATTTAATTTGGCCATAGGATAATAATAACATACCTTTGTGTTAATTTTTCTCTAGACACTCTAGTCTTTCTGTTTAGTCTTTCTTTAAATAATTACTCCAAGACTATAAAACTATGTGTTCGAAATAGATTGTAACCTACATTCAAATACATTACCGTAATATTAAGCTACTCTAAACGAAATAATTATTTAATACTTTTATATCTTATAATCTTATATTTTATACTGTTTTTTTTATACTTTTTTATACAGTATTTTTATAGTTATATTTTTTATTTCATATTGTATAATTTGCATTTATATAATTTAGTTCTATTTTGTAAAATTGTCCTGTAACTGAAGGATCCTGTTGGGCAATAACCATTTTATTGAGCTAAACCGGTCACGACCCGTCCAACCGCACTAACACCACGGCGCTGCGCGACGTGGTTGTACGGTTGGCTCCGGGTCATGATCCGGGGAAGCATTAATTGTATAAAACAAAAAATAAATATGTTGATGATGATCATGATGATGGCTTGCGATCACGGGGTCCCGGGTTCGAATCCTGGCCAGGGTATGGATGTTTAGTGGCGTTTTTCATGTGTTACCGAGATGGTAGCAGTGCACTAGACCGCTGTTGGGTGGCACAACATGTCTAGTCTCTGATATCTATCCTGAGTTCGAGTCTCAGCTGCGGTAGATGGCAATATCGCAGGGAATGGTCGTTGTGTTGAGGTCTATGTGTACGTGTCCTGGTTGAGTGGTGGAATAGCATTAGCTAAACTCCGCCAGGACGTTAATATAAATAAGACGATTAAATAAATAAAAATAAATAAATAAATAAATCTAGTACAGGTAATAGCTAAAAACTCAGGAATGCACTTGTCTAACTCTAAAAGTGATTACATCATACCAACTTTAATGTAGTTGTAGGTTTAAAGTATTGATCAGAACTTGAGAAATCGAAAATAATTTTGCAGAATTTAAATTTTATTTATTTTCAAAAGGCTATAAAGGGTTTTGCAATTACTCGAATTTATACCATATATATATCATTGGATAGGGAATTTTATTCTCTATGAAAAATGTCTCCGGAAGTTTTGTCGAAAAGTTTAAGGTTTTTGAGACAATCGCAAAAAACAAAGAAATGTACCTTTGGGGGTGGTTTTGGGGTAGTTTGGCTCGGGGGATCACTGGGGATTTTTAGGCACATAAAGAGGGGAACACAATCACGCTAAAATCAGCTTGTCCCAAATTAGTTTTAGGTTGGGCTTAAAATTCACTTATTGGACTAGATATCGCATTTTCTTGCGTTGGTGTTCGGAATTTTTGTGTGTTGCCCCGAATGGTATGACGCATAATAATTACAGAATTTGGAGCGATATTTGGTAAACAGCTCACTACTCAAATAATTCGGCTGGCATACCCTCGGCAGAGGATTGCTTGATATTTTTTGCGCACAACAACGTCAAGATAATTTATGTCTTTATTTGCATCTCGGTATTCTTTTATTTTACGCAGGTACTCGTGCCGATGATCAACGATGCGTGCTGATTCCATAACTATCATTCGATTGTCCAATTTTTTGTACCTAAAACCGCAATCGAGCAAAACGTTTCGCAAAGTATCTAATGACTTATAGTTATAATCTGGATAGTCGCGTAATTTATCCCCAATCATTTCTAATGTGGGCACCTTCTGTTCATTGCAAAAGTCATCCACAAATCGACGAATGACATCTTTGGACGCGTTAGGTATCAAGTTTTTTAAGTTTTTGTCCAACTCACTCAAACACAGTAATAAAACAAATTTGTTCAAATATTCACTAGAATCAAGTAATTTATAACGCTGCCTGGATGTATACTCCACTGCCTCGTACAGATCATACGATACAAATAGTTCATACGTATTTTTTGTTTTATATGCTATGTCATTCAAAAACTCTGAACAAGGTTGGTGTTGACAAATCAAATTCGCCAAGTATCTAATCCCACCTATATTTCTCTGTGACAGGCGAATCAAGTCCACGTGGACTGTAGACCAGAAGTGGTGAATATAAATGTGTAAAATTCTGTGCTCTCTCATTCAATGTGAAGTGATATATTGACAATACCCCGTAAGATCCTCTAATTCAGTGCTGTTCCAATTGAGTTCGTAAATCCTATAGAAGGCCTGATTTTTGTTTTTACGAATGCGCATAAGAAATATGTTTTTTAATGAAAAAAAAGTGTAATGTTTTTCGATGAAATTATTGTCATAATATAAAATTTTCGATAAAAATGTACTACAACTTTATGGACACCCCAGGAGATTTTTTGACCACTTAACACCTCACCACCCTCTCTATATGACCTTTAAATACACATTTTTTTAATGAATGTAGAAACCTGTCATGCAACCAAGTATTATCCATTTAAAACAACTTCCAATGGATTTGGTTGATCAGGCCCAATAAACGACCATTATGTAGATTTCTCATAGCAAGAAACGGGCTTTTTCGCTATATGTTTTTGATTTACACTCCATAGATGATTGGGTACCTGGTGGCAAACTATCTAAAACTAATGCATTTTAGACCCCCTGAAGTTAGATTAGGCCCAAAGGAGCTTTTTTGAAAAATAGAAATCATCGCTTCAAATTTTGATGATCCCTCCCTTTAGGAGCTACATATCTGAGTGAAAATAATTATGCATTTAAGTTCAAAGTATCCGAAACAACTTCCAACAGTTTTGAACCACCCACAAATTGACCTAGCCCAATATGTGACCATTACACATAGCGTCTCATTGCGATATGTGGACATTTTCGCTCCAGTTTTTGGGTATTTATCTCCCCAAGTGCTACATGGGGTGAAATGGTAGAGTAGTCAACTTCTGATTATTATTAACCATTTACAAGCAATGAGGACCCCCCCCTTAAATCGACCAGATCCAGTATGCAACCATTATATGAGGTATCTCATGCGGTATGTAGACGTTGTCGCTCCATATTTTGTGCATTTCTCTTAATAGGTTGGGCAAAACTAAAGCATATTAAAAAGGTTTATTTTGACATTCAGCGACCCCGAAAACCCTTAAATATTTAAAGGGAACCTTCCAATTCAATTTAGTAGCATTTTCAAATTTATACAAAAAAAGAAGAAAATTTATGAAAATTGAGTATTTTACGAAACTTGTTTTCAATTTTTCTAATTTTCAGGGTAAAACCAGGTCCTCTAATAATATAGAGCCTTATATTTTTGGCATAAAAAATATAATAAAAAAGGTTTCATTCGATTTCAATCTGTTAGAAAGTTTTCTGAACTCAAGGCATTTTTCTTGCTTCATTGACTATACGTCATGGATTTTTTTTTTAATTCAGAGTCATGAGAGCCTTTTGGGAATGGATTATTTATATAAAGATACAAACATTTGTAACGGACTTAATTTAGAAAGCATATACGTACTTAGTTGCATGTATAATCTAAGTATAAAATTACAAAAGCAAATATAACAATTGTGTTAAACAAGCATAATAGTAAACTATCAATGAAGGTTGCTTGCGTGATTACGATTTAAGGCCATTCAAGAGAAGGCTATAGAAATGTTGATTATTAAGTACTTCTAGTAATGTAGGACAAACTGCTAGTAGATTAGAAATTGGACATAAAGAACATTTCAATTCTTTGACAAAAAAATTACGTTCTTAAAATCATGTCAAAATTTTTCAAAATTAAAGGATCTCAATATATTACAGACCAAAGAAACTTTAAATTCAATTTATTAAAATCAATAAAAATATTCAAATTTAAGCTAACAACTTATAACTGGCACAATGACCAGTTGGAGATTTATTGTAACTATAACGTTATTTTTACAATTTCTAAATCAATCTCATTAACAGATTATCATTATCCTCATTTAATTCTATGCTTAGAACCTCGCATTATCCTAATTGTTATTAACTCCACTATGGTTTCTCAGTGGGTTTAAATATTGTAATACATTATCCTAATTGTTATTAACTCCACTATGGTTTCTCAGTGGGTTTAAATATTGTAATACATTATTGATGAAAAAACAAAGTATTGTATTTTGCATTTTATTTAAAAATATTCAGTTCAACAACATTAAATATTTAGTTATGAACATGCAATATACGAAGCTGACAATTTATTCGACAATTGTTATCAATAGGTTGCTGATGAAAGAGAGGAGTGAAACTGGAAAATTCATTTGACATCCAATCCTGAATGGGTGGTTGCGCTCGATCGGTGCTATCTGATTCGCGTCCCGAAAAGTAACAACTCTGTATGATTTTCATTACAAGTGCAGCATGTGTCCTTGGAAACTGGCCGTCGCGTCGGTTAAATTCGCTGGAATCGATTTATGTTTTTCCTCTCGAGCTCCTGATCAAAAGTTCTCATGAGCACAAGGTCGGAAAATTGACAGTTTTCCATATATCGAGGGTGCAAAGGGAGTGCTCATTTCTCATTGGAAGTGGGCCACGCCCCAATAAAATTCGCTAGAATCGATATATACTATTTATTCCTCTCAAACTCCTGATCAAAATTTCTCGTGTGCACAAGATCGGAAAGTGGACAATTTTCCAGATATCGGAGGTTGCAAAATAGACAAAATCGTGGGGGGTAGTAGTAGTAAACTCGTAGTAGCTTTGACATTGAAACGTTGAAGGCAACTTATAGATAGCAGCACTGTAATCGTATAACGAATAATTAATGTTAATTTGTTGAATGAATTTCATCAAGTTTATTTATTATTATAGAATTTTCTAATAATATAAATTTGACCATTGAAGGGAGTTCGGTTTGGTCGTCGACAAAGGCAAACGCGTTTTTAAGTGGATCCCATGAAATCTCGAAAAACTCGAATAAAAACGGTTTGAATACGGGCAAAAATGTGTTGAATTGAAGAGTGACAATTCTACATTAGTTGATATAAATTAGCATAACTTTGGCTATCTCATACAGCTGATATTTGACTATGGCATCACTAAAGGCGTATATGGGCAGCTCAACAAAGGTACAGACATCTGGTAACATAAGATAACTCTGATGAAAGAAAATAAACACGTCCAATGGGACCATGTCATAAACTCGTAAATTATCCACATGTACCTAAGACGACCGAGACTAGTGCGAAGTGAAAGGCAACGGACTGGCTTCCAACGAGTGGAAGTAGTAACATAAGAAAAGGATGAAAGATAAGAGTAATTTTTATTTTATTTATTTCTAAAATATTGGTTTACTAATCCTTCACTGATGGGAACAATGTTGTGATTCGGAAATCCATTGTTTCATATATACGCGAATGAATGAATTCTTCATGTGGAACGGGTACTTTTGTTTAAGAAATAATTAATTTACTATAAACTTTTTGTTTCTTGCTGCAGAGTTATTAGTTTTATATGGGGAATTTGTTTATTTGCTTACCGGTTGAGGCAGCGGATTCTTGTTTCAGAATATTGTTTTTTATCCCTTCTTCAAGTGGGGAATATAAAATAAGCAACAGCCAGCCATCTAGATGTGAAGGAGGCAGATAAGTTTTGTTTATTTTATTCTAATTTAGCTTAGCTTATTAATAAAGTCTGTTTTCTTATTTAAATTGAAAAATCGGAAATTAAAATTGAAAAGATACTTATTTATTGGTTTATGAATCCTTGTCACAGGACAGTTTAATACACAAATGAGAAAACATATAGGTAATGAAATGAAAAGTGTCCGGAATTGGGGGGCGGCAGCTGAGAATAATTACTGTAAATTGAAACCGACTGTTTAAAAGAAACTACATACCTACAGGGTGAGCAAACTATCCCTCCGGACCTTTTTCTCATAACGCGCAAATATATTACCGCGAGATAAGGCCCTTCCCAGCAACTCCACTGTAAATGGATGTTTACCTGTGCAGCGGTTAATAAATACAAACAAAACAAAAATTAAATAAAAAATAAAAGCTGCCAGACTCAGAAACAGAAAACTTAGAAGAAGAAAAATAAAGAGGTGACGATGGATGGAAACATAAAATAAGCATGTAAACTGAAAAGAACCATCTTGCAAACACCTGCACACCGGATGATGACAGATGGAAATAGAAGCATGGAAACTTAAAAGCAGCATATCACAAACATCTACACTTTCCATCCTGTACTCCCACCCCATGCGTCATGCGGCTCTCGCTGCTGACAACAAGCATGTCCAGTGTCCAACCCGGCGTATGCAGCCGGTTCGGCGGTATATAAAACATCCGAGATTTGGTTCCGGCAAGCGGTTCGGCCGTCCGTTGGGCATGTTCGACGGACGATCAAGCTGCGTGTTGGAACGAACCTTCATGAATGCCCGGAAGCGGCAGCAATGCCCACCTTACGCCGGCAAATCAATCAATACAAATTTGACCAATGAATAAATGTTACACGAACAGCACTTACTGAATAACATGACTTGCGAAGAGTCCATTTTTAATTTGGTTTGATTTCTGTTTTGACAACAAAAGTTGGTCCAATATTATGGTTATCTTCAACCACTCACATCTCACAAAGAAATGAAATGAAATTAACAAAATTTTACAGGTTTCACATGTAAATTTTCTGGCATTTAACGCTTGTTTAGAAACCTGATTTCTTTCCTTTTCCAGGTTAGTCGGTGTCCCAAAAGAGACTGAGAGTTAAGCATAGTTATTAATGATAGGATAGCGTTGATAGAAACACCGTGATGTGATGAATTTATCTAATGGTGTCGGTGATTGGCCTTGATACAGGAAATAGGTCGACGTTAAATACTAAATTGTGTATGACTTATAAATAAAACTCTGTCTTGTTGAATTAACTGACCACTGTGAAACCGAAAACCTATAAATTACATTATATGCGATTCAAGAGCTGGAATTTCCACTTGACCTAGTAAAAATGTTCGGACTACGTTTCCATTTTTATACGGTTTGATCTGCTTTTTGCTTAATTAATCGTAAGAATTGTAAATATACCACTAAATGTATAAAAAATTACGCTTTGGTTTAATATAACCATATCGATTCAACTTGGCATTCCTTTCCCCCTTTACGTCTAATTTTACCTCGTAAATTAGTTCGCTTTGTTCCTGACATTAATACTTAAAAAAGCCGCTGCCTAAGGAAACACAACTTCCCATCCAAGTCTCATTAAAGGAAAACACCGTGATACTATATTGCAGTCTAGTATGTGAAAATAATTGGTCATAAAATATTATAAAAAAATCTGAGGCCTCAGCTTCTAGTTTCGCTTGGCACTTCTCTTTACACCATTACATAGTCCAATGACTTTAATTTTTTGTAAAAATAGTAAAAAATTAGCCACATTACGGCCACACTCTCGATGTAATTCACCCGCCGCTAAATTTGTTATTGCAAAATTACCGCACAATTCATAATTGTTTATAAGCTGTTCTAGAATATCCACCAAAAAACAGAATGAAAAAATCCCTACTTTGTGGCAGCGGCATGTAAAATTCGACATTTTCAAAATTTCATAAAAGTGCCCCTCGAAAACCGTAGGGTTTTCAATAACGTCAAGCTGTGATATTCTGATTTGTTATAGCCTGGCCTGTTACTACTTTCAGGATTATCTATTATTTACGGGACACCCAGTATAATACATTTATAAAAATAATAAAGAATACCGTTGTAGCTTTGGTAATATAGGGAACAGATAATGTTTTCGTGAGCATTTTGACGTGTAAATGTATGCAATTTACTACATTTTTATGAATCTAACTTTACACAGTATTGCTTAACCACAAAAAGAAGGTCTACAGAACGTGCGGACGAATTTCCATTAATATTAACCAAAACAAGCAAAATTGAATTGAATATTACTGTAAATATGACAAACCACTCGTTTCATACAGTAACAACGTAAATTTGTTTTGCCAGACAAGTCTGAGAACCTGTGGCTAACATGGGCAATAATCACTTGTTTTTCGGCGAAATGCCGATGTTAAGCTACATTTACACAAGACCAATAGGTAAGCCAGTTCAATAAGGAATGATATAAGCCAGTATATTAAATCCTCTGGTACCTTTACACAGAAACTAGTAGAGTCTAGATAATTACACGTGATCACACGTAGAACTATTTTAAAATTATTGGAAATTATGTTTCACTATAACAGAATTACAATACATTATAAGAGAATCTCCTTGCAAGATTATAGACCGTACCAAACTTATAGCAGTTTAAGTCGTAAAACAGAGAAGCGATCGATCTAATAAAGACATGACATGACGTTCGTCTGTTTGACAGGAAATTAAAATATTAGAATTTTTCCACCAAGGCTACAAAAATTGGGGACACAAGTAAATTCTCTTGCTGATTAAATTGGATTGGCTGAAAACTTATTGAATACTTCTTGTTAGTTAAATCTTATTGAATAACAGGCACAATATTATTATCTAAATTGCCGGCTACTGTGAAAAAAAAAACACGAGTAAAATTGGACGCCGGAACTTTTGACTCGAAACGCTGCCAATACCGTTAGAGTTATGAAAAAAATAGACAATTTTATGAAGAATTAAATTTCCTATAAAAAAGTTAGTGGTGGCATATGTCTATCTTCAATACTTTAGGCGTGAGAGTGATTGAATGTTAAATACAAAATTTACAGTTGTCCAGTGCGCGACTTTCAACTATCTTCTCGCCAAAAATATTTAAGATAGACATATGCTACCACTGACATTTTTATAGAAAATTTAATTTTCTATCAAATTGTTTATGTCCATTTTCTTCGTAACGCTAACGGATTTTACAGCATTTCAAGTTGAATATGCACGTGTTCAGTCACTGGAGAAACCGTGGTGGAAAGACAATTCTTTAAAAAGCGCAAGCCAAACATTCGACAGTGTTGTACGTTTCTATCTTCGTCGTACAGCTGCATTAAAATGAAAAGGAAAAGGAGGTACACAGATTAATGACAGACGTAGTAATTGCGCGCATGCCGACAGTGTAAAAGAAAGAGATTCATTTGTTGGCGGCATTTCGTAGCTTGGCTGATACTTTTACAACTCAGAATGCTATAAGTTTGGTATATATGTATGGATGAGTCTTTTAGGTAGTTCTTGACCTGGTTGCCAATAATTTTTAGCGATTGGATACGTTGATATGTAATTCTAATTCTGCTCGACAATTTGTTCTGTAAATTTAGCTAGATATTATTTACAAAGGGTCTTCAGAGTTTTAATGGTAGCTATATCGAAAACGATACTGGCTTAGTGGCTAAGAACCACTGAACTCTACATAATATGTAGAGTTCAGTGCCAAGAACGAACGTTCACCATTTCACTCAGAGCCGACGGGCGACCCAATCTAGCGCGAAAGTAAGGAAGCTATTGGCGCTGAAAAGATAGACAATCGTTCTATTAAGTGTAACGGCTTGAGGACGCTCCATTGCGCATTGACTCGGAATGTCTACATACAGTGTCAGTATTGGACTATCTTATTCGACTGGCTCATCTATGTTCTTCGTCTAAATACAGCTTTATTCATAAACTCTTCAATATTAAACTAAAGCTGCATTTATACGAGACCAATGGGTGAGCTAATCGAATAAAACAATTACTTCGCACTATGTAAATAGACACTCCAAGACAATGAAATGTACTCAAGCCATTACCACTTTAACAGTTAAAAGCTATTGCCCTTAACAGAATAGTTGTGTATCTTTTCGGCGGCCCTCACCACTCGCGCGCTGGATCGAATCGCCCATTGTCTCTGTCTGAAACTGTGAACGTGTATTCCAAGCCAATAAGCCAATATCATTTTCGATATATCCATTGATTAAATAAAACCTCTTTGGATATATCTGACACGTAATCTTTGAAAGCCCTTTGCAAATATCTGTAACCACATCTAAATGTCTGACAGTCAGCACTGCTATTCGAGCAGGAATAGAATCACGCCTCAATTTATCCAATTGCTGTGAATATTAAGGGCAACTAGGTCAAGAAATACCTCAAAGACTATATCTGAAGTCATTCTCATACACGACCTGTTTTCTTGCATGGAGACCCGCTATTTGCTTTTCCTGTTTTTCCAATTCTTTGGCATTGGGCTAAGTCCATTCAGCCACGACGTTTATTATTGTACCTAACCTAACACAAAACCAAAAAAACAGACAGTACTTGAGACAAGAGAGAATAAACTGGGAGACACTTCACGCAAAGGTGCCATTCAAGGCAACGGTAGACAGGTTAACCCACAAAGGATCTGCAACATCAGGAAACTACAGCTAAACCAGACAAAATAAACTAATTAAATTTTACGTTTAGTAAATTTTAAGAATTCATAACACATCATCATTAAGTGGTCATTCCTGACGAAGGGGTAACAAAGAGATGGAATATGATTATATATTAGTTTTTGCATTAATGTACTGGTTGCACCAGCGTTGTGGTGGCACTGAAAAATCCAGTGGTTTATATCATCCATTGCAATCACAAAAGGGTGTCTCTGATAATTTCATTTTATATCGTTGAGAGTTGACAGCTCCATGTCCAAACATACATCTCACATATTTAATATTAACACTTCTGTTTGGATGGCTGCTACTGACCAAAGGGGAACTAGGTAGCTTGTTGTTTATTTTGCAACATGTATAGTTGCTGCTGTTACATACTTTGGTCCACTCTTCGTCCCATAGCTTTTTCACATATTCTTTTACCTCTGGAATTACTTCAAAACGAGGTAGACTCGCAGTCTTTGCTAGTTTGTCTACTGCAATATTGCCTCTTATATCAGTGTCCTTTACCATATAAATGTAACATTTTTATAAGATATTTTAACTTGGCTTGCTTTTCCATAATTTCTACTATAATTGAATTTGAATATACATGCTTTGGTCGATTAGAAATGGTGGTCAAAACTGACATCGAATCAATTATAATTGAAAAGTTGATGAAATTATCGCTGTTACACAAAGCCCAATCTAAAGCTTTGCTTATTTCAATAGATTCTGCGGTATCTATAGAGCACATATTGTTTAATTTAAATCTAAACTCGTGTTGGGTGTTTTGAATTTACACAGCACAACCAACAACACTACAGAATTTGGAACCATCAGTGAAAATTGTGCAAGGGGTGTGGTATCTAGACATAATTTCCTGCAGAATTAGGTTGTTTCCAGTTGCATCACTATATTTTGATATAATCATCACAGATTGGAAAAAGTAAATATTATACATAGAATTAAAGAAGGGCAAATCAGACATTTTACTGCTAGAATCATATTCTATCACCTTAGTAAAGACGTCTGCCAAGGTGTCCATACGGATTTGTCAAATTTTGAGTTTGAGGAAGATTATACTCAGCAAAGTTATTGTATTTCAAGAGGAATTTTTGTGAAAGAAAACGACGCCTAAGATGCAACGGTGCTTCCACCATTTGTAATTCACTTATGAGGCATAATTTGCAATAATTATAAAATATATCTTAAAGTAGGGTTTTATGTTTAAGACAATCAATTTAAATTTTACTCCAATGCAAAAAAGCAAAATCACTCGGACAAACAAAATTTGTTTTATCCCATGAACGTGGATCTAATATCACATTTTGTCCACAGGTAGCAGACGTAATTCAGTTTGTTGGATCAATGCAATAAGATGGCTGTATTCTGTGTGTAAATTTGTTCCACGTTACCTCGAAAAGGGGCGAACATATTTTGACAAAATTTTGTGTACGTGTAGACATTTTCCTAACTTACGACTCGAAAAAATCACTATAATCTTAATTAACCATTACATAAATCTACTTCGGAGTATGCTGCCTTAAATATAAATATGTTGTACATTGAGAGTATATAAAGTTGGTAATAAATAAAGCTTGTTTTACCTTTTATCGAAATTGTAGAAATTTGTTCCTTTCTTCAAAATTTAATAGATATAGGGTACGTACCTGAAACAAAAAGATATTTCATTAAATATTACAAAATTATCTCCATAACGTCGTAGTATAAAATAAGTACGTCCAGCGCATTTGTGTTTCGAATCCGCGACCCGATTTCGATTGTAAAACTTTACCGCTCGACATGTTAATACCTGAACTTTTTTTAATCGTCTTATTTACATTTACGTCCTAGCGAAGTTTAGCTATAGCTATCCCACCATTCCCTGTGATATTACCATCTACTGCAGCTGAGATTTGAACTCAGAAGAGATAACGGCGACGACATGTCGTCGTGCCAGCCACTCAACAGCAGCCTAACCCACTGCTACCGTCTCGGTAACACATTTAAAACGTCACTAAACATCCATACCCTGGCCAGGATTCCAACCCGAGACTTAATGTACAATGGATCTATAGTCGCTCTCAGTAGAATACTTTATGAGCGGAGTACAGTTTACCCAGGCACATGGATATTTTCAAATGGAATCTCTTTCGAGACCGCCTCAAGGCAATTGGTACACAAAATAAAAAAGAACGGTTTAAATTCACTTTCATTTGGCATTTGGCTATGTTCTAAATACATTGAATTTATTTAAATAAATGTAAGAATTGTAAGACAAAAAATACACGATTTATTTTGCACATTTAACATAGTTCGATAATAACACAGGTACACACAAAAAAAAAGTTGTCGATTCCACGGAATAAACCAATCATTTCCGGTGTATTTTGGCTTTGTCAGTATTGCCCCACCACGTCACAATTTCTTTCTATCCTCAAAAAATAGTTAGAAAATGCAATAATTGCATCAGGGTTGGCAGTTTTAAAACAAAATGTTTTAAACAAATGTTTTAAACACGTTTAAAACAATTTTTTTCAATGCGTTTTTTCAGTGTGTTTGATGGACAATTTTTTGAACATCGTTGTATTTGATTAGGTAAAAAAAAAAATAACAAAATAAAAAAATATAAACTTTTATGCAATGCAATAAAACTAGTTATAAAAATATAGTAGTTATAAGTACAACGAACGAAACATATTACTATTATACAGAAGATATACCTGTTATTATTTATTTTCTTAAGTGTTAATTTTAAAGCGATTAATAGCACAGGTACACACAAAAAAAAGTTGAGCGCGGGAAGGTAGACCTATGTATTCCCATGCATTTTGATCTGCTGAACACGAATCTGTGTCCATTTGCCCGATTGGCTCTTGTATTTTTCCTAATCTCAAAAAAAAACACCGTAAGAATGCCCGAGAAAATGAAAGTGTAGCTAAAAATTTGAAAAATTTCTGACGTACGTTGAATGGCGAGAGAAATCGAATGGCGTAAACTAGAATTCTATAGCTTTTTTGGTTTCCGATATAGAGCCTCGAAAAGTGCGAAAAAAAATCAAATTTTTCCGGTGAACTTGAGCTGCTCTATCTCGAAAACGAAGGACCGCAGGGATGTCTGGTTTGCGCCATTCAATTTCTATCGCCATTCTATGTACCCTAGAATTTTTTCGGATTTTTAGCTACATTTTCATTCTTTCGGGCATTCTTACGGTGTTTTTTGAGGTTAAGAAGAATGCAGGAGCCAATCGGGCAAAACGGACATCAGATTCGTGTTCAGCAGGTCGGAATTCATGGGAATACTTAGGTCTGCCTTCTTCCACTCGACTTTTTTTTATGTGCCTGTGTAGTCAATAACTAATCAAACAATTATTGCACTATTACACAACTTGACGTATTTATTACACCGAATTGGCCGAGCCGTTGTCAAGTATCGTCCTCGTCTTGTTATGATGCAATATGGGCATGGCTTATTGAATAAACAATGTATTGGGTCGACGCGCCCATATAAATTTAAGTTTAAAAACATATTTTTTATTGTTTAAAACATGTTTTTTTTTTCAATAATTAAAAATCCACGTCTAAAACACATTGAATTGTTTTAAATTTAAAAAAAAACGTGTTTTTTTACTTATTAAAATAAAAAAAATACAATTTTTGCCAATCCTGAATTGCATTATTCTGTTTCTTGTCTGTTATTAATTTAAACATGAGTTTTAGATGAAATGGGTATATTCTTAAAACTTATTCCGGGAGAATTCAAATTCATCTAAATCGGAAAATTTCCTCGACTATAAAGAAATTATGCCCCTTCTTTATAACATTCTCATTTTTTCTTAATTTTCGAATAGATGAATTCTTATTCTCTACCCTAGTAACACAACATATTGGACCAATATATAATCCATATACCAATATATGGATTATATATTGGTGCAATATCGGTGCTACAGCGTTATGGAGAAGGCGCAGAGTTGAAGATTGAATATGATGATGGTTTTAATAACCGCGCCTTCGCCATAAGATATCTACTTTACTCCATGCCGTAAGTATAAAATGAGAGGGCCCGGTGGTTCCCGGCGGTTTTGAGGGGGCCCGGGTTCTACCCGAAGTTGGAGATTTGCATTTGCGTTCGGTAAAACGAGAGAGGTATACTTTTAAATGATTAGTGTAATGTAAATAATAACGAACTTCGTATGGTTTGTACTGTTTATAATGATAATGGAGTAAAAAACAAGACAAAAGACGCTTCCTTCTCGATTTATTTTTTATTTACGTTAGAACAAACTGAGACATGTCGCATTTTATTAGATAGGTCGTTGTTCATTAGAAATCACAAGATACGACCTTTTTTTTGTGGTCACGAAATCTTTTATTTTCAAAAAAGTGTGAAAACTTACCTTTTTAAAAATCTTGCTGTTTTATATATATCTACTATAATATCTAGCTATCTAATTGAGCTATCGGCAAGATTTTTGTTTTGTTTTAAAACACACATTTCGGCGCTCCTTTCAACATAATAGGGTTGGTATTTTTTGTTCTAAATTTGCTCAAAACTTAGATAACCTTGGAAGTTTAGAAATTGAGCAGGTGAATTTTCACCAATCGAGAAACTTTTTTGATTTTGGAAATTTTATTGCTGTGAATAAAATGTAGCCAAAGGATCAGAAAAGTTTTTGATAGCATGATCGTTATTGTGACTTTTATAGTTTAGGCGGTATGATTTTTTATAGCGCGCGCGCAATTTAAAAATTCAGTTCGTTCGCTAACACGGCGCGGCCAGTGATCATATCAGATGACTCTGGTCATTACGTAGCACTTGTACGACTGTACGTATATGGTCATAATTTTAGTGCGAATTTTGCGTGTTTTTATTGTTTTAAAATATTTAAAATGAACCAAGAAATGGATTTATGAAACATTTTAGCATACGAACGTGTGTTCCGGCTTCTTTGTTTCACGAAGATGCTTCAATGCGCAAAACAACAAAATCTGAACTTTCAAAAAAGGTAGTCATTTACTAGCCCTTTATTAGTCTGCCCACCAACAAATTCAAATATTATTGACGGCATGGTACTAACTCAAGAGTTGAAGTCACCTACATTTCAACCTTTAACGATTTGGGACATCTGCTATTAACAAAAATTTTAGGTAATGGAAGAAAGTATAGTTTAGTAGTTTTTGATACATACACTACTCAATCACTTAGGAATGTAGAGAGATGCAAACGTGGTGACTCAAATTTTGTTGATTTCAAAGTGACTGGTACGCGAGAAGTTCCTAATTTCAACGAATTTCTTAAGTCGTCCTCGAATAAAAGATCGCTATTAGTTTATTTAATCGATTACTTGCTTCAAAAAAGTTCTGATTTATTAAATAATCATGAAAAACTAGAAATAGCTGGAGGATTCGAAAATCCAAAATAAGCGTTTCAAATTACCTGTAATAGAGATCCTGAAAACTTATTGTCACTAAACAGCAGTCAAGAGGAAGCAGACACTCGGATCATTCTTCTCGTTTTGTCAGAAACATCAAATAGCAGCTCTATTCTGGTTAAATCGGTACACTGGTGTGCTACTATTACTTGTACACTTTTATAGTATCATTCCAAAATCGGAATAATGTGTTTTGTTTATGGAGTTGGGACACAGCAAAAATAGACGCTTCGTTGCCATCCACAATATATTTAAAAAACTCGGCCCTCTAATAAGCAAAAACCTATTTGCCATTAATGGCTTAAATGATTGTGATACTAGCGCATCTTATAAAACAGGTAAAAAAAAAAAAAGCTTTTGATGCGTTACAAAAATATATTGTGGATCTCTCAGAACTAGAAAAGCTTCCAACATTATCGGAAGATGAAGCTATGGAACTTGCCAGCAAATATATTTTTTTGCTGTATAAATATAAGGATTAGAAGCATTAAACACTTATATGAATTAAAATTTCTTTTAGCAACGACCTCAAAAAAGGCTGCTTGTGAACTTAATTCCGACGACAGTGGATGATTTTATGCTACACCTAAAAAGATATATTTTAGCACTTAAAAAAGAGGTTATTAATATTTTCTTTTTTAGGTGTATTTATCAATTAAAAATTTGGTATTCCAGTCATCTACCGGAACCTGTATAAGAATATTCCGCAAAGTTTGGAGGGGTATTAAAAGATGATGTTTGGATATCACAGTTAACCATTAAAGACCCAGTGCCAACAGACCTGAGAAAGCCTTTATCCATAAAACGTTCAGATAAAAATTGCAATAGTTGTAAATGTGTTTACTTGAAAAAGGGTTTAAAATGTTTAAAAGAATGTAAATGCAAATTATGCAGTAATAGTTTAAGTGATGATGTATCAGATTCAGAAAATGAAGAAGCCTAATACATGTTTCTGGTTTTTTTTACTTCTTTTTGTGCTTCTCAGATACCTAAGCATTGCAGATCAATGCTCCTAAAACTAGGCAATAATCATAGTCAAATTAAAGGTGCCGAACAATGACCCACTAATAATTATGGTACGGTGCGCGCAAACTTAGACATTGTCCTCTAATCTAAAAAATCACATCATAAAAACTATTGAGAATATTCAAGGACTTTTTTTCTAAAAACATTTTTGGTCTTTTGGCTACGTTCTCTTCACAGCATGTTATATAAAATTTCCAAAAATAAAAAAGTTTCTCGATTAGTGAAAATTGGCCTGCGTAGTCTCTAAACTTCCAAGGTCGTCAGCGTTTTTAGCATATTAACAAAAAAAATTACCAATAGTACTATAGTTCGAAAATAGCGCTTAAGTATGTTCTTTAAAACAAAAAAAAACAAAAAATTACGGCGATAACTTATTTCGTTTTTGAGATATGCGAGCAGATATGTAACAAAGTAAAAATTTCATGATTTTTTGTAAATAAAAGGTATGGTTACCACTAAAAAATGTCGTATTTTGCGTTTCTATGTGTATAATGATGTTGTTGATAATATCTACTGGGTCTGATCTTGTTCTAAGCTCATAAAAAAAACGACACAATTTTATCTATTATTTACTCCGCTAATTATACTCTTCGCAGATCTACTGCACTTTTTATATAATTGTTGCACATTCTATAGGATACTCTTGGCAGTTCTTTTTTGTAAATAATATTAGTCTTAGACATTTTTGGTTTAATCAGTTTTTTTACAAAACATTAATTTTTTTTTAAATTAATAACGTTTTTATTTATTGATCGATTTTGTTCAATATCTGCAGTAAACATGTTTAAAAATAAAGGTGAAACTATTTTTGGCAATAATTGTGATGTACAAAAGTGAAAAAATGTGTCTATTGAAGTTTGAGTGCATAATATAAAATGTTCGTTCTAGCATAAGTATATCACATATGAACAACCCAAAAATGTAGTGTTATATAAAAAGATATGATCTTTTAATGACGTTTCAACGTCGAGGTCACCAGAAGTTAGGTTATTTGACTTCCTACAACTTTTATCTGGGTAATGCAGTCCCATTAACTATTAATCTGGGCAAGTTCTTACTAAATCAGAATTTCCAAGCTATTTTGTAACAACTTTTCTGACTTTCAGCTAACCTTCATGGGTAAATATCCTCCCTTCCTTATAATTTTTTTTTGAAAGATTCATATCTTAAAGTGAGATTGTGAGTTTTTTCTGAATTTAAGGTACAAAATGTGGATTTTATTGAAAAAAAAAGAGTTTACGATAAAATGGCATTGAAAATAAGTATTGCTAGAGGTCAAAGTCAAGGTCATTACAAGGTAGCTTACTCATACTCCTATAACTTTTATTCTGGGCAGTTACTATGAAATCTCAACACTGGGTTACTATAGCACTTGGAAAGTTAAAAACCTTTGACCTTCAAGGATCCGTAACTTGAAATCTATGGACTTTTTGGACCTACTGCTCATTAGAACTCTTGTTCGGAATGGTCCAACGAACACATTTCAGCTGATTTTAGCTCAAACGGCTGTATAACTTTTACCGTGTATTTTGTGCAGGGTCCTTTCGAAACGTCAGCAACATATAATTTGTCGAAAGAACATCCCTAAGAGATCCTGACGTAGGCCGCAACTAACATTTAGATATTCCCCTTTAACCAATTAAGAAAATTTTAAAAAATCACTTTCAATTTTCTTGTGTCTTGAAAAATTCAGCCAGAACTTGTTCCTTTGATGCTCAATTGTTTGCTTCTTAGTGACATCCGATTTTTACGTCAGAGTGACGTTTGAACAATACATTCTCTCAAAAACTACCGAGAAATCCAAGCGTAACGTTCTAACTGGGACACCCTGTGCATACGAAAATTCAGCTCACTTGCACTTTTTAAGAAAAATCGTCCCTTCTTGCCCAATGTTCTCGGATTATTATTTCTGACGTTGATTTTGTCAACACATACATCAAATTAAACGATGTTAATGATTGCAGAAAATAAACGTTAGCCTCATCCGATATTAAAAGAGCCATTTAATTCAAGAAATTATGGGTTCTGTTTAGAAGTTGCAGGAAGTTGTTACACAAATTTAGCCGTTACAATGTGGTCATTTCCCGTCGTGAACTAGACATACATTAAATAGACACTGATATTATCGGATGTTTTAACAAGAAAGTACTTTTATATCTTTTAAGGAGTGTTTTTCTATCTCAGTTAATTAGTAAATTTTAACCACACCCCAGCTCTACACCAATGCACTCAATATTCACACCTAGATCAATGTTTTCCCTGTGTTTATTTTCAGGCCATGTAAGCATTTTATTTCCTAGACAGAACCCAAACTGTCACAGCCCTAATCCAGATAGATAGGAAAGGGAGTTCAATGTACTTGTTCGCATGTCAATAATTCTAGGGTTGATTCTGTTGTAACTTCATCCCATTCTAAATGAGGGGTACAAGGCACAAAATTGCTGGCACGCACAATGAACATCATGTTTGGCAGACTGAATTGTTGTGACTGTGCAAAAAAACTGATCATTCATTTTTGGGATAATTATTTTTAACTTTTGTAAAACTAAATGTTGCGAACAATGCAATGCAGTTAAAAAGCTGCGGTATTTTATAAAAACGTATACGTGTTGGGCGAAAGCAAATTAAACTTTTTATATTTTAGAAAATTACTTCAGATACAAAACTGGGAAAAGAAACGAGAAAAGATTAAAATAGGTTGTATATTGATACTAACTAGGCCAGTCAGTAAGTTCAAAAATTGCTGGTAGAACACAAGTGCACACTCCACAAGTTGTTTTATCCAATAAGTGGAACTATGGTAATCGTAAAACATAATATTCATTTGAAATTTATTACACGTATGTATTATAACGACATCTGGACCTAGGTTATATTTTGGGACGATTCCGTTGAAAGGTTGGGGAGTAAATAGAAGTAAACAGGGGTCAATAGGGGAAATAAGTAAATGCAAGCTAATTTAAAAAAAATTCAAATAGGTTTTAGTCCGGTATATTTAGACATCGGAAGTTCCTTCCAAAAATTCACATCCAGCTGAAAGTTGGTAGGATTGTTTAAAACACCATTATAAATAAACTTAAAAAAGTCCTCATCGATCTGATACCTGGAAAAAAAATTTACGCGGGGTGAAAGGTCACAAAAATGGGGTTTTCGCGATTTTCAGCAAAACGGTAAGTTTTATCATAAAATTAGCTCAGACGAAAATTGTAGATCAGATAATTATCCATAAAGAATGTCTCAATCCTTTTTTTCCTAAGAGCCACCGTTTCTGAGATATGACGATTCAAAAAGTTGGAAGAGTTGTAATCGTCATAATATGTAGGTATAAGTACGCCACGTATATACATCACTGAAGATGTAATACAAGTAAAAATATTTTTCTATCGGTCGGTCAGAGTAACTTACATATATACAATATTATAAATATGCAAATGTCAGGTAAAAAGAAACCCAGTCCCTCATTTTATATGCCAGTGTAACAACGTCGTCGAATTTCAGCAACATCTTCATCTTCTGATATTTTATTTGATCAATCTATGACAGTTCCTACTAGTAAACAAAAATTTCTTGTAAATACTCACAACAAATCTCGGTTCATTTCAATGTTGAAAGAAAAGTTTACTGCTGAAAATATATTGGTAAAACAAGCTAGTAATGATGCCGATGTACTGATAATTGAAACAGCAATAGAGCAATTCAATTTAACAAATGCAACTATTGTTGTTGGTGAAGATGTAGACTTACTCGTATTACTCACTGCTCGAACTCCAACCGAAAAAACTAATTTTTTTTAAACCTGGAAAAGCTCAACATCAATCGGAAATATATTCATCGAAAAGTTTATCTACTTTTGCAAAGTGTCAAAATCGTGTACTATTCTTACACGCAATCACTGGCTGTGATACGGCATCTGCATTTTTCAGAAGGGGTAAAACAACAGTTTTTAAAATGTTAGAAAAACAAGATTTAGTTCAATGTGCTGCAGTTTTTAAAAAGAGTAATTCAACTCCACAAGAAGTTATCACCAACGGAATTCGCTTTCTTCTTTCTATGTACGGATCTCCTAAAAAAAACTACCTGCTTAGATAAGTTTCCATATGCATGCAAGTGCAATTAGCTTGTCTTCCTCCAACCTCAGTGGCTGCTCATCAACATCTTTTTCGGGTATATTACCAAATTCAAGTGTGGCTTGGTTATCAGCTAGACCCAAAAGACTGGGGTTGGAAGTTGGTCGACAATACATTAGAACCAGTTCAGACTTTACTCCCACCTGCGCCAGAAAAACTGCTAAACACAATTTTTTTGCAACTGTAAAAAGGGATGTAGTGCTAAATGTGGTTGCAAAAAAGTTGCAGTCTTGTTCTCTAGCATGTACAAATTGTCAAGGTCGGTCGTGCTCCAATGTTGAATCAGCAACAGTAGAGGATTCGTTTGATAGCAATGAGGAGACATGCGATGCATCACTATGGAGGCAATTGACTTGCACCCAGGATGAAGAAAAACAAAAGAACAAGAACAAGAAGAACAGGAAGAAGAGAAGCAGAAGTATTAGAGAATTATGAATCAGACGAATAAATAAATTTCCCAATTTTTTTTTTAAATTACCCCGCTTTTATCATTTTCAATCCTTGCTAATATCTTTTATTATTCAATAGTTTCAAATTAAACAGAATCACAACAGACCCGTGGAATAGGCCTACCGGGGAAATCACGTTAAAAAAAAGCGCTAAGTACACTACCTCAAAGGTGGCGTGGAAACGTGTGCATATTATGACGATTACAACTCTTCCAACTTTTTGAATCGTCATATCTCAGAAACGGTGGCTCTTAGGAAAAAAACTATTGAGACACTTTTTATAGATAATTATCTGATCTACAATTCGTCTGAGCTAATTTTATGATAAAACTTACCGTTTTGCTGAAAATCGCGAAAAACCCATTTTTGTGACCTTTGACCTCGCGCAATTTTTTTTTTCCAGGTATCGGATCGATGAGGACTTTTTTGAGTTCCTTTATAATGTTGTTTTGAACAATCCTACCAACTTTCAGCTGGGTGTGAATTTTTGTACCTTCACTCCTATTTTTTGGACTAATTTGACCGGATTATTTAGAATGTCATGAACTCATGAAACGTGTAAAATTTTAATTTGCGCGACAACAAATTTTTTTCATTATCTATTCCCTTATATTTGCCAGTGAAGGTCAAATCATTTCTACACTGACAATAGCGTCAACTATCTACCACATTTAACTGTTCTTCGTCAAGTAGTTTTTAGTTAATGCACCAACAGACAGACAATAGACCGACAAACAGATAGACTGACGGAATTGAAAAACCTATATTGTCGTAATCTACATGATCTGAAAAGTGAAAATCCGAAGAAATCTCGGAGGGTGAGTTTTTCTCGAACACTTCTCTTCGGTACGCGAGGGAAGTAAAATAAACTAAAAATAATTTGATTGGCTACAAAAAAGTATTATTTACATTTTCTTGCAACAAGTAATTTCTTCCACGACCTACGTCAGACATGTGACTCATTTAAACATTTAATAATGTTATTACACTAAACTGTCAACCTTATTTTCTGTACGATACAGAAAATACGTTTTCTGGTGAAACCAAGAGTAAAATCTTTCTACATATGATTAAAACGAGGCGTGATGAAAGGCCACTCAATAATAACGATACCATCAGCTCGTATCATAAATAAATATTAATTTATTTAAATTCAACAAACTATTTTATATTAAGTGGAGCGTGACGTGCCTGTTTATTTAATGCCGTCTTATTTATCAACAGTAACTTGGAATAGAGATTAGAGATGAATAAACGTCAAAAAATATAAAAAGTCTCGGTTTTCATTACTTATGTCAAGAGGGTCGTTAAGATAGACAGATATATACGATTATCTTCTAATGTATAATGCCATTGCCATTATTCATATCTATGGCTTTAACAGCCAGGCCTTTTATGTTGAATATACAAGATTTGACTTTAAAGAGGATTCTTCTTGTCAAATTTATTTGTATGTGGGCATCATTCCTTTTTATGAGTTTAATTAATGTTTTGAAACATTTTATTTTGTTTGAATTGAGAAGTTGTAGTCTAAGAGTTGGCTACAAAAATTAAAAATGATAAGGTACAGAGAAAATCTTTATGTAAGAACTCTCCTTAGTAGCTAAAAAGTACATAAGCTCTGCAGCCAGAAGACACTTCTGGGGAGGGAAGCGTGGGCGGGCGGTAAAATGTGTTAATTTTTAATCAAAATAAATTTTTTGAGTGCAGCTATGAAATTTTGTGTGTTTAGGAGGTTGAGGCGTTAGACAAAAGGAACAACAAAAATATGAAATCAAGTTTTACTACCCTCGCATACCGAAGGGAAGTATTTTTTCGAATTTCGACGTTTCAGAACACGTAGATTACGAAAATATAGGTTTTTCAATTCCGTCTGTCTCTGTCTGTTGGTGCATTAACTAAAAAAAAAACCGCTGCCTAAGGAATCACTACTTCCACATCCAGATTATTCGTCCAAGTCACTTTAAAGGAAACATCTTGACTATATTTGCACTCTAGTATGTGGAAATTATTGGTCATAGAATTTTAATAATATTTGGGGTAGATGTCATAGAAAAGTTTGAGGAGTTGGTTTCTACCATATACGTTAAAAATGAAGTTTCTAGTTTACCGTACTTATTTTCCACTATTTACAACCTACCACCTCAATGGAGTCATCTCAATCAGATGTCACTACAATACATACGTGTACTAACTTTCAAGTGAATATCTCAATTTGATGTTATCAATCCCATTAATAATGAAGCGGAGGTGGTAGAGTTTGAAAAATATTAGAAAGAAATCTGAGGCCTTGGTTTCTAGTATATACACCGAATCCCAAATTTCTGTAGTCTTACCAGCTTGCTTTACTGATTTTCCCCTATTTGCCCCTATTTAACCCCCAACCCTTCAACGGCATCATCTCAAATTATGATCTAGTTTCAGACGTCGTTATAATACATACGTGTACCAAATTTCAAATGAATATCTCAATTTTATTTTATCAACCCTTTTCATATTGGAGTAGGGGTGGTTGGGTTGAAAAATATTATAAGAAAATCTGACGCTGTGGCTTCTAGTACATACACCGAATTTCAAGTTTCTGTTGTCCCAAATTAACCCCCAACCCTTCAACGGAATCATCTCAAAATATGAACTAATTCCAGACGTCGTTATATTACATACGTGTACGAAATTTCAAATGAATATCTCAACTTTATTTTGTCAACCCCATTAATGGGGTAGGGGTGGTGGGGGGGGGGGGGGTAGAAAAATATTATAAAAAAATCTGAGGCCTTAACTTCTTGTACATACACCGAATTTCAAGTTTCTGTACTCATACCAGCTTGCTTTACTTATTTCCCCCTATTGACCCCTAAATAACCCCCAACCCTTCAACGGAATCATCTCAAAGTATAATCTAGTTCCAGCATACGTGTACCAAATTTCAAATGAATATCTCGATTTTATTTTATCAACCCTTTTAATAATGAAGTAGGGGTGGTGGGGGTTGAAAAATATTATAAAAAAATCTGACGCTTTGGCTTCTAGTACATACACCGAATTTCAAGTTTCTGTACTCTTACCAACTTGTTTTACTTATATTCCTCTATTTACCCCAAATTAACCCCCAACCCTTCAACGGAATCATCCCAAAATATAATCTAATTCTAGACATCGTTATAATACATACGTGTACGAAATTTCAAATGAATATCTCAACTTTATTTTTTCAACCCCTTTAATGGGGTAGGGGTGGTAGGGGGTTGAAAAATATTATAAAAAAATCTGAGGCCTTAACTTCTAGTACATACACCGAATTTCAAGTTTCTGTACTCTTACAAGCTTGCTTTACTTATTTCCCCCTATTTACCCCTATTTAACCCCCAACCTTTCACCGGATTTCCTCAAAAATCCAGTTCCAGACCTCGTTATAATATATACGTGTACAAAATTTCAGGTCAATATCTTAAACCGTTCCGGAGAAAGCGTGCGGACAAAAAAAGTTACAGACAGATAGACCGACAGACAGAAAATTTTTTTTCGCTCAAATTTAAAATCTCGACGTTTCATGACATTCTAAACCTATTTCACGAATAAAAATTTTTGAAAATTTTTTTGCGATTACTATACTTCCTATCCACTACGTGGATGTGGAAGTAAAACTACTTGACTAAGAGCAGTCAAACTTGGTAGGTAGTTGACGCTACTGTCAGCGAAGAAATTGTTAAAATTTCACTGGAAAATATAAAGGGTGGATCGTCTAAAGGGAATAAATAATGAAAAAAAATTTTTTTTACTAAAATTTAAAATTTCCACGTTTCATGACACGCTAAATCTATTTCAGAAAAAAAAAGTTCTTTGTTCAAATTTAAAATTTCCACGTCTCATGGCATTCTAAACCTATTTAAAAAAAAAAAAAGATTTTTTTACCAACATTGACAAATTTTTCACCACTAAAATAGATGGACATTTTTTTTCTTTTTTCAAATTTAAAATTTTCACGTTTCATAGCGTTCTAAACCTATAAAAAAAATGTTTAGAAAATTCTTTACAATTTTTAAAAAAATTTTACCACTAAAATAGATGGAATTTTTTTTTCTTAGTTCAAATTTAAAATTTCCACGTTTCCATAGCATTCTAAGCCTATTTCCACAAAAACAAATTTAAAAATATTTTTGAAAAGTTTAAAAAAATTTTTGAAAAAAGTTTTAATCTATTTATCACTACTATAGAATAGACGAAAAATTTGTTTTTGCTCAAAATTAAAATTTCCACGTTTCATGACATTCCAAACCTATTTCGAAAAAAAAATTGCAACATTTTCTTACCATCTTGGAAAAATATTTTACCACTAGAATAGATGGAAAAAAAATTATTTTTGCACCAATTTAAAATTTCCACGTTTCATGACATTCTAAACATACTTCAGAAGAAAAAAAATATGAAAATTTTTTTAGACATTTTTGAAACATTTTAAAAAATGATATATTTTAACCACCACTATACTTCCACTCCACTTGAATGAGGAATTGAAAATGTGACAGATGGCAATAATATCTGGCATATGCACCTATTATACTTTTATTGAAAAATGTACAGGGTGGTCATCCCAAGAAATAATTCAGTCATGGTGGACATTTGTAAAGGTATTTGCGCAACCCTTACATATTTAGCACCTGTCATTTAGTATTGAACTTTTGTTGTTGGATGAGCACTCTGTATATTGTTTTGACCAAAACTTATCAGGTTTTCTTTGTAATAATAGTGATAACTATATTCCGATTATTATTTTCACTGTCATTTCGTAATTATTAATTTTTTAGAGTGATCGCCATGATCAAATAAAGAGGGAAGTTCTGTGTAAACACCTCTACCGATTTTTTTAAATAGATTTTTATATGACACAATTTTCTGTATAAAATCCAAATAGGAAACTCATACAGTTAAAAATTCTAAAAAATTTTTACATGTAGTCTTATGGAAAATGTGTCAACCCAGCATGCAAACGGTACATTTTAATTTATAGCAAATAACCAAATAATGTCAGCAGTTCCGAAAACTAACTATGTAAAGCATTGATGTCTTACGCATATTTTGTTTCCAATTTAATTAGAAGACTTAATAAATAAAAAACAATTTTAAACGTTTGTAAACTGTCAAATTTCTCTTTTCGTTAACGATTTTTAACTGATTTTTCAATTATTTAATAATTTAATTTGAATTTTTACTGCTACCCATTCTTTGTTAAATTATTTACTGAAACAAATTTGTAAAATACACAGATATTTACATGAATTTATTTATTTTTTCATAAGTTTGGACAAAACATCCAAAAGTCAGTTCATTAAGTAAAATAATGAAATCTTCTTAATTAATTAATAATAATAAATGATTTATTTATGCCTTCATGACAATAATTGGTGTAATCGACTTAACCTTTTGTAATAATTTATTATGGAAAAATTCCGATTTAGAATTCGACTTACTTTTGGTTAGGACTGTAACGCCTCAACCTCCTTAACTGTAGAAATTGCTTAAAATTATTGCCAGAAGTCTAGGTCGGGGATTAAACGTTGCCACAAGTCTATAAAGTTGTAAGAAAATTGTTCAAATTTTAATGTCAAGGTGCAGTTCTGGCGATTTTGTTTTTAAGTATATTTAAAATCTCCCTATTCTTCCGGGGTTTCCGGTTAAGTGACATTAATGGAACAAAAAACAAATCGAATTCGCGAAATGTCAAAAATTGCTATTTTTCGTTCACTTCTGTCGGCTCGATTTTTCGATTTCGCCATGCAATTACCGATGCCGTGACAATGCCAATTTCGATATTTAGATATCGACATTAGGAAGCCTTCCTTCCTGATGATGTATTTATTAAGTCATAAATATTTAAAAATTTCATGTCTTGCCTCTTCCGACGAGACTAATTAAAAGTTCAAGTCCACCCCGACCGTAGCACATCGCGCTAGGCTACGACTTTCACAGCGGATTTCTCGCTTCGAATCTTGTACGGGTGTACCTTTTTAATTTGTTTTGAACTTTTTGGCTGATATTTCTTATTCCTAAATTGCATCGCATTTATTTATTTATTTCTACAGTTTAAAACTAGAACTACACAAAATTTCAGAGCTGCACTCACGGATTTTGTTATATTATATACAAGCTTTGCTCACAATTTATAAGATGTACTCGAAGATTACTCTTCTAGACAAGATCGATTTCCAGGAAACATTTAAGTTATATAAACGAACGGAGAATGGAGTTTTAAATAAATAAATAAATGTCCAAAAAGGTGTAAAACATTTAAAAAACACAAACGACATCCATTACCCACCGACGTGGCAGTGTAGAAGCTGGGAATCGAATTTTAAAAAATTTTGAAATTTTTTTACGATTACTATACTTCCACTCCACTTGGATGTGGAAGTGAGATTTAATTAACATTCAAATATAAATTTAAAACTACACAGGCATTATCACCAATATATGATTCAAATGTATTGATTACATCAATTATAAACATTTCCAGAAAAAATAATTCGGGCGTATCAAGTATTAATTGAGTGATTAAGCTCAATGGATAATATTAATGCGAGAGAGAGATGCAGATAAGATAGCGAGGTCGACAGGACGTCTAAGCAGTAAGCAAGCAAGCCCGCGCTGCTATGCTATAATTAATTAACAATTCAAATTTTTCAATTTTTCCTTTTCGGAACAGCTCTTTATTTGATTAGAAGTGAACATCCGAAAAAGAATTTTCATCTCGTCTCCTAAGATAACTGAACAGACATGGCGGCATATTTTTGTAAATAATGAGGAGTTTGGACAAAAATGTTTAAAAACTACATAAAAAAAGTATTCGTTCATGCCATACCAAAATTTTACGCAATATAAGTGGTTTTCGAGACATGGCCACTTAAAGTTTAATGTGACGAGAGTCTCGTTAAAAATGGGTACATTTTGTGGTGTAAATTAAATAATTTTCATAACGTTTAAACCCAAATTATTAAAATTTCAATGAGTGATGTACAATCCACATGTAATGAGCAAAGTTTATCAATTTTTTCCGCTCCTTCGTTTTTGAGATATTCGCGGTTAAAGTGAGGGGTCAATACATTTGAATCGTATATTAGTTTAAAATTAAAATAAAAATGTTTCGACTGAAACCATAAAACTATGATTAACGTTTTTATAGCCACCAGAATAATTTTAAACTTGACCTTTGCTTATTGCCAATGTTCTATAAGGTGAAAGTTATACAACAACATGCAGTAAAGAAAACATAATTTCAATCAAAATGAGAATTAAATATTTGCGATTGTTTATCCAGTCAGGAGAAACCACGAACGCACTATTTTGTTTTTAATGAAGTGGCCCAATAACCAAAAAAATATGCGTACGTCAATATCCGGAATATTGGCGTTGATCCAGAACAGCAAATTATAGTTCAAGTAATAAATGTGAAATGACTGCTGGAAGTTTGAGGTATAGAAGCCAAACTGTTCTATTACAGCTCTCTCCGAGGCTCCCTCACATCGGCGTTCGAATCGTGGATTAATGCATTAAACAGATGACGTCACGTGACAGCGGAAATATTGTAACAGACAAGTATTACAACGAATTTAGTCTACACATTTCGTAGTTTTGAAGTACAGTTTGAAACTGAAAGTGCACAAATAAGCGAAAGAATATTATTGTTATTTTAATTATTTATGAATACTGGGAAGCTTGAGAAATTGATACCTACTTTCCTCAACTTGTTATAACTTACAACACAAACAAAGGAAATTGTATATTAGATGCAATTCATAATTCTTAGGATTTTTAGATAAAAACATATGATGCGCTCATAACAAAATTTCACTTTTCTCTCATGTACCCATTTCGAGAGCTAGCCAAAATTTTGTAAAAACTTTCCCGATGCATTTGTCTCTAGTGATATAAACCTCAAAATACTGTGTTAGCTGAAAAACATATTTTTTATTTTTAGTGCATTTTTGATCAACGTTCTTTTGCGGCAACTATTTTATATTTTAACTTTTCGATAGATTAGGTAGGGTATATATATTCTATATAGTACCTATCTGTATTTATTCTATACAGTATTGAATCTTTTTCAAAATCATATTCACGAAAATATTTATTTATTATTTGTCGAGTTATTGTATAAATCCTCAATCTCCTCGCCGACAATGCCATCTATTAATGAATATAGAACCAAAATACATTACATTATCTATAGAATTTCGATGTACAGATATTTGAAATTGAAAATAAATTAATATTAATTTATGAATTGATTAGTGAAACAAATGACTTATTGTATTTTCTGTGTTGAGAATACGTCATTGTACCAAATACCAATGCTTTTTGGTAGAAGTGGGTGAAAAAATGATTACAAGATGTCAAATAAATAAACAAGCAAACAGATAAAGTGAATTAAAGTGTAACGTGTAAAAAATGATTTGTAGAGAGATTGCAAAAATGTCCAATAGTGCCAAAAGTGAGGGGATGTCTTGAAATTCGTTGAGACTAGAAATCTCCATTTGGTAGGAGAGTCGCATAGGACTCCCACTTTTCAAAGCAACAGTATGAAATATTTCGACCAACAATAACTAACAACACATGTATTAGCCTAGTATTAGTATATATGTCTTCTTCCCTCATTTATCTGAATTAAAAAACCGTTGAAATTGCGCAACATGTTTCCCAAATGATCACAACTAACACTTATACAGGGTATAATTAGTTTCGTCATTAAAAAATGTGGTGATGGAGAGCGACCAAATAAACAAAAAACCTTATATAAGTAACATGATTCCATGTTAAAGTTCACAGTTTTGAAGAAAAAAAATTAGAGAGAAATTTTAATAAAACTGATTGAGAACTTCTGGTCAGATACTACGTAACGACTGTCAAACTAAACCAAGAGCAAAGATTAGAGAATTAACAAGATAGGACAGCCGACGGAAAATCTTTTATCTTTTAGCAATGGCGCCATTGACCTCGACATTTAAATTGGAGTTCTTGCGCAGTTGCCACAATGTGACAATCAGGCGGAGAAGGTAATATTAGAAAGAGAGGCGAAGAGTGAAAAATGGACAACACTGTCCTGATAAAACGACTGAACTCAGCTGACTGTCAGTACCTGGTCCAAAAAAAAAACAGGTAGCTTTGTAATGCCACATGAAGTATTTCTATATTTATATGTAAGGTATCTATTTGGTTAGGATAGAATTGTACATTGAAAGAATAATCTTGGAACTTTTTCTATAAAATGAGGAAAAACAGCCACACGCAGCTGTCATCGAGGTCTATACGTGACGTAGCACTTGTCGATTCTAATCGACTATCTTTTAGTAAGCTTGGTCAAATTCATTTAATACGTACCCGACAAATCCCGAAACCGTTTCCGCTGGGTGTTGTGTCCCTTTAAATTGGAGTTCACAACTGTCCGTCTATTTCGTCTTCTCCGTCTGACTGTCCTATCTTGTTAGTTCTCTAATCTTTGCCAAGAGTAAGCTCCTACTACGATGTAAATGTTCCTTTTTTTAATGGCCACTTTTTATGTCTCTTGGGGAATGAAAATTCTCAACTATAGTCCATTAACTCACAGAAGGCAGAGGTTCTCAAACTTTTCACAGATACTATAGGCACACAAAAAGAAAAAAGTGGTTTGTTTCGGGGACTCCATTGGGTAACCCCTTGTATTTCGACGCGCTGAACACGAGTCCACTGTCTAATTAGGTCCATCATCCACCAATTTTTTTAGTAAATCGCAAGAATACTTCAAAAACTTCATAATTAAGTTATCTTTAAGATTTATTAAAAATTTGTGGGTGATGGAACCAAACGGATACCAGATTCGTATTCAGCGCGTCGAAATACATAGGGGTTACCCAATGGAGTCCCTGAAACACGCCACTTTTTTGAGTTCCTGTGTAATTACTAATTATCGAGGTTATTGATAAA
Organism: Stenurella melanura; assembly: GCA_963583905.1. Taxonomy (NCBI): domain Eukaryota; kingdom Metazoa; phylum Arthropoda; class Insecta; order Coleoptera; family Cerambycidae; genus Stenurella; species Stenurella melanura. The sequence continues at coordinate 112,204,410 of OY757313.1, forward strand.
CGCCAATTTTTTGAAAGTGTCCCTAGAGAAATATAGTATATAGATTTTTTGTTCGTCAGATCGTTCCCCATTACCAGTTTGTTTTAATGCTATGAAAAATAGAAAGATTTACTAAGTATGATTGAGAACTTCTGGTCAGATAGTACCTATAACGATGTAAAAAAAATACCTAATGAAAAAAGTTATATAAGACTTTTTTGTTTATTTTCTTACCAATATTGTGAGTGAATGACGTGAAACTAATTACACCTTTGTACATATCCGATCCTATCAACGTGCAAGATAGAACAACTGGCACGCTTGCTGATGACAATCTATGGTTGCATGTAGCGAGTGCCCTATATCACTTAGCTTTGAAGAAAAACTAAATCCCATGGAAAACTGGTCAAGAAACGGTAAGTTAAACGAATCTAAATCATCATACATAACATTCACCATCCGAAGTGACTGCACTTAAGAAAAGATGCTGGCTATCTATACTGGTATACGTATGGTACCTATATAAAATTATCGTTTAACGTGTTTCCTGGTTTGCATGTTGTTTTTATTCCTTGTTACTATTGTATTGTATTATTTTCTCCCTGTTTTTGGCTTACCATATATACAAAATTTGCATGATTACAAATGCGAATAAAATTATTATTATTATAATTATTATCGTGTATCTTAGAATAACTTACGTACAAGACATCATATGAGCTTACAGAATGTATTATTTTTTGATCGCTAATAAATAATATTAATAAAAACGATAGAGGAAGTCATCTCAGTCAACGAACTAGAAAATGAAACATGTTTTTAACTAATTTACAATAGGTACTAAACGATTCACAGGAATAATAATGACTTTATTTAATTTATAGGCCTTTAAGAAAATACAGTTCGTATCCAGTCTAGACAGATATCCAGACATAGCACCAACGATTTAATGTACAGCAAAAGCGTAACAGATAGGGGGAAACTGTCAAACACCTGTTACCTTACTAAAGTGCTAAGAATAATTCTGAACATCACGATTCCCCTTTCTAGCTCAGGAACTTCAAACGCTATCCCTGACCTAATATGCTTTCGATTTGGTCCTCAAACCCCAAGGAAATAGGTGAAACCGTTGAATTAATTAACTAAAAATGTATGAAACAATTTCTAACACAAATTAAGCAGGTTGCAATCAAGGTAACATCCTAGATTCTTCTTATAATATGCCGTACGAAACATAAAAGGGGAAGTTTTACACAAGAATTATCTCAAATTTAAAATCGATTTTTCTACCATTAAGACATCTTAAACCAAGACAATAAAGTACAAGTTAAAGCTAGGTAAGGACTGGAGGTAAACTAGGGATAGATCAGCGTAAGCAAAAACAGTGCCACTCATGTAAAAATACTTTAAAATTTCAATTTTTACAGAAATAATATAATATTCCAAAAAGAGCAATAACATAATTATGAATATGTCACAAACTCGCAAATAAACAATTATAAATAATACCTCGACGACATAGTATAAACGATTCTAGAATATATTTAAAATAATATATGGAGTCATGTGCTCCGTATCATAATAATTAAATTTGGAGTATTTTAATACTACAATTGGAGAAATCGATCTCAAATTGTAATCCAGTTATTATTCCACCTCATCCGAGCAATAAGAATGTATACGACTTTAATAAGATGTGTACACAGTTAGGATTTGTTGTTCGCCGACAATTTATCATAGGCGGCTAGGCATACTTTATCATCATCAATCATTCTATACCTGACAAGAAAATACAGATACAATGGAATAAGATTATACAGATATAGACGGAAATTCCAATTTCCGCAAGTTCGCTGTATTCCATATTTACTAGTCTTGGGCAGGGTTATGTCTGTTTTGATAAAATTCTGATTATACTTTACTATTGTGTCCTCACCTTCTCAAAAAAATTGACAAACAAAAAGTTGGCAAAGGGCGTCAGATGAGGCTATATGTTTTGTGAACAACCCTGTTTAGCATCTATAGTGAACACGTGAGGATTAGCAAGGTGGTGTGTTATTTGCGGAACTAAGATTTATTTATTTATTTTATTTAACATAAATACCCCTGGCGGGGAATTTACAAATATTACAATCTGATCAGATCAATAAGCAATTTTGGTCTAACCTAACTTATCTAGGTTGAAAATTCTTTAAAAAACTAAGATTCTACTCACTAGTGTACCTTTAGGGTCTGATAATTTGATTAGTTACACTAAGGTTAGCATGTAACACTAAATCGCACTATAGTCTGCTTTTAACTAGCACAATCACTAAACCAACTCAAAAGGCTTGATTCTCTTGAGTCTTCTCCCTAGGTTGGTGTTGTCGAGGAGCTGGATAGCCTCAGTGTTCACGTGTTGGAGCAGATGTTGTTCGTGACTACTGGAAAATTTAGGTATGGTCTTGTCAACAGTCTCCGCGTTAAGATCCCTATGGAGATCAGTGTTGCGGCGGTACCAGGGTGCATCAACGATGTTTCTTAGTACTTTATTTTGGAAACGTTGAATAACTTGAATTTTACTATTACTGGCGCAGTTCTGAATATGGACGTGGCAGAAACATATTCAGTCTGTGAAACAGGCCTTTATCAAAATCCTGGGCCACATCTTGGAAGAAAGATTTCTCAACGATATCTGTGATTCTATGAACTTGATCGATGGTCGAGTGTCTCTCTCTGAAGTCAAACTGATGGGAGGGAATCAGATCCATTTCTTTTATTATCGGTTTAAATCTTTTAAGAAGCAATTTCTCGTAGAGTTTCAAGATGACAGGCAGTAAAGTGACGGACCTGTATGATATAACTTCCTGTGGAGGTTTGTCCGGTTTGGGTATTATTATGACCTCTGCTACTTTCCACATCATAGGTACATACCTCAATCTGAACGAGGCATTGATGAGATTGGTTAATTTAACAATAGCTTTCCGTGGAAGTTGTTTCAAAATTTCTCCGGTAATAAGATTTAACCCGGGCGTTTTCTTCGGACTGTTTGTTTTAATTTCCTCAGAAGCTTTTGAAGAAGTAGGTCTAATGACAGTATCTTCTTGTTCTGGTTCAATCCAGTCTTCAGGCTCCTGCCCATCATTGGATTGGAAGGTCATCTCTAAACATTCTGCGAATCTAATTGCGTTTTGTATGTTATTTTGGGCCCAACTTACATCCTCATTTATGAATGGTGGGTTATGCATACTAGGCTTTTTTAATCGCCTGGTGGTTTTCCAGAGTAAGCAATCCGTTCTATTGTCGTTGGTTAAATCGCTTAAGTATTCACCGGTTGATTCATTTCTATGCGCTGGATTTCACGTTTTAATCGCTGAGTTGCGTTATTTAAAGCTGTTTTATCAACTGCCCTCTAGACTGATGCCATTTTCTTCTAATTTTTCTTTTTCTCAGATAGTCTCTGATCTCTTTTGGATAATTGTTTCCTTTTGTTCTGCATGTAGGTAACCTCAGGAGTGTTTTCTCAAGCTGCCTTCTTAACGAAAAGTTCAACTTTATCATCTAGCTGTTTTTCCGTTCTCAATGGAGCCCAGAGACCAATTAGTTCTTCCAGGATAGTTTTGAAGCTTTGCCAATGCTCCTTGGGTGCGATATTCCAAATTTGAGATACGCTCGTCCATCTTGTCAAGTCTGTCTAAGATTACCTATTTGGAGCATTGCATCAATTTTTGTTTTTTGTTGAGCTGACTGTTAAGCATCAGGTTCTTTTTCTATATTTCCTATAGCTACTTGACTACATATTTTGTTCTGATTAGATTTTTGAACAGGTCTTTGCGGCTCTTTTCTATTATTACTATTTTGCCTGTTCTCCCGATAGGGTTGAGTCTTTACCACTTGATTTTCTAAAAAGGACAACTTAAAAAAGTGTTCAGGCGAATCCAGCCTGTAATCATATCAAATGGCTTTAACCAATAAAAATTAATACCTTTAACGACTCCACATGCTCTGTCAGTGACAGGAGTTTCAAATTTACAGTAAATGCAAAAATTTCTAATTTTACAAACATGTGCAATATAGGATTGGATTTAATAATCACGATTTGTAACGCTGTGGTACCCAGGAACATGTTTATAATGTGAAAGAACTGGTTTATGCAAGAGAGCAAAGTTTTCATTTGATATTTTCTTTTCTCTCTAGATCTCGTTTTCAATTTCACTACATAAAACCGTTATAGCTGTTAAATTTCCTTGTTCTGCGAATCTAAATTTTTACAGCAATGAAAAATATCTTACTCCTGATTATGTCTCCGTCATTTTCATATAACTTAATTTTGGGAAAAGCACCATTTATTATTTGTGCCACCCAACTCAAACTTGTCATAGGAGTTAGTCCCACAAAAATAATGTGTTGCGAGGAACTTTCCAGAATGACACATAGGAACAAATAAATTAGCAAAAGAAATTAAGTACCTTTAACGCAAATTTTGGCCCCTTTTCGAAATTTCATATTTATCTTACAGGCCAAGTCAAATATCTTGTCTTATACGATCTGATTCTCAGTTAAATAGATGTTTCCACACAATTCTTTGTTCATGTATATTATGGCGTAAATACAGCGATTAGCTTCTAGTTTTGTTTCGTAAAAAGAAAAATTAATAGCCTGCGTTTTTAATTGTTTTTTTTTATTCGATTTAAAATATTCCTTGTGACAGAAGAAAGTAATGCTGTCTATACGACGTTTCATTAAAAAAAGTATACTAAAACTAATAATTACTAGAGCAGGCTTTCACGATGGTTATTTAATTAATGATGGTTTCTCGCATGAACTGTTCATAGCATGACAATAGTCGAGAAACTCATTGTCTACTATTATGAATCATAAATCACTTTCTTCAATGGAAAGGTGAAGTAATGTTGACGTAAAAAAAAAAAACAAAAATTATGTAGAGTGCCTGTCAAAACTAGAATATTTTTCAGTAAGTTTGAAATTTGTCGTACATTTTTTTTTAAGTTGTCCACAAATAATTAAGTTGTTTAAAATTATGAAATCGAGGTACTTTAAACATACAAAACTTTCTTCTATCTTTATAAAAAAATAAAATACTCTATAATTTCGATAGTGTTGACCCATTCCTTTCTGTATTTAATAGTGGAAGTTACGGCTTGTTTTGAGAACTAATAGCTTTAGAAATCAAGAATAAAAATGGGATAATTATTTCTTAAAAATATTCTTCAATGGATGTTTCTCAGCAGGTCACAACTGCTATGATGTGAACAAAACAAGGACTAATAGCGATCACAAAAATGTACTTAAATTATATTACTTATATACGGCAGTAAGTATAATAAACAACCCTAGTAAAGTGCCGTTGTATCTGGTACTACTGGATTTCCTAGTAATTAAATTTTATATTAAAGACACTCCTTGGTGGGTAATAAGTTAAAATGTAAGGAATGTCCTCGAGGGTGGTCATGTTCAAATAGTAATAAATAGTTTCAAGAAAACAGAAACGTTAACTTTATACTTATATCTTGTACTTTTCAAAAATATATATGAATTATGTATAAAACATATTCTTTATAGGATTTTGCAAACAGTGGAAAAAAAACTATCTATGAGAACTAAAAGAAAAACTATATGAAAAAAATATTAATGAAATCTTTGCATTCTTTTGATAACCTGACTTCCGGTTATGCTAGCATATCAAAATTCTAAAATAAATGTGGACACATTTCTCATTTAACATTCTCATTATAACACTATAGCATCCAACATAGTCCTTCCCCTACGGCTAAGCAGATTAAACTAGTATCTACATGACTCCCTACGGTATGAAGATTCAGTTAAAAATGAGAACAAAGGCCTAAAATGGATTTATGTACCTACCTTGCCTTAAAAAATTTGTTTTAATTCTAATAGATTACATTTTCATAAAATCTCTCATTCAGTTTCTTGGAAATCCTTTGAAACGTTTTTCGCCCTTATTCTGAGCTCATCAGAAAGGCACAAAGCCACTCATAACGATGTTTCATGTCTTTCTGATGAGCTCAGAATAAGGGCTAAGCATTTCCAAGAAACTGAATGAGAGATTTTATAAAAATGTAATCCATTAGAAAAAAAAAAAATAAATTAAGACCAAGTAGGTAAATAAATCCAATTTAGGCCTTTGTTCTCATTTTTAACTGAATCTTCATACCGTAGGGGGTCATGTAGATAATAGTTTAATCAGCTTAGCCATAGAGGACTATGTTGGATGCTAGTGTTATAAAGAGAATGTCACATAAGAAATTGAACAAATTTATTTTAAGTCAGGTTATCGAAAGAATGCAAAGATTTCATTAATATTTTTTACATATAGTTTTTCTTTTGGTTCTCATACATAGTTTTTTTCCGCTGTTTGCAAAATCCTAAAAAGAATATGTTTCACTTTTGATTTCATTGGGATCGAGACTGTCAAAAGTCTGTATTATTCTGTCTCAAATCATCTATGTTGCGAACTGGTGAAGAATAGGCCAAATCTTTTGCCCTACCCCTAATATAAACGTCAATAAAAACAGTTATTTATTTTTTTATGAATATAATCTAAAAAAATCGGTAAAGGTATTTACACAGAACTTCCCTCGTTATTTGATGGTGGCCACTCTAAAAAATTATTAATTACGAAATGACATTGAGAATAATAATCGGAATATATTCACTATTATTACAAAGAAAACCTGATAACTTTTGGTCAAAAAAATATACAGAGTGCTCATCCAACAGCAAAAATTCAATACTAAATAACAGGTGCCAAATATGGAAGGCTTGCGCAAATATCTTTACAAATGTCCACCATGGTTGAATTATTTCTTGGGATGACCACCCTGTATATTTTTCAATAAAAGTATAATAGGTGCATATGCCAAATATTATTGTCATCTGTCACATTTTCAATTCTACATTCACGTAGTGAAGTGGAAGTATAAGTAGTGGTGGTTAAAAAATTTTACTTTTTTGAAATTTTTCAAAAATGTCGGTAAAAATTTTTTCAAAATTTGTTTCTTCTGAAATAGGTTTAGAATGTCATGAAACATGGAAATTTTAAATTTGAGAAAAGAGGAAAGTTTCCTTCTATTCTATAGTAGTGGTAAACATTTTTTTCTTTGAAATAGGTTTAGAGTGCGATGAAACGTGAAAATTTTAAATTTGGGCAAAGAAAAAATATTTTTCCATCTATTTTAGCGGTAAAAAATTGGTGAGAAATATTTTCATTTCTTTTTCTGAAATAGGTTCAGAATGTCATGAAACGTGAAAATGTTAAATTTGAGCAAAAAATAATTTTTTCTATCTATTCTAGTATTAAAATATTTTTCCAAAATGGTAAAAAGATGTTGCAAATTTTTTTTTCGAAATAGGTTTGGAATGTTATGAAACGTGGAAAATTTAAATTTGAGCAAAAAAAAGATTTTCATCTATTCTATAGTAAGTAGTGATAAATAGATCAAAACATTTTTAAACATTTCAAAAATTTTTTTGTATTTGTTTGAATAGGTTTAGTGGTAAGTAAAGAATTTTTCAAAAATGTTGGTAAAAAAAATTTCAATATATTTTTTTAAATACCTAGGTTTAGAATGCCATGAAACGTGGACATTCTAAATTTGAACAAAGAAAAAAAAATCATCTATTTTAGTGGTAAATTTTTTTTCAAAAATGTTGGTGAAGAAAATTTTCAATTTTTTTTTCCTTAAATAGGTTTTTTCATAATTTATTCCCTTTACACGGTCCACCCTGTATATTTTCCAGTGACTACTACCTACCCAATTCGACTGCTCTCCGTCATGTAGCTTTTTTAGTTAATGCACCAACAGACAGACAGACAGACGGAATTGAAAAACCTATATTTTCGTAATCTACGTGATCTGAAAATCCGAATAAATCTCGGAGGGTGATTTTTTTTTTTACAATACAATACTTACTTCCCTTTGGTATGCGAGGGAAGTAAAATTTAATCAAAAACTAAATTAGTTTAATTGGACACTAATGAAATCGGTTTATTACGGTCTCAGCTACACGACTACTCACATATTTGGTTGGTGTTTATGACGTGGGCGCCCTAATAATTAATTTAAATGATGACCTGTAATCCTACAGCGGCGTTAGTCACAAATATTTCCGTATTCGTGTGAAAGAACTCGGTTTACTTTTACCCATAGTAAGAACGGATTCTTCCCATAATTAAATTGTCTTATAAACATCCCAGCAATAATAATTACTAATTGCGTAACTTCAATTTCTATTGTTTTGACTTCTGCGAAACAATTGACGGTTTCTAACATTTTGTCAGAAATACTTTGGCATAAACAGTACGGATAGAAATGTCATCGAGGGAAGATCTCGTAAGGAAACAAGGAGTCACGTAGACATTTTGTTGTAGCACAATAAAGAATTCAAGGCATTGTAAACATTTAAAATTAATAGGAAATCAAATAAGGTGTGCCTTCACTGTGAGCGACGAACGTTTTCTTTACATCTTCTGTTTATGAAGTATGAACCATAACTGAGGTTAAACACTTCTCGTTTGTTGTACTTGTTATAGAAAGGAAGTCACGCTACAGGAGCACGGATTATTATTGCCTTGTTCGTACGAGGTGTTCGAATTAAAATTTCCTAAAATAGGTTTGTCGTTGATCGCTAAATCAGATTGCTGACGCACCATAGCGGGTCAAAATATTAACAAACTACTTATTCAGTTCCTCTTGAGCCATTTCAAACATTTTAAATATTTTAATTGAGCTAAACTGCCTTCAATTTATAATTTAAAATGTAGAAAATGAAGTCCACACACAATTTAAAAAAAATCTAATCCAGCCCCCGAAAAAATCAAATAACATAAGTAGGAACTAAACGTCTACGTGTAAATATCATACTTATACGACTGGAAATAAAAAATGAAGGAAAGAAACAGTTAGGATAAATGATTAACACGAGGAATCGGCAAATGAGAGTTCAAAGTGGGTCGGGTTCGGTTCCGTATTTGGTAGCTCTTACAAAACCTCGAATAAAGTCAGTTAAAATGGTGAGAAATCGCACGAAATTGTGTTGAATTAAGGCGTGGATAACCTACATTGATTGATACAAATTAGCATGAGTCTGGCTATTTCATATAGATGATATTTGATTAAATTATATTAGTTGAATAAGCATCACAAAAGCGTATATAAACCACTCGAAAAAGTGACAAACATCTGGCAAGATAATAAAAACTGTGCACCGAGTGGAAGTAGTGTGGGAATATTACAAAACAAAGAGGGAAGCTGCCAACATAAACAAAGAGGGAACAAAAAGATAAATCTATTACTTATATTAGTTTAGTTTATTACACAAGAGGAGGGTCTCAACGGGTAGCTTTTATTTTTGCAGAATTTATTTTCCTATTTTGCATTACTTCGGCGGATCAATATACAGGGTGTCTTCAGGTGTTGTGTTCACTTGGGGCTCTTCTTTGCACTTCCGCTGAGGATGGCTGTCTGCCTCAAACACACCAGGGTGTCTTCAAGTGTTCTCTAGGGGATCTTCTTCTTCCTTGCACTTCCACTGTAGATGGCTGTCTACCTGTGGAACGGTTCATAGATCTTCTTGCGGCAAGCTGATTTATGTTTTGACAAGTGGACGAGGTGACGCACTGATGCAGGACGTTGAAGCTAAAACGCGGATCTCTGGTGAAACATATAAAACCATATCTGGATGCAAGCGGGCTGGAAGACATTGCTAGACTCGAAAATAGAACACTCAAAAGAAGAATTAAAGAAGCATCCCACAAACACATACTCCCCATCCGATGATGATAGATGGAAACTTAAATGCATGAAAAAGGAGCATCTCACAAATACCTACATTTCCCATCCTACATTCCTACCCTATGCGTTATGTGGCTTTCGCTGCTGATAGTAAGCATGTCTCATGTCCAATCCAGCGTATGCAGCTGGTCCGGCGGTATATAAAACATCCAGATTGGATGCCGAAATCAGCAGCGATGCTCACACCTTACGCTGGTAAATCAATCAATCAATCAATATGAGGAATAGCAAATAGTTTGAGTACTCATACTTTTCAATTCTAGCGCATTGCTTAGTGAAAATAAATTCTTAAGAAACTATCGGGTGCGGCAGATCTAAGTGCAGTATGGATAGTCGTCGCCATCTTATTATTATTTGACCACTGTTAGCTTCATTGCAAGTTAGTAAAAAACATTTTTAACCATGCGCAAATCCTCAAACCACCCCCTATTATCGTCTTCTTATACCAACGCTTGGCATTGTGTGTTTCCATGGAAAATGTTGATAACTTCATCAGGATTGAATAAAGGGTGAAGGGTAATGCTAGGTACAGGACCTTAACAAATATTTGAGGCTGAATCTACTCTGCCAAGAGGTGGAAAATTGATTTTCTCTATCTTTCCGGTTTTGAAGCTTACCCCTCCGTTTTCAAGGAAGCTGATCAAGAAAAAAATACCGACTGCTTGTTGCTTTTGTAGCTTTTGTTTACCAAAATGATATAAATCACAATTCATATCTGCAAACATGGTAAGCTCTAAGTAAATTAGAATATAGTGCGAATATTTTTAATTTCTGAATATAAAAAAATTAACAATAAGAGACTAATTGAAATAAATATAATTTCATGATGCACAGAACATGACTGATTAAATTTAGTTATTGTACATTGTACATAGGTATACAAGTACACAATATCGTTTACATTGGTATACAATTAAGTTCAATGGAGCTTGACTTGTTGATCGAATTTAAATGCAATAAAGGAACGGGTTATTTATTTTTCAGTGTACCGTAAAAACGCCACTTCAACAATTATTTTCATGGCTGCTGGTCAATTAATCTATTTTGGTTTTTGGGATTTGGATGTGTATAAAGTTAGCTCTCCAGTTTTAAGTAGATAAAAAAAATATTGTACCATAGAGGCTTTAAAAAAAAATTAAATATTGATTATTTGGTATTCTGACGTGCCCCCCACTTTTGAAAATTGCTGTTTTTTTAGATTGTATCGCATTGTACTAATTGCGCCGAACTATTAACACCATTACTTAAATAGCATAGTATTCCAAAAAAATAAAAAAAAATCGGTAAAGGTATTTACACAGAACTTCCCTCGTTCATGGCAGTCTCTCTAAAAAAATAATAATTACGAAATGACATTGAGAATAATAATCGGAGTAGAGTTATTGCTATTATTACAAAGAAAACTTGATAAGTTTTGGTCAAAAAAATATACAGATTGCTCATCCAACAGCAAAAGTTCAATACTAAATAGCAGGTGCCACATATGGCAGGCTTGCGCAAATACCTTTACAAATGTCCACCATGACTGAATTATTTCTTGGGATGACTACCCTGTACATTTTTCAATAAAAGTATAATAGGTGCATATGCCAGATGTTATTGCCATCTGTCACATTTTCAATCCAACATTCACGTAATGGAGTGGAAGTATAGCGGTGGTTAAAAAATTTCATTTTTTTAAAATTTTTCAAAAGATGGTAAAATAATTTTCAAATTTTTTTCTTCTGAAATAGGTTTAAAATGTCAAAGGTAGAAATTTTAAATTAGAGCAAAAAGGAAAGTTTCCTTCTGTTCTATAGTAGTGCTAAAAAAAGTTTAAAAATTAAAAATGATTAGAGTATTTTTAAAATAGGTGTAGAATGCTATGAAACGTGAAAATTTTAAATTTGAGCAAATAAAAAAAATTCGATCTATTTTAGTGGTAAAAACTTTTTGAAAAATGTTGGTGAAAAAAATTTTCAAATTTTTTTTTCTGAAATACCTAGGTTTAGAATGTCATTTAAATTTGAGCATTCTGGTGTTAAATTTTTTTCCAAACTGGTAACAAAATGTTGCAAATTTTTTTTCCGAAATTGGTTTGGAATATCATGAAACGTGGAAATTTTAAATTTGAGCAAAAAAAATTTTTTCGTCTGTTCTATAGTAGTGATATATAAATGGATTAAAAATGTTTTCAAATTTTTTAAAAAATTCTTCAAAAACATTTTTAAATTTGTTTGAATAGTTTTAGAATGTCATGGAAACGTGGATAGTTAAAATCTGAACAAAGAAAGAAAAATTCTATCTTAGTGATAAAATTTCAAAAAACTTTTTTTTTAATCAGGCTTAGAATGCCATGAAACGTAAAAATTTTAAATTTGAAGAAAGAAAAAAAAATTCATTTTAGTAGTAAAATTTTTTTCAAAAATATTGGTGAAAAAAATTTTCAAAATTTTTTTTCCTGAAATAAGTTAAGCGTGTCATGAAACGTAGAAATTTTAAATTTGAGCAAAAACAAATTTTTTTCATCTTGGTAAAAATTTTTTCAAAAATGTTTGAAAAAAATTTTCAAAAAATTTTTTTCCTGAAATAGGTTTAGCGCGTCATGAAACGTGGAAATTTTAAATTTGAGCAAAACAAAATTTTTTTCATGTTAAAAATTTTTTCAAAAATGTTTGAAAAAAATTTTCAAATTTTTTTTTTCTGAAATAGGTTTCGCGCGTCATGGAACGTGGAAATTTTAAATTTGAGCAAAAAAAAATTTTTTTCAACTTGGTAAAAATTTTTTCAAAAATGTTTGAAAAAAATTTTAAAAATTTTTTTTTTCCTGGAACAGGTTTAGCGCGTCATGAAACGTGGAAATTTTAAATTTGAGCAAAAAAAAATTTTTTTCACTATTTATTCCGTTTAGACGGTCCACCCTGTATATTTTTCAGTGAAAATTCTACCAGTTCTTCGCTGACAGTAGGGCTAACTACCTACCAAATTTGGCTGCTCTCCGTCAAGTAGTTTTTTAGTAAATACACCAACAGACAGACAGACAGACAGACAGACAGACAGACTGACGGAATTGAAAAACCTATATTTTCGGAATCTACGTGTTCTGAAACGTCAGAATCCGAAAAAATCTCGGAGGGTGATTTTTTCTCGAATACAATACTTCCCTTCGGTATGCGAGGGAAGTAACCAGGAAAATTGTTGCTCTCCCCCTAATGTTTTCAAGACAGCAGTTTTTTTACTGAACTATATTATATCATATCAACTGTACCAAACAAGGTACCGTTGAAAACAATTTTTTATATAGCGTACGAAGTCCTCGAAGAATAGAATCGTGCCCCAGTGCTTTTTGGATTATTTTTTCTATTGTACCACGTTGTTGAACTAATTTCCTAAATATCGTAATTTTGGAAAAGATCGAAAAAATAAAATTTAGCCTGGACGTCTACAATTTCTCGAAAATTAAGTACAATTTTCTAAGCAATGTAGTTTTAGAGGAAATAAAAAAAAAACAATTAAACTCCTCCAAGTTTGAAAATTGCAGATTTTGCAACGTACTACATTGTACCACAGGAAAAAAATTTTGTAGCGTAGATAATCAAAATTTTGTTTCATTGTGTCACATTGTATATTGTTGAAAATAACATGTTTTCGAACAAAAATGAAAATATCTGCCACATTTTTAGAAAAATATAATTGTCCTATTTTTCAATAAATTAAAGAATTGGCGGAAATCGCTTATTTCTCTATATATTTTTATGATTCTCACATACACAACGAGGCGTAGTAGCACTTTTTTATTATAGACCAATGATTGTAGACCAAAAAATAAATTAAAAGTGTTGCTGCTCTTAGCACGCCGATTTTTTTTTTTTTGTAAAAATAGTAAAAAATCAGCAGTATTACTGGAAAAATACTTTTGATGGCCGCTAAATTTGTTACTGCAAAATTACAGCAAAATTAATAATTGTTTATAAGCCTTTTTATTTATAATTTCCCTTCTAATCGTCCGATTTGAACTTTCCAAAGCTCATTTTACTCGGGAAAACATGTACTTTTAAAGGAAATTGATTTAATTATGCTTAAATTATACATGTTTTTTTCACATAGCAGATACTGGCGAATTTTTGAGTTCCGTAGTCAAAGTTGCATAACTATTCGAATTCTTCATTTAGATTGCTCAAAATTATTTTCCTTACATTTCGATGGTTACCAAATAGACTCCTGTCCTGTCCATTTTATGATAAGTGCAAAATTGTGCAAAATATGACGCTTTGCAAAAAAGAAAATAATTTGCTTATAACTCTGGACCAAGACACTTTAAAATCATGAATTCTGCGGGAAATTACATGGTCTGGTTAGTACTACCCATTGTTATTGAAAGAAATTTATTTTCAATAAATTAACATCATTCATTTATGGAAAATAAAATTTGCAGGCAACAAAAATAGTGGTATGAATTACACCCCCTTGGAACCGGAGATGATACGCCTATGCCTACTAATAGTGACTGGAAAGACTCTAGAAAGAGCCATGGACTTTTCTAGAGTGTGGTTGGAGAAGATTCTGGTTTAATCTAGAGGTAATTTCGGAGTATATAAGGCGCGATTACCAGCGCAGAAAAGGAAGTTTTATTAAGAAAGCAGTTTATAAAAGTGAACAAGTTGAAAAGTAAGGTTAAATATCAAGTAAACACAGTGTAAAGGTTTATTTTGAATTTGAAGTATTGTATAGTCAGTAAATTGTTAAATAAAGTGTTAGTGGTGTTTATCTCTTGTTGAAATTATTTAGAACCCACGGATTTATACAGGGTGTTTCCTAAAAATGGTGGAAAACACGCAACAATAGCAATAACTTTTTTAAATATGCAAATTTTAATGAGATTTAAACGGCATTAGATTCGTCGGAAAAAGGTACGTTGATTTTACCCTTCTTGGGCCATTTTAGGCCGAGATATCAACGATTTTAGTTTTGGGACCGAAATAATAAAAATAATAACTCACTTTTAAACATGCATAGAGTATATAGGCTCTAATACTAGTTAGCTAATAGATCGGTGAAGATCTATTGTTTTTATCAGTCAATGTCAAATATAATTATTTCATACTTATTCGTGGACATTGTCATGGATTTGCATGAAACATTTTTATGAGTGGCTTTATGTCTTTCTGATGAGCTCCAGAATAAGGGCGAAAAACGTTTCAAAGGCTAAGCATTTCCAAGAAACAGAATGACAGATTTCATGAAAATGTAATCCATTAGAATGAACATTTTTTAAGACAAGGTAGATAAATAAATTCATTTTAGGCCTTTGTTCTCATTTTTAATTGAATTTTCATGGCCGTCGGGGGTTTAGTTTAATCTGCATCGCCGTAGGGGACTATGTTGGATGCCAGTGTTATAATGAGAATTGTCAAATAAGAAATTAGACAAATTCATTTTAGGATTTTAATTTGCTAGCATAACCAGAATTCAGGTTATCGAAAGAATGCAAAGTTTTCATAAATTTTCTTACACATAGTTTTTCTTTCAGATCTCATAGACAGTTCTTTCAGCTGTTTGCAAAATCCTATAATGAATATGCTTCATTACAATTATAAGCAAATAAATAATAATTCACTGTTAAACATGTTTATCTCTTGTTATAATTTTTGAAATTCACGGATTTTTGAAGGGTGTTTCCTAGGGGTGAAAACACGTGACACTTCCTACGAAGACTAATGTAAATATGCTTGTCATACAATATTGTGGCAGGTCAAAGCAGTTGGGGTCCGATTGATGATATAGAGCGTCCCAAATGTTCTCCTAGATCTCTTTTTTATGTTCTGCAGATTTTACTTTACCTTGGCAAATCGGTATACTGGTAATCTCTCGAGGCTCTTCCTTGCACTTCCACTGTAAATAGCTATTTAGCTGTGGAACGGTTAATAAATAAAAGATTCCTACAGCGAGCTAATGTATGTCTTGGCAAACAAACATAATGGACGCACTGATGCAAGACGTTGAAACGAAAACACAAATTTCTGGGAAACATGAAACCATATCTGGACGCAAGCGAGCAGGAGAAGGTGAACACTGATTCAGAAACAGAAGACTCAGAAGAAGAATAAACAAGGAGATGATGATAGATGGACATTTAATAGAAGCACCTCACAAACACCTATACTGCCCATCCTACATTTCTACCCCATGCGTCATGTGGCTCTCGCTGCTGGCAACAAGCATGTCCCATAACCAATCCGGCGTATGTAGCTGGTTGGGCGGTACATGAAAATACCCTGATTTGATATCCGGAAGTGGCCGTAATGCCTACCAAACGCAGGGTAATCAATCAATCAAGGGTTGAAAGTGCGAACATTTTGAAATCATGGATAATTCTAGCCCCTAAGTATCATTGACTTGTCCGATTTCGAATTGTCACATGACCGCTTCAAGGGAAGAAAAAAAATTGGACGCATCATCAACCCAAAATATTCAAAATTCCATGACGCGGGCAAAATTTGCAAAAATGAAAAGTGGCTCCCTGTATGTCTGTGGTGGTACTTACTCACTCACATAAAGATTTTCATGTATCTTATTCATATGAAATCTATACAGCCGGCTCTCTACCTATTAATAAGTACTCGAGGCATGCTAGATCGTTTAAGAAATACTTATTTTGCAATCCATTTAAGTAATAATTGATAATGATAAATAATGTTTATTTTTAGCATACTTGCTCAGGAAAAATCTGAATTTACTGACAATTGCGATCATTTTCCCTTTATAGAAGGAAATATCAGCTAGAAATATGCCCATCAATTGATTTGCAATACTGTGCAAAAACCAATTTCCACATAATCAAAACAGGTTTTTGTTATGGAGCCAACAAATTAGTCACGTTTAAAACTAAACCATAGTATTTTAGAACAGTAAGTAGTACTACTTGTAATTCAGACCAACTTTTTACTGTATTACTATTACAAAGCTTATCTTTCTCTTCTTAAAAATTATTGACCACAACGAATCGAAGTTTTTTAATAAAACGTTCAAACTTTTTTGTACAAACTCTTATAATGATATTTATTATTAGTAAAACTGTGCAAATTAATAACCTAAGGTTTTGCAACAATGACATCATAGTCTACGTCTATAAAATACATGTCTTCCCGTTTATGTACAATTACGAGGTTAATACCAGAAATAGAGAAAATTTCTCACTTAGTATATTTGCAAATACTTTCGAAAGCGTTTAGTGCTGATACAAACATTACATAAGATTTGCAACACCATGCATAAAGAATATGTGATCAATAAATTAGAATACCTAGTTATAGTACGATATTTTGAAGCGACTGAAAGCTCTTTAAATAAAGAAAAAAAGAGTAATATCGATTTAACCTTAATTGTTGAAATGTTAAAACTCCTACCCACATCCATCTAATAAATAAAAGCTGTAGTGATAGTGGTTAACATATACTGTATGGTTTAATAAGGGCATCTCAACATTGATTGGAAGGAAACGGGACTGTTTGTACGGTGCGATCGAGAAAGAGTGAATGTCACGTGACACAGAAAAGTCACTAAAATGATCAAAATTGATTTATATTCTACGTATATCATTAACTAATTTCGTATGTTACTAGATTAGGGAATACTGAAGAAATGCAAATGGCCGCCACTTTGTGTTTTGTGATCAGCTGATCGAACGCTTTGTTTTAATTGTATATTTTGCAAATTTTGTGATGTTTTAAAACTTATTTTTGGATTATTTTTTAGCAGTAATGGCTATGGCTAAGCAGTTAATCGTTATGAAATACGTGTAGATTTTGTAAAATAGGTACTCATGAAAAGAAACATTAAGCAAAGGACTTAAAGTTATAGTAAGGTAAACACAATTTATCTAGCGGTTGACCCTTCGTCTATGGAATATTTATGCACCGAGCTATGCAAACCACTGTAATTTCTGTAAGAACTTTTTTTATTATGTATTAATGTTAATATTGGCTAACTTATGTGTGTTATTAAATATTCTTCTTTCCTTTTATAGTTTTATTTATTGCTTGCTACTATCAGTAGGTAAGTTGAATGTCGACTACGCTGAACTAGTACATACATGCTTGTAAATGAGAATAAAACAAAACATATCTAGTAAGTAAATATAAAAATATTTATTATCACCAAGTTTAACAATAACATAACTTAGATGGCATTTGTATTTAAGTAACTACAATTCGAGTGAATGTATATTGTTTCAAAATATATCGTGTGGTGTTTAAAAACTACTCAATTCTCTCTTTTAGCATTACAAAACTATGAAAATGGGTTAGTCAGCGTTCAGACTCGGTTTTCAAATATTAAACAACCGCAATATATACTTTAAAACAATACATTTAGTCCCCAGGTGGTTGTGGACTTAAGCTGACGAATGTCAAAATTTGTGAGGTCGCGCGCACACGACGTATATGAATCAATAAGTCGCCAACGTGCAAATATTGAAAGTACCATAAAACAGTGTGGAGTGGCACACAAATAATTTTTGGGAAGCGGCGCATTCAGTCTTTCTCGATCTCCCGGTATTAAAACGGTGTAAAGATTATACTGTTAAACGTCAGCTTAATGGCGCAGTGCTAAAGGCGCTTGGCGTGCGACCACGGAGTCCCGGGTTCGAATCTTGACCAGGGTATGGATGTTTAGTGACGTTTTCCATGTGTTACCGAGACGGTTGTCGTGAGCTAGACCGTTGTGGAGTGGCTCAACAAGTCTAGTCGCTGTTATCTCTCCAGAGTTCGAGTATCAGTTGCGGCAGATGGCAATATCGCAGGGAATACTTGTTGTGTTGATGTCTATACGTACATGTCCTGGACGTCCTGGTTAAGTGGTAGAACAGCAGCAGCTGAACTCCGCCAGGATGTAAATATAAATAAGGCCATTTAAAAAAATGCAAATGCAAATTCCCCACAATGTAAGAGCTCGTCAAAATAGAATTAAAGGAAATAAATATATCTATTACTACCAAAAAATACAAGTAATTATTTCAACTCTTACTGAAAACTTATGAGATAAGTACTGAAACATGTATCTTTCTAAACAAAATACTTTGCCGGCTTGATATGCCACGATCAACATTGAATTACAAGACAGCAATATTTCGAATAGTTTTAATTAAGATCTTTGGAATTTTACACACGTGTATCAGTCCGGTGACAATGCAACATAGTATATCTAATATCTTTCTAGTTCCAATATGGCGGACATCCCAAGATAGTGGAAATCCTTTATCTTCACAGCCCCCATGATATGGGTATCAAATGTCTGTCTGTTTGTCTGTAAAATAAGTAAACACTAAAAAGTTAAATAATTTTCTTAATTCATGCACCTGGAAACCAAAGGTTTTGAGGGCGGCCATATAACACTATTGCACGGTTACTTTGCTCAATGAAACTCTCCCAAATTTTTTGGTTTACAGATTTATGAATTTAAAAAAATTATTTTGTAATTTTTAGTAAGAATATTTTTTAAATAAAAGTTCTTTTTTAATACTTTTTTATATACATATTTTTATTTTACGATATCCTACTCAATAAAATAAAAAACAACTAAAAGCAAAAACATAAAAAAATTACATCAAACTTTAAAGCATTCACATACACGTGTTTCGGTATCACTACACCCAGTACTTATACCTCTTCAGTCCGACTTCTTTCAAAGCTTAGAATGAACTGAAAAATTCCAAATTATTTCCTTCAAAGCACACATTACCGAGCATTACTACAAAAAACTGTTTAAAAGGGTGATGATATTGGGCGTTTGCAGAGATAAAAACACTTTGGCTATGTTTCTCGTTCCCTACCCACGAAAACAGGGGATAGGTTCACTAATTGCACTGAAAATTAGCACGTTCTTCCAACTCAATCATTCACTGCACTAAGAATTTAGATGAAGCTTCAAAGAATAGACCTTTCCGAACTCATTTGTATTTCTATATGAACTGTAAACCTCTAACCTCTAAGTAAACCTTTAAACAAAAATATGATGTTTTCATGTAGAACCTCCGCGACCGCTTATCTAAAGCCAGGCTTTAATATCCTAAATCAAGTATAAGTATTATATTACCGCATTTTAAAATTATCACCATTCAATGAGACAAGATTGCTTTATAACTATTACCTACTGCTGACATTTTCATTCATAACTGCACCAACAGATTCATTTACCTCTGCCTTGTTGGTTAATATATTTTCAAATTACAGTTTGAATTCAAAATACAAAAGGTCTATCTGTATGTATGATATCTCGAAATCATTGAGTAGAATTTCCAACCTATCTAGGTCTTCCTCTGGTAAATCGGTTCTTGAGACAAAAAAAAAACAATCATAGAACCAGTAACAGTTCCTAAATTTTATCAAATCATTTAAGATTTAAACAAGATTTCTTCGTCCTGCCGGGGGTCAAAAATGAGCCTTATCTACCCACCTAATTTCTTCCATTGTTTATTCTTTCACGCAGTATATAAATAAAATTATAATATGGTAATTTTCAGTCAACCATGTGTAATGAGAAGGAATCGCATAAAAACAAATAAATGAAATCGCTTGAGAATAAAAGAAATCATAGGCTGTCGAAACATAAATTATTTTTTGTTTGCTCTGACATGAATTCCGTTCGTTGATCTCAAACTAAATTTGTATGTTCAAAGAAAGTAATTTACCTAATTTTAATATCATTTATCTTCAGCCGAAAAAAAATAATTAACTTCTGTTATTATTACTAGAGATAAATCAGAAACCAGAAATAATAAAACGTTAACAAATAGATCTTATAAAAGTCAATGATAAGACATACTTTTACTTTTATACATGTATGTACTAGCGGCACCCGTTGCAATAAATTTGGAATTTCTCAACACTTCTCCGTAGATAAGGTTGAAGTGTATGTTTCATTTCGAAAAACCTAAATTCTCAAGATTATTTTCGCGATTTACTAAAAATTGGTGGGTGATGAAGCTAAACAGACACCGGATTCGTGGAATCCCAGAAGCACACCACTTTTTTTGTGTGTGCCTGAGTTACTAGTGACCTGAGTATGAATGTTAAGTCCAAATTTATATAAAGAAAAAATGGCGGATTCAAAATGGCCATCCCCAGGCCTCATCAAAGTACAGAAATATGTATAATAATCTTCTAGCAAAGGGGTAAAAACTGCGATAATTCACAATACATAATATTTATTTTCTAGGTTAGAAGTTAAAAAATGGAACTTATTATTAACCTTTTCTAAATAACATTATTTTCATTTTCGTCATTAATGACTTTAGCTTGAATAGGTGGTGTTCATACAACTGCTTCCGGTACATGCTCAAGAAGCTGGAGTACAATATAATTCGATTTTTCTGCAACCGCAAGCTGTTTCGACAGATGCAGGGGAGATGAAGTATCTTTCGTAGAGACCAGACGTGTGACGAGTCGCTCCACTTTAAATCACATAAAGGCCGGTCAAACTTTGAGCGAATTAAATAAAATTTATACGGTACTGTGGCTAAAAAAATTCTGTTTCACGCGATATAAGTTTGAACTCGAGCAAAATTAATAATTAATAATAAAGTGTGGTGAATAGTATTTCAATAACTCGGTCACATCTTGAAATGTAATAGTGCTTAAAAGTGCATCGAAAAGCAAGGGTTCAGTGAAGTTTTACCTACGGTGAAGTAGTGATGGGTCGAACCAGCTATTTTTGTGTAGCAGCTAATTCTGCTACTGCTAATTTCATTTAGCAGTTAAAAATAGCTGCTATTTTATTAGCAGCTTTTTTTAGCGCTAGTTGCTTTGGTTAAATGGGGCGTATTAGCAGATAGCAAATGAAACTTTACCTGCCAGGCAAGCCACATAGCAGAAATAAAAATAAATGCATTCGCTGTATGGATGAGTGGTTAAATGTAATTAATTTTAAATGAAATATGAATTATTGTATTGCTGCTCTGACGGGGAATACCTACATTCGACGTCGTAAATTAGATAAATGATGTGGCTCATATTACAATAATATATTTGATTTGAAGACATGTCGTGTTGGCTGATCTAAAATGACTGGCCGATTCTTACGTAAATTATAGGTATAGTTTAAAAATTAATATATTTCGCTTTTTAGAAACAAAAGAAAAAATGTGTTATATGCTTATTAAAATAAAATAGTTTTACACGAGTTACATAGGTATTCTATTCTTAAGTGCTGTACTGTGGACAAGCTACGCTACTCGCTCTAGTTAAACAAATGTGCATACTACCACTGCTATTGGACCGACGCTGCCCGCTTGTGGGCGCGTTGGCATATTTAGCAAGTAATTTCAACCTGCTATAAAAATAGCAGCTATTTATCAGAGCTCGTAGCAGTTGCTACTGCTATGAACCGAATAGCAGCTAAAAAGTAGCAGACTGCTATTTAGCAGCCCATCACTACGGTGAAGTGGATGGTACCCACTTAACAACACCTGGAATGATAACACCGAGTGTAAATAGTGTGGGAATACTACAGAAGGAAAATTGCCAATATAAACACAAAGCGACCAAAATATAAGTCTAGTCTAGTCTATTAATTGTACTTGTTTATTAAGACAAATCGATTCCGTTTTGTTTTTTTAATTTCCATTCTATGGCCAATGACACCAGGAAAACCTTAAACTTTTCTTTCAAAAATGTACAAAACACCTATTGCTTGGTATATATAACTCGGTTATTTTTAATTTTATATTTAAGAGGTAGGTAGGGCATGTGGTGCTATGTCATACCGTTTTAGAGCTATAAAAAATTCGACATCAAGTACCGAGTCGAAAGGAAACGGCAAAATTCCTCGATTTTTATTCACACATGAGAATAATGTCAAAAACTAGCAAGATATACCTACCCGTTTAAAATAAGAAAAACAGTCCTAGTCGTCTGATCTTTTAATAAAACTATTAAATTACTCATGAAAAATATACCCCCTTGTAAGTTTCATTGTTTTGTTCAAAACAGCTTTTAAAAAATCAGATTCTGGGTACCATTCTCAACGCGCCGTAGCATTCTCTGGAAGATTATCAAATTTTTTGAGCGAAAAATCCTCCCACCCCCAAAAAAAGTTATTTCCGGACACCCTGTATTTTGAAGAACTTATCAACCTTTTTTTTAAACCATTACCTAAATTAATCCATATTTATTCAGAAATATAAAGAAACTAATAAGCACTAATGAGATTTTAAATCTTGTTTTATATGCGTTTATACCTGCCTCCATGGGTTTAAGGGCCAAGCAGACAACCTTGACTCTGGCTGTGGGAGCAACTCGGGAGATTATAACATGGTATCAAGTAAAGGTAAATTTAGATTTCGTGTAGGCAGTGCAATTGCAAGTTCCAATCACATGCAATATGCCCAAACAAGTAAACTTGAAGTCTTCGGCCGATACATAAAAATACCTACGTAAATTATATATTGGAAATATTTAAGACCGAGTAAGAATAATATCTTCTTAAGATAACAGTGGTTTTCTGGAAATGTCAAAGATTTCGTTGAAGGCGAAAGAATAATACAGCCCAAAAAAAAAATCAGACCAGCGAACCAGACCCATATATCCCTAAGTATGTATTTTCAACCGCTGAATTCGAATCTGAGGTCCAAAAAAATCGTATACCTCCAAAATCATTAGCTAGAGCAAAAAAAACACCCCTGGAATGGGGTTAAAAGAAGATTAAGCTAAGAGAACACTGTTACATCTAAATCACTCGAATTATAAAAATTACGGTTAAACAGCAGCGTACATACAATTGATATGAAACACCCCCAGGGACGGGCGAAAACAACCCCCAATATATAAAAAAAATTCGATCCAAAACACCAATGAAGAAGCTCGAAATGTCTAAGTTTTGTTAAAACGATAAGAAACTGCATCAGGTCCGACGTAACCTTCATAAACTGCCCCTATACGGTTGAAAACAACCACCCCTAAGTTTAAAGGACAGAAAAAAACAAGAAAAGACGTAAAATCCAACAGGACTTCTATTTTCATGGATGCTATGATTGGCTGAAATTGCGTATATAGTACTCTAAAATAGAACTAGAAACTTACAATACCATCAACGTCCAACAGTGTCCAACCCTCACGCACAGCGTCGAACTAGTTTCTTCTTACTTTCACACAACGCAGATGTTTCGAATTTTTATAGAAGTCACTGTAACTTTTTATACTTAAGTCTTACATAAGGGGTAGTTTTGACACCCTCTGGGAGTTGACACTGTAGAACGTTGATGCAAGTCTAGTTCTATTTTAGAGTACTACGCAATTTCAGTCAATCATAGCATCCATGAAAATAGAAATCCTATTGAATGTTACGTTCTTTCTTGTTTTTTGCGTGTCCTTTAAACTTAGGGGGTACCATTCACGTAACTTAATCTTCACTTTACACCATTGCATTTTTTGGCTCTAGCTAATGATCTTGGGGGTGCACAATTTTTTTTGAGCTTGGATTCGGACCGAAAATACATAGGGATATAACGGTATGGTTTGCTGGTCTGAATGTTTTCTTTTTGTGGGACTGTGTAATCAATCATAGTTAGTTAAGGCAAAGATAATGGTTTTGAAACGTTCTAGTTAATATACCTACGAATGTTTATAACAAAACAGCAAATCGAAATGTACTTGTCTCATTTTTATTGTCTTCTAAGAGTTGTAACGGATCACCCTAAGAGTTGAAAGTAAGCGCCAAATGTTGCAGAAGGTACCACTGGCGCCCACATTTATCTGTGGGAATTATACCTACAGGAAAAGCGGAATTGTAATGTTTATTATTACACTGATCATCTCTGGGGTAGGTACTATTATTTCCAATGCTTAACGCGCATATGGAATTATAATTTTTTGGGTGTGCGAGACTAAAATATGCTGTCCAGGTACGGTAGGTAGTCCATCAGAAGTATAGACTAACTATCTTTCTTTAAATTATTTATTATTAAGTACTAAAAGAATATTTTTTAGTTGCCTAGAAAAAGAAGTGACATTGAAATACTGTAGTCGCCAGATAGGATGAAGCTGCTCGAAAGACAGCTTATTTGGCATCTCTTCAGCCGCTCTTTTTTATCCAGACGGACAAACATATAAGAGTCCACAAACAAATAGGTGGAGAATTGAGAATCTCTTGAGCCTTTGGAGGTAGGTTAAAAATACGTTTTTTATAAATTACTTTACGCCACCACGCATGGACTGCTATTTTTATCATAAACTGGTAAGAAAAAAACAATAAAACAATCAATATTCTATTTTATTATCAGATACCATTGGAGTAAAGCGAAAAAATTAAATCAATACAATGAATCGACAATACTTCATTTGATATGCATGAAAATATCTTTTTGTCAAATAATATAATAATATTCCGACCTTCCAGTACTTAACCACCGGGTGTGGCCATGACATTCTTCTTTCATTTCATCGTTAACTTTAACGTAATACTCAATGCACGCCTAGGGCTGTTAATAAAACCAATAATCGTAATAATAACACTTTACTGAAATAATAACTTCAGATGCTGTTGCAGAAAATAAATTACATTCGACTGTTCTTCAGTCTTATGATTTTGGACAATTCAGTAAAATTAGATTAAAAATGCGAATTAAAATTTCCATGCGGCATATTTTCGACCAAAATGTTGCATGTTTCAGAACACAGAATAAGTCATTAAGTCATAGGTGGGGAATTTACTTCAAAATGGCACTATATTTGAGGGATAACTGTGCTCGCCTCTTTGGTCTATTCTGTGTCGCCATAGACCCGCTTTCAACGCCACAGTGAAGCAATGCTTTTGCTTGGTTAGTATTTGTGGAATCTTTTTTTTCATAGGACATATTGTCACAGAATATTTATTTGTAAAATGGAAGAGTATGTTTCATTTGTTGTAAATCATATATTTCCATATCGTGTAATCTGTTTTGGAGCTATTATCATCAACGTAAATCAACCTCAAGGCGATGCTGATACTCATTATTAAAACAGCATTCGAGAAATATAGGTAATACAAATTTTAGTTTAGTTGCAAGGGATGATTGATTGATTTGCCAGCGCAAGGTGGGCATTGCTGCCGATTCCGGGCATGGAGATTTGTTCCACCACGCAGCCCGATCGCCCGTCGAACGTCCATCTGCAGTCGCCCAGTCGTCTATTACATATTCATGCGGCTCCACCCGACCGACCAACGGATCATCCCACCGTGTGCCGGAAAAAACGCCCGGTGCTTTTATATACCGCCAGACCGGCTGTATACGCTGGATTGGACATGCTTGTTGTCAGCAGCGAGGCATGACGCATGGGGTAGGAGTATAGAATGGAGCGTGTAGGTGTTTGTGAGATGTTTATCCAAATTGGATGCATACAGCACAGGACAGACATTCGTGGAAACAGCTACGGGAGACCTATGTCCAGCAATGGGCGCGTATGGTCTGATGAAGAAGAAGACAAATAACATTTTAGAGCCGTTGTTACAGATTGCTTCGGATATTCTATTAAACAGCATTCTTGGCAATTGCTTCAAAGCCTGTCGATTAAAGTATGGCTGCAGGAAAATTACATTGCACTGCTCTAGTGCATCGATTGCCACGGCAAATTTTATCAAAATTCTATACATTTTATATAACATAGAGGAGCAAAAAACGAATTTCTTAGAAGCTTTAAACATTGAATAAATTAACTCGGAAACCTAGGACAATGACGATAATACAAACATTTTGGAAGATATTTACGCACAACTTTCTTTATCAGTCATTTTTCTTGCAAAGTATCACATTTACGGAAAAATGTATAGAACCTATTTTAAAATAAAATAACCTATTTTAAAATAAAATAGGTTTTGTAAGCTACAATTTTGATAATACATGTTTTGACAATAGAGCTAATAGCTTCCGAGATATTTACCTTTGACCTCTTGCAACATTTAACGTTCCAATGGGGTCTATACAGACTTTTAACATTTTAAAACATACTAAATTCTTATTTAGAAAAAACCTAATTTAACTGCGTTAAATCTAGGATATGTAAAAATTTAATAATAATAAAATCAATGACCAATATGGTATTTATTCACTCCTGGAAGTACAGTAGGTATATAGATATACAAAAATATAATCACTTAAATATTCATAAAAAAATAACTTCTAATTCTATCTAATTCTCACGCGAAAACTGAGTGACATATTCAGAAGTTCCTGTTTCGTTCACGTTTACAATGTATGGCGTTTTCCAACGGTTGGGCTTTCAAAGCATAATGCGTTTGAAGTTCCTCTATTTCCTGTTCCATGGCAGTATCGAGCAGATCGAATCTTTCCTTAAGCTCCTCGTACGTTAAATCTTTCAGAAAACTGAAATTACAATCCACGGGTCTAATTCTCTGCAACTTGACGTCTAACGGCTCTGAAAGTACATGCGGAATAGGAGGCTGTGGAGATGATTGATCGCCAGCTGACGAACTACCGGCTTCACCAAATTGCTGCGTGTCTCTCTCTTTTTGACCCTCTGTGTCGGGCTGTGTTTGATCGAAGTGTTCAAGGAAAAGTGGCTTGTATTTTTTAGTTTCTTGAGACTTCATCGTTCGTTCTCCGTCTTCGTCGTCGCTGTTTATAACCACCATTGTGCCCAGATCGGATTGTAATGTAATCATAGTACCAGTTTGGCTGGGAGCTTTATTTGGAACCAGAGTAGCTTCAGTTTCATTTTGTTCGGGAACGATATTAGCAATTAAAGGTAATCGATTGTAAGTTTGATTTTTTCTAATTTCGCAAGCCTCCGCTATCATTTGACTCAAAGCGTTGGGACCTTTAGACTTTTGCAGAAAAACATGCTGTATTAAATCTGTAGCTGACGCTCTATCACACGGGTTTTTGACCAAACAGACGCTGACAAAATCGATGAATTCGGCGCTCCAGCGATCCGGATCGCGGAATGACGGAGGGGGTTTGGTTGGAATCATAAAAACAGCTCTCATCGGGTGGATGTCGGCATATGGAGGTTTCCCTTCTGCCATTTCTAGTGCGGTTATTCCGATGCTCCAAATATCAGCCACGCAATCATAGCCTATTTCGAGAATTATTTCGGGAGCCATCCAAAACGGAGACCCAATGACGGTGTTCCTCTTTGAAATGGTTTCGGTTAGTTGGCCGGCAACGCCAAAATCAGCTAACTTTGCATGTCCGTCAGTATTCAATAGTATATTGCCAGCCTTTATATCCCTGTGAATTTTCCTGTTGGAGTGAAGGTACTCTAAACCTTTCAAAGCGTCCGATAAAATGGTAGCTGTCTCGCATTCGGTCAAAGTTTTCTTTCTCAATCTGATAATGTCGGATACCGAGCCTGCTCCGCAGTATTCCATGATGATCCAAAGGTCTGTGTTTTTAAAATAGCTACCGTAGTATTTTACGACGTAGGGACTATCGCACTGCTGCATAATGGAAATTTCCTTTATTATCTCATGTAGATCGGTGTCGAGAGGTACTTGTTTAATTGCCACCACGTTGTCGGACTCCTTGTGAAGGGCTTTATATACGCTGCCGTATGATCCTTCCCCTAACTTGCAAATTATATCGAAAACTTCCTCCGGCTGGCGGGTCAAACTTTCTTCGGACAACATTTTTAATTTATTATTTGTTGACATATTTATACTTCCATATCTTTCACTCGCACAGACCTATATTAAGGTATTATGTCATAAGAATTATTTATGGACTCTTATCTTTGTTTATCGAAATATCACGTATAAACTCTCTTGGGTAAGTAAATGTTCTTTTATTTAATTCGAATTATGCGAGACTGGGGCTTGGCAGGCATTGTATAAGCTCTCCGAAGTCCTTCGGGCGGCCAGTACCTAAAAAGATTAAGCTGAAGACAATAAATAATAAGTGATAGGGTTCGTTGGTTATATAAATATCCAATTAACATTTCAAACAAAAAAATAGTAATAACTAATAAATCTCACGTTATTATCAGCAATTAATTGCAGGTAATGTATTTATTTCTATCATCTTAATCTTATATGCGATAATTTTCCGCTTCAAATATAAGAATGCCGCTTAATGTTTGCAATATATGATAAATTGATAAATTAAACAGTTATGCCAATAATAATAACTGCATTTTTCTTCTTAAGTCCCTTGTAACGATGTAATGAAGGATAGGTCAGAGTAGGTATAACAAAATGAAAATAAGACGTATTAGTCACTTGTCTAGATAATTTTATATTTATTTGGTAGTCCAATTTGATTCGTTGATCGGCTTAAAGAAAGACTATGGAGTTTTAGGAAATTAACAATTTTGCTCGTATTCGTGAGTACATTATTCTATTTTTTTGCGAGTCTGTCAAACGGTAATTCGTCTCAAAAATGAGCAGGGCGGCGAACTTCCTTATAGGCAAATTATTTGTCAAATATTTTCTTCGACATCATTGCAGTAGTAAACTTATTTATAAAAAATCTGTTTTCGGGATTATTACACAGCTTATTACTACTTAAAATTTTAGTTTGTTCTTTCAGTAGATGGAGCCATCGTGCCTACTTCAGTAGGTAGTATACCTGCGTAATTTTATAAGCCCCTCACAGGTAATACATACAGGGTGTAATTAGTTTCATGTCATTAAAAAAAAACTGATGGTAGGGAACGACAAGACAAACAAAAAAACCTTATATTACATGGGGTCTAAAAGCTCATAGTTTTGGAGAAAAAAAATAAATAAAAATTTCCCAAATTTTCAATAAAATCTTTTGAGAACTGCTGGAATATTGAGGTAGGTTTAGATCGTCGCGCGTGTCTTTGCCTATGATACTCAATATTTGTGTAGATAGCTATAAAATGTCGGCGGTCTTTAGCGGTACGGTAAATAAGATGAAAGACGTCGACGTTTTCTGGGTGTTTAGTAGATCTGATCTGAAGAAAACTATACTCTGACTCTCCCTTGTGCAATATTTTAGTTTCTGTGGGTGTTTCGTTATGTACACACGTTCAATCCGCCGTTCGTTGTTTTTGTTATTTTTGAATTTCGGGTCGGTGTGTATTTATAGTGAAGATTTATTTTATTGACTTTACCGTCCAAGTCGTTAAATTCTTGATTACGTACAGACACAACTTACTTGTTCGTTCTTTTTGTATTCCGTTTTGGATTTTGGACCAAGTTTTTCATTTATTTTTCTTTATTGACAACGTTAGTTGATAGTTTATTGTTTAGTGTTGAACGGAGTACGTATGTCCTTAATTCGACGTACCGAACTGTGTATTGATGCAGATGCAGATTTCGAATAATTTACTGGTAAGCTTTTAACCCAGGACACTTATTTATGTTACAAACGTTAATAAATCACATTTAAATATTCTAAATTATAAACATTAATCCAATATTTTTTTCCAAATTAAAAGACACACATGTAAAGAAATGCTCTGTTTAAACTTCTACGGCCATTATTTGCTTGCAGTTGTGCAGGAAAAGATAACGAATTATTTACCTCTTTATAATTGCCTCAGTTCGGTTGAGGCGGTCTATCAAAGGCGGTCGATGATCCAAGGCCTTTGCACTTTTTTGTGACAATTTAAAAGTTGTATAATTGGGAACTACAAGTTCATTGACCAAGAAAAGCAGTGGTTCTCAATTATTTTCTACATTAATATTAAAAAAATATATATATTAAAAAGGTTGGCCTAGGTCAGTTTTTTTCAAAGTGCCCCTAGAGGGAAAAGTCATAAAGGTTTTTTGTTTGTCTAGTCGGTCCCCATTACCAGTTTTTTTTAATGACATGAAACTGTATATGCATAACATGTTTTTGCTATGTAAATCAATTATTACAATCATTTTGCTCTCATATATTTTTGCACAAGGCGTGTTGCACGTCTATGTAACGAAATATTGTGACACATATTATAAACCAGACATATAACCACAGATTATTTGGCCAAATACGACGAGAGGCGAAGAAAGCTCTCTTAGAGAGATAGAATACGTTGCGGTCATTAGACCAATGATAGCGAATGCTTCAAGAGTTTGGTAGTGGAAAGGGCTACAACAAACCACCAAAGCCAAACTATCTGGACTGTAGACACAAGCATGCTTGGAAATAACTAGTGCAATGAGGACCACACCATCGGCTGCTCTGAAAGTCCTCCTGGAACTACCTCTTCTCCATATTTATCTGGAGAGAGAGGCCAGGTGGGCAGCATGCAGAACTCACCAAGCGGTAACTAATATGCCGCAGGCTAGCAACATGGAGCACAACAGGCTGATGGACGACTTAAACTGACACAGCAACCTGGGAATGCCTTGTGATGTAATGCCTACCTTGTTCAACAATGAACTGCCTTTGAAGTCCTGTTTCCTCAAAGAGACGAATGGGATCTGAACAAAACCGACTTACAAATGGCAGTTGTTGATTCACAGACGGCTGTCAATCAAAATTATGATTAACAATAAGCTGTTTTTGAAAATAGGATGATGTTATTTAACTGAAAATAAGTGTAAGTTGTACATAAATAAATACTACAGGATTGCTGAAGAATATTCTTGGTTAAAATTTGATTATTAGGGAGACATTTCCTCATTCGGCGCCTTATCATCCTCCCCACTAACCTTATGTAGTATTCACTCTTAAAAAGTGGTAATATCGTCGCCGGGTTAATTTACCTACTAATATCGATATTGTGGTCGGTTAAAAATGCAAAATCATCCGCTTAAATGGCACATATTCGTAGATCAGAGGTAATGAGGCTATGAACTCAGTAATTAAAGTCAATTCTTCAACAATATTCTTTTCTCACTTTCCGCAATTAAAAAATACATCGAAGAAAATATCTATTTTCAATGTTTCCAATTAACATTTTCATAAGGATTTCTTTTTGATAGATTTCTTTTTCCGCTGTTTGCGAATTTCTATACTTAGTTTACAACTATACCTACTTATTTAAATAATTTCAAAATCATGTAAAACAACCTAGCTACCAAGAAAAACTAAATTTTGTGAGAATTAAATTATTATATTATCCGAAATGTACTATTACGAAGTCACTACGTAGCTATAAAAGTCAGATGTGTTGAATGTGGTAAAAAATGGGTCTGGAGAGTAGGGCTGCCTTCTGGATTTAAATTTAAAACGGAAAGAGTACATACATAGGGGTTTTTGTTCTCTTTAACTCAACCGGCATGAAAGGTATTTTCGGAAATATTCCGTCAAGTATAAATTCATATACCTAGTTATTTTCGAGGTTATAGTTGATGTTATTTCTGTTCAGAGACTTTTCAACTTGAATTTAGACTATGCAGCTCTTAAAACGTATTTATTAAATTTTATTTATAGTCAGCACTCAAATCAAATAATAAAAATATGAAAATCGTCAGGCTCCTACAGAAATAATCTTATCTTGAAGAATAAATATTAATTATCTATACTATCTCAAATAAGGTAAATATTAACACTGGTACACATTGATAAGAAGGGCGGTGAGTCAGTTTTTGGCACAGATTTAATTGTCACACAAAATGGAATGCAAAAATAAATATAAGTATATAGGCTAAGATAATTAGAAACTAAATTATTTTAAGTGTGCAAAATATACTTTATTTTTTTTATGGCAAATTTTCCAATTTTTAAAATAAGAGATAGAGTAATCTAAGGCCGATAATCGGCTATGTAAATATCGGCATCGGCCTAAAAAATCATATATCGGTCGATCCCTATCGTCGACCATTTTTTTGCTAAAGTTTATATTTATTGAGATAATATTTGCGAGAAAAACACCAAATACTCACGTTCTTTCGAAAATACTTTTATGTAAGTAGTTTAAAGTGCAATTTTATCAAAAGCTATAAGATGGGCACAAAAATGATCCGTTTATAGCAAAGAATCTTTCGGAAGCGGGCAAATCCTTAGACAACATAGGATCTAAAATATATCTGATAACTTGCAAATACATTGCTGTCACTTTACTTTCAGAACCTTCAGTAGAAGGAAGGCTACTTTGGGCTAGAAGTATCGATATTTCAAGTAATAAAGTTATAATAAATAATAACAAGCCAACCATTATACTCTTCGCCAATTTTTATATAATGGTTACTCTCGCAGTTTGTTTTGTAAATAATATTAGTTTTAAACATTTTTTGTTTAATTACAAAACATAAAAAAATATTTTTTTAAATATAACACAGCCACGCAAAAAAAAAACTTTCTGGCCTGGGGATCTGACCATGCTCACTATATGTTTTTGGGGTCGCTGAATCCGAATTCTAGGTCTGTTTAACTCCATCACATCAGAATTTTACCATAACCTCAAAAAACCCATAATTTAAGCGATTTCGACATCCCTTCACTTAAATCGCTGTAACTTTTTCTAGACAAAAATGACCCTCTCTTTTTTGTACTAGATCGATTGCAAATTAAATTTCCAATCCAATGATGTGAGGCACGATATTCTTCCGGCGCTTTTTAAGCGAGATATCAGCCGCCAAAGTGAGAGATCCGAGAATTTCGCTTCTCGAGCATTACGGCCCAGCTTCGAGGGCCATTTCTGCCAAACGAAAGTTAGCAAAAATCTGAAAAAATTCAAGGGTATGTAGAAAGATATAAGAAATCGTTTGGCGCAAATCTGAGGTCGATGCGTGCCTTGGTTTTCGAGATATGGCCGCTCGAAGTCACAGGAAGGTGAAAAGAGGAATTTTTTACCGCTTCCCGAGGCTATATCTTGAAAACGAAACGAGATACGGAGCTGCGGTTTAATCTAGTCGATTTTTCTCGCCTCCCTACATATCTCTGAATTTTTTTGATGCTTTACCTTAGAAATTTTGAAATAAAATGAACGTGCCGACAAAAACCTGAAAAAATTCAGAGGTATGTCCTGCATACCGAGATAAATCGAATGGCGTAAACCACAGCTCTGTAGCTCGTTTCGTTTTCGAGATATAGCTTCGCGAAGCGGTAAAAAAATTCAATTTTCACCTTCTGGTGATTTCAAGCGGCCATATCTCGAAAACCAAGGCGCGCATCAACCTCCGATTTGCGCAAAACGATTTCTTACGTCTTTCTACGTACCCCTGAAATTTTCCAGATTTTTGCTAGCTTTCGTTTGGCAGAAATGGCCCTCGGAGCTGGGCCGTATCGCTTGAGAAGCGAAATCCTCGGACCTCCCACTTTGGCGGCTGATATCTCACCTAAAAGGCTCCGGAAGAATATCGTGC
This sequence comes from Stenurella melanura, assembly GCA_963583905.1. Classification (NCBI taxonomy): domain Eukaryota; kingdom Metazoa; phylum Arthropoda; class Insecta; order Coleoptera; family Cerambycidae; genus Stenurella; species Stenurella melanura. The sequence continues at coordinate 112,238,375 of OY757313.1, forward strand.
CCCACATCATCGGATTGGAAATTTAATTTGCAAACGTTCTAGTATAAAAAAGAGGAAGGTCATTTTTGTCTAGAAAAAGTTACAGCGAGTCTGAACCCTGTGATATGATGGAGTCAAACAGACCTCGGATTCGGATTCAGCGACCCCAAAAACACAGTAAACGTGGTCAGATCCCCAGGCCAGAAATAATTTTTTTTATGTGGCTGTGTAATTAATAACTTTTTATTTATCAATCGATTTTGTTCAAAAAACAATGGAATTCTTCCTCTAGCTAACTCTAACTTACCGTCCAAATATCAATACAATCGGACTTTTCGTTCTCAAATTATCGTGTATAAAAGAAACGTGCAGGGCGGGCAAACGGACAGACATTTTAAAAGTTGTTCAGAATTCAATCACCAACATAGTGATATGAACATTTTTTCTCTACGAGCAATATTACCGATTTTAGGAATGTGCCTATCGAATGCAAAATATTCTACGTTTTGTATTTGCGAAGAGTATAATAGTATATGTATCGTGGTCGAGAGGCAAATTCGACTCTCATCCTGCAGAGGTTTGATCCCCATTCATGGCAATGGTATTTTTGAATTTTTGTCATAACGAAGATCATTATAAAAACTGAAATAATGTAGTAGGAGAACATGACTTCAAAAATATTTTTACTTTTACTTACGCCACCGATTAATTTGGAATTTAGTTGAATGGAAAAAACAATACCAACATTATTTGATATGTTCTTTACTTTGTCTCGAGTTAATTCAACCAGGCAGATAGTAAACAACACTATCTTCGCTTCTTGTATTTACCATTGTTATAACCATTCGAATGTTATATTTCTTCTTATAGCCACTTTCCATTTTAAACTTTTTCAATCACAACCAATATGATTGAAAATCACAAAGCATAAGAAATATTTGCATAATCAACAAACACTATACTCTTATATCATTCAAATACGACATTAATATTTTCAGTATTTCAGTTAAATGGCTAGAAATGTTCTTATCGAAAATTAACAACGTTGTGGCATAGGTAGGTCCCTACACTATTACCATGTTATTATGTTGAATATTAGAATTAATCTTCCGGTATTGATAAATTTTACTCATGGAAACAGACAATCGGGAGCGAGCGTAGAGACGCGTCTCAACTTCGCACCTTCCCACCCATAGTTCATTAGTTTAAATTGAGAAACTTAAATCAAATATTAAATACATACTAATTGTTCTATACAGATTCGGAAATTGCAGTTTAGGGTATAGGAATAACGCTGTAATTGACCACGCCCCGCTAGTTTCATAAATCGTGAAAGCAGAGGCACACAATGAATTGAATTTAGTACGGCATGAACTAAGGATGGATATGGTAATAATTTCTATACGAAACGAGAAAATATCTCTTCGTCAAAAGCGAAGAAGTCATTTTTGACAAATAATTTCTTCTATTGAAAGCATTTCTGCAGTTTCTTTTCTAGCCGTAAATGCTATAGGAATAAAATAATAATTTTTAATAAAATTAAATTAAATAACTCGGAAACTAAAATCAACTAATAGGTAATTATCAAAAAATAAATTACTCTTATTAAATTACAAAAATTGAACATTAAAATAAAATTAAATAACCCTCAGAAACTAAAATCAACTAATAATTATCAAACAATAAATTAATGAAGTAAGGATTCAAAAAAACCACCTTCTTGTGCCAAACAATAGCCAAACCGATTATACAATGAACCTCTCATATCATTGAGTTGATTTGGAGTAATGCTTGCACAAAGTTGGATAAGTTTTTCCCGTAATTCAACTAAATTATTGGCTCGTTCAAACGCATGTTTGTACGCGGTTTCCTTTAAAAAGCCCCACAGAAAGAAATCATGGGGTGCTAGATCAGATGACCTGGGGGGCCATTTTATCATTCCCCTCGTAGCTATTAAGTAAACGATTGGGAAATGTTCTTTCCAGAAAATTAATAACTGTTAAGGTATTGTGACTTGGGCAGCCGCCTTGTTGAAACCAAATGTCGTCAAAGTTGACAGGAAGATTTTGAACTGCTAATTATTTGGTTTTGTAAAAGCTCTAAATATTTACTGTCATTTAAATTGCCATCGATTAGTAGTGGGCCTATAATATGATTGTCTAAAATTCCGTCCAAACGTTCAACTTTTGAGGATACTGAGTTCGCACAGCAACACTCAAATGTTTATTTTTTCGAGACCAATATCGTACTACGCATGGATTGTGTTTCCTATGTAATCAAAAGGATGATTCATCTATAAACAATATAATCTTTAAGAAGTTTTCATTCTCATTCACTTTATTTATTGATTTCACAAAATTCCATCTGTTTGAAATTGTCCTCGGGAAATATTTCTTGCGTTGTTTGAACATTAAAACAACTGTACCCATTTCTTTTCAAAATATTTCTTAAAGTTCTTTCCTTCATGTCAACTTCATCAGCAATTTGTCTGCTAGAACAAGGTTCACTAGTTTGAACAAGTGCACAGATATTAGTTTCGCGAGTTTCACGTTCTTCGCTCATTTGTTGATGACGGGGTTCGGGTTGACAGCATTTTTTACAATAATTCACGACACACCCGAAAATCTCAATTTTTTAATTAATGTATGAAATTATGCTAGCTGAGGGGATTGGTCTGTCTTGATATGCCACAGTAAATAAATTTATTGTGTCATCAGTGGAATGGCCCCCGAAGTACCACTTCACAATTTGCACCTTTTCTGCAGTTGTATAAACACACGGCATTTTAATAACGAAATTGAGATTAATTTATTTTATTCCCACACGTCTAAACAGCTACGCTATTAAAAGCAGAATGGGTGCGCTCGCGCTGTTCTCAACTCGTCGCGGTCAAGCGATGGCCCAATGCCCTGCATTGTTCTACGACAAGGCGTGGTTTATCTGCGCAGAAACAAGTTTACGTACCTAAAACTAAATTTGCTGAATCTGTATATCTCAAACGTATGTCCATACGATATGTTAAGCTACGCCAATGCAGTTAGTATTTCTATTCTCAATTTAAAAATTCAGTCCAAAGCGTTGCTACCAGGATAAATCATTACAAAGCCTGATGTGATAGAATAACAGCCGAGACCGTGCTTGAATATTGCAAACGATATCCGTATACGAATATAGCTAACCAGATATGTTATGCGGTTACCTCAAACGAAAGCAGTCGATTGTTTACCTGGCTCACCATTACAAGTCTCTTGGTTCATTTGTAATATTGCCGGTAGCACAGCCGTAGGTTAAATCATATTTATCATTAATCATATATTTATTTGCTTTTATTGAATCGTTTATGGAGTTGTACATTAAACTAACATTATTTATTATAAATGAATAATTTAGACCAAGACTATGAATTAGTATAAAGTAGTAAAACAATATTTACAATAATTAAAAAGTTATTCGAAAAATTGTCGGTCGACGTTCATGGCTTTTTTTATGATTTTCAAACTGACTTTAGATAAACTATACTTACAGTGTATAGTTTATCTAATTAGTATATGTACAGTATACACATCATGTGATGTAAAGTAGTATACAGTACATGTCTCTGGCTTATGTAAACCCACTGGGTACTAACATAAATAAATTATTAGTATTCTTGCTTCATCTTCTAATGGATTATACATCAGCGCACACGTAGAAGCTATGCAATTTAAGGCGGGGATTGAGTAGTGGATATACCAACCTTCGGAGGGGATGTAAAGCTGTCGCTCACTTGTCTATTAAATATTAGGCAATTAAAAAATCCTTACTCTTCGACGGAGATGTTCGGTAAAATCTCCAGGTCGTCTCCTGGCGTTGATGGGTACTCTTCGTAACGAAAGTAGACTGGCGTTAAATAAGTGAATAATAAAAAGAAGAGGTATTCTATTAACAAGATCAATTAATTTTTAACATGAAGATACAATGACCACATGAAAAATATACTTTTTTCTATATGCAAGCACTTCTTAAAAGCTTTTATTTAGCTTGCTTTGTTGTTTGTCTGCCTGTTAAAAATCTTGCAATCAAAATTTCGACTAGTTCTAATTAGGCTAAAGCTTTGAAGTTTTGCAAATGTGTATAAGTTCGGCGACAATGCCATATACTCGTAGTATATCTAATATCGATCTAAATCCAATTTGACGGACGTCCGAAGATGGCTTTTTCTTCACAACCCCCTTGATATGGATATCAAATACGATAAACTATGTGACGCCATTCTAAGCAAAATAGGGTGGACGCCCCAAGATGGTGGATTATCTTTTATTCACAAGTCCCTTGATATGGGTATCAAATGAAAGGGTTTGGCGAGTATACCTTTATATGTGTATTACCAATTCTCCGAAATTGATTCTATTCATCGTGTTAGAACCTATTAATTATCCCGGCAGAACCCCAATAATAATTCTGGATATAAAAATTTGCAAAAGAAATGATTGTTCAGTTCATTCTAAGCTTTGAAAGAAATCGCACTGAAGAGGTATTCTAGGTGTGGTGATACTGAGGCACATGTATGTGAATTTAAAAGTGAATTATTTATTATTTGTTTGCTTATAGTAATGAAACATATTTATAGGATTTGCAAACAGCGAAAAAAAAAATGAGAACAAAGGCCTGAAATTCATTTAATTTGTTCTCATTTTTAACTGAATCTTCATGGCCATAGGGGGTTATGTAGATACCAGTTTAATCTGCATAGCCGTAGGGGACTATGTTGGATGATAGTGTTATAATGAGAATTGTCAAATAATAAATTGGACAAATTTATTTTAGGATATTAACTTGCTAGCATAATCAGAAGTCAGGTTATCGAAAGAATGCAAAGATTTAATTAATATTTTTACATATACTTAGTTTTTCTTTTAGTTTTCATAGATAGTTTTTTTCCGCTATTTGCAAAATCTTATAAAGAATATGTCATGTGTGTGAATATTTTAAAATTTGATGTAACTGTTATTTTTTTGGTAAGTGTTTTTGCTTTTAGTTGTTCTAGTTTTATTGAGCAGAGTATTCTAAAATTAAAAATAACGTTATTGTGGCAATCATTTTGTACGTAATATGCATGTACCTATTTCTTGTAATTCAATGTCGATCGTGGGACATAGCCGGCAAAGTATTTTGTTTAGAAGGATATATGTTTCTGTAAGTATTTATCTAATAAGTTTTTAGCAAGCGTTGAAATACTACTAATAAGTATTTTTACTACTAACATAGTTATTTCCTTACATTCAATATAGCTATTTATAGACTGTCGAAACGAACATAACTAATTTCTTTACAAGACGAAGAAAGCGAGGCGCGTCGTGTGAAATATGAAAAAGGTTGAAACGGCCAAGATAGATATTGCCTTAAATTTAAAATTACGCATACACAGTCCCAGAGTGCGTACAGTTAGACATGAATACTCGCATGAATAACATTTCGTTCTATTTTTAACAAGTTGCAAATCCGTTTTCGTTCAAACTCACGTGTTTATTTAAAATCAACCAAGTATAAATGTGATGAAGTATGGCATAACGCCCACCGTTCATATTAGCATTCTGCAGCTAGTTCAATAATTAGCACGAATTACTAAGAAGCATTACCAATTAAAATAGAGACGAAGATACATATATTTTGTATTGAAAATAGTTTTAAACGCTTTATTCAGGCTACCTAAATGACCCTCTTAAGTTTCGATGATCTACATTGGTCTGAGTAAAGGATACGGGGTTCTACAGTTAATAGTGTAATCCGAACCACTATTTGGAGAAACTGGAGGAAATTCGCATTTAATTATATTTTATGACTATACCTGTATTATTAATTTTCTGTAATCTGATATCAATTATCCTGTTTGGTAGAACCATAAATAATTATTGTGGATATTTAAGTATTTGTCTAAGAATTGTTCAGTTCATTCTAAGCTTTCAAAGAAGTCGCACTGAAGTAAGTACTAGGTGAAACGATACTGAAACACGTGTATGTCAATGTTTTAAAGTTTGATGTAGGTAACTGTTATCTTTTTTGGTAAGTGTTTTTTGTTTCATTGAGCAAGATATTCTAAAATTAAAAATAGCATTATAGTGACAGTCAAGTTGTACGTAATGTGCACATTTCTTTCTTGTAATTCAATGATGATCGTGACATATAGCCCGCAAAGCAATAAATTTAAAAAATCCAAAAAAATATTATTATTAATTGATAAAGATAGGTAGGTACCTACTATGGAAAAATAATATAATTTTATTTTTTTTTAATGTAAAGAACTATATTCATTAATTCTAAAAAATTATATATGTATGTACTTAATATAAAAACTATACCTTAACCAAAGTTAGAGAATTAACAAGATAGAATAGCCGGCCAAAAACATTTGATCTTTTAGTAATGGCGCCATTGACTTCGACATCTACGTTGCCACAATGAGTCAATCACACGGAAAAAATAAAATTAGAGAGGCCAATTGTGAAAAATCGACAACACTTTCCCAATAGAACGACCGAACTCAGCTGATTGTCAGAACCCAGGATTACTAAAGAAACAGGTTGCTTCGTAACATACGTCACATGAAGCTTCCAGCATTTTCTATGTTCATTGTTTCTATTTAATTAGTATAGAATTATTCATCGACAGAATGATTTTGAAACTTTTTTCTAAATTTATTTTATAAAATGAAGAAAAAACAGCCATAAGCGGCTGTCATCGAGGGCAACACGCGACGTAGCACTTGCCGATTCTAACGAGCCAGCCTGTCTTTTACCCCTGTAGCACAAGATATTGGGTGCATACCTAGGTACAATGTGTTACCTATATTGGGTATTGGGCCAATATACCTCGGAATATTGTACCTATATGATTATCAGCTGTATTTTCAATATTTTCACCCAAAATATAGCCAAAATTTTACCAATATTGGCAAATCAGATTCAACATTAACAATATTTAATCAATATTGGCGATATGTGTAGAAACTTAATACTAGTTCTGAATATTGGGCAAATATAACTACTTCATTACTTTTAGGTATTCAATTATCATTTTACTTTAACCCTTCGTTCATGTACATGTTCCCATCATCTTCTAGAATTTTTCCCACCTTTCCACAATTTTCCCAAATTTTCACTACAGGCGCTGTTCCCCTATCTTCCCACTACCTTTCACTATCCTCTCGTTTTCCATAATATTTCCAGACTTTCCCAGCGCTTTTTCCATTATCATCCCCTACCACCTTCGGTATAAACTAGCCCACTGTCGAAGTCGAAGCCTTAATAATGCAAAATAGTGAACCAAGTCTCTAACGAGCCAGCCTGTCTTTTACCCCTGTAGCACAAGATATTGGATGTATACCTAGGTACAATGTGCTACCTATATTGGGTATTGGGCCAATATACTTCGGCTTTAACCAATATTGTAACTATATGATTATCAGCTGTATTTTCAATATTTTCACCCAAAATATATCCAACATTTTACCAATGTTGGCAAATCCGATTCAATATTAACACTATTTAATCAATATTGGCGAAATGTGTAGAAACTTAATACTAGTTCTGAATATTGGGCAAATATAACTCCTTCATTACTTTTAGGTATTCAATTATCATTTTACTTTAACCCTTCGTTCATGTACATGTTCTCATCATCTTCTAGAATTGTTCCCACCTTTTTACCTTCTCCCCAATTTTCACTACAGGCACTGTTCCCCTATCTTCCCACCACCTCTCACTATCCTCTCGTTTTCCATAATATTTCCACACATTCCCACCGCTCTTTCCATTATCATCCCCTACCACCTTCGGTATAAACTAGCACACTGTCGAAGTCGAAGCCTTAATAATGCAAAATAGTGAACCAAGTCTCAAAAAGTCGTCCAAATAAAAGCAGTAAAAACCTATGCTTAGGCGTCATCCTCTGCGGATCGTAACTTCCTTCAGAAACATTTCCAAACATAGGAAATTTTCTTACTGTTTTTGCATGTAGCATCAGTGCCTAAAGGGGAATGCGAGAATTTCTGCACACTCTATATACTTATTTTAAATATTGACATCATATTGTGTAGCAATGGGGCACCAATGCTGGTACCTAATATGCTACGAATGCTGGTAATTAAATATAATGCCAATATTGATATCCAATATGGCATCTTCGGAAACAAGCCCCTTTTAATTAAATTTACTCCTGAAACACAGTTGCGCAAATCCCCCTAAGTAGAACGTCATACCCAGGGAACAGATAAGCAGAGCCGTACTTTGAATTTATCTATCAACATCGCGAAGGACGGGCAATGCGTCCTTCAATGCGTAAGATATGCAATCTTGAAGCAAAACAGAGTAAGAATTTTTTTCATTTACCAGAAACGTCATTCAATGTCTGCCGAAAACACAATTTTTAATTCTATAGTACCTATTTATTTTGTTTATTCTAATACTCAAAAATATGAAGTACGGCTCTGTAGGACCGACATTGATATTTTAATGGCTTATAGTCTTTTTTTATTTGCATTAAATATGTGGAGACAACCTATACCAATTCTTATTCGGGTACGCCTTTTGTTTGAAATGTGTCCCCTGGTCTGAAAAATTTGTCGCCGTCACTGATTGTCCTGCATATTTACATTGTCTCTAAAAGATACCGACAAACTTGGAGGGGTTGTAGAGGACACCAAAACACGCTATTTTTTTAATGAACTCATGCCCGTAAGGGAGCCCCACTATGGGACCTAGAGTAAATTAAATTTTTAAATCATCTTTTCAAGTACACGCGGGACATGCGCAATTAATATAGGACACCCTGTATTCATTGTTTTATTCACTGTTCATCATTTTTATTAAACTGTATTATCAGTTTTTTTTTTGCTTTATGTGTTTATCTCGTGATAAGAAACACCAAAATAGAAAGTGATTTCTCACAATGCAACAAATTGTTGCTGCAAAAATGTTAGTATCTAGTCGTACCTTTGTAAATGGTGAATACTCCGAGCAACTGCTGTGAATGAAATGAATTAGCATTTAATGAGTAGGTATATCATTTTTTAAACTAGGTATAATATAACCGATAGCTTAACCACAAGAATTAAAATTCCTAAGAAAAATCCAATCGATTTGGTATTTTATAAGCTTCATTTTTGTTCCTGATGTTTTTTTGGTAAAGTGAAAAATCGCTCTAAAACATGCATTTTTTTGGATGAAAAATCAACATTTTTCAATCGCGAATAGGTAACTTGAAGAATATTGAATTATCGAAAAAACTTCGTAGAACATTTTTGCTTAGAATTCATCCCACTATCGATTTCTGCTTATTTTGAGTTTAGTAATTTCCACCCCGAGAAAGGGTGACCAACATCCACCCCGAAACAATATAAGTAAATAATTATCGCTACTTGGGATGTTTCTGATTTTGAATAATAAGTATTAAAAAACACACATTTAAAAAAAATCATCAAAATCGGATTAAGAAAGAAGTTTTGACGATTTTTAATCATCGGTAATTAACATAAAACATATTTTGAGTACCTATTACAAAATCATGTTACCTAATGAAGACGAAAACTTTATGTAGTGTTGTGTTATGGAAGATCCATACTAGGGATGAATATTTATTTAGATATGGGCCAATTCGGCAGCAAAAATGTATCACTGTACTTTCCATTATACCAAAAGCCCTTCATCTAGTCCTTACTAGGTATCATTACTTGTATGGCTGGAGATACTATTGATGACAAAGGAGTTAAAATATGAGCAAATAAAAAGCAAAAAAATACTAAAATATTTGGCAATTTAAACAATGAACAAATAATTTCACAATTCAAATTTCATAACAAATACTTAATTAGTTGTAGCACAGCACACCTTTGTGCAACTGTACGTAAAAACAACTTTCATTGGGAGATGGCGATGAGATCATCTTCCGTAATACCAGTTTGATAATAAGCTGGACTACAAACGGTGCAAACACCAGAGTTTCGTCTGGCAACAAATTCGAGATAGCGTTAAAAATATTACTTCAGATGGCTTTATTTCTAGCCTAAACTAATCATATAACTCGTAAGTTTATTAATGAGGTCCATTTTAAGTAATAAACCGTTTTATTTATGTAATTCAAAAAATAAATTAGATAATTTAAACACATGCACATGCGTATAAAATCCAACTCGGAATTTAATCATACTTTTTATTACACAACAAAAGAAATCTTATTGGATCGACTTTTTAGAGATTGTGTGACAGGACATGGTTTCATATAGGAAACGAAGTGGCACTGCCATTCCGGTCATCGTCCGACATATAATTTACTACTGTGGTATTGCCGACTACTTTGTTCCACCTCAACTTTTTATTCCCAAGTTCGATAGGCCATAATTTATCTCACATTTTAAATTTGGGAAACAGTAACGAAAATTCAATCCGGGTTTCACCTAGAAGTGTTAAAAAGCTCTTTGATAACGATGGCTGTATAATAGGCGTCTTATTGATTTGATACAAATGATGTGTATGCAGTGATTTATTTCAACATTTAAATAATAGGTCGGAAACGAAATAAAAGATGTGCAGGTGAAGTGACACACCCCTGACAACCATTGTCCAAACCAATGGACTTTTTAAATCCTAATTACATGCAACAATTACCATTTATAGGTGATAAAACAAGAATTATTCCTAACTTACCGTTATAATCCTCCTAATCCAAAATAATGTTTACCGGCTTTAAAACACCAGGGAGCCGCCGAGTGCCTCGGCAGACAGTTTATAATAATGTTCTCACTTAATGACACCAAAGCCAGTAGAGCATACGCCCCATCTAATTTCCAAATAACACAAGTAAGTTTTTATTACTAAAAATAGCAAAACAGTCGTTGATACTACTAATTTTATATAAAAACACTATATTTTAATATCGGTCACAAAAATTATTATTCGATTCGCGTACCCACGGCAGTATCATCTGCACACAACTCCAACACTCGAGTTTGCTCAAATGCGCGGGCGCACTCTCACCGTAGTTCGGACTGCACAGAACACAAGATCACAGTTTAAGTTTACGATTTTGGTACTTATTTCAATTTATCATAAGGGTGAAATTCCTCTTTATCCTTTATAAGCTTTGAAACACTAGCGCCTTCGTGTAAAAAAGAATAACTAAAATCGACGTTTTCCGACGTTTTTCTGCATCGATCTGACACTTGACAGTTGTCAAAATAAAAGTTTTTAAAATCTTTTTAAAATTCAGGTAAAAATTAGAAAAAAAAGTTTTTTAATTTTTAGTTTTATTTTTAAGGTAATTTACTATGTTTCTGTTATAAAATATTGTATTTTTTTAGTTTTAAATGGGTAGAAGGAGTAGGTCAAAATCCCCTTTTGGCACTAGAAGACGGGATGCAAGAGAAAGGGATAAAGATAGAGACAGGGATCGAGAAAGAGATAGAGACAGGGAACGACACAGAAGGAAAAGATCAAGGGATAGATCACGAGACAGGGAAAGAAGACGTCACTCGCTTGAAAGGGATGGTAGACGGCGATTTTCACGTTCCAGGAGTAGGTCCAGATCACAAGAAAAAAGAGGTAACAAATCACTGCTTCCAGACAGGCCAGTAGTCACAGCAGCAGATTTAGAGGGCAAAAGTGCAGATGAGCAGGAAATGATGAAGTTAATGGGTTTCTGTAATTTTGATACGACAAAAGGCAAAAAAGTTGAAGGTAATGATGCCGGTGGTGTGCATGTTATTTTAAAAAGAAAATATAGACAGTATATGAACCGTAAAGGTGGTTTTAATAGACCTCTCGATTTTGTTGCTTGAAACATTTTTATACAAATAGGTGAACTTTGTGTAATTTGAACGACCATTACTTACCTCAACTAATATGAACCTCATTTTATGGACCTATAGTACAGGTCTTCACCCCTCACTTTATTAATTCATGTTATAGCCATACCTCAAATTTATCAGATTTACACTATTGATTTTTAATGTTTTACAGTTCATAGTTGTTGAAATTTCTATAAATATATAGTTAACGGGTTGTTCGATTGGATTCACTTTTTTGTATTACCTAGTTGTAAGATCTAATTGAAGTTAAGTTATAAGTAATAAGTAATTAAGATAATTTGTATTTTTATGAAAATAAATATGTGAAAACACTTTCTACTTTTATTTATCTTAAATATCAATACTCATTTACTCATCGTTGTCTGGCGTTTAGACCTATAAAAATATTTAACATGTATCATCAATATTCAATCTTGTTGAATACAATCATAATTTATTTACTAGACACAGAAGATGCAAGTGCTGCGGCAGTGTCAGTTTTACCGCTACAGGCACTATTTTGAGATTCTGAAAAGATGTACTATATCCGCCACGAGTGTTGACGAGCAGTAGGGGAATCTGTATGTAGAGAGTGGTGTAGAAACAGCGTATGCATCGCTATCATGACTGGTGTAGTATAATTGGGAATTAGTGCCAGTGGCGTGAAATTGTTTTAGGTTTTAGGGCGTGATAGTGCTGTTCTCCGATAGGTCAACTATAGTCCCCTCCGCTCGCTAATACTCGTGGCGGATACAGTAGCAACTATATTACCCAAAAACCGTATTCCATAAAAAAAGAATAATTGTTCCTTTGCACATATTTTTAAAAGAACATTACATAGTAAAAAGGTGAGTGGTAGTATACAAAACTATTTTTGTGACTTCTTTTTTTCTAAACAAAGACAAGAGGATAAAATACTAAAAAAATAAGGAAGATATACTTTTTTGCCTCTTTCGTGACAGTATTATTGATTATGTCGTGGTTTTTAAAATTTCAATATATAAATGTTTATTACTGCTAGTGAATTATGGTGTGAACTATAGGTAATTCTTCACCCTAGGCAAGGTTTGCTTAAAGACATTCTGAACCAAGCGATATTTGGGGTACAGATCTTCTAAATTGTTTGACCTAAATAACTTGCAGAGTTCTAAAATAGATACATATTTCTTTTCGTCAATTGGTTCAGTTGCATTTTGAACTGAGTACATCTTGGCAACAGGGTCGTTGTATAAGTCTATATACAATGACAGGGTATCTTCTAAGTCTTCAGCGGCGGCCCCCCAAATTTTTGTAAGCTATAACTTACTAATGGAGCATGGGACCTACACCAAACTTTAATGGATCACTACCAAGGTCAAACTGAGGAAAAAAATATTTGATTGGAATTTGCGAAATTTTTTTCAAAAAGTGCAGCGCCCACCCAGGAATCTGGACAAGTATTCGTAAAATATCTATAGTGTATTTTTTTTTTCGAACAAGGAAGAAAATATAAGGATAGGTTTTTAATTTTATAAAAAAATCTTCATTCTTTATAAAGTTACATCATTTCGAAATTTTATTTTACACTGATATTTAATTTATAAAATTTCAAAATGATGTAACTTTATAAAGAATGAAGATTTCTTGATAAAATTAAAGACATATCCTTATATTTTCTGCCTTGTTCGAAAAAAAAATTCACTATAGATATTTTACGAGTGCTTTTCCAGATTCCAGGGTAGACACTGCACTTTTTGAAAAAAAAAATTCGCAAATTCCAATCAAATTTTTTTTTTTTCACAAAACGTCTCCGTTTGGCTTTGGTAGTGAACCATTAAAGTTTGGCATGGGTCCCATACTCCATTAATAAGTTATAGCTTACCAAAATTTCACGTGCCGCTGTTGTAAATCTTGGTTGGAATTTGGCACTAATGTTTCAGGGGATTGCAGCGTATACCTGATATCACCATTTATGGCATGTGTACGGGTCGAGCTACGCCTTGCTTTAAGATTTGTTCTCACTCATACACATATCGAGAGAAGCTATTCTAAGCCTACGACTTTCCACTTATGAAACTTCTACAATTATACATTCATCTCTTTCTTTCCTTCATGCGGTTAAATTCGATAATGGACCAACGTTTGTGCCCACTTAATTAGCATAGCCGTGCAGCACATTTTAACTGGTTGATCCGACAGTGTTTGTCCCTCGTTTCAGATCATCTTAGACCCTACTCTTCTCGTGACGCACACACCATATAAGGTGATTCCGACTATATAGAGATTTTTATGCAGGTATGACACAATATCTTACCTACCTTGTAGTTTTTTTTTTAGCAGATTCTGCAACATCTAAAGTTAAATTAAAATACTCACTAGATGAAGACTGGAGGTATTGGGGGCTGTAATATTACATGAATTTTTCACTACCAATTACAAAAATAAATGTATATATGTTCTAAGCATTACGAAGGTAAATGTTGACGCCTTTCAATGAAAATTCATTTCTATTGTGAGAAAGACTGCTCAATGTTAACAGATGGCGAATATTAATCATATCTGAACGTTCACAAAGTTGACTCTACTTCTTTGCTGTTTAAAAAGTATTATACCTGATATTGTATGAATTTCGGGATTGTTTCCTAAAACAATTTTTAATCTGCTCCCACTATGGTAAGTAGACTATTGTCACAATGTTTTCAAGCAAGTAAGTTGATTTTACCAGTAAAGTGTTAGTTGCTATTGACGACGGGAGGTAAATGAGTTACCTCCCTTGGGCAAATAAGAGGGAAGTTGCAGATGAAGTATTGTTGTGAGGAATTCTGTTAGCTATTTCATTTTTGTTACACAAACTGTCAGCAACATAACTTTCTGCAATCGTCATGGATTTCCACCCATTTCCAAGATCGCTAAGACATCCACTCCTGTATATTAGCCAGTAACGTTGCCGACGTTCTCCTTAATGAATGTCCTGTATATGTTTTGGGATTTTCTAGATTCAAAACTACGTTATCTTGTTAGGAATCGTCGAAATGGTGTTCTTGCAGACCGGTTGATTGCAGCATCTGCCTGATTGATAAGGCATAAAGAAACGTGAATTATCAGATTTTACCTTTAATCTAATAGTGGTATATTTCTTTACAATTTCTAGATAATAAACACTACTTGGACAAGAAGTAATTGTAAACGTACATGACATACCATTTTTAGAATCTGGAATAGTAACAATAATAATGTCATTGTTATTTTTATGCTTGATGTTCTCCATCGTTAAGTTTGCATAACTCATCAGAGCGACATGAGCCTGCAATGCCTAAGACCGCCACTACCTTCATAAGTAAATATGAGTCATCGGATGCCTGCAGGAGAAAATCATTGACTTCTCATGTGAAAATGCTTGATTTTTTAGGTTTATAGCTATCATTTCAGAAATGCCCTCAGTTTAGGATATTTGGTTATACATGTTCTCCTCTATGAAAATACTTGACTGATTGAGTACTCACACCACAAACTTGCCGGTGATTTTAATGTTGCTGATTTCTCCATGAAATACGTCAACAGTGATATTTCAGAAATACCAGTATTTTTGTTCTGACATTATTTCTTGAATGCTCCATACGCTCATTCATAGCGCCTTTTCAACTTTTCGGGACATAAAGGTTCGCGGGCAGCCTTTGCTGCATTTTCTTTTTGAAATTCACCCATTTGGAAGAAATAATTCAGAGCTACAAAACTGCACCCTTTATGTAAGCGTCATTTGTAAACAACACCTTAATAACAACAAAATCAAAGCAGACTACTTGACATCCACTAATGTTAAAAAATTACTTAGTATGACTGTCAAAATAAATTGATCAAGAAAAGTAAAATCTAATTTTTTATTTCATGAATAGTAGGGAAGCAGATAAAATGTTATATATCACGCAGGAGAGGTAAGTTTTGACCAGTTTCGGACTCTATTGCCAGCCCTCGCTATGCTCGGGCGCAAAATCGCCGCGACTGGTAAAATATACTTACCTCCCTTGTAGTGTAATATGCTATTGTTTTACCATCTCGGCAATTTCTTCACATAATTGAAACTGTATTATCGATCACAATGCTAATTACTATATCAACATGCAGGTAAGGTTATGAGTAAATGATATATCTAATTTTCATTGGCCATTTTTGGGTTCTTCTGGAGATATTTCAACAAAAGTTCTAAAAAGAAATTTTTCAGAAATTGATAAACTGCTTAACTTAGCAAGATGAAATCAAAATTATATGAAAGCAGACATTTGTTTCCTTTGTGGGAATTGTAGATAATTAATTTATGGCAATGTTTAATATAGTAAAGAACACAATCATTAAATCAGGTAATGTGAACTTATATCATATATATAATCACTTATAGATAGCACTGACTGCACTTCATCGTAATGCAAACATTGTGAACACCTAATATACGATGAAATTATACCAACTGATGCTTGTCTGTTACAGGCATTATTACTATGGGACTGTAGGTTAAGAGAGAGAAGTAGAAGTCTCGAGTGGCAGCACACTCACGGCAGTTGTGTTTATATCGTAATACAGGGCACGAACATAAGCCAGTGATTAATTGTCGTAAGTCAGAAATCGTATATCAAATTGAGCTGGCAGTAAATGAAAGTCAACTGGATATATTGCTTCCATGTTCGCATTTGGCTAGACTGATTTGTTGAATCTGTTGTTGAGACTGTTGTTTTGTGAATCAAAAAAACTTACTTTTTCTTCGCTCTCTCAGTCACTGCACACACCTTAGCATTCTCTAGACAGGAGAAAGTAAGTTATCGTATATTTACTGCTGGCTCATGGCATTCACTGCACTCTTTTTTATCTTACTGCTTGCCAGTTCAAAGTAAAAAAGTTATATATATTTTCAACAACAGGCGGGTGGCTGGACAAAAATCGCTATTGATAACATTACGTTTGAAAATTAAGGAAAAAAACAGCAATTGTATGTTAGACGACCTTGTTATTTGCTCCGAAATCATGTTCTATGGACAAAAATAGCATAAAAAAATTCAAAGTAATGACAAAACAACTAAAAAATAATATTTTGTCCTATTTTACAATGTATGAATGTTAATGATTTTAAATTTAATGCAACATATTATATTGTGTACCTTTACTAGTACTTCAGTATGTTACTATTTATTTATGCATTTATTCTCTGAAGTAATCATTTGACAAGTCCCATACCATATGTTGCAATATTATCAATGGATAATAAACTTTATTACTATTATTATTATTATAAAACTGTAGCGAACCACAGCAAATTTCTATAGAGGTATGTATTTCTTTATCTAAAAGTGGAGTATACCAAATTAATTTATCAATAAACACATATAACAATTATATTATATATTTAAGATATAAAAATAAATGTTTATAAAACACTAACATTAATTGGCTTCAGCTAACAATCATTTTTTTGATTTTTTAGAAGGAGGAGGAGTTGTAGCTTCATCTTCCGTGTCAATCACTTCGTTACTTTCTTCATTCTCATCTCTGCTCACATTTGTCGAGTCTGTCAATTGGGTATTAGCCACGATGGATTCATCAGCTCGTTCTAGAACTTCTTTCAGATCTTTTAATCTAAAATCTCTTGCAGTTCCTTGCCCAACATGTTTAGATAAATCCACCTTGGTCTTATTTGACAGTTGGATTACGCACTTGCTAAATTGCTCGATCTCATAGACAACTTTGGGGATTAACCTGGTCTCCCGAAGAACTCTGGTTTTCATAGTATTTGAATTAACGTTCTTCTTCTTATCTTGAGTTATTTGTGTCTGACGTTCTTGACACACGTCTATGAACTTGTTTACTGCCGGAGCCAACTGTTTACCAGCCAATTTTACTAATCTCTCAAATCTGAAAAGTAGAACAGAGCAAAGTGAATTAGTGATAGGATGTTATACGTAATATAAGCTAAATTATTGAAAACAATACATACGAAAGGCTGGTCCAGCTTCATAAAAGTGAAAATGTGAAATATCAAAACGGATTTCGGAAAAAATGTAATCAAGGGCAATTCATTAAGCTATCAGTAAAATATTAGAATTCCTAAGTTCATGGAAAGACACCATCACCATAGGTGCCTTGATTTCTCTAAGGCATTTGACAGTACAGACCATGAAGTATATTGTCTAAATGTTATTTGTGGCATTATCTTAATTTTTTTCTCCTCCAATTCTATGTAAATAGTAAGTATCTATGGATATTGAATATAACAAACATTCTTAGAGCTGTATATTTATCATACACAGCAAAAAGGATTTTTCAAAGAAGCCTTGAAAAAGGAAACAGATTAGATTTTCGAAACGTTGTAGAAATATTTAATTTCAAGTTTTTATACTTATTAGTATTATCTATTTAATAAAAGCAACCTCTAACTGATCCTTTGTCGTAAAAGTCACAGACGTAAAGGTTATTTACAAGTAACATACTGGTTAATTGTGATATTTTGTAGATACCCCGAGCACCACTTAAAAAGAAAAAAATACATGTGGCGGGAAGTCCCAAAGAATCGAAGAAAAAAAAACATGAAGTAATACTATTGAAACTAAAGAAATATGGCTTTAGAGACTCAGCATTAAACTTATTATGGTTATATATGACTGAAAGAAACAATGAATTATTGAATATGACGAGGCAAATATCACCACACTGAGTACTGAGATCAGGTCCGGTTCTATACATTAAGTACTAACGAGCTGTCTAACATTATAATACGTTATTTGATCAATTTGCTGATGACACATTTTTTACTTTCATTATAGACTGTAACACAAATGATACCAATAATGAGTTATTCGACAAGCTAAATACATTAGAAAGATAGTTCTTATCCATCAATCTTCTGCTGAATATAAAAAAAACAAATTTGACATAATTTAATTACTAAACATCTGAAACCAGAATAAATTATTGTAAAAAGAAAAGAAAAAAAAAACACTGCAACCAGCACGGTTTTCAGGTGTTGAAATCAATTATAGGCTAGACTGGAAACATCATGTTGACTGCTTAACAATAAAAATATCAATATTGACAGCAATAATTGCATATAATCATCAGAGGTCGGATTTACCTATCGGATTCCAGGGATGGCTTTTACATATGTATATTGTAATCACGTACTGAAACATTCCCAAAGTATAAAAACAAAGTCATGCAACATACTAAATTAATTTTATTTAATTTTACAACGTTAATGAATAATTTAGTTTTATCGAGAAATGCACTATATTAAATTAAAACGGTATGCGTAATAGATTATTTTACAGTAGGTATACCACCTAAAGGCAACCCCGGTTCTACCTAATATGCGATAGGTAATTTGGACTCTGAATACAAGTCAATACAGTGGCTCGCATTATTTCATTTCTTAACCAACATGATCATTAATGTAGATATCTATAACGATTTCACATTTATTGAACAGTCAATGTATTAATTATTTTTAATGTCAATGAATCGCATATACTTTTACAAAAAGTTAAAAAAATATTTCACGAAAATGCTGTGAATGAATTATAAATTGTTATATCTGTTTGCTCTATAAGTAAATAACTCACCTGGCTCCCTGAAATGCCAAATTCACTTTTGACGATCTCATAATGAAATGTTTTGTGAGCAAAGTAAGAGTGCAGAATAAGTGCATTATATTTTTAAATATGGCTTCTGACATGTTTCCAGGGGCTATGGCAATATTGCTTAAATTAGTCAAGATGGTGATCACAAAGCAAACGTGGCAACAAACTCCACGCTCCTTTGTTTTCAAATTTTCTTTTTCTAGAAACGATAGAGATTGAATGAAAATGCATTTAGGATTTATTGAAAAAACTTACTTTTTTCAATGTTCTCTACACCAGGATATGCCAAGATATTATATTCCGATTTTAGACGAGCTATCACAGCTTCAATGTCTTCTAATATCGAATTTATATTACTACACAACGACAATAAGATATTTTGTACTGTTGCTTCGTTTATTATCGTAAATCGTTCTGAATTATGTTCATCCTAAAATATTGATAGAGTTTTAGTGGAACATATGAATACACGACAAGAAATTGAGGCATATTATTAGTTTATATTCCAATGGATTATTAAAAGTAAATCGTCCAAGAAGAAATACATAAATATTTAAGAAATGTTAAAATCAGCCCAAAATACTAACATAAAAAATTAAATTAAATAAATTAAATTAAATAAGAAAGGTATCACTTTGATCCAAACTTAGTTAGGGGCCATCCATTAATTACGTCACGCAAATTGAATCCCCCTAGCTATGTTACAGGTTGTCATATTTGCGTCACCCCCTCCCCCCAATTGTGACGTTTTATATTAAATTTTGAATTTTCTAGTTTTTGTTTTTTTTTTTTTAATTCCATTCATATAAAACAATGGTATACACGTAGATGCAAACAATGTGATGTCACAAAAGTTTGACTCCCCCCTTCCCTCCCACAAAGTGTGACGTAATTAATGGATGGCCCCTTACTTGGTTCAAGAGTTACTTATGGAAGATTTCAGATAACCAAACTAAATGACCACAATCTCTCACAGGATTTATTAATACAAGCCGGAGTTCCTCAAGGATTCATACTAGGGCCTATGCTCTTGAATATTTTTACTGCCAACTTACAATATATTCCACTTAATTCAAACATACATCTATATGCTGATGATATACAGTTAGTTAACAGTACACCCATCGGATATTGATGGAAAAATAAATAAATTAGAAGATGATCTAGGAAAAATTCTGAAGTGATCCCAAAATAACAGACTCTCAATTAATCCTAATAAAACTCAGCTAATGCTCATTGGTTCATCATATAAAGTAAACTTAATAAGAAATCTCAACCTGACAGTATGTCCAGGATCTTCCATATTAGAGCAAGTAGCATCTGCCCAAAATTTAGGAATTCTTTTCGATTCACACTTAACATTTACAGTTAAACGAGTCTTGTTTCAAACAAAAATTAAAACACTGTCTACTTACAGATTTGTTTTATACAAAAAAGTGGTATTATTATTATTATCATTATTTCACACCGTGAAAGATGGGAAACCGTCTTTAGGCACCGTCTTTCGACGAAAAAACAAAAACATTTTTAGCGAAAATGCACTCAAAAGTAAAATTTTCAGATCGTGAATGACAGAAAACCGTTTTTGAAAACGTTCGAATACCTTTTTTGAAAGTACCCAACAATTTACTTTTTTTGAGATCGCGAACGACAGAAAACACCCTTTGGGCACTGTCGTTCAGACCAATTTTTGGAAAATACCAGGCTTTCGAATTACGAAGAACGAAAAGCCTAAACCCTAAAATATAATTTTTCGAAAGTACCCTAAAGTATAGTGGCGAAGGGCGGAAATCCCAGTCAGGATGCAGCGACAAGCTAGTGTCAAAAAGCAAATTTTCGAAAAATTCATGGGGCGGGAAGTCTTTGCCATAAAAATCAGCAAACAGATTCTTTGGATCTATTAGTGGGGGAGAATACTCCAAGACCGACCCACTATAACATACCTTAAAAAGAATGGCCAAATTCAAAGTGAAAAAAACAATTCCTCCGGACTAGATCTAAGATTGATGACCTGCATGAGATTCTGTGAAATGTATAATTGTTTCATACATCTCGACTTCTATTATTCACAGAATCTATAATTGGTTATTATAGTTTAATAAGTGTTTCCCAAGTGCTAATTTATAAGACGACAATCTGATCAGAAATGCACTGCTAGACAAGATACAATGAAAGGTAATCACGGTAAGTGATTGTGTAAGTGATTTATTTTCGTCTTGGGGTTGTACGAATCCCCCTGAGAGTGGATATAGCCACAGACCATTGCGAAGGCACGGCTGGCACCAAATAATTATAAATTGTTGCTAAATGCTAAATAGAAAACATATGTGAGTATATAGAATGGTTGGAATGAAACAGAAATCCGGGTAGAACTGGAATTTCATCAGTCGAGTCGAACTGGCTGGAGACGGTAACGCTCTTCCATCTCTAACTGATAGATGGCAAATCGATCAAAGTTGTCAGATGGTTAATTATATTTGGTATAAACATAGGTATTACCTATACTTACCTCTCTTATAACTCCGATAGTATCTCCAATGCTAAGGGAAATGTGTTCCAAAAGATTCAAACTAATTTTATATTTAATAGTTGTTTCAAACAGTAAATTAATAAAAATACTAGAAACTTTGCTTGTTACTGCATTGTTATAAGTGACATTTTTCAACCAATCACACATCTGAAACAGTAAAAATAAGGTAAATAATAAAAGATGTAAGATATATTGAGATGTCTCTATAACATATTATTTGCACAGCAACAAACAGGCCAGGCATCAGGGAGTTCAGGATGCGTAAATACCGTTTTAATGGGCAAAATATTTTACTTTTCAAATTAGGTCTCTATGGGCTTTTATTAGACATACTGATTTTTTTCCCTCTCCCACCAATCGGAACACTCCCAATTTTAGGGCAATATTGCTTAAAAGTAATTTTTTTGCCAATATCTCGGTTCTGAAAGGTCCTACGAAAAAAAAGATGGTTACCAAAGTTAAAGATAAGTAAATTCTGTATCGAAATGGCTTTGATACATTTTCATGTAGTATTAATATTCCTAGAGTTATATGATTCGGTAATTATAGTCAGGCCCGGATAAGGCCGACGAGTTACCGAGTAAAGCTCGGTGGGCCGGTCACTCCGGTGGGCTAGTTCTCCAAATTAAACTATATTCTAAATAGGCTGAGAAATTGCTTATCGCAAGATCACTTGGAAGCATTTTTATTTATGTCGATAGAAAAGGACATTCTTGTAGAATTAGAAAATGATGAAATCGTGGATCAGATTGCTCAAATAAATTCTAGCCTTAAAAGTTTATTATTATTTTAGTTAGGTACTTAGTTATAAGTATTTTGCTATGAATCAAATTTATTTAGTTTTTACATCGTTCCTAATACTACTATTTTAGTTTTTGTTTGGTTCTTGAAACTTTTATAACTGTTTATTAGCATCTCAATAAATTTTTTAATTTATATTTACATTTTTATGTGCTTTTTAGCAGGCCGATGGTTTAGTTTAGTCCGCTTTTATCCGGTAACCGATCTGCCCTCTAACCCTTTATTCAGAAAATTATCCTTGTGAAGGTCTACATTTTTGTATAAGGGGATTTTTCATTGAAATTCTAAGGTGCCAGGAGAACACGCGACCTTGAAAATGTTTTAAATTTTGCCTACGGCGTCACAAAGTAAAAAAACATTGGAAAAGAAAAAAAATTTCAATTTTTTTCCATTAAAATACTAAGGTGCCAGTAGTATATCGGAGAAGAATTAAAAAAGCCTTTTTTTTCATTGAAATTGTAAGGTGCCAGGAGAACCTGTGACCTAGAAAATTTTCACCTGCGGCGCAATTTGGGGGAGCACAGATTACACATCCGCTATTGGTGGGCCAATATAAGAAATCAAACCCGGGCCGAAAAAATGTCCCAATCCGGGCCTGATTATAGATGGTGAAAATGTTGACCTTTAGATCCCTATAACTGAATTATCCGCACATTGTTCGAACATGTATTTTATAAAAAAAGCAAGGGGAAAGACGAATGAATTTATTCTTCGAACTCTTTTAAATACCCAAAAAAAGTTACGGATAACATTATTCCTCCATGCGTTCAGTGAATGTGACACAACTTCTGCATTTTTTAGGCAAGGCAAAGCAAAATTCGTTAAATTATTACAAAAATCTGCAGGATTACAAAAAAACGTGGAATGACCCTAATTCTCACCCTGATGTTATAGATATAGCAGGCCAAAAAGTTATCTTAGCCCTTTAGAGAGCAGAACCTGATCAGCATTCCTTGAATCAATTCAGGTACAAATGCTTTATTAAGTCAGTGGCAAAAAGTACATGTAACCTTGCATCGTTACTTCCTATACTGGGTCTACTGCATGCCAACACTCTTTTAGATGCACTACCAAATTCAGCAGTGGTACAGCAATACCAAGAATCCTCAAGATTGGGGTTGGATGAAAAAAAAAACGTTTGTTTCCTATTACTACCAAAAACGAAACTGTTCCACAAGAACTATTGAAAACAATAAGCTGCAAGTATACAAAAGGCTGCAAAGCCACATGTACTTCTAGAAAAGTTAGACTAAGATGTTCCATTATTTGTTCTGGATGTCAAGGACAATCGTATACAAATGTTGAGATATATGTTTAGATGACTTAGATCAATTCAAAGAAACCGAAGATAAGGTATTAACTTTTTTGGAACATTAGAAACACAAGGACTGCTGGATCTGACAAAGATGATAATGAAACAGACACAATGTATTTACTTAAACTTCAAAAGTGAAAATTAAACGTAATAGCAAGTAGAAAGCGTGGAAACATAGAAAAGTGTCAATATACAGAGCGAATGCGACACAATGCTTGACTTCCCCCACCTATAACTTCAAGAATATTAATACTACGTAAAAATATGTCTGAACCATTACGACAGAGAATTTACTTATCTTTAACTTTGACAATAATTTTTTTTTTTCGTAGGAGCGTTCAGAACCGAGATATTGGCAAAAAAATGATTTCGATATTGCCCCAAAGTTGAGGGTGATCTGGGGGGTGGGCGAGGGATAAAATATAGTATGTCTAAAAGAGGCCTATAATGAACTGGTTCTAACAGTAAAATGTTTTGTCCGATTTAAAACGATGTTAATCTACCTAACGCCTGGTCTAGACTCTACTACTACTATTACAATTTACAATGTCTTGTCACTTTTATTTTACATCAGATGCCAGAAGGCTGGTAGGATTGTGTTTACCAGCTAAATCACGATGTTTAAAGAATGTTTTGTGCCAAGTTGTTTAAATAATAGTGTTAATACCCCAATTAAAATATCCTTTTTCTTTCTCAAAGAGAAAAATAGAAAAAAATTGTGGTTTAAAATGTTAAACGTACAAAAGAAAGTAGCTAAGAATGAGAACATTTTCTGGTATGAAGACACAAGCCGTCTGTTACTTCGTCACTTGTTAACTTGTCATAGTCAATGCAACCAGCATAGGTAATTTAAATTTACTGTGCAGTCTAAGTTACAGGGACGTCTTCAGTAAAGTGAATACACAAACGTGCAAATAGTTGAGATTGCTTTTGTACTTTCTAGATGTGAGTATTAGGTAGATCTTTGATCCAGGATTAGTCCTAGATATTTAACTTCACTGGAATATTTCAGTTTGTTCCATTTTATATGAGCTCTCAAACTTAGTTCTCCCCTTTTGATGAAAGGAATAACCACTATGTCAAAAACAGTTAATTAACATCTTACTTGTACAGATAAAGCATTGCTGTCACTGGGTATTTGACTTGCAAGGACATTAAGTGTGTTGATGGCGACGAGCGATATTTTTTTTATTTCGGGATCCTCACTTGTTTCCTCATCCATTTCAAAAATTTTTTGGTATGTCTCAACTAAGATGGTCAGGCGAGCTACAAGCTCACCGTCTACTCCTTCTCCAACTAGAATAAAAATATCAAATTTAATTTTTTTTCTTACTTTCAATATATTTTATTAAAAACATAATATTTAAGTTCAACGTCAATTCTCTCAAAGCGCTACATCTTTGCTTAGAAGTTACCTCAACGAACGCATTCAGTGTGCTGTGTTAAATAGTGCGAAATCTGGCTTTCTCCGATTATGTGTGGTGTGCCCCAGGGTTCTATTCTGGGGCCTTTGTTGTTCACCTTATACACCAAGTTCTACAAAAGTATGTCATTTTGTACCACACATTTCTATGCCGATGACACGCAAATTTACTACGCATTTGCCGGGTGGCTCAACATGTCTAATAGACGTAAATTACCAATGACTTCAGAAAACTAGGATAGACAAAGCATCCTCGTAGTTTGTTATGTATCATTTTATTTGCTTACATTGCTGTAAAAATAAATATTGGTACGCAACGGTCTATTGGCTAAAGGCAGGTGGGTATATGCGCACGCAGTCCCTCTTCAAACGTTTTGTTTACGATTCAGTTGTAGCGTTGGCCGCCATTAAAGTGTTTGTGATAAACCGAGGTTAAACGTTGTAATTACAGTGATTTTGTAGTGTCTTTGAAGACTGAATTTGTTATTGTGAATAAACAATGGGAAAATATTGTGTTATATGTAGATGTCCCTTTAAAATCGTAGTTAATCGATCTTTTCACAGGTAGGTGAAATTATCTCATAAGCGTAACCTCGGGTTGGAACGACAAATAAGTAAAATTGTAAATATTCAGTACAATAATATTGGAAGTATAGAAAATGTTTTTTTATGTTTTAAAATTGAGTAATATAGTTAAATGAAAATAAAGTTGAAGTGCAAATGGTATTATTTTAAAAGTGCAATATTATATTATTTGTAGAATTACTTATCAAATTTGAAACATTTCACATTTTCTAATTCAAAATTTTTCTTATGACATTTTTTAATATCCTGCACAGAAATGTCAATTTACTTGAAAACATTTTTATTTTTAAACTATTATCAGCGTCCTCTATAAATTTTAAAGTCCTAACGTATTGAAAATAGATTTTGTGCCCAACAAGATTACAATACAGAAAATTGTGTGCATAATAATAAAAAAAGTCAATAACACCACTTGCCTTTTATATGCTCTTATATTTTCTGTAATTTACAGGCATTATTACCTGGGCTACCTGGTGAAATTGCAAGAAGAATAATTGATTCGAAATCGAAAGAGAAGTATTCACCTGAGCTAAGAGCTTTTGCATTAACGTTACACTTTTATTCTGCTAAAGCATACAATTATGTACGGGAAAAATTGTGTCGTGCTCTTCCTCATCCTGCCACCATCACAAAATGGTTTATGTCAGTCGACGGAAGTTCTGGATTAACTGAAGCTTCCCTCAGAGCAGTACAGACTAAAGTATCAGAACTGGCAGTACGTCATCAAAAAGTATTATGCAATTTAGTTTTTGATGAAATAGCAATAATGAAGCGAGTCGAATGGACGGGAAAAAAATGAATTTCCATTGGTATCATTATTTGACAACGACAAATCATAACTTTATAACTCTCTAGTTATCCCGGTAATGTAGCTGAAATATGTATTTATCTGTCCTTAGAATATAATTGTTTCGAGTTTTATTTCTGTATTATTTATTTAGTTCTTTTTTTAAAAAGATATATTCACGAATATTGTTTATGTATATTGTATAATAGGGTACCAACCTAGTTAATAAATATCCATGTCACACCTGTTTTTTTTTCTGAAAGCATTTGACTTAAATTGATTTTATTGTTTTTTTCAACTACTTTTATTCATTTCATTATTCTTAATTTATATAATAAAAGTGTGCCTTTTATGTTGAATTAATTTAAATATATTATGCTAGAAGAAGTTTATATGAGAATATCTAAAAAATAATTAACCTTTTTGAAATATTTTGTATCACACAAGTTGTGTGTACTATCACTGAAGTTAATAATTATGTATTATTAAACATACCATTATTCTTGACATATGCACTGTTTTCTGTTCTTGTGTTCTTAATATTTAAATAAATAATTTTGAATTTAATACAAAATAACAATGTTATTCATATTACTTTGAAGTCGAACTAGAAGAGAAATTTATATATTAATTATACAAAATTATCACCCTCTCTAACATATACGCCACTGGCAACGAGTACCAAAACATAAACAAAACTATCTCCATCCTTTTTTAAGAATAGAATGTATCATATTATAGGGAAACACAACAACACCTGCATTAATGTATAGGGAATGCTTTGTCTATCCTATCTGAAGTCATTGTAAATTACATACATCTGCTTTATATCATAAAATTATAAAGCTAGAAACTCCACCTTACCTGTTTAAAAAAATTTGCTTTAGGAGAACTGCCCACAGAGTTAACATTCACTAAAAAAATTTATTAACAATCCCTTCTCATAAATCGTCATTTTTTAAACGATCATATGCGTACAATATCACAAAATATTCCAGAAAAGCTAAAAACACTATCAATACCAAGTTTCAAGAAGACTTTTAGAAGCATCCTATTGAACTCGCAATTTTAAGAACATTTTAATTTAAAATATAACATTATTGTATTATCTTCCGGTATTTTGAAATTATTTTTTTGGTAACGTATCAAATAGAAATTAATTACATTATATCCATTCTATTAGGGCTAAATGGAAGAACAGACGACTATTTAATAGTCGAACTGAATTTATGCCCCTTTTTCCATTAATTGTTAAGTATACTTTACACTTTATTTTTGAAAAAATCGATTTATTCTAATAGTGTAAATAATATGTGTTTTTATTGGAAAATAATGTATTAATATTATTATTTGACGAAATAGGTGTACAACGTGCTTGTCAAAATATTAACTAGGATTTCAAAATTTACTGCAAAGGACACCGCATAAACCATATGGGAAATGGATTTTGGTAGAATCGTCTGAATTTTTGGTATATTGCAGATTTTGTCATCTTGAACAAAAGTCTCCACGGCCACGATGCTCCATTTTGAATATTTTGGCTCCTATGGAGCATCAAAGCTCCATACCCCCACCCACACAGCACATGACATCCCTAGGATATCCTCATTTGGTCCTGTATATCCCAATCAAGGACAACATTCCTCAGGATATCCCAATAAAATATATACAACCTGAGAATATCCCAAATGGGGATATCCTAGACAAATCCTGGCAGGATATCCTAGTAATATCCCGCAAAGATATTAAAAGCCTAACAAAATATCCACTGTAGGAATATCCTGGGCAAGTCCTAGAGTAGTCCTATTATAGGTATTATTATTTAGGAGATTTCAACAACAAAAATAATGAAAAGTATATGTTATTTTGAGGCTATTTATTTAGTGTCTTTTATTGGTTTGTAAAATTTGCTTCTAAAAATTTATTTGTTTGTTCTATTTGATAATCCCCTCCAGTACAAATAATTCATTAAAAATGTATTAAAAATGTATATCTTATTTAAATAGCAGTTATTTATAATTTGGTTGTAATACATTTACTGTGTTTTGAATTAGCCGTCTTTTTGTGACAAGTCGAAAGATCTAAGAGATCTGCCATGCGTCCACATTCATTTTAAAGTTCTTTCGACAAATAAGATTACGTTAAATATTTCATAAATATAATGCTGCTATGTTATATCTTTGTATTCATTATATTATCTAAAAGGGGAAAATGTGATTGGCTATTGTCCGCAGATGTTATTGTCAGATACGTAATCCTTTATATTTTTCTGAGTGAATTAAATTTTTTTAAATTCATTATAACTTTTCAGCACGCTATGATTTTTTAAAGTTGTAGTATCATCCCTTATAACTGCTAACCACCCTAAACTCTGTTGATTTTAATAATACCAAAAAAAGGCAATAAGAGATCAATTTTTATGTAATATTTCATGCTTTTACAGTTTTTATTTGAAACTTTTTTTACTATCATTTACACATTTTGAGTACTTTTGAAAAAACACTTTTTTATATTTTTTTCACCCCTTCATCTCGGGGTTGAAAAAAAAATTTCTTTCATTAATCGTGTTCAAATATTTCAAAGTAACATATAAAAAATTCAAGTATTTACCTTAAAATTTTGATTTGTCAACCTATTTCATTAGATTATATATTACCTTTATTAGTTTGGTAGATTTACTTTTAAAGTGATATAAGCCAATTGATAAATACAAATATGTGTATGGAGTTGTACATATATGTATCACATTTTTATTAGTCATTTTACCTCTGCCATTATATAAACTTGTATTCCTTTGCCTTCGCTTATTGACTCGGTTTAAAAGCAATGATCCTATAAAATAATATGTATTTTTTTGCTGTCTTTAGAAATATCCAATAAACCCTAAAAAACTGGGGATGTCCTATATAAAGTCCGATCAATGTCCTCAGGTTGTTCTTAGTAAAGCCCAGGCATAACCCATATAAGAGCTGATGATGTCCTGTACACACCCGTACTGATGTCCTGAGGACGTCATCAGCAAAGCCCGAACTGTCTCATTTGGATATCCTACGGACATCCTGATGTGATAATGGGATCTTCCTAGGATATCCCATATATCCTGAAAAGTTGCCCCAGTATGTTCTGAGGATGTCCTTGTGCTGTATGGGCACTAAATTTATGCAAATTGGGTTTCGGTAGAATCGTCTGAATTTTTGGTTTATTGTACCTTTTGTCATCATCTCCATGGCCACGATGCTCCATATTCAATATTTTGGCTCCTATGGAGCACCAAAGCTCCAAACCCCAATACTAATCTTATGAAAAATGGGGTTTCGGTAGAATCATCTGAATTTTTGGTTTATTGTAGCTTTTGTCATCCTGAACAAAAGGCTCCATGGCCACGATGCTCGATTTGGAATATTGAATATTCCAATAAAATATTTTGGCGGCTCCTATGGAGCAGCAAAGCTCCAAACCCCAATACTAATCTTATGAAAAATGAGGTTTCGGTAGAATCGTCTGAATTTTGGTATATTGTAGCTTTTGTCATTCCGAACAAAAGTCTCCATATGCCAACATTTTCTGCTTGCCCATTTTCCAGATTTTTGGCCATCTTTTGGTCGATGATTTTTTTGACAAATGACAAATACCAAAGATATGAATTTTGTGCGTTTCTTTATGTTCACACTGTATATAGAAAATACTCCTTAATATCGGAAACTTTTACTGACTTTCAATATTAAATTTACTTTTAAGACTGGCATAAAAAATATCACTTCTAACTTTGATGTCACAAAATAGCATTTTTAACATTAAGGGTTGTAGTATTAGATATTCTACTTTTAATAATGTTTACAGAAAAAAAAACGTTAATATTTATTACTGTGTGCATTATAGTCTACACAACCTAAGAAGTATTTAAAAACAGATTCATTTGAAAATGCTTTTTTACTCTTTTAATAAGAGAAGTTAATATACTAATAAATATATACTCACCCACTTTATTTAGAAAAGATTTCATATTACTTTTATACTGGGTCGTCATTAAAAGCAGGATAGCATGGAAACAATCCATTGCTAAAGCTGCTGTGGTACAATCAAAGTCAATGAATTCGTTTAACCTCTTTATGATTCTGGAAAAAAGGATCACAGCAACATCTGTACTGTGATCATAGTATAATTTTTTATATCGACTATCAATATCTTTACACCGTTTAACATTTTGAATCAGATGTATCGTGGCCTGCATGACATGTTGGTGAAATTCACGCTTACTTTTAACTACGATAGCTTGTGCAGTTGTGGTCCAGTCAACATTCGGCCTTAAACAAAAATTTGTATCAAATTAATTTCATATATAAAAAGCATTCTGTTGCCTCTATACTCACTCATGTAACAAATTTAAGGTTTTCTTAATGACTTGAAAGTTTAGCACAGTTTCAGGAACTTTCATTTGTTTAGAAGATTTTGACCTTTCCTTCTTTGGAGAAGTGTTTGCTTCGGTCTGTTGTGTCGATTTACTGTTGTCTGTTTTCTTGTTTTTTGCATCAGCTTTCTTTGGCTTTGAAAGAGTCTGTAGATAAAGTTAAAAAAATTGATAAGTAATATTAAAGATATTATAGTATAAATGATCAAACTCCCTAAGGAGTTGAATTAAATGCATTAACAAGTGTATTTATACAAACGTATAGACTAGTAAACAAAAGGTGAAAAGTGCAGGAGACAAACACTATAGTTGTGAGCTCAAGTTTGGTATGTTATTCAGAACAACACAACATATACTCTCAAAAAACTATATTTTATCCTATTCTCACCTTGGAAAAATGCAGTAGTCTGTTATATCCTTGAAATAAGTTATTAACCATTTGTCCATGATCTACAGATTGTCGATCCCAGGAACTTATTTTGTAACCAATCAAAGCTTCATAAACACTCATTGTTTCTTTCAGCACGTGCATTTTTTGTTGCGACTCTGGGACAATATCTAGCAAATCAGTGCCATCATCCTGAAGTTAAATATTATCAAATCATTACGTTGCATTAAAAAATTATTTAAAAAAAAACTGAAAATGGCTGGAACCTCCCCACCAAACATGTCTTGATGACGCCTTCTGGCATCTTCTTCCATCAAAATCCAAACAAAAAATCATTTCACAAAAAATGCCTTTGAAAATTAACGTCACCGCTATTCGAAAATAATTTGTGATGGCACGGTTGGTGCCTGTCTAATGTAAATTCCTGTCGTGTCCCTCAGACGCACAATACGACGTTCACCTACATTACCACTGTGGCCATGCAGGCCTTGCTAAAATCTATACTTCTTCTTCTTCTTCTTTTAGCGGGGTGCCTGGAGGTCGCCGCACTCAGGCCTTGTGGCCCATTGTGCTACCGCTACCAAATTAAGGAGCTCTATACTTAATGATCTGCCATTGTGAGACTTGGAACTTGCGTATCCCCCCAGAATTACTTTTTTAACAATAATTTAAAAACACGCTAACAATTATACTTTTCTCCATTTTACGGAATTTTTTTATACAATTGCTGCTTATTTTATATGATACTCTTCACAGTTAAATAAACGAGTGTTAGCATTGTCTAATTGAGAGATGAATGTAAGCCGTCAAAGCTTGGTCCGTAATCTAATCGCATTTGTGACAGATTTATTGCTGTTTTGATAAACATCAGAGACTATTGTCTAATTAGCCGGTTCTGCAATATAGCAATATTATAAAACATAAATATATAAATTGACTAAGTTGAGATAATTAATAACCTTTTTATTTATTGATCGATTTTGTTAAAAAACGATACGGTTCGTCCTATAGCTAATAGTAAATTACTGTCCTAATTTCAATACAATCGGACTTTTTGTTCTTAAGTTATCGTGCTAACAAGAAATGTGATGGACAGAAGGACGGACGAATGGACAGATAGACAGGCGGCCATTTTGAAAGTTCAGAATTCAATCACCAATACCGTGATATGAAAATTTCTTCTCTACGAGTGATATTATCGGTTTTAGAAATCTTCTGATCGAATGCAATATACTCTTTGTTTTGTACTTGGGAAGAGTACAATAACAATGGTATTTACACTTTTAATTTTTACGAAATTTCAAGAAACTTGTAGATTTCATTACTTGATAATGATGTCATTTTGTATTTATAGAGACCAATCTCTAACCATAATTTCTTAATTAAATCAGTTTGACACATTTTAAAAAACATGAAGTTTAGTTCAATATCACTAAATTTTATGAATCTTGAAGACGATGAGTGACTGGAAGATCTTAACAGATTTTTCATTTCTTTGTTTTATTTTAATTATCTGGCCGAAGGGCAAGTTTTCCGCGGTATGGCGAATCAAAAAAAAAAAAAAAATGTAAACATTTTCGGTCCACCCTAATGTGTATATCTGTAATGAGCAGGATTCGAATGAGAGAGCTTTATTTCATGATTTAGAGGGGCGGACTCAGAGACATGTTGTAAGAATGTTCCTATTTTAGTAGATATTTCATAAGCGAAAATGATAAACCTTGTTACTACATTTTGAAAACAAATGTAGTATAGGTTTTGCACTTTTCCGGTGGACCATCGAAATCCGAAAAAAACGTCGGATCGAAATGAAAGCCATATCTATCGACTCGAGAGTGAATTTAGAAAATTCGTCGGTCAGTTGGTCTGTCTCTGTCTGTCACGCCCAGCCCCCCTAATCCGTTTCCGGATTTCGATGAGACTTGGGTGGTTAATAGGAGCTCTTTAAAAAACCTTAACGCCGGAAGCTTGGCTCCGTTCGGAAACCGGAAGTACCCGATATAGACGTTTCGAGTTTTTTGGGAAAAACTGAATAACTCGGTAACGGGTAGTCGGATCGAGATATTTCAAAAAAGAAATGGTGCCGCTGGCAAAGCTCTACAAATAAGTATACCAGAGACTATGTCGAAAAACAAACGAAAATTGATTTTTTTTTGCAAAAAAACTGGTTCTCTCGAAATCGGGCTAGGAAGCACGATAACTGTCCAGAATATAGATCGATTTCGACGAGACTTGGTGGGATTAAAGGTACATGGCCACAAATGAAGCCTATTGCTGGCGGCCCGAATCCGTTGACCGCAAGTATGTTTTCCAAGGCCGAGTATGATTTTTCAAAGAAATTGATAACTCCCGAACCGAAAGTCCGATTTTGATTTTCAAAAATGGCAATTATAGGGCTCGATTAGGTCTATTAGTTGACGTTTATGCGAAATTTGACAAAACAAAAGCGAATCTACAAATCCTGGAAAACTTGATTTTTTTGATAAATTCTACAAATTCCGAACAGTTTCCTAATAAAAATCGAAAATTAACTATTCACTTGGATCAAGCTCTATAATCAGTATAAGGCACGGACCTTTTTGGACAAAAAATCTGAAATAAGAGTTTTTTCGAGAAATTTAAAATAAACGACTTATTTACGAAAATGCATTATTAGAATTATTTTAAAAAATATTACAAATTCGTAAATTCTCCGTTCGATATAGGTGCAAAAAAATAATGTAATGTTATATTTAAAATATCATCATTCATTTCCTTATTTTCATCTACTAAATAAAAATAGAACCGATGCCCTTTCTGTGTTTCAAAATGTAGTTAGTCTTTACTTTAGTCAATGCAAAAAGAGAAAAAAATAAAATAAAATAAAACATGTCAAAATGTACTGAGTCATCTTGCGACCCTCTGCTGAAAATGTACTGAATCATCGCAACAGGGATAAAAAGCATATCAAAATGTAGTTTTTTAGCTTGTTAATATGATTATGCTAAAAACATGATGACAAGTTTTAACACCATCACTTTAACAAGATATCATTCTTGAATATGAAATATCAAAAAAATTTAAAAAAAATTACAAACGCGTCTGAGTCCGCCTCTTGAAAATCGTGAAATAGAACTTTATCATCCGGATCCTGATAATAAGTGATCTAAATTACAATAATTTGGCCAAAAATCTGTTATGCACCTACCAGTTCAAAATTGACCAATTCGCATTTTGCCATTCTTTCACACAAAGAATCCAAAATGTTTGTAAATTTAACCACAGTGGAGTTTTCTCTATCCTCCTCTGACTCTGTAACTTTTGTAACTAATGATCCAATAGCAAACACCAACTTCCCTAATGGTTCCTGCAAAAAAATTATACGTAATTAAGATGACTTCATGACTTCAGTTATTTGACGCTTCTTCAGGGTTGCATATATTAAGAGATACGGTAGTGTCTTGCACCAAATACACTCTATAAACATATATAATAAATATATCCTCTGCTCTCACTAATAAGCTAGCAACCATGTGTCTTTATTGGATTACTCCAATAAAGACACATGGTTGCTAGCTTATTAATTAATCATAGATATTACTATCTACTCCCACCATAGCCTAATTTTTGCATTGAAATTTTGTGTTTTTTTCCTTTGATCCAACAGAAAAATGAATCAATACTTTTTTGTGTTTTCAATAGATCTACAAAACTTGCTTAACGTGGTTAAGTCTAGAAGAGTAAACTTCAGATGTCAGTGTGAAGGCCTAGTTAGAGTGAGATACTAACCAATGTGAGGAAAAACCAAGGGCTCACAGTTACCCAAATGGAGTCTGGAGTCTGATGTAAATGACAAAGCTGGCTAAGGAGCTCTAAGAAAACCAGAACAGGAGTGCCACGATAAGTCTATGGGGGATTGTGGTAGTCAAGGTCGCATTCAGCCAGCTTTTTTCTTAATCTTAATATAGTCAAACACCATGGGCTCTTACTTTCGGTCTCCGTTAAACTTTAACCGTCTGTCAAATCATTGAAAGTACAATTATTTCCATGATAACTGAATCAGTTTGACCCACGGTTTATATTTAACGGAGACCGAAAGTAATGGCCCTTAGATTACAATTTTACACTTTGGCCAGAAGAAAATGTCAAGATTTATTCAATTGTTAATGCAAATTGGCATCTTGATAGTCAAAATTATTTTAAAAATTCATTACAAAAGGGACATTTTAGCTTCCTGTATTTCTAAAAACAAACAATTTTTTTAAATGTACCTATATATTACAAGATCTTATTCTATTTTTGCTGGTACTTTCTCTTTTTCTTGCCGGTGATTTTAAATCACAACCTGTATAATGCCCTGTCCACACTATAGACAGGCGTACAAAACTGGTGAAAATCTCAAATCATTTTATACTTTTTTGAAAATTTTCTTTTTTTTTTTTAATTTGTAAGATTTGTAAAATTTTGTGACGTAATTATAATTCGTAAAATAATTAAATACATACCAATAATACAGATTCAACTTCTCTGCATATTGCAATTTTGCTAAAATTTAAAGGTGGCAACAAATCTTCATCCATAACATAGTAATCACTAAAATGAAACCATATCAAATCCAAAACTGGTATTCCCAATTCAGGATTCATACAAACTGCAGCATATAAACCTACAAACATGAAATATATGTCACATAGTGAGGTTATAAAAAATTAAATTAATTTGTTTTTTTTTTAGTTAGAAATAATTGCCACAAACACAATGGCATTTGTTTTATTCCAATACTTTATGTATTTACGGAGACACATATTATCTAATTTTAATATGCACTACCGCCGATAGCATAGCTGAAGCGAATTGCGCCGTGTTGTTATAACAGGAATTTAGTATCAGGTAAAAGCAAGTAAATAAAATAGTTATTTATGTACCAAGGTATAGAGATGTATATGCTCGCCGGTGACGAATTTCTATTCGAGGACCTTGGCCCGAAGATGGGAAGTCATAAAAGGGCATAAACATCCTATATCGCCAGTGGCGCATACAACGTTTTATATTTCATTCTACTTTAGGTACCTATATAATTTAAATGTAATAAATGAAGATCTTCATTCTTTATAAAGTTACATCATTTTGAAATTTTATTTTACACTGATATTTAATTTATAAAATTTCAAAATGATGTAACTTTATAAAGAATGAAATTTTTTTGATAAAATTAAAAACCTATCCTTATATTTTCTTCCTTGTTCGAAAAAAAAATACACTATAGATATTTTACAAGTACTTTTGCTGATCCCAGGGTGGGCAGTGCACTTTTTGAAAAAAAAATTAGGAAATTCCAATAAAATATTTTTTTCCACAGAACATCTCCATTTGGCCTTGGTAGTGATCCATTAAAGTTTGGCATGAGTCCCATGCTCCATTAGTAAGTTATAGCTTACAAAAATTTCACGGGCCTCTGCTGCATATATGTGGAATAAAACTTAAAGACTCACAGTTGCATATTCAAAGAGTACCTAATATGGCTCGTGAGCAGTGGTTCGCTAAGACTTGTAATAAAACGTTGCAACTTAAAGTAAATGATAAGGTTAAATTGATATTTTACCTTCATAAAGTTGAGATCGTACTTCCAACTGTTGCATGAAACACCTTTTCAAAATGCTCAAAACTTCTAAGCATAACGTCTCATTACTAAAAGCACTCGATCCAATTGTCTGCGTAGTTCTATTCATGGATATTTGAGTGAAGAGCGAGTGGCCAGAGGAAAATGATCCTGTGGAACTGCTCGACTGACTTAAAGCTACCAAATTCGATATCTTTAAATTTGTTAAAAGCTTCAAGAAACCAGTTACAGCCATCTGTCTTGTTTCTGTGACCCTGGAACATGAATTTGTGTAAAATGCTAATGTAAGAATAGTATAGTTCATACGCTCTCAATTGGGACAGCATAAAAACGAAAACTCGGGAGTCCAC
This sequence comes from Stenurella melanura, assembly GCA_963583905.1. Classification (NCBI taxonomy): domain Eukaryota; kingdom Metazoa; phylum Arthropoda; class Insecta; order Coleoptera; family Cerambycidae; genus Stenurella; species Stenurella melanura. The sequence continues at coordinate 112,275,956 of OY757313.1, forward strand.
GTGGACGATCCACCTGTTACATCATGTTGACAAATCAACCTGGCTAGGCATCTAATACAGCCCACATTTCTATGTGACAGGCGTATCAAGTCCACGTGGACTGTAGACAACATAAAGGGGATGCCGACTTTTCTCCGAGTTTTCGTTTTTAGGCTGTCCCAATTGATATCGTATGAACTATACTCCAAATGTTAAAAAATGTCAAAATGACTCACTTTGTATACATATTATTAAGTAATAGATTTATTTAGGAGTTAGACAAACATTAAAAATGTAAGTAAACTTCTCTGAAATCAGGATTTACCCATAATTTTGTAAATTAGGTACCAAAATATGGTACTGTAAATAAATGAATAATGGAAACCTTATATTACTTTTCCTAATCTAATATTTAAAATTTTCAACATCTATAAATTGCCTACCTTGAATATAGAGCTTTCCGTAATAGTATTATGAGATGATCTCGAATAGTTGGAGATACCTTCGTTAAAGGCATTAGAGCATCCAGTAATTGATTAGCTACATGTCCTGGAACCTGAACTAGACTTTCCATTAATTCCACTATACAACTTTGATTTTCCAACATTAATAGCGGAAGAGTTTTGCTCAAAATATAAAGACATTCTAAAAAACAGAAAATTCGAATTTATACCAAAATCTGTTTTAATATATTTATATCATTATTATATAGAAATATACATTATATTATACTAGAGAAAAAGTCGTTCTCAGATAGTTTTTAAAATTATTTTCATGACAGATCAGAATAGATTTCAAAACGTTGTTGTGGGAAAAATAAAGTCAGCTTCAACAAACATTGGGCTAGGTGTACCTCAAGTCTCAATTTTGGGCCCTTCGTTTTTTATAATATTTATTAATGGCCTTACTGATTATTACACTGCCTCTGACAAAATCATTCTTTCTGCTGATGATACAAATTTCCTTATACGTCATAATAACATCAACACTCTTGCACAGAATAGTAATACGGTATCTACACAACTTGATGATTGGTGTAATAAAAATGGACTTATGCTTAACGTAAACAAAACATTTCATATGAGATTTTATAAGAAAAATATTACTCCAGATTATAACATGTTAAATAAAGTATGTGGCAAATCCACATCTAGTGCTGATAACATAAAATTTCTTGGTTTAACTATTGACCATAAATTTACATGGGAAGTTCATATAAATAATCTCTAAGTTTAGCAATATCTGTTACATCATCAGAACCTTAAGAGAAACGGTCTCCATCACTATTAAAAACCTTGTATTATGGTCTAATACAGTCAACCCTGCAGTATTCTTTGATTCATCAGGCTATCTAGAAAGAGCTTTAATAATTCCAAAGAAGATACTCAGATGTATGGTCAACGCTCATCCATTAACAAGTTGTAAGGCAATTTTAAAGAAACTCAACATATTAACGTTGCCATGCCCATATATTTCACAGCTTATCCTGCACATTAGAACTAAAATAATTTTGTGAAAAATCATGAGATGCGCTCTGATAACATTAGAAGTAATCAACTAATGCACCAACCCTTTTCAAGGCTCGATATAGGACAAAAATCTCCTAACTATATTGGAATAAAATGCTACAAAATAAACTTTTTTAAAACTACTGACACTATGATTGTTTGCAAAATTAAATTTCTTATATCAAATTGGTTTTATTCGGTGGATGAATTCTTGGAATATCAGTAATGTTTTTTAACTAATTTTAATAATGTGTTTGTATTAAGCTTTAATGTTTCTTTGTTCTTTGAATGATTTGTAAACTGTTTCTAACTTTGACTAGTCAGATAAGTTGAAATGCCTGGTATGTATTAACTTTTTATGATGAATAAATTATTATTATTATTGTATCTATTACTAGTAACCTCCTCTACATTATACAACACATAACGTTACAGATTCCTATTAGAGGTAAGGGACTGTCTACAAGGATGCCGCGGCGGACATCTATCATTTCTTAGGTGTCCGCCGCGGCAATTGGTTTGGTTAGATACTATTGATTCCGTGCTATAGCGGTGTTTTCCACATCTATAGCCATAATCTCCTTTACCACAACTTTCTTCAACTCTACACTACATCTTCTTAAAACCTCTATTCTATCCCCTCATTCCTTTTCTTCATTTTCTATTTTTGTATTTTTGTCTTTTTTGTTCTTTTGTAATTTTTTGTTTAAAATTCCCTCTCGGCCAACAATTTCCATAAAATCTAAACTTTTAAAATCAAAATCTCCATCTTATCCTTATCCTCTCAACGGCATTGAGACTGTTGAGTCCTATTACCACGAGCGGGGTTTTTTCGTCAAGTTTTCCCCGCATTATCAACCCAAATTTGCATCGATCATCGTGTGGATCTGTTCTATCTTAGGCTAAGTTTTAAATTGCAAAAGTTGCGATAGGAGTATTTAGTTGTTAAGAATTTTATTGAGCGGAACCGGCCGCGACCCGACCAACCACACACCCACCGCGGCGCTTCGCACCATGGTCGTTGGGTTGGCTCCGGATCACGGTTCGGGGAAGCAATTAATGTACAAAAATGATTAAATAAATATGTTTTGCTTGCTTGCTTGCTTGTCGCGTTGTGGAGCAACAGGTCCCGGGTTCAAATACTGCCCACTGAACTTTTTTTTAAAATATTTTGTAACGATTAATATGCTTTTTCACAAATTCTGGTTGGATTTGATGACAGACATGTTCTTTTTTTTCATATAATAATTTATCTCTTTCATGTGATGGTAGTTGGGTTAGTTAGGTTGATTTTTATTTTGCTAAATAATTGTTAATAAATTATCAGCGCCGCAGGCAGCATTAGCGTCGCAGACAAAATTTTCAGAAAATTGCATAAAACATTCCAATTTCTCTGTGCGGCGGTTCAATAAGTCGTGCAAAAGCGAATGCGCATGCGCGGCGGACAGCTAAGAAATGATATATGTCCGCCGCGGCGTCCACGTAGCAACTCCCTAGAGGTAATTCCACCATCGAAATACGGTTAGATCCTTTGTTTAACCCTTTAATTCCCGGATCCGGATATATTGGCAAGTTTTTTGTGTTCCCAGTGCGGAAACAGGATATTTATGTGAGGCCGGAGTATGGGTTAAATACTGGCAGTACACGAGGACCGTTAAGTTTTCAAAATTACTTATTGGCATGTTCTCTGTAGGTAGGCTTAATTGATTCCTAAATCTAGTAAAATAATTTTCGTATCTTTCCCAAATTAATTTTATGTACTTTATTTAACTTATAGCATGTTACAATATTTAAAGGAAGCTTAGTGTCATATTTCAAACACATAATAATTAATATAGTTCACTTAACTATAAATTATATTCTACCTATATGGAATATGCCGACTAAGCAAGTAGCATTTATATAAATACTCGAATCATTTAATGATGGGCAGTCCATTGGCGTCCAGGCACATCTCCTCTACTAGAATGATTGGGTAAGAGCACTTTTATTATATGTATTATTTTTGATCAATTTTATTATTTTTAATTATTTTATTTGCCAGTTCCATTTTATTTATCTTTGATTTTTACCATGATTTAATGTGTTAAATAAATATATGTAAAAGTTGTAATAATTTATTTATTAAAAAGAGCAACCTCTTCTCCCTAGGCTCCCCCAGGTCGTGGCACTTTTATGAAAGTCTATGTTTTCTATATTTTTGAAAAAAATAAATGTTTATTAGAATTTATATGGCTAAATGAAGCATGTATACGCATACGCGTTTTCACATACTGTACGAATCCGCAAGCGCCTCCCGCTGCTATGCAGCAGGCTCGACATATAAAAACCAATGCCAGAATGAAAATGTTAAAAGGACACCAAATTCAGATATATGAGAAATAAAGTTTAATCTTTTATCAAGGATTAACCCTAATTTTTGACCCTTTTTAATTGTTAGATAGAATTTCAGTAGATAAATAAAATTTAAAAATTAGCAAGATGTTTTTAGATTTATGTTACATTATACTGTGCAACACATAAAACTGAAACAATCATGTCATGTTGGCTTCAATATAATTTTTAAATGAGTAAATAAACTAAACAATAATAAAAATGCATACTTTACCAATATATTGAGAGACACTTTGTCCTGTTACAATGTGATTACTGAGAGTCTGTATAATAGTCGGTGCAATATGTCGCTTTCTTTTAATGATTCGCAATAATATCATATTTCCTAAATTCCACTGTTTTTCAGCTATAGGATCTCTTCCCAAACCTGATCCCACACCTAGCAATATAAATCCAAAATTTACAAGTGCCTGTAGAACCAGTTCTCTCTCTAAACTAAAAAAAAAAACATATATCGACATCAAAAAATTATTGAGGTTATATAACTGATAACTATAAAAGTGTAGAACAGACATGGCGTAATAGTATATTATTGTAGCCATTATTCACATAGATGATGTTTGAGTAGAGTACACCGTACTCATGTTAATGATGTTCTATAGTGTGTAAATTTTATTAGTTTTTAACCTATCTGGCATCCAACAATAAATTTTTATAAATCATAAATTCAATTTTATTTCAATTTAACTTTAAATGAAATAAATCTTACATACGACTATAGAAAATAGAACATTTATGGGACTACCAGGTTCAAGAATTGATTGGAATCCCGGAACTGTATTCCCTAAGTAAAATGTTCAAGAAATATAAGTGAAAAACCAGCTCCAGGTTTCTGTTAGGGGTGGTTTTTTGCTAAAAGCAGGATGAATTGTAATAATAAGAATTACCTAAAGCGAATAACTTGAGAAAGTATTTCTTCTGCATTACACGATGTCGACACCATATCCCGAAACCAGAATGAATTTGACTTCCTCTGCTCTTCATTATAGGATCTCACAATGCTTGGGCGCACAATGTCAAAAACTGTTTCCTCGTAATGTGGGATTGTTGATATTGTAAAAAGAACCATCAGCTGAAATGGATTTAAAAGAAATTCTGGAGATTTGATCATATTCTTAAGAGAACTTAAGTAGTCTTTGATACAACCATGTCCTAATGAAGCAGCAGTATGAATATGATATAGGATGGTGCTTTCAGCTTCTATCGTTTCTTGATTACTGGTGCTTTCTAGAACAGACACAATCTTAAAAAATATATAGTGCACCCCTCACAGATGGAGTATTGTCTAATTCAAATAATAATAATAGCCTTTATTCAATAATACCGTGAAACGGTGCAGAACAAGTCAAAAGAACATGAAATTTTGGTAAGTAAATTGATACAAATATTACCATTACATACAAAATGGTGTATAACCAGAAATAGTACATTTAAACTATGTAAAAATAAAATAATACCTTTAAATAAAAACATTACTTTACAATGACAAGTCAAAAAGGGTGGATAAAATATTCTGAAACGCAGTAAAATGACTTTCCACATAAATAGGTTTTCAGCTTTACTTTCAAATCTTTCTTGATAGATATCTAAGAGCACTTGAATGTATGCTACAGAGACATCTTAAACAAATTATGCCTATTCGATGGTTCCACTGTGTTTCAAATAGCGAAGTTTCTAGAAGAGCTAATTGCTCTTCTATCACAGTCCTAGTCTCACGATCACGTCTGCGATGGATTAGACATGTCTATTGTGTCGAGGACAACTAGCTTGAGAAGTGCATACTATTTTGTGAATTATGTGAATGAAACCATAAGCACAGTCAGCGAAAAGACATACCTAAGGATATTGTCCATCAAACAATGAGAGCTAGGTATAAATATTGCTGATAATTGGAAAGAGATGGTAGTACCCACGGAGAAGAAATAATTACAGACCAGGTCATTTCCAATGCACCCACTGTAATCACAACGAGAATAGGACTTTATAGTCATAGACGCACCTACTGGTAGTATGTTTGTACTGTGATTTCTAAATTGTAATGCTTGGACCCCGAGTTATGGCTATTATTATTATTATTATTATTAATAGTGGTAGGAACTTTAAGTTGGAACTCCACATACAGGCAACTATAACTATTTTATTGACATTTTAATTGGGAAACTTTTATCATTGTGTAGTGAAACAGTTCAAGAATTAAACTGACACTTCTCTTGGGATTCTTAAACTGATCGCATATTTTTATATTTACTTTGTGTTTCTCAAAAGTAAAATGAGAGCGAATAAATTATAGAATAGCCTTTTTCAGTTGCTGCCTAAGTGGACTGAATCAAAAAGTGTAATAAGTAACTTACCTATTGCATCAAAATCAACATTTGAGTCACTGCTATCACTGTTTAAATTTACATTTTTATAAATGCGTAATGTAAAGTAATTTTGTAACCTCAGAAACATCGATCTACCATTATATTGTTTGCAGAGCCTTAATAGCTGATATATAAATGCAGGAAGTTCTTGGGGAGTCATTTTTTCAATATAAGTTCCTAACTTGTTTACTACCTTGAGGTGTTCCTCCTTCAATAGAGGCATATCACTGTAAATTTGCAAATAACTGTTTAATCTGCTCCATTAAAATCGTTAAAGTGGTAATTGTAGTGGTGGAGAAATTGTGTCTAACTGATAAAGTAGCAATATCATCCATATACAAAGACAAAGCAAATAATATGATACTTACATGAACATTGCAGTTAAAGACGTTATAATATTAGGAGACCATTGAGACATACACAATGTGCTTATAAATTCAGTTTTATATTCGAGCCCAGTGTATTCAAAATCATTGTATTCAAATGTTTCTCTTTCTACTAAAACATTTAATAGCTCAGGCATTATATCTTTCCAACTAAAATAGATACATCAGTTAGAAAATATGTAATTTCACTTTCTGGAAAAAATTACGATATTCGTGTGGTTTTCTTTGATTGTATGCACGCCAAGCAAAAGCTACATAGTGCTGCCAAATGTTCAGATTTAAATTTTGTAAGCTCTATACATAAGCGATTGACTATAGTATTGCCACGTGATGCTGGTACATCTTTCTCTTCTAATTCCTTTAAAACAGTCTGTACCATTTTATACCTTTTCCTGTGACATACTGCAGTATCAGTGAAAGATTGTAGTATATAGTTCCATAAATTAATAAAATTACTGCTGTTTAGTTTCGATTTAACAGTACTTATCAACTGAAATATAATTCAGTTAGGTTATGTTATTTCTAATATTTAGTAATTTTGCTTACTTCGTCGTCATCTAATGTCGTCATAATTTCCTGGAGAGCATTTGTATCACGTTTTTGCCCATATTCCAGAATTTTTTCGTCTATCGACGACATGATTGATTACTAATTATTTAATAACAATATACAAAATAATAAACCGCCCAAACAAATTCAATTTTTGTTGACAGTTGACCATCAGTTGACCTGTGTTCATGGATACCACCACGATTTAGTGTTTAAATTTCAAATACCCTATGGCATAATAATTTAAAGCGAATTTTTACCTATTACCACACCAACCAACTTGGTTTTGGCTTAGGTTTTACTCTGAAATATTAAGAACTGTGACATATCGTTCTGCTAAATAAAGTAAGATCTCAGAGCCGCCAAAGTGTCGTCATTTTATCAAAGCTAATATTTTGGTAATAAATAGTGTGATACGTAGTTAAGAACGTATGCGCATATTTGCTAGCTTGAAAATGGGGCCCTTTTACGCAGATAACGGGGGTACAAAGGGTACGAAAAAATCATACTATCCTACGTTAAAGTATGATAGCTGGTTTTCATATAATACCTTTGAAGAAGCGCGCGTGGGGTTGTTCAGAATTCGATCACCAACGCAGTGATTTGAAATTCTCCTCTGTATGAACAATGTTATACAGGTCCTCGTCTAAAAGGGCTCTTAGAGAACGTGTTTCGAAGTAAAAATCGATTTACACCTCACTTTATCTGGATAGTACAATAATATATGTAATTCATTGTACAAGTTTGGTGTATACTACAAAGATGGAAGACAATAAATAAATTGATAAACTCACAAGTACGAAAAAAGGTGGGCCAAAATATTGTCGGTAATAATGGCACCAAAAGAAATATAATAAATAGATGTAATTTATTTAAATAAAATATATACATAGCCAATAAATATCACAACAAATAAATTAAGTCACGAAAATTATGATATACAAATTTGTGAGTCTCTTGTAGCTAACTCTAACGCTTTCTTTTGAAGTAGCATCTGTCGTAGAGAGGAGGCTTCTTCTCGCAGTGTTAATACTTGTGCCCTTAAAATAGCATTTTCGTGTTCGAGAATCGTGGCTCTTAGCGCAATCTACAAAAATAAAATATACATGTAGTGCATAACATTTTTTTTTTTCATGAAATTCTTGGGATCTATTAGGTTCGGTGAAACTAGTATTACATAATAATATACTGTTCTAAGGTTTCGGCTTTCACGGATTTCTTCAATAAATTAAAGCATTTCAACACTGGTTACTTGTATAATAAAAAAAAATACAATTGGACGTTGTAAAACATGGTTCTAAGGTTGATGTTATAAAAACATGTTTGTTTCCGCCCCATCTTTATTGTTAGTCAAAATACTTTGAAGAGGATAACTTTAGGTGTAATATAATGTGAATATGTCTGTAGGTAGATGGAAATATTCACATTACGACTACGATTACTATCGTATTTACTACTTGAAACCATGTTTTAGAAAGTCAAAATTTAAATTTTTATTGTGTAACTAGTATTTAAATGTTTTAATAATGGTTGAATAAATCTGATGAAGGCTAAGAGCCCCTAGCCAAAACGTTAAATAAGTATATTACTATACGTAATTTAAGTTTCACCGAACCTAAATCCCAAGAATTTCACGAAAAATAATATACACGGTTCAAGTTTCTGAATATAACAAATACACAAGGTATTCCTTAATGACGTGCCAATATTTCAGGGTGTGATTCCTTAAGTCATTTTATGAAGAAAAGTTCATATGAACATATGTCCGCAACGGCTTAAATTTTTTTGATACAGGGTGACATTTTTTTTAATCGTTATATTTTAATATCTCAGTAAGTACTTTAGATATTATTTTCAATATTGGTATGTGTTAGTAGTATATACAGCCACATATTTTAGTTAGAAAAGTTATTTTATAGCTCCACCAGTAGCGTCCCTGCAAACATGTGCTCTGATGTATTTGACCAAAAAAGTGGTACGCCACTGACACTTTGCCATGTGGATATTTTGTTTTATTAGCCTGATCAATTCTGCATGAAAGTGGTCTCTTGCGTTTTTCAGATGCACAGTTCTTGATTAAAACAATTAAATTCAAATTGAAACAAACTATTGTTAACACTAAATAATGATAAATTTGAATTTAATTGTTTTAATCAAGAACTGTGTCTAACGAGAGAAACACAAGAAATCGTTCTCATGTAGAATTGGCCAAGCTAATTAGAAAAAACATCCACATGGAAGAATGTCAGTGGCGTACCACTCTTTTGGTAAAAATATCAGAGGACACATTCGCAGGGACGCCACTGGTGGAGCGGTAAAATAACTTTTCTATCTAAAATATTTGATTTTATATACTAGTGACACAAACCAAAAATGAAAATAGTATCTAAAGTACTTTCTGAGATATTAAAAAATAACATTAAAAAAAAAGAAATTCAATCCATGCGGAAAAATGTCAGTAGCGTACCATGTGTGTGTCAAAAAATATCAGAGGACATATGTTCAGGGACGCCACTGGTGGGGTTTTAAAATAACTTTTCTAACTAAAATATGTAATTTTATATCCTATTAACACATACCAAAAATGAAAATAATATCTAAAGTACCTACTTTCCAATATATTAAAAAATAACAATTAAAACAAAATTCAATCCAGATGGCAAGATATCGGTGGCGTACCAATTTTTTGATAAAAAGTATCAGCGGACATGATTGTAGGAGCGCCACTGATGGAGCTATGAAATGACTCTTCTAACTAAAGCATGTGACTTTATACTCTATTAATATAATTTAAATATACAGGAAATTATGCTTTTTAATGTTTCAACAAGTTTTATTAAAACTCTACACGTGTTTCGGCTTATTAGGCCTTTATCAAGAGTACAAGATATTACTAAATTTAAAATGTGTTCCTTACTTATTTATACCTAGCGGAAAGGTATAAATTATGCAAAGCTTTTAATCTATTTATTATATGCAAAATAGCTATATAACTCCTATCCTATGTAAATATACTACAAATAGGTTCTTAATGTTAAATTATTTTTTCTAGAATATTATGACCCATAAATAATGTTTGATCATTAGTTATATTTTTGTACTTTTTGACAGCTTTCATGATCTCAAATTGTTCTAGTAAATCTAACTTCTTTCCTTTATTCTGTATATGGAGTAATTCGACTTCATTAAAATTAACAAAATGATTATTTTCTATTCAGTGTGTTGACATACCGGTGCTATGTATACCATTCATTATTGATTTTTTATGTTCAGCGAGACGATATTTTAATTTACGACCAGTTTGACCGATATATATGGCACCGCAGTCATTACATTTTAATTGATATACACCTGTTTTTTCTAATAAATTTCTTTTATCTTTATTATTAACTAACATTTTCCCTAGATTATTTTTATTAACAGAGATAGTTTTACATCCTAGTTTTTTAAGTTTATGACTAATTTTATTGGTAATCTTAGGCCTATAATTAATACATTTATATATGTCAGTTCTTTGTGGAGTATCAGCATAAAATTCTTTAAGTAACTTTTTCTTTTGTTTATTTTTTTAAATTTATCTATGAGGTATTAATAAAAAATAAACAAAAGAAAAAGTTACTTAAAAAATTTCATGCTGATACTCCACAAAGAACTGACATATATAAATGTATTAATTATAGGCCTAAGATTACCAATAAAATTAGTCATAAACTTAAAAAACTAGGATGTAAAACTATCTCTGTTAATAAAAATAATCTAGGGAAAATGTTAGTTAACAATAAAGATAAAAGAGATTTATTAGAAAAAACAGGTGTATATCAATTAAAATGTAATGACTGCGATGCTATATATATATATATATATATATATCGGTAAAACTGGTCGTAAATTAAAAAAATCGTCTCGCTGAACATAAAAAATCAATAATGAATGATATACATAGCACCGGTATGTCAACACACTGTATAGAAAATAATCATTTTATTAATTTTAATGAAGTCGAATTACTCCATACACAGAATAAAGGAAAGAAGTTAGATTTACTAGAACAATTTGAGATCATGAAAGCTGTCAAAAAGTATAAAAATGTAACTAATGATCAAACATTATTTATGGGTCATAATATTCCAGAAAAAATAATTTAACATTAAGAACCTATTTGTACTATATTTACATAGGATAGGAGTTATATAGCTATTTTGCATATAACAAACAGATTAAAAGCTTTGCATAATTTATACCTTCCATTAGGTACAAATAAGTAAGGAACACATTTTAAATTTAGTAATATCTTGTACTCTTGATAAAGGCCTAATAAGCCGAAACACGTGTAGAGTTTTAATAAAACTTTTTGAAACATTAAAAAGCATAATTTCCTGTATATTTAAATTATTGAAGAATGTTTCACAAGGAACCAACCGTAGAATCAACCCAATCTATTAATATATACCAAAGTTGATAATAATATCAAAAATACTTTCTGGGATATTAAAAAACAATAATTAAAAAAAAAACATTAAGACCTTGTAGCAAAAATTTAAGCCGTTGCGGACATATGTTCATAACTGTTCATTAACTTTTCTTCATAAAATGATCTAAGGAAAATATTAGCACGTCATTAAGGACCTGTATATTAATAGTTTTATTTATTAGAATATATTTTACGCAAAATAATCAAAAATTATTTTTTGAAAAGATTTTTGTACCTGGTCTTCCCTCATCTTTCTGGCATCTCTGGATTTCTTTGCTGCTTGGTTATTTCTTCTTCTTCGTTCAAAATATTTATCATCTTTTTGTTCTTCCGGAATTGGCTTCTTTTCTCCTCTTTGTCTCTTATAATTTGAATTTGATCCGTACAAAGAAGAACAAGGAGAAACATTATTTGGACTTCTAGATCCTACAAAAGAGATATCAGAAATCATCATCAATCGTACGATATAGACTGGAAATGTCGAATATAAAAAAAGTGAAAGAATAAAACGCGTTGTGAACGAAGAAAATGAGTTTTGTGTGGTGCTTTCAACGGTTGAGAATCCCCATGTTAGGCAAAGAGAGCTCATTAGTAGGAATAAGTAGACGGTCTGCGGATCAAATCTTAAAAACAAATAAGTTGCATGTATATCATATTCAAATGCACCAATCTGATGACTATTTTCAAGAGCGCCTACAATTTTGTAATTGGGCCAGAGGTAAAATGCAAGATGATGTCAACTTCTTCAATGATGTTTTATTCACTGACGAGGCAACTTTTCATAAAAATGGATTTGTTAATAAGCACAATTTCCATTATTAGCTTCGGAAAATCTTCACTTTTTTATGCAAGTTGATAACCAAAACAGATGGTCTATAAACGTTTGAGGAGGAATTATTTGAGAACATGTAATATGGTCACATTTCTTTGATGGTACATTCACTGGAGCTATTTATCTTCATTTTCTGAAAAACTATGCCACAATTATTGGTAAATCTCCCTGAAGGAATTTGAAACAGCATGTGGTTTCAGCAAGATGGTGCTCCACCACATTATTTAAATGCAGTTAGAGACAACTTAAATAATACCTACCCTCATCAATGAATTGGAAGAAATGGACCCATTAATTGGGCTGCTAGATCCCCAGATCTTACAAAAATGGATTTCTTTTTTTGGGATACGTGAAGGAAATTGTTTATAGAGACACACCAACAACATTACAAAGTATGAAGAAAAGAAAAATAACTGCCTTTAGTTCTATCACACCGGCAGTTTTAGCAAAAGCGCACAGAGATGTGTGTCAATCAAATGAGCAACATGTGGAACATTTATTACAATTTTTTTCTACTGAATTATTTGAAGAAACCTTTTTTTTAAGTTTATTTTTGAATGTTGTAATTATTGCTCATTAAAACGAAATTGGTTGCAATTAGCCATAGGAGAGTATTTAAAAAAAAATGTTCGTTTTCAAGTTCTACATCACATCGTTGAAAAATATACAGGGTGTTCCATTTGAAAAAATTCAGAAAATTCAATTTAAAAAGTTCTTAATTGAAAAATAATTTTTGGCCACCCTGTATAGTCTTAGGAAATGAAAATGATTCAATTATATTAATTAGAAGTCTCGTAACTTGTATTCACATACGTTTTCTTAAAACCCATAATTGTGACTGTGGTGATTTTTTTAATATCCATCTGCAGATTGCCTTATTTCAACAACGAAATTCATTACATTTAAATGGTTAGGAGATATTCAATGTTAATATAGGAATGAATAGAGCCTAGAAAGAGGCTTCGTAAAATGCACTGATATACATAGCATTCCATTTAAAGAAGAGGCTCTTAATGCTGTAATTTTGTCTTGGCTTGCCCTGTATGTTCGAAAATAATAAACAGTTTATATACTTTTTTATCTAGTTCACTTGCAATTTTTAAAAAAATTCTAGCTATCGTAGAACTGGAGATATCGAGGTCCGACGCACTATTGCCCCACCCTGTATAACTCAAACACTCTAGCAATACAACGGTTAGACAAGGATAGCACAAGTCTCCCTATTCCCTGTCTCTCGTTGTATTTTGTTCTTGAATTTCTTTTATGGAAGTACACAGCATACCTCCTCATGCCTATGGTTTCTTCAGCTGATCACAAGATTTTAATTTATTTTAAAATCTGGCGGAGGTGCCGGTATTACCTAAAAGTGGACAATCAAAAGAATTGTGATTATTTCCGTTGGAGGGATGGCATTGCCAATTAAAATAACATTATATGTAGTTATTCGATAGTTGAAGTTTTAAAAAGTAATATCAAGTTTCTAATATTTTTCTGCAATTCTCTAGCGGGTCAATTGCAAAATTAATTATAAAGCGAATTCGAGTTATTTGACTGTCAAATAAGAATATGCTTTTGGGCATCTTGTTATTGTACATACGTGTACCGAATTTCAAGTCAATGTCTTAAATCGTTCCATAGTAATTGTACTCAGAAAATAGTTACGGACGGACAGACAGACTTAAAGAAATTTTTTTGCTCAAATTTAAAACCTTGATATTAATGATATTTTAAACCTATTGCAAACCTATTACAACAGAAAAAATTTTTGTACGATTACTACCTTTCCACTACGTGAATGTCGAAGTAATAAATAAATCTACTAACAAATACGTTTCTCTAAGAAGTGACATCCTCCAAAGAGACAGAGCATTATTTTGAGTTTCTCTAATTTTTTGACCACATCAACTGCAAAGAGGAAGAGTTGGCAGTCCAGGCAAAACTGGGATGACAAGAGTCAAATAATAATAATAATAATAATAATAATACTGTTTATTGTGCAAAAGAAAATACATATTTTACACAAAAGGATGAGGTTAGCGAAGCTTTCTTCCACCTCTCCTAAAAGATTTAAAAACTAAATATTCTACTATTAAATTATAAGTATAAAAATCAAATTTTAAAATCTTATATTGTAAATGAATTAATATAAACATACACATTAAAATATATAAAATACGTATAAACGCCTACATGCTAGCTACAAATCAGTCTACAAATAACAGTTCCGAGAGGGTGTCCTAATTATTTAACATTATCTTTAATTTACTTTTGAACTGAGGTAGGGACAAATCTAAGTTGGATATAATTTTATTTAAGTACATTGGTGCTATATAAGAAAAACATCCTTCAAATTTATTGGTATGATGCTGAGGAATTGTAAATGTATCTAATCTTATATTTACATCATGTATATTCGATCTTCTTTGAATCAAATTTAATAGATACTGGGGTGTTTTATTCTTAATTAATTTATACAAAAATATAGTGATTAGATATTGCATACGCTTTTCAACATTTAATTCATTTAATTCTCTGATATAGGGAGTCACATGAGCCATATATGGAATGCAACAGACAAAACGTATGCATGCATTCTGTACTCTTTGCAGCTTATTTTTATTATATTGCGGAAGAAAATTGTAATAAACTGATGAACAATAATCTAATTGAGGATATATTAATGTTTTGACCAGTTTTAGCTTTATATTCTGATTTAATTGGTTTTTAAATGAATATAATGTTTTTAATTTATACATAGATGTTTTAAAGATATGTTCAATATGGTCCTTAAATGATAAATTTCCATCCATAACTACACCAAGATTTTTTGCTGAGGCAACCCACTCAACATTTGCATTGTTGATATTCAAGTTATATTTTGTTTCGATCTCAAGTTTTTGCCGTTCTGGCCCTATACATATTGCTACTGTCTTATTGGGGTTTACACGCAATCCATGCCGTTCTGAATAAGTAAAGATGTTCTGTAAATCCCTGTTTACATAGTCAATAGATATTTGTATTTCCTTATATGGGAAAGATAAGTACATTTCGATATCATCTGCATAGAGATGACTTTGACATTTTGATAGAGCGGCAGCTAAATCAAATATGTATATAGAAAAAAGGATAGGGCCCAGAACACTACCTTGTGGTACTCCCGATAAGGTTTCTTTTGTTGAAGAGCATGTATGTGTATTAAGAAAAACCCTTTGATATCTACCCTTAATATAATTACATAACCATTCGAGTGTTGCATTTTCAAAACCTATATATTTTAATTTTGCTGCAAGTAAATTAAAGTTAACTAGATCGAAAGCCTTACTCTGATCCAGTAACACTAAAATGGTACAACAAGACTTGTCTAGTGCTGTAGCTGCATCATTAACAACCTTTAATAATGCTGTGTTTGTTCCATGCTTTTCACGAAAGCCTGATTGAGTTTCGGGTAATATATTATTCATTACTAAATAGTTTTTTATTTGAAAAGATATTATTTTTTCAAATAGTTTTGATAATGTTGGTAATATGCATATGGGTCGTAAATCATTATAGCTTAACGGTATAGATATTTTTGGAATAGGTAAAACATTTGCAATTTTCCAAATATCTGGAAAGACACCTTGTGTTATTGATTCATTAAAAATGTGTTTCAATATATCCACACAGTAAGGTACAATAATCAGCAACATCTTTATATTGATCATATCAACACCTAGAGCCTGGCTCTTTATAGTTTTTAATGCATTAAGTATATCATCATTATCAATTTGTCTAAAAGTAAAACTAAGATTAGGATTTAGCCGATTATTGTTGTAAAAAGAGAGTAAATTGTCATCTACCATGGAAGGACCTGCCACGTTCAAAAAATAATCATTAATTTCTTGAGGCTTTAATAACTCGTTCGGAATACTATTCTTTACTGCACCAGATTGCGTGCGAACTCCCCAATTAGTCAATTTTTTCCATATCAATTTATTATTACCTTTATTTTTATTCAAAGCAAATTGCATATATGCCTTCTTTTCTCGTTTTATTGCTTCATTTACTGTATTTCTCAAACTTACATAATATTCACGTGCTGCCCTAGTTTTCGTTTTTAAGTATTTTGAATGAGCTTTATTTTTTATTTTAATCATTTGTCTGATATTATATGAAATATAAGGACGGTAGTGATATTTCTTTGTAAAGGAGCATACAGGAGCATGGTTATCAAAGAGTGTTGTTATATAGGTATTAAGTAACTCTACTTTATGATTAAGGTCCTGAACGGTATAAACGTTCTCCCAGGGAGTATTATACGTAGCATTAATAGCAAAACTATTTGGGTCAAAATTTTTATAATTACGATAATAAATGATTTCTGAACATACCTTTTCATCCTCAATGTCTATTTCACAAAAAGTCATCATATGATCTGTAATATTTAATAAATCCATAGTACCCCAATTAGTTACTACAATGTCGTTACTTATACAAATAACATCTATCAGTGTCTCCGTATTACCAGTAATTCTAGTAGGATCTTTTATTATTTGACATAAATCAAAGTTATTCAGAAATATATTAAATCTAATTGTATCTGTGGAATTTAACTGTAGGAGATTAATATTTATATCACCCATAAGTATTACTGTATTGGACTCTAAATATGCTTGCTCCATGACAATGCTAAGTTCATTTAAACAAATATCTACATTTGTATTTGGTGGTCGATAAATTACACCTATAGCTACTTTTCGTCGTCTACACGTCATTATTAACCATAGTTGTTCCAAGACATTTTGCGAGGTAGAACTGAAAAGTTTCCTGAATCGATAGGAAGCCTTCAAATAAATTGCAACACCACCTCCTCTTCCATGGCGATCAGTTCTTAATACGCTGTAGTTCGGGATAGCCACAAATTTATCAGGATAGTCTGGCATTAACCAGGTTTCTGAAACACCTACTATAGAATAGTTATTTTGTAGAACAATTTCTTTAAAGCTAGCAAAACAATTATTCAGAGACCTTATATTTACATGACTTATTTTAATACTATTTATATCAATATTACATGGTGGTGCAGCATTATGAAATTGAATGGTTTTTGCATCTAATTCAGCTAATTTCTGGATATTAGAGTGTAAACTCGGTGAGCCGTTGGGTGTTGTTATTTCTATATGGCTTTGTCTAAAAAAGACGATGGTTGTTTAGGGTCAGGTGATTCTGGTTTATTCCTTAGAAAACGTTGTCCTTTTCTAAAGTTAAACCTTTCATAGCCAATTTTTCGCGGCCAAAAACTTGGATTGTAGATCTCATCCTGGAACTCGGGCTCTACTCCAACCATAAAAGACTGATTATTGGGTCTAGTATTATTCGTGTTCAATAATTTAACTTCAATATCGCGTTCAATATGGGTATGTTCTGGGGAATTTACAGGTTTCGTGTGTGTTTTTATATAATTCCTAATATCCTCAGCTCCTACATCATCCGGCACTCTAGTTACAAACAACCAAATTTTTCTGTTTTTCTCGATGTTTCCATGAAATTTTTCATCTCCATCGCCACTACCTATATTAATTTTTCTTCTTCTTCTTTGGACAACTTTATATTCAGCTTCCATCTGGGTAGGATTTAGTTGAGCACTATCGTCAATTAGATCTTGGCCTTTTGTGTCTGACATGGCATTCTGTGAGTTATAGGTGTTTTGAGTGCCGTTTTTATTTGTGTGATAATCTGACTGATTAATTGGTTGTGTTGATAATTTGGGTATATGTTTATTACTTTTATGAAACTCTGTGTGCTTCCTAATGGTTTCTGCATATGATTTAGGAGTTCTACGTGATGAGTACAAGTCGTCCCGTCTGAGAGTATTGGAGACTCCATCTGCACTAACAGGTTTATCAACTCTCAATTCATGTCCCCTCTCTAATGCTGTTGACAGGGAGGCTTTAGCATGCGAATATGATGATGGGATTTGAGATTTATCAAAATTGCTCAGAAGATGAATTAGTTCAATATTGCTTTCTCTAAGGGTTATAATCTCGGCCTTGGTATGTGATATGCCCTCATTAAGGTCATTTTTTAGAGAATTTAATAGAATTGTAAAATCCTTTTGGATTTTGGCAAGCCTGTTGTTAAAATTTTCTTCTAAATGCTTTAAACTATTAGGCATGCTAAATTCGCATACATCACATTTAAACTTTAATGATCTTTTGTTGAGTTGCATGACTCGTATTTCAGTCTCTCTAAGACCAGAACATGCTTGACATAGTCGGGCATTACACTGATCGCACTTAATTTTTTTTCCCAGTTCATCGGTGGATAGTTCTATTTTACATTTTGCACATTCCATTTCCTTCTTTTTTAATTTATTTCCATACTACTCTTCTCAAATTTAGATAGGTCACCCTGTATATTTAGTGTTTACTAGATTAAACTGATAAAAGTCAGTACCATAACAAAAAGCTATGATTTTTTTGTTTTGTTTTTATATTTCAGCCACTATAAAAACTGATTGATAACACAAATGTATCCACTTTAAAGATGCAATTTATGATGCAGTGGTTCACTTAATAAACAATCTTATCACATTTAATTATTCTATGCTTCTTTATCTGTATGTTAGTGTAAAATGCAACTAAATTAACAGAATATTTCCACTATAAATTGTCACATTATTGGACTAACTAACTATACAACCCAAGTAGCACAGTGTGGAAAATCACCAAAACGTGGGCTTAATTTAACCAAAGAGTTAACTAAAAAGAGCCTTATTCAGCCGTGATCGATGGCGGAAGACGTCAGTATTATACAGCAAAGAGAGGCCAACGTTATCTGAATCACAAAAGTCTGTCAATGTAGCGCACAAGAAGAACATACATATTCTAAACTACTGTTGTTTTTTTTTCATAGACATAAGTAATACATTTCGCGACCTTATGGGAAGTTATGACGTTGTGGGATTAATTATTTCTCGTTGAGTGAGACGGAAAATAAGAGATGGGGTGGTGACTTTTAAGTATCCTCAAATATAACTCAAACTCTTCACTCAACCAATATGGTTAGACAAGGATAGCACAAGTCTCCCTATTTCCCGTCTCTCGTTGTATTTCGTTCTTCAATTTATTTTATGGAAGTACACAGCATACCTCCTTATGTCTTTTGTTTTATTCGGCTGATAACAAGATTTTAATTTAGTTTAAAAACTGGCGAAGGTGCCGGTATTACCTAAAAGTGGCCAATCAAACGAATTGTGATCATTTCCGTTGGAGGGACGGAATTAACAATTAAAATAACCTTATATGTGGTTATTCGATAGTTGAAGTTTTAAAAGGTTATATCAATTTTCTAATATTTTTCTGCAATTCTCTAGCGGGTCAATTACAAAATTAATTATAAAGGAAATTCAAGTTGTTTGACTGTCAAATAAAAAAATGCTTTTGGGGACATTTTTTGTCCACAATATTGAATCTTTGATTATATCAAATATACTTAGTTGACCTAAGGTAAGGTAGAATGAACGTTATGAGGAGTGGTGGACGGAGATGAATCGACGCATCGTTAGCGAATTGTGTCTAGGACTACATGTTTAAAAGTGAATTATTTATTATTTGTTTGCTCATGGTAATGAAACATATTCTTTATAGGATTTTGCAAACAGCGGAAAGAAAAACTATCTATGAGAATTAAAAGAAACTCCAGTAAAATTAGCATTCAATTCAAAACAAATTTGTAATAAGCTAATTTTAGGGGGAATATGTAGGGACAGGTGTCCTATTTAACAGGAAAAAAAATCCCAAAAAATCCCAAAAAATCCCAAAAAATCCAGGTGGCGGAACCTCTTAAAAATTGGGCCGCCATCTTGAAATTAGGCTCTCTTTAGCTTCTAACTTGAATAATTAATCTCACGTTGATTTTATAAAAAAAAAAAATGAATCATACAAAAATTTTAAATCATTAAACAAGCTACAAAACAGCCTAGTTTTTTAAAATCGGTTAATAAATAACTGAGATAAGGGCGACTAAAGTTTAGGTACTATGCATTAAATTAGATAATTTCAACTTTAACACTAGAAAACAATGTTTTTTATTACAGTTAGCATACTAATTTTCTTGTATATTATAATTTTTCGCTATATCAATATATACGTATAGAGAGTTCGTGATATAACGGTTGTAAAATGCAACACTTCGTAGGCGGCATCGCATAGGCAACGTCGCAACTATTCACGGAATTGGATCGGATTCCACTGGTAATCTTCAATTGAATGACATAAGCCGGGTTTAAATGCACCACCTTCATTTTTGACTGCGGACTACGTTGTGTCCCGTATACAACGTTGCTTATTCTCTTGAGTACGCTATAGGGGATCTCCCACGCTGGAGTCAACTTCGGTGATATCCCGTTCTTCCATTAAGGATTATATAGCCGTACCAAAGCTCCTTCCTTAAACTTTTCATTCTGCCACTAGCCAATTTTAATCTCTGTCTTACCAATTTACGAGTTACCAATAATCTTTCCTTGAGAGTGTCTACATAACCAACTACATTTTTCTGTTCTTCCGTTGGACATCCGAAAATCAAGTCGCAAGGGAGACGTAATTCTCTTCCAAAAACTATCCGAGAGGGTGTTTGTCCTATTGTATCATGTATATGCCATAAAAAATAATGGCAGATGTCGATCCCAATCATGTTCATGTTTCTCCACGACTTTGGAGATATGTTCTTCCATAGTTCTATTGAATCTTTCCTGTCTCTCGTTGTATTTCGGTCTTCAATTTCTTTTATGGAAGTACACAGCATACCTCCTTATGTCTATGGTTTTTTTAGGCTGATCACAAGATTTTAATTTATTTAAAAATCTGGCGGAGGTGCCGGTATTACCTACAACTGAACAATCAAAAGAATTGTGATCATTTCCGTTGGAGGGATGGCATTACCAAATAAAAAAACACGTATGTACTCATTAAATAGTTGAAGTATTAAAAAGTAATATCAATTTTCTAATATTTTTCTGCAATTCTCTAGCGGGTCCATTACAAAATTAATTATAATTATGAAATTATTTAACATTAAGTACCTTTAAAAAAAATTTTTGTACGATGAATATTTCTAAAAATACGATAGTTTAAAGAATTATCAGTCGAGATATAATGTTTAAATCTCAAATATGTCAGACACAATCAGCATGATGTTAAAAACCGCTGCCTAAGGAATCACTACTTCCACATCCAGATTCTTCATCTAAGTCGTTTTAAAGGAAACATCTTGACTATATTTGCACTCTAGTATGTGGAAATTATTGGCCATAGAATTTTAATAATATTTGGGGCAGATGTCATAGAAAAGTTTGAGGAGTTGGTTTCTACCATATACGTTAAAAATGAAGTTTTTAGTTCACCCTACTTATTTTCTACTATTCACCTCTCACCCCTTCAATGGAGGCATCTCAATCAGATGTCACTACAATACATACGTGTACTAATCTCAAGTGAATATCTCAATTTGATGTTATCAATCCCATTAATAATGAAGAGGAAGTGGTGGAGTTTGAAAAATATTAGAAAGAAATCTGAGGCCATGGTTTCTAGTATATACACCGAATCCCAAATTTCTGTACTCTTATCACCTTGATTTACTTATTTTCCCCTAGTCACTCCTATTAACCCTAACCCTTCTACGGAATCATCCCAAAATATAATCTAGTTCCAGATGTCGTTATAATACATACTTCTACCAAATTACAAGTGAATATCTCAATTTTATTTTATCAACCCCTTTAATATTGTAGTAAGGGTAGTGGAAGGGTTGAAACATATTGTTAAAAAATTTGAGGTCTTAGCTTCTAGGACATACACCGAATTTCAAGTTGCAATACTCTTACCAGCTTGCTTTACTTATTTTTCCCTATTTACCTCTACTTACCCCCACTCCTTCAACGCAATCATGTCAAAATATAATCTAGTTTCAGATATAATTATAATATATAAATGTACCAAATTTCAAGTGAAAATTTAAATTTAATTTTATCAACTCTTAATAAGGGAGTGGGGGTGGTGGGGAGAAATAGAAAATACTAATAAAAAAACCTGAGACCTTCGCTTCTAGTACATACACCGAATTTCAAGTTTCTGTAGTTTTACCAGCTTGCTTTACTTATTTTCCCCTATTTACCCCTATTTAACCTCCAACCCTTCAACGGAATCATCTCAAAATATAATCTAGTTCCAGATGTCGTTATGATACATATGCGTGCTAAATTTCATGTGAATATCTCAATTTTATTTTATCAACCCCTTGAATAATGGAGTAGGGGTGGTGGGGGCTGAAATAAATTATCAAAAAATCTGGGGCCTTTGCCTCTTATACATACACCGAATTTCAAGTTTCTGTAGTCATACCTGCTTGCTTTACTTATTTCCCCCTATTTACCCCTAATTAACCCCGAACCCTTCAAAGGAATCATCTCAAAGAATAATCTAGTTCCAGATGTCGTTATAATTCATACGTGTATCAAATTTCAAATGAATATCTCAATTTTATTTTATCAACCCTTGTAATAATGAAGTAGGGGTGGTGGGGGTTGAAAAATATTATAAATAATCTGAGACCTTGGCTTCTAGTATATACACCGAATTTAAAGTTTCTGTAGTCTTACCAGCTTGCTTTACTTATTTTCCCCTATTTACCACTATTTAACCCCCAACCCTTCAACGGAATCATCTCAAATTATAATCTAGTTCCAGATGACGTTATAATACATACGTGTACCAAATTTCAAATGAATATCTCAATTTTATTTAATCAACCCTTTTCATATTGGAGTAGGGGTTGGTGGGGGTTGAAAAATATTATAAAAAAATCTGACGCTTTGGCTTCTAGTACGTATACCGAATTTCAAGTTTCTGTTCTCTTACCAACTTGTTTTACTTATATTCCCCTATTTACCCCAAATTAACCCCCAACCCTTCAACGGAATCATCTCAAAATATAATCTAATTTCAGACGTCGTTATAATACATACGTGTACGAAATTTCAAATGAAAATCTCAACTTTATTTTATCAACCCCATTAATGGGGTAGGGGTGGTGGGGGGTTGAAAGATGTTATAAAAAAATCTTAGGCCTTAACTTCTAATACATACACCAAATTTCAAGTGTCTGTTCTCTTACAAGCTTGCTTTACTTATTTTTCCCTATTTTCCCCTATTTAACCCCCAACCCTTCACCGGATTTCCTGAAAAATCCAGTTCCAGATCTCGTCATAATATATAAGTGTACAAAATTTCAAGTCAATATCTCAAACCGTTCCGGAGAAAACGTGCGGACAAAAAAAAAGAAGTTACAGACAGACAGACAGACAGACAGACCGACAGACAGACAGAAATTTTTTTTCGCTCAAATTTAAAATCTCGACGTTTCATGACATTCTAAACCTATTTCACGAATAAAAATTTTTGAAAATTTTTTTGCGATTACTATACTTCCAATCCACTACGTGGATGTGGAAGTAAAATACATACAATAGAAATTAAAGCGCTTGACGTACTCTCTTTTATAGGATCGTTTTTATATCCGTACAGCTTGAAAGATCGCAATGTTATGTGCAAAACAATTAGTGATTTTAAATTTTTTTGGAGAAAAAATTTAGGATTTTCCTGTTGCCATATTATAATGAACATTCGAAAAATCTGTACCGGTTTTTGTTAATACATAGAATTACTAACATGCTCTAATTTTTTGGCGTTTTTAAAGCAGTCGCAGTCGTTTTTAAAAATATGTCTACTTCAAATGAAGAAAAATTTTACGATTTTGCTGAAAAAATTCTTTTTTGGTAAATAACTCCAAAACAACTGCATTAAAGGAAAATATGACAATTTAGAAAAATAAAGCTTAACAAGCGGAACAGTAAATTGTTTTTTAAAATATCTGTAGAATTAATAGTTTCGGAAATATGACATTGCACATGTGGGGCTTGAACTTTTAGTGGCAAAGGAATAAATTTCAATCTCATATTTAATAATAATAATAATAATGAACGGCTTTATTCAAAGAGTGTAGATGTACATTTACAAGCACATTACAAATAGCAATTTACAAGTTTAGCCGTGTGGCTTTCTTATACTCAACCCTATCACTTACCTAACTAAATAGGTAAAAAAGAAAACATATAGCATACATTATAATACAACAATACAATACTACAATTATCATAAAGTGTTTTACGTTGTTTAAAGTTCAAGATATGCCTGTTAGCCGGGAGTAAAATTTTGTAAAAGAATTTTTATGTGGTGCAGAAAACGTAATTTTTCGTCTATTATTACTCCAAGATTTTTGGCAAAACTTTTGATGAATTGAAGCTCTTAAAATTAGAGCAACTTGGTAATACTATATATTAATAAAAACTGGTACAGATTTTTTCGAATTTCTATTCTATGGCCAATGACAGCATGAAAATCTTCAATTTTTTATTTAAAGAAAACACAAAACACTCATTATTTTGCACATAACACCGTTATTTTTCAAGTTGCACGGATGGCAAAAATCATATTAAAGAGTTTTTCATTCATTGGATTGATCAGTCTTCCCATTCGCGAAATAAATCTTACTTTATGTATTAATCGTTGTATAAATAACTAGATTAAACTTAATATAAAAACAGCTGGCGCCACACTCGCCAAAGGTGTTCGCTTGTAGAGAGGGTAAAAAAAAGTAATATATCGATATATGAATCATTTGATACGTCCCAAGACTCAGATCGATATATCAAAAAAAATATCGATATTTCTATACTGATGTATTATTTAGATTAACATTTAATGTCAAAAATGAATGAACATTACTTAATAGTATACCAAAGACGGATTAAAGAATTTGCCACTTTACGCAATAATGTTAGGAGATAATCGGGGCCCGGGGATAGTAACATACGCCCCCCCCCCCCCGCTCTTCGGTATAACTTCGGAAAGCGGGGAGGTGGCATTCCAGGCGGTTTACGAAAATTCACTGTGTGCGATTTACGAGCATCATTCTCTTTTTCTAAATCCTTACAAATGACGTGGATAGAGATAGTGATTTGAGCACTCTGAGTTAATTTTCGTAAACTCCTGCAATAACACAATATTTATCTCGATTAAAATTTCGAAAAGCGAATGGTCATATGCAAGTTGTACAATTTCGATAAGAAATATCGTTTTTTGAACCCGATATATTGCAACAAAAGAACGATATGAATATATTCATGTACAGTGTTCATGAGTACAGAAAATAACGCCTGAATTCCTTTATTCTCAACTTGTCAAACATCGATAATTAGCAAATATCGATATTTTTAACTCGATAAATATCATATATCGATAGTTTGGTTCGATGTTACCATCAATATAAAATGTCGATATTTTCAGTTCGATGTCGCATCACTACCGTGCACTCCCTGGCTACAGGCCTGTACCATAAGTGTGTGATTTTAACTCCAGATGGCATCACTCAATTAGACACCATCTTTATTTTGTAATTTTTTATTTTAGGTTCTAATGATAAATGGCAAATAAGTTGATCGTCTGTTTACATACTATTTAATATGAAAAAAAAATAAAACTGATATAATTTAGCTGAATTAACATGTCATTTTGCGAAGATTAACATACACGCTACATTTTTTTAAACTAATCTCGAATTTGGTGAATATAAAAATTAAACTTACTCAATTGTTCATTTGGTACCACATGGATGTGGTGAGGGTATCCAAACAATGTAGAAGATGGAGTTAAGAAAGTCTTAGATAAAAATGGTTTATCGGAATCTTCAGTCACTGGTGATCTCAAATGGAAATCTGGAGATATAGGTCCTCTGAACGGTTTAAAATGTGAATCTGGAAATTAAAGCTTTGTTTAATTATAAGCAAACTAATAATGAGATAAGCTGAAAGTATGGTGAAATCAGAAAACCCATTCGTGTAAATGACCTACAAGGCTTCACTTTGCGTGTTTGTTTTGTGTATCCTTAGGGAAATAAATTATTGTTATTAATGAAAATGGTCTGCCGTATTATCTGCGAAGTGAGTAGACGGACATAAATGATCTATTTCATTTACACATTTATGTTTTTGTCTAATATTTTAAAAGTTTTAGTTCTATCAACGAAGATCCTTGATTTGTTACCTTATGCAATGAGCACCCGCTGCCTAAGGAATCATTACTTCCACATCCAGACTTCCAATACATATTATAAAAAAATATTATAAAATATTATAAAAAATTTGAGGTCTTGTATTCTAGTATATTCACCCACCAAATTCCTAGTTCTGTACTTTTACCAGCTTGCTTTACTTCTTTTCCCCTATTTACTTCTATTTAATCCTCCAACCCTTCAACGGTTTCATCTCAAAATATAATCTAGTTTCAAATGTCGTCATAATACATGCGTATAAGAAATTTCAAGTGGATATCTCAATTTTGTTTTATCAATCCCTTTAATAATGGAGAGGGGGTAGTGAGGAGGGGGTGAAAAATATTCCCTGAAAATCTGTCTTGGCATCTAGAATATACTTGGTGTATTTCAAGTTTCTGTACCCTTACCTGCTTGCATTACTTATTTTCCACTATTTACCCCAATTTTGCACCCAACCCTTCACCGGAATTAGCGCAAAATATAATACAGTTCCAGATCTCGTCACGATACATGTGCATACCAAATTTTAAGTCAATGTCTTAAGCCGTTCTTGAGAAAACGTGCGCGGACAAAAAAAAGTTACAGACCGACCGATAGACAGACAGAACTACTATACTTCCACTCCACTACGTGGATGTGGAAGTAATTGTTGAATCATTATATGTTTTGATTGAAAACTAGCTGATATGTTTTCAAAAAAATGAAACCGCAATGCATTAATCATTAACATACCAGATCAAATTCTTAATATGTGCTCGGATTGGTAAACCGATTGAAACATATTCTTTATAGGATATTGCAAACAGCAGAAAGAAAGATGTTTCATGCAAAATCAAGACAATTTCTATGAAATAATTATATTTGACATTGACTGATAAAATTGACAGATCTTCACCTATCTATTAGCTAACTAGTATTGAAGCCTATATACTCTATGCATGTTTATGTCTTTCTGACGAACTCCAGAATAAGAGCGAAAAACGTTTCCAAAAAACAGAATGATAGATTTCATTAAAATGTAATCCATCAGAATGGAAATTTTTTTAAGACAAGGTAGGTAAATAAATTCATTTTAGGCCTTAGTTCTGATTTTTAACTAAATCTTCATGGCCGTAGGGTTTTATGTAGATACTAGTTTAATCTGCATGGCCGTAGGGGACTGTGTGGATGCTAGTGTTAGAACGAGAATTGTCAAATAAGAAATTAGAGAAATTCATTTTATAATTTTAATTTGCTTGCATAACCAGAATTCAGGTTATCGAAAGAATGCAAAGATTTCATTAATATTTTTACACATAGTTTTCCTTTTAGTTCTTATAGATAGTTATTTTTTCTGCTGTTTGCAAAATCCTATAAAGAATATGTTTCAATACAATTATATGCAAACAAATAATAATTCACTTTTAAACAGGCATAGAGTATATAGGCTCCAATACTAGTTAGCTAATAGATAGGTGAAGATCTGTTGTTTTTATCAGTCAACGTCAAATATAATTATTTCACACTTATTCATAGAAATTGTCTTGGTTTTGCATGAAACATCTATATGAGTGGCTTTGTGCCTTTCTGATGAGCTCCAGAATAAAGACGAAAAACATTTCAAACGCTAAGCATTTCCAAAACAGAATGATAGATTTCATGAAAATGTAATCCATTAGAACGAAAAACTTTTAAGACAAATAAATTTATTTTAGGACTTTGTTCTCATTTATAACTGAATCTTCATGACCGTAGGGGGTTATGTAGATACTAGTTTAATCTGCATAGCCGCAGGGGACTGTGTGGATGCTAGTTGTTGAATGAAATTACACAAATTCATTTTAGGATTTTAATTTGCTAGCATAACCAGAATTCAGGTTATCGAAAGAATGCAAATATTTCATTAATATTTTTACACATAGTTTCTCTTTTAGTTCTCATAGATAGTTATTTTTTCTGCTGTTTGCAATATCCTATAAAGAATTTTTTAATTTGTTTTGAACTTTTTGGCTGATATTTCTTATTCTAAAATTACATCGCATTTATTTTTAATGTCAACAGTTAAATATGTTATACTAAATAACGAAGAATCTGAAGGTAAAGTATTCAACTATGACAGATGATCAGTCAGGTTGTGAATGTTAATAAAAATCCAATTTTTACCCTGTAGTTAGAAAAAACAATTTTTTAAGTAATATATAAAAACGAGTTAACACAAGATTCTAATTGATGCAATTATTTATACTTCTCTGTTATTGATAACTTATCCTTCGTTCTGTCTACTCGTAATTTATTTATAATTCATTAAAAGTTTAAATAATACAAAGGCAAATTTCCAAAACTGCATAAAATTATATTAGATAAGAAAAGATAATTGTTTTGCCACCTCAGATACTTCTGGCGATATTATCATTTTTTATATACTTAGCCATCATTTTGCCTTCTGTCAATTTATGAATTCGAGGTCTAATCTTTTAAATTAAAAATGGCGGACCGGAAGTAGAGTCAATTTATCAGGAATCGGGGAGGTCCAACTTACGAAATTCAAAATATCGGACGGGAAGAACAGTAAATTTCTCCGTAAAACCTAGTATTTTTTACTTTTTTGGGCTGAAAATATGAAAAATACAAGTATTTCCTGAAAAATGTGCTACTTCCGGTCCGTCATTTTGAGTTCTCCCTAATTGGTCATCAGATGCGTTCTCAACGATATAAAAAACCCCCGAGTTCACACTTTCAGCCCAAGAAAGAAAAAATACGAGTTTCTCCGGAGAAATAAACTGTCATTCCGGTCCGAAATTTTGAATTTCGTGAACTGGACCTCTAATTCGTGATGAGCGACCTCAAGAACCCCCGAGTACTCATTTTCAACCCAAAAACGAAATTAATACGAGTTTTTCCTGATAAATTGACTCTGCTTCCTGTCCGCCATTTTGAATTTACTAAATTAGAGCTCGGATTCGTAATCATCTAGGTTTACAATCTTCTTGCTAGCTAGACAATTTACTACATGTACGGACTATCTATAACATACTTAGTGTAGATTATTATCTGCCAGAATTGCCAGATATGCTTTGGCAATACAAGAATATGATTTTGTACTGCAGCATATTCCTGGTGTTCAGAATATGGTAGCCAGGCATGCTGCAGTTCGATCACCCTGTCGGAGAGACAAGCTTATTAAAATCATGCCACTTTTACAATTGCCCAAACATTTCGTGAAATCGTAAAAAAATATTAATTATAATAAATTAACAGATGCAAAATTGGGTGATATTATATTATTAGAAATTTACCTAATGACATTAATCTGCAGATAGGTTTGTAATGAATAATGATAAGTGATACCTTCACCGAAGTAACCAAGAATATTAACTTCTTTATATTCCCAAATCCATAACTACTAAGTTTATTAAAACGTATTATAATTCTTTAGGACATTTAGGGTCTTATAGAAGCTGGAGGTTTCGTGGAACAATATGGTTAAAGATATAAACCGTCATATGCATATGGAGTTGCGATATTTGTCAAAAATCAAAATGTTCGTCTCTACCCAATCCTCCTCTTCCACAAAAGGAAAGCCAGTAGGGTTAGATCTTTACGGATCGTTATCGAGAAGTTGCGGTGGCACAACCTACTTTTTCTTCGCTGAGGAAAGCGACAACTTGGGCTTGTCTAAATCGAATTCTAACAGATTATTTGCCTAATGTTGAAATCCCCAAACGCATATTAAGTGATCATGGTGCCCAGTTCACTGCAATCCAATGGACAAATACCCTGTTGACTAACAATATCCAAGTTGTGTATTCCTCGGTACAGAGACCTCAGTCTAATCCAACATTCAAAATGAAAACCGCTCCGCCCGACAAACTTTTCGAGAGTACAGCAAATTTAATTTTTCGAAAGTACCACGAATTTGGTTTTCCTAAACTAACACGAATAAAATCGCACAGGACGGAAAACTGCTCCGTCCAACAAATTTTTCGAAAGTACAACGAATTTAATTTTTTGAAAGTACCAAAAATTTAGTTTTTCGAAAGTACAATAAAGAAACTTGCACAGAGCGGAAATCTGATCCTCTAGATGAATTTTTCGCAAGTACCACGAATTTAGTGGTTCACAGAGCGAAATCCTCAGTGAGGATGCAGCGAATAGCTATTTTAAACGTCAAAATTTAGGAAAGATCAATGGGACGGTTTTTCCTATAAAAATCACAACTTTCGTTTAATTTTCCTTAAAGTGGGAGAGCATAATCCTTGTCCAAACCACTGGAACGTACATAAAATTAGTGAAAAAAATTCAAAGTCGGAGAGTCGATTCCGATGAACCCAAAATACTTTTGGTCCAGGCTCAGGTGGACATCGCCATAGTAGTCGCTCGAAGGCGAGTCGACGGAAAAAAAGTATATTTGGGTTCGATACCGTTAGTATGTTTATAAAAGCAGGAAAACCATCGAACTCATATAGATAGCTTCTTTAAGCATCCTAACAAGGATTTCCAGCATTTTGATAATTTCAGTGTCAAATTAAAAGTGAACAATCTTAAAAAAAGTTCAGCATACATTTTACAATCATTACTAATTATTGAGAGTCTGAATCTTTTTGTACAGTTCATTGTCACAGTTCTCTCGACGCTAGATGACTTACACTCCTACGGGAGGTAACGGCTTGCCGAGTGGTGGTGCTCTTTGATGTTTGCCTTATATACAATAGTTAAGAATTGAATATTTATATTTTTTACATTTTAGTACAGTTTTTTAAAACAAAAGCTTTTTCTAAAAAATATTTTTTTATATAATTTTTTTATGTTTTAATTATTTACTCCCCGTTAAACCATCGCAAATTTGGACTTAATAATAAGTAAGTTAGTTTTATAAAAGTTTAATAAGAGTGGTATAAAAATTTTACATCTTTTAAAATATCGCATTAAATATAATATTTGCAACATACTGTTTTTATCTTTAAATTATGATTACTATTATGGCCAAACAAACTCTGTAGCCAAAAGGGTTACTAAGTTTCAGAGGATCGAATGTTCCACCTCCCGATGGAGTGCCGGGGGTGAAGACATATCTAGTGCGGTCAAGAAGTGTTGTAGATTCGACCCCCTATCAGAAGAAATAGGTCACTTGCGTTCAACATTGCAAGCCCACGAAAACAAATTAAATAAATGAGTATAAATATAAAATTACATTTTTATGAAATTTCATACAGATATTATTTAAACTCTTGCGTGTTCCCAGAGGCGTGATCAAACGTTCATGTTAGTATCATTCCCAGAAACAATATTATTGTTTCTGAAATAAATTGATGTGGTCAGATAAAACAATCATAACGTGCATAAATCGTCAGTTTTGGTTTCCATTTAAGGAAATTAGAGAACACGATATGTGGTAGTTAAGAAGTTTACCGGTACCTGGTTCTAAAGAATAGAAGGATCTACTGTTGCATTACTTGATTATAGATTTTACAGTGTATTGTACTTCACAGCATAAATTATTAATTTAAAAAACAAATTCTTGAAAGGAGTAAAAGGGGACATTTTTTATTCAACAAATTAGGTACAAAATTGTATATTCTTACCCAGCCAGCACACTGACGTCAATTTGCCGTCATCAGACGTCAGTTTAAGGTCAGTATCGGTCTATGACGTCATTTACCAAATAAATGACATCAAAATTACGTCATATTTTAGTAATTCGCAGAGACGTTGTTGACAGAAAGTTGTTATGACGTCACTTTTGAGTCATTTTCTGAAGTCATACACTGTATTTAAAAATGACGTCAAAGTTACGTCACATTTTAGAACGTCGCGGATACGTCGTAGATAGAACGTTGTTATGACGGCATTTTTGAGTCATTTACTGACGTCATACACTGGATTTAAAAATGACGTCAAAGTTACGTCACATTTTAGAACCTCGAAGAGACGTCGTAGATAGAACGTTGTTATGACGTCCTTGTTTAGTCATTTACTGACGTCATGCACTGGATTTAAAAATGACGTCAAAGTTACGTCACATTTTAGAACCTCGAAGAGACGTCGTAGATAGAACGTTGTTATGACGTCATTGTTTAGTCATTTACTGACGTCATGCACTGGATTTAAAAATGACGTTAAAGTTACATCACATTTTAAAATGTCGCAGAGACGTCGTAGGCAGAACGTTGTTTCATCTTTTATAACAGTTACTTTTGTATATTAACTGTATTGATTAATGTTGAATCACAATAACTCCTATGTTCTTACTCCATCGGGTATGTAGGTACCACAGCTACATGTGAAATCTTTACTGCATATATGCCATGTAATTTTTATTCTACTTTTATTAGGTATTTATGACAGTGAAATTCAAACTATACTGCGTCTCTATCACAACTACAGTATACATCTTTATCGCCACCTTATTGGAAATAGGTCTAACAACGGGTAGTTGACCGCTGACCGCGAATTAAACAAAAAACGATTATTAAAATGGTACTCTACCACCACTATAGCAAACATTAGAAAATTAACTCTTATCATTGACTATAATGCAAAATAGGAGTACTGCCATCTACATTAAATGAAAACTTTTTTCTTTCAATTTTAAACCATTCAACTCTCTTTCATGAATAAAGAATATTTTTAAATAATTTTTAACACCCATGTGAACATAACAATATCCATTGCTTAATTGAACAACATTCACTATTCGCACAACGTAAGTATTTTTTAGAAATTTACCGTTGCACTTGATTTTATTAATGCACAAATAGGCTGAAAGGGATTATTATGTTTAAACCGAGTACTCAACTGCAAGTAATAAATACACTCTAAAGTAAAATTTACATGAAGGACAATAGCTCAGAGGAAGCGTACTTATAGAATCTTTTATTTTCCACAAAAATATGTTTCATGCGCAAGTAATTTTGACTTGCATTTTTGATTTTTCTTTGCTTAAAATTTTTTTTAAAATTCAAATAGACATAGATATTCATAAGTGTCTGTTGTACTGCTTATTTCCTATGACAAACCTGCTGGAGATTCTAGCCATACCATCAGAACACGGTATTTTGTATCTATATATCTTATAGATGTCATATATTGTGATTATAAAATACACTGAAATACTCTTAGGTTTGAAATGTACACATTCAAATAAAATAAAAATGTTTAAAGGTTTAAGGACTACCAATCGAGAGGCCGACGGTTCAAATCCCTCAGCCGGATGATTTTAAGGTAAGTGGTTAAAATTCTGTTACAGTGTTATTTATAATAATATATGTATATTCAAACCATTCCTAATTAATAAAAAAACGTAAAATGAATAAAAACTGAAAGATTAAATAATATTCTCAAGTGAAAAAAGATTTTTATTTGGGTCCGTATTCGTCAACTCAAGGTCATATTAAACGTTATATTGACGTCAGCATCGAACCTTGGAAAGGGTTCTTATTTGGGGCAATATTCGTCAAATTAAGGTCATATTGAACGTGATTGTGACCTCTGGATATGACGTCATTAGGATGTGACATTAGACCGTCATTTAGACGTACATTGAACGTCGTTATATTGGGACTTATGACGTATCTTATGATAAATAAATGACGGCAAATTGTCGTCAGTGTACTAGCTGGGTACAGACGGCTTTATCAGTTTTTGCTCTTCTGGAAAAACGGTTACCAATCGAACGAAGAGAGGAAAGTTATGGAATAGCAAGAACAGTAAGGGTGTTCAAACCGAAATTTAAACCCAAAACTTGATCAATTAAGAACTTCACTCGTGCTCTAAGAACTGACAGGAATCAAATTATTAAGGTTTGGCGCCGATACTGTGAAAAGTTTTTCGAGAGTCGCCATGCTGACGCTTCTATCTATCTTACGATAGTAAGACTCCGGATGTAAATCTTAAATACTAAAATCAGAAGAGAGGACTGGCATCAAAAACTAAGAACAGACAAAGCAGCGGATGTTGGTAAAATCACGACTAAGGTACTCAAGTTAGTTGGTGAAGATGGAGTGAAAACTTTTCACAGAATATGCCTAAAAAATATGGAAAATAAGAGTCCAGACCGATGATTGGAGAACCTCAATCACTACATAAGAAGATAGCAACATACGTCTGTGGTATCTACAGATCACTGACATTAATATCATAATATCACACTCCAATTAAAATAGTACTATACATTCTTTAATCCATAGTTCATCATTATCTGTCTCGGGAAATACGTCCTAAGTCAGTAGGCTTTGCTCAGGGACGTGGTACAATAGAGCAGGTACTGAATTTACTACAACATATCGAGAAGGCAATAGACTATTACATACTTAAATATTTTGTTTCATGGACTGCACTAGGGCTTTTGGCAATGTAGAATTGAATAGACTACAGACTGTATTATTAAAGATGGCAACACCCGGGCATCTGGTCTTTATTATTCGTCGCCTGTATGAGAAGAACCCTGCTTTGATAAACGATGACAACACTAACCCCGATAAATGTAAAGTTGGAAACATGTGATAACGCGTATGATGGAGGGCAGGGTGGAGCAATTATGACAGAGCTAGGAGTTAAAACTTGAGATTTACAGATGTTACCACTTAGTGGCAGAAATAGAAGATGAGCTCGTACACCTGCAGGGTAACTTTCAAAAATAAGCTTTGAGTACAGGTTGAGCATAAATTGCAACAAATAAAAAATTACCGAGCTAATTGAAACCAAGACAAATTGTGGATAGGTTATTGTGAGGTAGCAAATAATATAGCTTACCTCGCTTGGAATTATTATGGACAATACTGAAATGTGCAAATATGAGACTCGACGAAGAATATAGATAGCAAGTTCAGCAAATTGCTAATTGAATTTGGTGTGGCGGTAATACCACAACGCGCATAAAGATCAGAGTTATTAACGTTCTAGTTGTTTTCCTCTTTCTTTATGACTTTGTGGCAAACATCGCACAGTGGGGGATTTGGCTCCCCTTTTTTCAAAGTTCTGTAAGTCGCTTAAAATGCTCGACGTGCAATTGTCACTTTTTCATAAATTGTCATGTACAATCCCTTATCAACTCCTAAAATAAGGAATTAAAAAAAATCAAAATCATTTTAAAAATGAATGCATTTAAGAAAAAGGTTACTGGGCAATTTCTGGAGGTAAAATAATCATGTATATGCATATTAATTATACATACCCTCTTTGGGGGAAGTATTTAGGGGGTGAATTTTGGATGTAGGTAATGGACAAAATTAATATTAGGGGCTGAAAATGGACCCTTTAAGGTATTTTGGTCTCCTTTCTCCATTTCTGAAGTCCCTTTTTACGTATAACCCCTAGAAAATATAATGTCAATCTCTAATATAGGGTAAATTTTAAATCAAAAAAGAGTTTTTTAAAATATTACTGCATGTAAGTAAAGTGACACTGGACTTTTACATTGTCCGATAGGTCTTTCCTAAAGGCAAAATAATGACATATTTGCAAATAAGTGGGTGGTGGAGTAAATTTTGGATATAACATAAACAAACTAAAAAATGTACAGCACAACAATGTCTTGAAAATTTTTTGTTTCAATCGTATAGGGTAAGAAAGTTTGAAAATGTCGATTTATTTTTGAAAAATGTATCGTATTTGATGAAAACTCCAATTAGACAATTAGTAAGTAAATAAAAAGATATGTGTTACCAAAGTTTTATTGTTATTGATTTTTTTAGGAGTAAAAATTTGTAAAAAAGCTTGGGCTGGATTGTTTAAATGAAAAGTTTTAATTTTCAGAGCTTGTTTTTCTTTCTTTATATCAATGATCAATGTAAATACTACAATACTTAAGCAATTCTTTAAATACTTTTTAATTCAATTGTATCATAAGTAATAAAATTGCAATGGATAAATTGTATAGCTTTTACCCATTCTTGCTTTAATTTCAGCTCCAGCACCTCGGATAAAAATAAATAAGTAATGAAGAAGGATTTTTTTCGGAAACTAATTGTCTAAATAAATGTGGTTTTATGCTATAATTTTTTTTGTTTAGTTTGTTAATAGAAACCTCATAAACCTATTTTGCTCATATTTTATTGAACTTATTGTAAAATAATCATATAATATATGCAAATTAGTATTCTTTTGTATTCAGGGGGTGAAAGTTAATTTTTGGGAGTAATAGAAAACATTACTAGGGAGGGGCTTCAAATGACTCCTATATAGTATTCTGGTTTTCTCTTTCCATTTCTGATGCCTGATTTTACGTAAGATCCCTAGAAAGAAAAACAAACTCTTGAAATGGGGTAAATTTTAAATTAAACTTTTAAATATAATTTTTTTAAACGTACTGCATGTACAAACTTTAAAATTTATCTCAATTTAGGAGTCTGACAGTATAAAAGTCCAGTGTAATTTTTTTTACATGAGGTGAGGTTTTATTTAAAATTTGCCCTATATTGGGGGTTGATATTATATTTTCTATTTCTATTTCTGTTTCTTCAATAATGTATTATTCACTGATGAGGCAACTTTTCATAAAAATGTATTTCATTTAATAAGCACAATTTCTATTATTAGGCTTCGGAAAATCCTCACTTTCTTATGCAAGTTGATAACCAACACAGATGGTCTATAAACGTTTGGGGAGGAATTATTGGAGAACATGTAATAGGGCCACATTTCTTTGATGGTACATTGACTGGAGCTATTTATCTTTATTTTTTGGAAAACTGTTTGCCACAATTATTGGCAAATCTCCCTGAAAGAATTCGAAATAAGATGTGTTTTCAGCAAGATGGTACTCCACCACGTTGTTTAAATGCAGTTAGAGACCACCTACCTACCGTTATCAATGGATTGAAAGAAATGGCCTGCTAGATCCCCAGATCTTACAAAAATGGATTTTTTTTGGTACGTGAAGGAAATTGTTTATAGAGACACACCAACAATTTACAAAATATGAAGGAAAGAATAATAACTGCCTTTAGATATATCACACCGGCAGTTTTAGGAACAGTGGGGACCTCATTTCAAAAGCGCATAGAGATGTGTGTCAATCAAAATGGGCAACATGTGGAACATTTATTATAATTTTTTCTACTGAGTTATTTGAAGAAACCTCTTTTTTTAAGTTTATTCTTGAATTTTGTAATTGTTGCTCAATAAAACGAAATTGGTTGCAATTAGCCATAGGGAAGTACTTACAAAAAATGTTCGTTTTTCATTTCTACATCACATCGTTGAAAAATGTATAGGGTGTTCCATTGAGAAAATTCGATTTAAAAATAATTTTTGGGCACCCTGTACAGTCTTAGGAAATGAAAATGATTCAAAAACATTACTCAAATGTTTAGAAGTTTTTCTTAAAACCCATAATTGTGACCGTTTTGATTTTTTTAATATCCATCTACAGATTGCATTATTTCAACAAAAAATTCATTATATCCAAATAGTTGGGAGATATTCGATGCTAATATAGGAATGAATAGAGCCTAGAAAGAGGCTTCAAAAAATGTACTGATATACATAGCATTTCATTAAAAAAAAAATCGGCAGCTACTGGAAGCGGCTGGAACCTCCCCACCCGGTTGAAATTAGTAATAGGCTGCTAAACAGCAGTCTGCTACTTTTTAACTGTAATTTTATTCGTAACAGTAGCAAATGCTACGAGCTCTGATAGTCAATTCAAATCAGCCGTTATGACATGCCTTTAAATCAAATATATTATTCTAATATGACCCACCTATATTTATCCATTTTACGACGTCGCGTCGTATGTGTTCACCGCCAAAACATGATGATATTTAATCATGTAACATTTTCTGCAATTATTAATAAAGTTTATAATGAAAAAAGAAAGAAAAAAAACAGCACTGTGTTGGGATTGAACCGTCGATCTCTTGATTTGTAAGTCGACGATTTAGCCCACTGGACCACTGACAACTTAACACGTAGTGTTACATATGTTAATATTACAGAAACATTGAATTTTGTTTGTTTCCTATACAATAATTTGTATAAAAAAATGTAGGTATATAAAAGAAAGGTGCAAGTGTGATATATCGTTGAAATCGGAATTTTAACTGCTTTCCAATGGTTAGATTACAAATTGTAAGTAATAATAAAATAAACAAGTTGTTGTACCAAAATGGCACTAAACGTAATCCGATCTCAACAAAAACCTTTTCAGATCTTTTAGAGCAGTAAAGAAACCCTCACGCAAAGTTTCATCCAAATCCGTCCAGTTGATTCGCCGCTATCGTGCTAACACACATACACACACACACACCCACCCACACCCACACACACACACACACACACACACACACACACACACACACACACACACACACACACACACACACAGACATTTTTCAAAAACCACTTTTTTGGATTCCTGGGACCTCAAAACGTAAAAATTTGATGCTATCTCAATTTTCGATTTTGAAGCAATTTTAGTAACCTCCCACAATTTTATTGTGGGGAGGTTAAAAGGCACTTGATCCTGTAATTTCGTCTTGGCTCGCCCTGTATGTTCGAAAATAATTTCCAGTTTTATCTAGTTTACTCGCAATTTTTTTAAAACGTTTCTAGCTATCGTAGAACTCGAGACATTGAGGTCCGACGCACTATTGCCCCACCCTGTGTATCAGACTTTATATTTTAATAATTACTAGGTACAAATTTGTTTATTGAAAATTGGTCCGAAACTGAATTTTTTGAACCTTACCTTACCTTAACCCGCGATTCGAAATGCTCTACAATTAACAATTAAAAAACAAACTTTTTGACATATTAATGTTTAGTCGTTGGAAAATATATATTTCAGATCATAATTCAGATTTTCTTAATTGGCATTTTAGAGACGATAGTCTGCTCCTCGCCCCATAGTGCGAGGATTTGAGTTTAGCTTTACCGAAATCTCTCCTACAAAGTAAATCAGAAATATTCTACGATTGATACACACCTTGTGTCTGTGAGGTCAACAAATAATTACAGTTCCTTAGTAAACTATAGGCAGAAAACGCCGACACGGGCAAAAGTGGATTGGTACCAGCTCCTTCGCCAAAATGATAAGTAGTATTTTGTGATTCCATAACCATGAGAAATTAACACAGAACTATCACAGTTTTCGAAACTAGTAATTACATTATATGTACGACAACAAAGTACGAAACAAACAGAAGAGCTTCAACAACAAACAAGTAGGAAAGTTGCGGCAACTCAGGAAAACTATAAACTTTCCAGATGATGTTTTGAAGTCACCTGAATAAATACTGACAATAGAATTGGCATGCAAGAAGTCAATCGTAACATTATTATATTATTACAGCAACATAACGTTGCTATGAATCTATTATGACACCGAAGGCGTTTGCTTTGTAGTTTTTCCCCGCCCTCGTAGTCCTGCGCAAGGGACAGTAGGTCCTGTGCCAGTCTTATTGGCTAGTACTGGTCAAAAACAATCCTTAATAAGCAAGTTTATTGAGTATAAACACGTTAAAATAGTGTATTTTGTGTAACTCCACCCTCACTGACCGCTCAAAATAAACGTACAGGTTAATTTTTATTGTTTTAAAAGTAGTTAGAGTATTACTGTTTTGCTGTAATCATTATATTCTATCAATACCCGCGCTCTCGTTGTCATTATTTATTTATAAATTGCCTCAGTTTTTATTATGCTGCGACGTATCTTGTCATAACTTATTATTTATGTGAATAATATCCAAAGTCATTATGCCGAATCACACATTACTATTATTTTATATAGCAGGTATATTTTATTCACGAACTGAAATGTTTTTTACATATAGGTTAACTACAATAAACTTTGTAGTGGGTATTTAAATAAACATTAGAAGCTTATAAAGGTTAAATGTATATAGATAAGATCATTTTTTTAATGCCAGACATGACAGACACACATCTAGAGAATTAGTTGTCCATATTTATGGTGCTTGGATTTTATCGATTGGGAATATGCATTTTCATTATACAGTGTGAACCTAAAGAAACGCACAAAATTCATATCTTTGGTATGTGTTTTTTGTCAAAAAAATCCTCGAACAGGTAGATTTTAATTTTGTAAATGCTACATTTTGTCACTATACCAAAATTTATGACGTTATTGGTTTTTGAGTTATGACGCCATCATACATTTTTTATAAACCAAACAGACATTTTTGTTTACTGTTTTTGATGGTATATTCCTTTAGCTTTCTGGTAATATAAAAAAAATGATATAACCTGAGCCATTCTTTTGGAAAAATGACATTTTATGTAAAAATAGCTTACCTTTCGCAAATTCACGAGTAACGTTCCACTTTCTTCTGGACTGATACATTTTGTTGCCTACATTCTTGTGTTAACTAGCATGAAAACATTGGACATAAACACCTTAGCAACAGAGAGATACAGGCCTTTTTGTGTAAAGTATCGATAACTTTTTTATTCCTGGCACGTGTGGAACCTCAGTTTTGTGACACTTCTGAGACAGTGTAAAATTAGTGAATGCAATGCCACTTTTAAGTGAAAGAGAACGCGTAGAACTTTTGACGATGTTTGGATATGGTGATACTCATCAGGAAGCATGTGATGTCTTCAATGCCAAGTATCCCGAAAAGAAAATTTCTAGATCCACTGTAAGTAGATTGGTGGCTGGATATGATGAATCTGGTAGTGTAGCTGACCTCCCTCGATCTGGTCGCCCTAGCACAAGCAACGAAACCTAATTAAATATTCTTCCAGAAAGTGAGGAAAACCACCATCTTTCGAGAAGGCAGCTTATGAGTAAAAACAAAATGCACTTTATGAAATAAAATTATAGAACAAAAATTGTTTGTAAGAGTTCGTAAAGAATAACTGTGAATTTTTTCAGAATTTTTGATCAACTTTTGGAAATTTCTAGCAATAATTGTGATGGAAGAAAAAACTCTATAAATTAAAATTTTCAAAAATGGATAAAAAAATTCAGTTATTCTTTGACCTCTTACAAACAATTTTTGTTCTATAACATTTTTTCAAAAAGCGCATTGTTTTGGAGTCAAAAATTCTCAAAATATTAATATTAAAGATTTTTTGACCCAGTCTTACTGAAAAAGGTTAACTTGTTAGAAAAGATCTCAAGGTACATTTTTTGGCTGTTTTTACTCAATTAAATTAAAAAATTATATTTTTTTTATAATTTTTTTCAATGTCAAAAAGTGTGTTGAAAAATCTTTTTGCATTTTTAGATATGAATCACCCATAAAACATAAAAATTATAAATTGCGCCACTCAGATTCGACAAGTAGACATTTTTTCTGATCTTTTCATGCTCTGCAACAATATTTTTGTAGGTCCGAATTTTCCCAGAGAATGCCACATACAGAGTGACCCATTTAAAAGCGGGGCACATTTCTAAAATTTTTATTTGTAGACCGATTTAAGTGATTTTTTTTTATAGAGCTTCAATAACTCTACTGTGGTGCAAAATTTTCTATTTCGATTTTTTTTTAAGGCCAAAATCCAAAAAGTCTTAGCAATTTTTTAATCTCAAATCCGACTACGCCATTGGATTTAGAATACCTTCAAATGGGTATTACCGAAATTTAACAAAAAAATATTGGTTTCTAACAGATATATAGCATAATTAAAATTTATATTATGTTCTTGAAATATTTCGAATATTCGTCATGTAATTCACAATTGTTTAAATAATATCGTTTGCAATGCTCCATTAGATCGTTATCAGTTAAATCATAACGTGAGTCAAACTTCTGTTGTACGTCTATTGAAAAAAGAAAAATTCCGTCCATACAAAGTGCAATTAATCAACGAATTGAATGAGGACGATCCAGATCGGTGCTTACGGTTTTGTGAACAGTTGACCTTGTGCGATGAAAACCCAAATTTTTTAAAGACCATTGTTTTTTCTGATGCAGCTACATTTTCTTTAAAGGCGACTGTACATCGGCATAACTGTAGGTATTGGTCACGCGAAAATCATCATTAGACTCAAGTAGCCCAGACACAGCGACGAGGCAAAGTAAACGTGTGGGCAGATATGATTGGTGATCGTTGATTGGGACCGGTTTTTTTTTGAGGAAAATCTTACGGCCGCAAGATATTTACAGTTTTTGCTAGTTGAGTTAGTGCCAGCCTTAGCAGTTATGTTTCCGAACAATGAAGATGAAGATATTCCTGTTGAAAACGTCTGGTTTCAGCAAGACGGGGCCCCACCTCATTTTGAGATAGCAGGCCAGTTTTTAGATGACACTTTTACTGGAAGGTGGTTAGGTCGTCGAGGTCCGATTGAGTGGCCCCCGCGTTCACCGGATTTAACCCCCTTAGACTTTTTTCTTTGGGGTTACTTAAAGTCAAGGGTGTATTTTAACAGACCGGATACCATAGAAGAATTGAAAGACAGAATTGGCTTGGAGATGAGACTAATTGCTCATGAGATGAATCAGAACAGCGTGCAAAGTGTCTACACCCGTCTTGGTCAATGCCAAATGGCTGGAGGATCACAATTTGAGCAATGGAGATGATTTTTTTCTCACAATTACTTATGTAAGGTATCAATCAATAAAACATTTTTTTTTCAAAAGAATGATTTAGGTAATATCAATATTTTTCATATCACCAGAAAGCTAAAGGAATATACCACCAAAAACAGTAAACAAAAATGTCTGTTTCCATTAAAAAAAAATATGATGACGTCATAACTCAAAAACCAATAATGCCATAAATTTTGGTATAGTGACAAAATGTAGCATTTGCAAAACTAAAATCGACCTGTTCGACGATCTTTTTGACAAATGACACATACCAAAGATATGAATTTTGTGCGTTTCTTTAGGTTCATACTGTATTTAGCTCTGCTATATACCAACTACCTAAATCTTGCCTAAAATTTATTCAACTTACCTATGCAGAGAACTTTCTTTTCGTTGTATTTGTATGCAGTTAT
This sequence comes from Stenurella melanura, assembly GCA_963583905.1. Classification (NCBI taxonomy): domain Eukaryota; kingdom Metazoa; phylum Arthropoda; class Insecta; order Coleoptera; family Cerambycidae; genus Stenurella; species Stenurella melanura. The sequence goes on from OY757313.1 coordinate 112,319,477, forward strand.
TGTAAGTGAAATATGCAATATTTTTATTAGAAAATGAAAAAAAAATGTGCCAAAGGATACGCATGAGACACAGCTATAAGTATAGTATATGGTACATCATGTAAATACAAAATAGAGATGGAGACAACAAATATTTCATAATCACCACATGATGATGTATACTTTCAATACAAGAATCATTCAATGTCAGAATAAATAAAAATGATATATGCTTAGTGTTATTTCAACCCGGCGTATACAGGGTTATCCAAAACTCAGGCACAAAGTTAATAGTTTCCATACTGTTATTTTTTACATACATTCTTTTTAAAGTATTTAGTCGTTTGACGAGTTTCAGAATCAAACATAAAAAATGAAACTGCAATATGACTCGTTTGTCTGTCTGTCTGTCTGGTCGTCACAGCGGCTTATCCTTGAAAGCATTATTTATATTTATTTTACTGTAATATCTTCTAGTTTCTAAATGTTTGAAAAATTTCATTTTGAGTGTTTAGCAGATAACTTTCGTATACTCTATAGTTAGTATTTAATGAGATTTTTTTTTTTTGAAAAAATTGGACCTCATTTAAGAAAAATGTTACTAAAAATTATGAAATAGAATTTCACCGTCGATCGGTTCATTGAACCTTATTATTAGTCGCGTCATTTTGGCATTTTGCCTCAAAAAAAGGTACAGAGTCAATTGACTTCATTTTTGTTGCAAGGAGTTCAGAAAGGCATTTAGAAAAAACAGTACGTTTTATTTTTTGGCGGAAATGTTAGGTTTCATTTTTTGTCCAATAATTGGCCAATATTAATGGCCAATTCAATTAAATTAATCGGAAAATTTGTTATCATATACAATATGCCATAGAATTAGACGAAAATGGAAGTCGCTGATGACCAATCTGAAGTCCAATTTGGGAGATTCAAAATGACGGACCGGAAATCGGGCCATTTTTCTGAAGAAATGAGAATGGATATCTTGGCCTTGAAAATCTGTACTTGGATGTTTTCGAGGTCGCTGATTACGAATCCAAGATCTAATTTGGTAAATTCAAAATGGCGGACCGGAGGTAGTATATTTTTCAGGAAATACTCGTATTTTTCATACTTTCAGCCCAAAAAAGTAAAAAGTACGAGGTCTTGCGGAGGAATTTACTGTTCCTCCGGTCCACTATTTTGAGTTTCGTAAATGGGCTTGTTCCATGATATTCTTTTTATATGGTTTTTATACTTTTTCATATAGTACTCGATATTCTCATTGTACCCTTAAAATTTCGTATTATTAACTTTTTCCGTTCTCAAAATATAAGGAGTTAAAATGGGCTTGTTCCATGATATTCTTTTTATACGGTTTTTATACTTTTTCATATAGTACTCGATATTCTCATTATACACTTAAAATTTCGTATTATTAACTTTTTCCGTTCTCGAGATATAAGGAGTTAAAATTGGTAATAGTTGCAAAAACCGAGCGCTCATATGTGACGTCACTATACGTAAGTGACGTAAGAAAAATGGCTTTCTGGGACCTTTCAAATTTAACCTGAAAAGTCGAAAAACGTGGAATTTTTAAACGCTGGTAACTAAATAAATACGTCGAGTGAAAGTTTGTTCTATGTCTCTAAAGAAAGGAGAAGGTCGGCGATCAATTCTAATCGTAAATTGCATGGTCAAAATCGAAAATTCGTCCCGGCAGGAGCGATAGAAAATTGTAATTATTTGACATTTCACCAAATTGTACTCCCCTTCTGTCAAGTAGTAAACAAAACAAACAATACTTTGAAAACACTTATATTATAACAAGTAAGGAGCATCAAGTCTATTGAGATCGCCGAGTCTATGCGTATAGTGACGTAGCGCCTGGCCACGCCCCATTTTCGCGAGATGGAGATTTGTAATAGTTTTTAAGATACTAAACGTGCGAATAAGATTCTAATTTTTTGCAGATCCATTAATTTATACTTGCACTTTCGATTTATGAAATTAAAAAAAATGCTGAACAAGCCCATTGGTAATAGTTGCAAAAACCGAGAGCTCACATGTGACGTCACTATACGTAAGTGACGTAAGAAAAATGGCTTTCTGGGACCTTTCAAATTTAACCTGAAAAGTCGAAAAACGTGGAATTTTTAAACGCTGGTAACTAAATAAATACGTCGAGTGAAAGTTTGTTCTATGTCTCTAAGGAAAGTAGAAGGTCGGCGATCAATTCTAATCGTAAATTGCATGGTCAAAATCGAAAATTCGTCCCGGCAGGAACGATAGAAAATTGCAATTATTTGACATTTCACCAAATTGTACTTCCCTACTGTCAAGTAGTAAACAAAACAAACAATACTTTGAAATCACTTATAATTATAACAAGTAAGGAGCATCAAGTCTATTGAGATGACCGAGTCTATGCGTATAGTGACGTAGCGCCTGGCCACGCCCCATTTTCGCGAGATGGAGATTTGTAATAGTTTTTTAGATACTAAACGTGCGAATAAGATTCTGATTTTTTGCAGATCCATTAATTTATACTTGCACTTTCGATTTATGAAATTAAAAAAAAAAGCTGAACAAGCCCATTGGACCTCTGATTCGTGATCAGGGACCTCAAAAACCCCCCAAGTATTCATTTTCAACCCAATAACGAAAAAAATACGAGTTTTTCCTGAAAAATTGACTCTACTTCCGGTCCGCCATTTTGAATTTACCAAATTAGACCTCGAATTCGCAATCAGATCTCGAAAATCTTCGAGAACAGATTTTCAAGGCCAAGATATCCCTTCTCATTCTGATCCATGCTGATTTTTCCAAATCAGACTTCAGATTCGTGATTAGCAACCCCAAAAACCTCCGAGTAACCATTTTCGTCTAATTCTATGACATATTGTATATAATAACAAATTTCTCAATTAATTTAATTAAATTGGCCATTAATATTGGCCAATTATTGGAAAAAAAATGGAACCAAACATTTCTGCCAAAAAATAAAAAGTACCGTTTTTTCTAAATGCCTTTCTGAACTCTTTGCAACAAAAATGAAGTCAATTGACCCTGCACCTTTTTTTAGAGTTCAGATTTTTCATGCTAAAATCACGCTAAATCGCTACATACAATATCGATTTTAAGTCATTACTATTATTATTATTATGTACAAATAATAATAATAAGCTTCAGTTAACAGAATACTGGTAAAACTTGATTCCACAATTTCTAGTGCGATCAATTTCTTTAACAACATTTTTCACCCTATTTAGTAGCCCAACTTTACGTACATATGCAAAAGCTATACAATTATGGCAGCCCAATTGGATTCACTACTTTGAATCTTTAACTTTTGATATCAAATTCAGTATCAGCTATTCCGAAAATACCAGACTATTTACCTCCAACCTGCGACTCTGCCATAACTTCGAATATTCTCTAATAAACAGTACCGTAAACAGGGGTTACTTTGCCAGCTGGGGTATCTTTGCCACACCGTGTCCGCCACGAATTAAAAATTCATTGAGAGAAAGTTGGTACAACTGAATGAACCGCACATGTCTAACAATATTCGCGCATAAGCAAAGCAAATGTTAGTACCTGTTCGGCACTTGTAGGAGAAGTGTTCTTAGCGTTTTCAGCACGTAAGTAATAACTGGAATTTTCATCTATTCAAACATGCTGCTATGCTAAGGGTTGTGTACCATAATCTATTTAGATTTGAGAACTGTTGTTTGTACTACTTATGTATGAACCTTATACCAATTTATTAATACCATTATTGTTAATCTAGGCTATAAAAAAACAATACTTTAGCCATTGGTAAAGTTACCCCTTAATTCACAGATATTTTTTTGTTTCTAAAAAATGGTTCGCACATATAAGAGAGTGTTACGTACTCGGCGATATCGAGACTATACCGACGAGCAATTGAATAGGGCAGTACGTGCTATCAAAAATGGTAACATGGGATTCACTGAGGCAGCAGAAACTTTCAGCATTCCAAGAAGAACCCTGGTGAATAAAGTTAAACGAAAACATCAAGGAGTAGTTGGCGCACCTCAGATAATTTCTCCCGAAATTGAAAGAAGCTTAGTTGATGTCATCTTAGCCAGTTCGGAATATGGTTGTCCATTAACCATGTTGGACTTAAGGATGGTTCTAAATGCCCACTTGAACAAGGAGGGCATCACTATAGCTAAGTTCAAAAATAATATGCCTGGGGTTGATTGGTGCCTGAATTTTATAAAAAGCGTTAAGTTTTTCAGTTTAGAAGTTATTCTTTTGTTAAAGTTATTTATGAGATATGTATTTTCTATTGCGCGTTCTGAATTATTCAAATCAAGAATAAAATAATAATTTCATAGAGAAATGCGTTTTTTTTGCAAAAAAGCAAAAAGATATTTTTTTAAATGCCTAGTGGTAGGGCAAAATAACCTATTTGTGACATTTACTTTGCACGGAATAAGTGTTTTCAAGCTAAAACGTCGATTGGCAAAGTCTCCCCGAAGCAGGGGCAACTTTGCCTCCTTTTTGACGTTTTAAAAAATATGTTTCTCATTATTTTTTTGTATTAAAAATTGAAGAACACCTACAAAAAACATAAAAATTTCATATAGTTTGATATCAAGGCATTTCATGAAAATGCATCCAAGTTGTTTTCAGAAATCCGCGAAAATTGTGCAAAGTAACCCCTGTTTACGGTACTTCTTTCTTGATGACGAAAATATGGGACTACTGTCGAGTCATACTCTACAGTTTGCAAAAGATTTCGTAGATATTGTCATTCCGGAGAAATCGTCGAACAGACAAATTCCTCCTTTTCAAACAATAAATTTTATAAATTCTCTATGTAGTCTTGATCTAATTCTAACCACTATAGTATACTAATAGAGCCAAGCAATGACATTATTTTGAAATTATAATATTGTCGTGTACTTTCACCCCTAGGAAACAGTCTGTAAAAATCCGTAGGTTTTATATAATTTTAACAAGGGGTAACCACTAACATTTTATTTAATAATTTACTGATTACACAATACTTCTAAAATAACTTTTGTAATGTTTGTATTTACATTTCGTATTTCTAACCTCACTTTTCGCTACCAAACTCCACGTTTAATAAAACTTCTTCCGCAGGGAATCTGGGCTTATATACTCAAAAATTGCCTCTAGAGTCATCTAGAACACAATCGAGAATCTTCTCGCACCACACTCTAGAAAAATATCTCTTTCTACAAATTTACAGGACAGTCACTATTAGTCATGGGCGATCAGTCTCTACTTTCTAGGGGGTGTAATACATAACAATAATACATTTTAATCTGGAAGACACCACTGAACGATCTCCCCACTACGAGAATGACACCCCTGCAGGAACCTTTATTCCACCTGTGGTTCCATCAAGATGTTGTTGGAACATCAGTTCTGCGTGGAGATCTACTTCACTGGGAAATAGGGCTACTGAAGCAGGTATAATATCAAAGAATCCTTGTCATTGCAGATATCCTTCTCATAGTATTCTATATCTACAAGACGCTAAAGCTACACATCGGAGTAGAGAGAAACAGTCAATATCAACCTCATACCCAAATGGAAAGAGAAATGAAATACTAGATATATAGATGCTGGATTTGGAAGTTAATTCCAAATATTCAGAAATGAATCGCCAGACATTATGAGCTGGTAAATTACTATGTTACATAGGACTCTCAGGGCATCATTGCTTTAAATAGTACCTACCTGCATGAACATAGAAGAGTGAAATCGAGTGAGTGCACGTATTGCGGAAGAATCGATGATACGGAACAGAGATACATAGACGAATAGACATGCAGACAGCATACCGATATAAATAACAAACATTACATAATTGGCTTGTCAGTCAGATTTTTTTTATTTATCAAGTATTTATCTTTAGTGACTAGTAAGATAAATAATGATTGTTCATAAAACTTTGAATCAGCATAAACTAACAAAAAGCTATAACAACAAGGAAACTATCAGCAATAACATCAAAATATCTCACGATTTCATTTTGCACATTAACTTTGTTAGCGTGAGAGTGAACTGAATGGTAAACTTGTGAATCTGTAGATCTGACTTAACGCCACATCGCTCTATAGTCATTAAAGAGGTACCTCAATGGTTATCGCAACTAGTTTCGGAATACCTACCTAGCGAAGTGGGTTCGAGCTAATCGAGCCCCACTTGCAAATTATTTCCAAGCTTCAATTATAAACTGCAGCTGCAGGACCCCGCTTCCTTAAGGAGGTAAATCTAGATCTCTTTCGTAAGAAGATTATTGAAGTGATCTAGACGGCGGCTAACAAACAATCAAAGATTTAATTTTTTCTATTAGCTTGACCGGTAACTTTGTACGTGGGGAAATGTTACAACTCTATTCTATTAAAATTAGTATCTGGGGATGGGGACTTACCAGGAAGTAAATTCAAGATAATTTTATCAGCATAATGTTTAATAGCCTATGTTTCCTAAATCTGTAATTTTTCAAGATATCTAGAAGAAATCTAGGATTTTGCAGAATCACGCATTATTTTAGAAAAGTGTTTTACAAGCACACAGGAAGAACTAGACATTAAAGAAAATTCTTGTGGTCGTTTAGCTAATAGTATACTTAAAGAAGTTTCTTTAAAAATACTAGCTTTCTTGTACACTTTAAACATTTTTTTTTGGCGATAATTTCTCGTTCGTAATTTTTACCAGAGTCAAGTGACTGTGTTTAAAATAAATGAGCGAGGTTCATTCTATTTGAAAGACAATTAAGTAAACTCTATTTCACAAAAGAAAACTGTAATATTTAGTTCACTTAAAGATGATTGTTTATTACAAATTCGGGAGAAACGCGTTTTTTTTTAAATTTTAATATTTTTGACTATAAGTTATTTTTAAGGAAAATAGTATATTCCGTTTGATTTAATATTTGAAAAGCTACAAAAAAATTCAAAAAGTTTTTTTTTAAAACACCATGTAGTCCAGTCGGTAAAGTAAAAAATACACCAGAAGCTCGCAAAAAATGTTATCTGAGATTTTCCTTCCGTAACTGTTAGTGCGTGGATTAAACATCACAAAACCACAAAAATCAGTTCTGGGTGTGCCACGAAACCCACCAAAAAAACGACCCCTTCGGTGAAAAAAGCCTTATTTTACTGATAACTCGTTAACCGTTGAAGATATAAAAAAATTGCTCATCATAAAAAAAGAAAGCTTGACTAACTGCCTACAAAAAAAGTCCTCTTGTAGTTTTCTTGCATATGCCAAATTTGTATTTTTAATGCGCGCGAATTTTCGTTTATTTGTAATTTTTTGCGCGCGGCCTATAGAAAAAATTGAATTGCTCGAAAACCAAACAAGCTAGGAAGAAAAATCAGAATGGGTTTTAAAGGGGATATAAAATAAATACTCTCTTGTGTTGCCATTTTTGAGGGTCATTGATATTTATTAGTATATAAAAATAACAATATAATATAGTCATCTCTTGATTTTCTGTGCATTTAACTATTCGCAGGCAAATAAAAAATAACTGACAATAATATGAGTTATAAATGCATTATTATCTTTTAGTTCAAGGTAGTACTTCATTGCGGAAAAAGTGAGGAATAAAAATATTCACATTTATAAATTTAGCAGCATGTTAAAGTTAGCCAAAGAAAAATCCAAAAAAGGCTGCATATTCAATTTTTTTATGATATTTTTTTAATACAATTTTTTAACTATTAAATGATTAAAAACAATAGTTATATGATACATAAACTCAAAAAAAAAAAATTGAGCTAAATTTAAAAGATGTTTGGGCCTTTTTTATTTTTAGGAAATAATAAAAAATTGGCCAAAATTTGGATAACTTCAACATGCTGGTAAATTTGTAAATGTGAATATTTTATTCCTAACTTATTCAGCATTGAAGTACTACCTTGAACTAAAAGGTAATGCATTTATAGCTTATATTAAAATCAGTTATTTTTTATGGGCCTGTGAATAGTTAAAAGTCCAAAAAAATTAAGAGGTAACTATATTATATTGTTATTTTTATATACTTATAGATATTAATAGCCAGCAAAAATGGAAACACAAAAGTCTATTTTATATCCCCTTTAATACCATTTTGATTTTTCTTCCTGGCATGTTTGGTTTTCGAGCAATTCAATTTTTCCTATAGGCCGCGCTCAAAAAATTTCAAATAAACGAAAATTCGTGCGAATTAAAAATACAAATTTTGCAATTTTTTTTAATACCGATTTTCTCGAAAACCATGGCATATACAAGAAGATTACAAGAGGACTTTTTTTAGGCCATTAGTCATGCTTTCTTTTTTATTATGAACAATTTTTTTATATCTTCAACGGTTAACCACTTATCAGTAAAACAAGGCTTTTTTCACCGAAGGGGTGGTTTTTTGGGGGAGTTGGGTGGTGCTCCCAGAACTGATTTTTGTGGTTTTGTGATGATTAATCCCTCCACTAACAGTTACTGAAGAAAAATCTCAGATAACATTGTTTGTTATGGAAGTCTTTATAATTATTAGACTAATGTAAAAGAAATATTTTTAATTTCGATTATCATAAAAATGTATTATTTTTAAGCAAAAACTTCAAATAATTGCGAGCCTAGCTGCGTTAAATACAGAAATCACATTCTACAACAAAACGCTTGGTTTTGATTGAAACGAGTACCAGCCGAAAGAATTATTCCTAGTTAAAGGAAACTCTCGTGTCAGCCGTCTCAGACCAACTTGCATATTGCAGTTTAGCACTTTCTGGTGCTCATCAGTATAAGGAATAATTCTTTCGGCTGGTGCTTGTTTCAATCAAAACCAAGCAGTTTGTTGTAGAATGTAATTTTTATAGTTAACGCGGCCAGCCTCGCAATTATTTGCAGTTTGGTTTTATTATCCTTATGAAAATAAGAAATATCACAGAGGTGATTGACAGAAACATTTTATTTTAATATATTCTACCCTCTGGAAGCAAGCTGTTTACTATTACGTGCCCCATGATGGGATATTATTGTTTTGATTGAAGCAGGGATTTGCCGGTCTCGGGCTCGCCTTCGTGTACTTCAAGTTGCACATTTAACACTTTTTAAAAAAATTCGTACCTTTTGGGATATATGCAAAATCTGCTTTTTTGCCCTTCCATCCTCACCTTCGTAAAAGTTTAGCCGGCACCCGATTTTGGTCGTTCTTTTTTTGAAATACCCTATATAACAATTTTCTGTAATAGAATTTTAAGTGCATGGATTATCAAGTCATAATCTAAGGACACTCCACTAATGATGTTTCCTATATCTAGTTTCTATTATTTTGTATGTATTGTAGAACATCTGTCTGTTTTTTTCTTGCCATGGTCTATCGTAAATTATAAGTTATATTTTCTTTTTGTTCGTATATTACACAAATCATTTTTGCGCAGGTATCTTTTAAATAGTTTTAACATTCCCTTTTTCTTTTGGATTGGTCCACCGCATTCACTTATAAAAAAATATAATTATATTTGACAATAAATTTGTTTCCTTTATTTGCTCAAAATCTTCTGTATGTCTACTACAGTTTTTCCTTTGGTTTCTGGAACTATAAAATAAACAAAAGTAGCTGCTGAGGCACAAAATCCACCAAACAACCAAAAACACTTTGCTGCACCTATATATTCAATTATAAAAGGAAATACAAAGGTCACAAAAAACGATGTAATAGCACAAGTAACAATAGCTAATGAGGATGCCGTTGATCTGACGTTCGAAGGAAATATTTCGCTTATAATAGTCCACGTTACAGAAGTAAGGCCAAGATTGAAGGCAATTATATATACCATTAGCGATGTAACAGGCAACCAATAAAGACTATTAATGTAATAAAAATCACCATCTTTTAGATAAAAATATAAACCGAGAGTGACGAGAGATATCGACGAATTAATTGTTGAAATTAATAGCAATAACCTACGACCTAGTTTTTCAACTAACACTGATGCAGTAATGATGGAGATAACTTGTACCGTTGCTACCAAAATAGCGGATAGATTTGTTGATATCTTGCTTCCAGTTAACTCAAAAATAGGTCCAATAAATGCCATTATAGGGGTAATACCAGCAAATTGCTGGAAAAAACACAATCCGGCACAAATGATTAACCCTCTTCGTAATGTTGGTTTTTTAAAAACATTTACGTAGCTGCGCTTACTAGAATTTGTACTTTCTTCTATTATCTGCGTAATTTCTAATAACTCCTTTTCGGCAAGTACCTCACATTTGTTTCTCAGCTTCATTAACGCTTCAATCGCAGCCTTCCTATCATCTATTAACGCCAGATATACTGGTGTTTCTGGTATAAAAAATGTAAATGTGACAAGAACAAATATTAAGGGAATTGTACAGGTTAGCGTAAACATTTTTAAAGACAGAAATGGTGCAATTCCTAATGTATAAAGAGATCCTAGCGATGCGAATACCTCCATCATACACACGAACTTTCCTCTGTTATGATCTTCACAAATTTCTCCAACGTATAGTGGCACAACAGCATAAGTGACACCCAAACCTATACCAAGGAGGAACCTAGTTAAGTAATAGAAGTATATGTTTGTTGCAAATGAAAGGATGATATAAGAAATTAACATCATTCCAACTAGTAACTTTATCGTTTTCTTCCTTCCATATTTGTCGGCGAATTTTCCTGACAACATTGGACCAACTGTGGCTCCTAGACAAGGCAACGCAGCAATCCATGATTCTTGGAATGAACTTATTGGAGCTCCTAGTGGGTTCACTTCTAGATCAGTTGATTTTAAAACTGGAATGGCAGGGGAACTCCATACAATGCTACAACCAGACACAAACGCTACCAGATCAGCTGCAAATTAATTAAATTGTAGTGAATTAAGGATCTGTTTATGTTTAATAAAATAAATTTAATCTATCACATTGCATGTCTCCAAATACTTTTACATACTACATGTACAGGATGAGTTATTAGTGCAATTATTTGAAATTTGAAAAAGTGTCTGGGATAAAAATTGCAGAAGTGCCATATTTTTAAATCAATCTTAAATCTACAAGGTGTTTCCTACGGTTTATGAAATACTTAAGTTAAAAGAGTAGTTTCTATCGACATTGTCACGTAGTATTTGAGATTTACTTTAAACGCCCGGTACATCAATTTTTAGTAACGGATATGATTAGATTGTTTAACTTCGTTGAACGAAGCACGTTTTACTTTGTATCGAATAAGCTTTAGTCAATGGAAAACCAAGTAAGTTCGCTGTATATAACTAGGCCGGAAATACTGAATCGCGAAAAGAGTAACGATGTCAGAGAAGAGTGAAACAGTCAGTTGGGTTTTAAGTTTTGAGGAAGTAAGTTATAGAAGGGTGCCGCGTGGCCCAACTCCTCCCCTAGAGAGTTGCCCCCCAATGGTGATTGAAATCTACAGTTAAAATATAAGTACCACCTTGTTCTATATTTGTTTTAGTTAAAAAACTTGTACCTTGCTTTCTACCACTATGTTTTATTTTACAAAGTATTCATTTAATAATTAAAATAAACCTGCTCGTATGCCAAGCGAGTTAAAGTGACTATAACCATGGGTACCGCCGGTATTGCTCTGAGTTACAAAGTAATATGAAGGATGCCTGTGGACGTCGTGTATTTCGCTCAAAAACAAGTTTTACAGCCCTAATGGGCATTCTCTACGTGACAATATCAGCATGAAAGTAACTGAAAAATTTTAAAGGAAAACCCAGGGTGTTTTCCATTTGAAAAAATTGAGCTATGACAGTTTAAAAATGTAAATATATTAGTCATCATAGAGACACCCTGTACGACTTTGAGACGCCCGGAAAATAGTACATGGTCTTAACGAACAACGTTCAAATTGATGAAAATGCGTTGTTGGCACATCTTACTCTCGACTCATAGATCCATTTTTTATCGGAAAAAGTAGGGTAATGTGAAAATGTCACATTGTATGTTAAACAATAATATGTGCCTGGACAGAGAATTGACAGTCAGACATAAAATATATAAAGAAATATTGGGTGTTTCATTTCAAACATTCAAGTATTATTTTGTCACTACTCTATGAAACACTCTGTAGAATTAAAAGTAATTTTCATTTGAGATACTTAAAAAAAATTCAAACGATTGAAGAGATATTGACTGTCCACTGACTCATTCTGTATATGGTGTAATAATGTATATTGGTCAAGGTTAACAAAGATCCAACCTTAGACAACTATAACTTTATCCAGAAATATCTTATTGAGATAATCTAATATGAAGACAATTTTATCAGTTTCATTTAATATTTGATGATTAATAACTCTAAAATGTATATTTTTCAAGGCATTTGTAAAAAACCAAATACTTGCAAAATTACGTATTTACAAAAATATGTAAGTTTTGAAAACCTGTTACAAATAGGTATAATAAAATATATTTACATCAGTTACCATGCGCCTAAGAAACAGTATTTTCTGTTAAAATATTCGCATTTAAAAAAATTGCCATAAAAATTATATAAAGAAATTGCTCAAAACTGCTTACACTGATTTCTTCAAGAATTGATTTTATCCGAAATTTTGGTTTTATGTCATTTTCGAGCGAACTTTTGGGCCTACGGCCGTTTTTCTGAGCTCAAATCAAAGCTAAGTAAAGGACCTCGCACAAACCTTATGGGAAATGGGTTTCGGTAGAATCATCTGAATTCTTGGTATATTGTAGCTTGTAGCTAAGTCTTGTTGATAGAATGATGTCCATGGGTTCTTCATTATCTCCAATATTAAGTAACATTTTCATAGAAAATTTCGAGGAAAGTAATATTAATAATCTAGCTTATAAACCCATTGTATGGTGGAGATATGTAGATGACATTTTTGCTATATGGCCTTATAGTAAAGAATGTTTAAGTAATTTTTTGAATCAGATTAACGAAAAAGAACCTTCAATTAAATTTACAATAGAAATAGAAAATAACTAAAAAATTAGATAACACAACCAAACTAGTATGTATAGAAAACAAACACACACAAACAGATACTTAAATTCCAATTCAAATCAATATATTAGTGTTAAGAAAGGTGTTGTTAAGTGTTTATATGACAGAGCCAACATTATTTCTTCAAATGATGTAATATTAAGGAACGAAAAGCAATTCATAAAAACTGTCTTATTAAATAATCAATATCCTGAGAGTTTTGTTGATAGTCAGTTATTGAACATTGGTAGTAGAGAGAATATACTATCACAACCTGAGGTATTTAGGTTAATGGCAGTAATTCCATATATACATGGTTTATTGGATAAATGACGAAAAATTGGGAATAGGTTTTCCGTACGAACGGTTTTTCAAACGGGCACCAGGCTAAGATCGGTTTTATCAAAAACCAAACCTCTAAATATTCTTCAAAATTCAAAGAATTGTATTTATAGCGTTCCGTGTGAGTGCGGAAAACATTACGTAGATGAATCATATAGACCTTTCAACGTAAAACTTGGTGAACATAGAACTTACGCTAGAAGGGGAGAATTTGACAAATCCAAAATTTGTGAACACTCGTTGGAAAATTATCACGGGATTAAATGGGACTCGGGGAAGATTTTGGAAAAAGAGAGCAACGGAACTAAAAGAAAACTTAAAGAATTTGTGATTATTTTATTAAACGAGGATATATGCGTTTCAAGTTTTAAAACGAATTATTATTTGTTTGCTTATAATATAAATGAAATCTTTGCATTTTTTCGATAACCTAAATTCTGGTTATGCTAGCAAAACAAAATCCTAAAATGAATTTCTTATTTGACGATTCTCATTCTAGCATCCACACAGTCCCCTACGGCCATGCAGATTAAACTAGTATCCACATAACCCCCTACAATCATCAAGATTCCGTTACAAATGAGAACAAAGGCCTAAAATGAATGTATTTATCTACCTTCTCTTTAAAAATGTTCATTCTAATGGATTACATTTTCATGGAATCTATCATTCTGTTTCTAGGAAATGCTTAGCATTTGAAAAGTTTTTCGCCCTTATTCTGGAGGTCATCAGAAAGACATAAAGCCACTCATAAAGATGTTTCATGCAAAACCAAGACAATTTCTATGAATAAGTGTGCACGGGTCTTTTGGGCTGTAAACTTGGTTTCTTACTATTGGCAAAGGTTCTAACAACATATTAAAAAATTAGAACTGCCTCTTGCAAGGTCGACCACTTTTTTGTGTATAAATTGGCTAACGTAGATATCAAATGTGCCCAAGTAACTTCAGGTTAGAAGCTGACTCGTCTACTTCACCAAGGTTACTTTAGGTTAGAAATTGGGTCACCCTTTCATATTCGTGTTCGTTCGAAATTAAAATAATGATTAAATTGCAAATATACCACCACTTTCTATGTCTAGTAGTCATTTAAAAAACAAATAAAAAATATTGAACTCTGTTTTACGCGTACCTTTAGCTGAGGTTCTGGGCAGCAGCCAAGCCCCTATGTCACCTCTTGCCTCTGGCTGTCAAATAGTTTAGGGCAGGGGCACCATCCCTTGCACGCCCAAATTGCTTACATATTTTATCTTATAACTAACGTGTTTTCTCTTTGCACTCTCCCTAACATACATATTTGAAGAAAAGAGGTGAAATTCTATAAATTAATTTAAAAAATATGATTAATTATTACATACCAGACAGTGCTGAAAAGTATAAAAATATAGTTTCCTTTCTGCCGCTTCCGTCGTCAGCTATTAAACGTTCTTGTTTGCATTTTGTATATGTTAAGGGTTTGTAAACCACTTCTACTTCGTTTTTGCCTACGAAATTGTTGATCTTATTTTCCATTTTGTAGAAAGATGTACTCAACGTGACGGTGAAGGTGTTAAATAAATTAGTATACTAATTAAGGATATATTATACTGGATCATATACTATATAATAACAAAGGATAAATATACCTTTTATTTGGGCGACAAAAATACAATAATAGTTTGTTTATCTGTGATGTATGTTAGTCTACGATAGGCAATAGCAATACGCAATCTTCTGGCCGATCGGATAACAAAATCCCGATACCGAACCCGTTTGTCATGTTATCTGAACTCTAATTAAAATTTTTTGTTTTTGTTCTGGTATATTTAAACTAATAATTAAAACTTTCTCTCATGCCAGAGCTCGTAATTACCTATCGGATTCCAGGGGTGGCTTTTACAGGTATTATATATTGTAAACTGGATTGAGACATTCCCAAAGTATAAAAACTGAAAGTCATGCAACATACTAAATTAACTTTATATAATTTTATAATGTTAATGCGTAATTTAGGTTTATCGGAAAACGAACTATATTAAATAAAAACGAAATGCGTAATAGATTATTTTAAATTGCAGCAGATATACCTACTGGGTGTTTGCCTGAAACCCAATTTCAGGCGGGGAGGGGAGTAATTTCACGTTTAACAAGATTACTAGGTGTCTCTCTTGCTGTAAATTTATTTGGACGTAAGTACTAAAAACGCAAGCTACAGTAAATTTGTGGATTAGCGATATTGCCGATTTACATTTTGATGGTAGAGAACTGTATTGCACAGAAAACCATAAACTAAGCGGTTTTACTTACCTTGACACGCAACGTAATGTTAACTTACGTTAGTTAGTGGAATTTATGATAGGATGTAATATACCGTGATCGAAACTAGGTAACTCACTTTTTAGGCAAATTTTGGAAATATGTCAACGTTAAGGTGCCTTCGGAGTCTACAGTAAGAAAAAAAAATTATTTACGGAGTTCGAAAATATTAGACAGAAAATTTCTTTTGAGCTTAATGGGAAATACATCAGGCTTAGCGTGGACGAAACAATCAATGCTTGCGGGTCTAAGGTAGCGAATGTTTTAGTAGGTGCATGGACGAAAATTGCGCAATGAGCTGACACTTGATTGCCTCTAAAGTTTTAGAAGCTACAAATTCTCGCACTATAGCGGATGCAGTAAATTCAAGTTTACAAGACTTTTGAGTTGACAAATATGCAGAAAATAAGGACAAGTCCTTATTATTTCTTACCGATGATGGCGTGAATTAAATGAGAGTTGCTGGAAGAATTTTGAAGGAAACATATCGGAATATGCTGCATGTAACATGTTTAGCACATGGGCTCCATTGCGTTAATGTGTTAGTTTAACACCTAAAAACGATAAAATCACAAAATGCTACTCAGAAATTAATTGAGGAAGCCGTTACTCTGTGGTAATCCATCATTATAACGAAATTGAGTAAAACACTACTATGTTTTTTACCACTATATTTGCACAAAACCTGACTGCAGTTTCAACCCTTTAGGTAATTTTCAAATGATGATTCAACTAAGAATGAAATACAAAGATTTGGTCCCTATTTAAATATGTTTCTAGAATTAAACAGATTAGAGAAGTATGCAAGTACACAGGTAGTTTATGATATCATAACCATCTAAGGGTGGGGTTTCTCAGAAATATTAATTACTTTTTGGTAGCAGTAAAAAGAGGCGAATACATAATATCTAATTGATCATTTAACAAATTAAATAATCCTTATTATTGTATTTGTATATTTCCAATGCTTCTAACAAATTAAATTTGAAACCTTTGCTAGCATAGTGTATGATTTCCATATTATTAATATCTGGGAAGTTATGTCTATTCTCTAGTATATGATTAGAAAAAGCAGCATCTGTATTTTGTAGTTTGAAGGACCTATCATGGTCGAGGTATCTGGTTCTAAAATTACGTCCGGTCTGTCCTATATATATGCTATTGCACTCTGAGCAATTTAACCTATTACAGACTCTAGATTTTTCGTATCTATTTTTTTCATCCTTGGCGTTGTAAATTAAATTTTATAATTTTTGTTGGGGTTTAAATGCTATCTTGATATTATGTGTTTTGAGAATATTTAATATTTTCTCTGTTAGTGTGTGTTAGAGTAAGATGTTTGTTTTTCTTCTCTAACTATGGGATACATTGCTTTAAGAGTATACTAGTTTTGTTTTTTGTTTATTAATTTGGCGATAGTTTCTGTGGGGAAACTATTGTTCTTGGCTATTTTTTTAATCATTGAGAGATCTGTTTTTATTTGCGTTTCTGATAAAGGTAACGAAAAAGCTCTATGTAGCATTGAATTATAAGCTGCTAGTTTGTGTGCGTATGGATGGCAAGAATCAAAGGGGATAGTTATATCAGTATATGTAGGTTTTCGATAAATATTAAATTTGAATTGGTTATTTTTGTGTGAGACAGTTAGGTCTAGAAAATGTATTGTATGATTTGTTTCTCGTTCTAATGTAAATTTAATTTTGGGGTGTATGTTATTAATAGAATCTAGAAAAGTGAGTAATTGTCTAGTAGTACCCTTAAAGCATGCCAAAACTTCGTCGACATATGTGTACCAAAAATGTATATGATTCTTGCCTGGTTGGGAATTTAGTATACTTTCCTCTAAATTAGACATAAAAATAACCGCTAATTTAGGGCTTAGAGATGATTCCATCGGTAGACCGCTGTTTTGAATATAAAATTGATTATTGAATTGAAAGCAATTTTGACTGATGCATGTGTCGAAAGATAGTAAAATTTCTGTTGATATAATGCTATTTAGTTTACTTTTGTCTAGTAAATTTTGAATAAGTTTTAATCATTCCTCTGGGGGGATATTTGAAACCATGTTTTTAACGTCGGATGATACCAGAAATGAATTATGTGGGGAATGCGTATTTTTTAATATCTCTTCTAATTCTAAGGAGTTCTTTATTCCATGTTCAGGTTTAAAATCTGTATGCTGTTTAAAAACTAAATTTAATTTTTTACCTAGTTCTCTAGTTGGATTATTGATATATAATACTACAGGACTAATGGGGTTATCCGGTCTATGCGTTTTAATTAATCCGTATAATTTTGGAGCTAAGGGATAATTAATATGAATCCCGTGTGGGATTTCCTAGAAGAGACGGTGCTATCTCTCCGACTGTGGAAATTGCCTTTGGAGATTCCTTTCCTTGACGCAGCTAGAGGTGCATAACTGCATAGAATATGAGTGGGGGTTTCATCCTCCACTCCACACATCCGACAAATAGGGTTGTTTTCCACCCCAATGTACGAAGGTGTTTATTCAAAGGATAGTGTCCTGTTATCAAGCCTACTATTCGTCTTATTTTTTTTCTATTTAGCCCAAGAGCCACTTAATAGTTGAATCAGCCGAAGGCCAGCAGCAATTCCCTCCTGAGTCTTAGATCCGTCTGTGTACCATTCGAAACCTACCGGACTAACATTTCTTGGCACTTGTGCTTGTACGTATGGAATGTAAAAGAACATTTTGTTTATAAGTCTAAAAATGATTAAAACTAGAAAATATAATTTAAACGTATATTTTCGTTATCCCTTTATAACGTACATATAGGTTAATAAGGAATTACACATGTTGCATATTATATAATGGTGGCATCTTAACCAGGCATTCATAAGAAACATAAATATACAATTCTAAAAGGCTCTAACGGTGATTACAAAAAACAGTAAAAAATCAATCATTGTTTCTGTATTCGTTTATTAGCTCAGTCCCCCGAAAAAAAAAAATAGCAGCGGAAGTTGGGAAAACATAACTCTTATGAGAACTTTTGATTTCTTAGTGGTAAGAAAAGTATTAAAAAAAGTTCTCAAGGACACCGTGATTGGAAAATGAAACAAAATGTCGTTAAACTTCAATATATATTTTATTAAATAACTTTTAAAACACCTCTTAAAATATCCAACATTTCAAGGGTGCGTTAGCTTAAAAATTAAAGCAAGACTAGTTTTGGTTATATAAGTTGTATTGTAGTTTATTGTAAATTAATGTCAACAATTAAAACTTATTGTTTTTAATAAAAGAAGTACATTACTAACTCTCATTTACTTTTTGTATTATTTTGGTAAATTTAGTGATATCTGCGTATGGTTGTGGCGCCCAAATGTAGTCCGAATGATCCAAAATTTTACACGGATGGCCTATTTAGATATGCAATAAGATAAGGCTTAAGGAGGAAACAATTTGTAACTCTAATTTTTATTAAGTGCCCTAATGTGTGTCCATAAATGATAAATAGTGAAAGAAATCGAGTTGGAGCTGCATTCTAAGTCGTATCAAATTTCCTCACTGTCTATCATTTACCAGCCAAGAGCAGTTTCTTTTTGGACGTTTGGTGAAATTTTGCCTTAATGATATATAAAGTTATTTATTCAAAATGTTTTGTATATCTACAATTGTTTTTCCCTTAGTTTCTGGAACGATAACATAAATAAATATAGCACCAAAAGCACAGCATCCTCCAAACAACCACCAACAACTTGCCATACCAGAAAATTCGACAATCAAAGGAAATATAAAACTAACGAGAAATGACATAAGACCACCAAATAAGGTAACTATCGAAGCTACCGTCGATCTAATACATGGAGGGAGTACCTCGCCTAAGAGAACATATGGTAAAAGTTCAAGTCCAACAAAGAAAATTACGTATACCATTAAAGATGTAACAGGCAACCAATATAACTTCTGAATATAATAAAATTCGTTATCTTTTAAGTAAAAATATATACCAAGAGTAACGAGAGATATCGAGCAAGTAATTATTGAAATTAATAACAGAAACTTTCTACCCAATTTTTCAACCAGTACTGATACAGCTAACATAGCAACAACCTGCACTACTACTACCAAAACAGAAGAAAGGTATGTAGATATATTGCTACCCGATAACTCAAAAACATGTCCCAGAAATGCCATCACAGCAATAATACCAGAAAACTGCTGAAAGAAATATAGCCCTACACAAATTATTAGTCCTTTACGAAATACAGGAATTTTAATAATTTCTACGCAGCTGCCGTTGTTTGAATTCGAAGTTTCGTTTATCATTTGTATTATTGCAATTAAATCCTTTTCAGCGACTCTCTTGCTCTTGTTCCTAAGTCTTATCAACGCTTTAACTGCATTTTCTTTGTCACCTTTAGACGCCAAATGAACTGGAGTTTCTGGTATAATTAAACTAAAACTGACCAAAACAAATATCAAAGGAATCGTACAAGAAAGAGTAAACACTTTCAAGGATAAAAGCGGGGCAACACTTTGAGTGTACAGAAATCCTAATGTTTCAAATAACCCCATTATACCTCCAAATTTTCCTCTGTTATGGTCTTCACAAATTTCTCCAATATATACAGGCAAAACAGCAAAGCATATACCTACACCTATACCGAGAAGAAACCTGGTTAAATAGTAGAGATAAATATTTGTTGCAAATGCAAGTATAACATAAGATATTATTTTCAATGCAGCCAGTAACATTAACGCCTTTCTTCTTCCGTATGTATCAGCGAGTTTTCCTGATAATAGCGAACCAATTGAAGATCCTAAAGGAGTCAACGAAGCAATCCATGATTGTTGTAATGATGTTATTGGTACTCCTAATGGGTTTACCTCTACATCTGTGGAGTTTAATTTTTGGAATGCAGGGGAACTCCATACAAGGGAAGAGGCAGATGCAAACATTACCAAATCCGCTGAAAAATAATGAAATTTTGTTAAACAAGAATCAAACTAAATATATGAATGATAATAATCCTAAATGCAACAATATAAAACAACTATAAAATGATGGACGTGGACATACAACGTCATTCTTTTTACTGCTTCAGCCAGAATACCTCCACTAATTTCCCAAGCGTTACCAACTCTTAGATGTGGGTTAACAAGATATAAGAGATGAAATCAAATTAGATAAAGATTAGGATTTATTGCTATAAACAATTGACAGGAGAGTTAAAAATAATACTAAAATATAAGGAGTGGTGTGTATATGATCACAGAAGACAGGAACTCTCTTCTCCCTCCTTCTGTGATATTATTATGACAAATTTTACTAATAGTTCTTGCATATTATACGTTAATTTTATTTATCCAACACAGGCAAAGAATATTGTTACGTGGAAATCAGGATAAGCCCTAAGTGGTCAAATCAGAAAGTAGAGCAGGGAGAGAAGGAAAGAAGGGAATGACAATTGGGTATTATTATGACAGTTTTTTTTAGTTAAAGTTATTGTCATTTCTAATAAATCGTTTTCTGCAGACTCTTTGATTTAAAAAGAACTAGGAATATTACATTTCTTTTTTTACTTTTTAATGGGTATTTTGCCACTGAAAAATATTTAAAAATTTTAATAAAAAAACCTCTGCGCCAAACGGATCAGACAGAGGTTGGCTCTTGAATACTTGACTGTTTCAAAAAGTCTCACACCTGAAAATATATAAACTAGAAAACTGTTATAAACTAAAAACTGAAAATGAAAGCTATAGGTAGTTAACATTTCGGAAGAGAATCTACTTCCGTTCTCAAAACTTTTTTCGCCGTCAACCATGACATTTCTTTGTTTATGTATTTCCATAGTCACATGAGACATTAAATTATATTTATCTTATTTTAACTTACTTCGTCTCTAAGGATGGGCAACCAACTAGTACAAAAATCTATTGAATAATTCGAAACGCATCTATCCTCGTTTAATAAAATAATCGCGGACTCTTAAGTTTTCTTTTAGTTCCGTTGCTCTCTTTTTCCAAAATCTTCACCGAGTCCCATTTAATCCTGTGATTATTATCCCATGCGTGTTCACAAATTTTGGATTTTTCAAATTCTCCCCTTCTAGCGTAATTTCTATGTTCACCAAGATTTACGTTAAAAAGTCTAGATGATTCACCTATGTAATGTTTTCCGCACTCACAGGGAACACTATAAATACAATTTTTTGAATTTTGAAGAATATTTAGAAAAACCGTTCGTACGGAAAACCTATTCCCAATTTTTCGTAATTTATCCGATAAACCATGTATATATAGAATTACTGCCATTGACCTAAATACCTCAGGTTGTGATACTATATTCTCTCTACTACCAATGTTCAATAACTGACTATCAACAAAACTCTCAGGATATTGAATATTTAATAAGACAGTTTTTATAAATTGCTTTTCGTTTCTTAATATTACATCATTTGAAGAAATAATTTTTGGCTCTGTCATACAAACACTTAACAACACCTTTCAACACCTTTCTTAATACTAATATGTTGATTTGAATTGAAATTTAAGTATCTGTTTGTATGTGTTTGTTTTCTATACACACTGGTTCTATGTCAGATACTAGATCCAAAGTAAGAAACATGGATGACCGTATGAAAGAAATTATGGAAATGATGACTGTTACGTTTCACAGAGTCTACCCGACTAAGTAAACGTTCAAAAGTTCAAAATATGGATAAAAATAGATTTCGTAATAATATTAACTTTTATTATTTTAATTACAATTCAATTCTTTTTTATTTTCATAGCAACAGCCACCCATAAATAAATATTACAACAATTAACAAAACTATAAACTTTTCTTCTTCTTCTTCTTCTTCTCGTAACCGTAAAATGACTGGATTCTTGCAAACCCAGGAGGAAGAAAAGAGTAGAAGACAAGAAGAAAGATGAATAGAGACGGTAAGAAGAAAAACAGAAGGAACATACGCGGCTCCAAAATTTTTTTGTGGAAATGAAATTAGGCAGACAGACAATTGCAGGCAAAATCATTAAACGAGGTTAAGAACGAAATGAAGTGTAATTTGAAAGGAAGTTGAAGGAATCGGAGTAGAAGTGAGAGAAGAAGTAAACAAAGTAGAGGAAGACGTGGAAGGGAAAATGAAGAAATTGGAAGCAGAAATATATCAATTAAAGCATAATAACCTTATGGAAGGGGGAACTTCATCAGGAACAGTATTTCGTCCAGCGATTTATAATGGACTCTCCTCATGGACCATGTACAGAGAGCAGTTTGAAGCCGGTGCATTGGCCAACGGTTGGAACGATATGAGAAAAGTAACAGGCCTGGTAGTAGCTTTAAAAGGACAAGCATTAGCTCTTCTGCAGACAATTCCTGAAGAAAGGAACGGAGATTTTCAATCAATAATTGCGGCATTGGATGTTCGACATGGCGATCAGTACATGAAACAAGTATTGCAAATTCAAATTTCGAATGGAGTTTGAGGCGGACGTGAGACGCCTTGTACATTTAGCTTATTCAGGAGCTCTTTTAGGAACAATTAGCAAGTCAAGCATTTATTGATGGAATTTGTCATGGCGAGGTACAGCGAGTTTTAAAAATTGGTAGTGGTTATGATTTCAAGAAAGGAGATTTGGTATGGCTATATAATCCTCCACGAAAAAAAGGTATATCACCGAACTTGACTACAGCGCGGGAGAGTCTCTATAGCGTAGTCAAGAGTATAAACGACGTTGTATACAGGATACAACGTAGTTCGCTATCAAAAATGGTGCATTTAAACAAGCTTATGTTTTATAATGAAATCCGATCGAGATGATCAGATCTAAGAGGGGGAAAGTGTTTCATGGAAATCAGGATAAGCTTTAAGTGATCAAGTTAGAAAGTAGAGCAGGGATAGAAGGAAAGGAGAGAATGACAAATGGGATAATTAGTTAAAGTTGTTGTCATTTTTAATAAATCGTTTTCTGCAGATTGTCTTTGATTTAAAAATAACTAGAAACGTTACAATATGGCTATTACTGTGGTGATTTTATATATTAGTCGGGGCAAACTAACATAATTTTAATCAGAATACGGAAAAATAGAAACCAGAACTAGCCCAACGGGAAATGGTTGGGGGGGTTACTAACATGAAAAAAAAAATAAATGCAGTTACTGACCTTGGGGACTAACTTAACGGGGGGGGGGGGGGGGTAAAGTGAAAAAAATTCAAAGTCAATAGTTTGGATGCGTATTACGAGAAAATTTGACGTCGGAGATAAAAATGTTCAACAGCAAAGTTGTAGGTAATAAAAAGATCTTTCATTTTTGTTAAGGGTACTTTTCATCATAACCTCAAAATTATCGAGAAATTTAAAAATTTTCCAAAAAATAATAAAATTTTCGTTTTTATATTATAACTTTTATAAAAATTAATGAATTGTTATGAAACTTGGTGAAAAGATACCTTTATATATTATAAATAACCAAAAAAATTTTCAAAAGAAAATAATGGAAAATTTTTGATTTTGAATTTTTTCAAAAAAAAACAGTCCTTTTTTCAGACGAAAATTGTATGGTGGAAAATCATCGTAAATAGATTTTTCAAAGCTCATTTTGTTTGTTTTTTCGTCTACTTTTTGATAAATCAGAGACACAATATAGCTTCTATTTAAGAATATGCTAAAAAATGCAAAAAACGAAAAAAGTCAATTTTGAAAAAAAAAAATGTTCAGTAATTATTGATAATTTTGTTTAAATTTCAAAAAAATGTTAAAATTAATTTCACCAATCGATTCTACGTGAAAAAATATTTAAGACGCTGTATTTTGTTGTTAAAAATTACTCCAATATTTAGGGGTGGTAAAGGGTTGCTTCTGGAGGGTGAATAAATTAATGATCGTTCTCATGCAATTTTCGCCTAAAATTGACGTTAAACAAAAAATTAGTAACCAATAAAAGTTGTAGATTTTGAAAAATTCTTCAAGTTTTGTAGAGGTCATTTTTACCGTAACCTCAAAATAAAAAAAAAAAATGCAACAAATGTATTTTTTTACATTTTTTACTTTTTTAAACTTTCTTATTATTTCTTTTCTTCTTATTTTTGTGTACTTAGTAGACAAAATGTGTGGTTGAATAAAAGTATTATAGTTGTAACTTTAATTTGGAAAAAAATGTTCAAGATTTTGAGGAAACTCATAGGAAGTTCATGAGGAAAATATGTATTTATTTTGTTAAAATATGATCAAAACTTAAGAAAAAGAACTTTTTATTACAAACAAATGATTAAATCTTAAAAATACACATTGCAAACTACACTAATCTTTTTCTTTTATTTACATGAATCAGTTCTTCTTCTTCACCCTCCGATTCTTCGCTAAACTGCGAATCTTCACACTCCATCTCTTCTTCAAAATCATCTTCGACTTCCTCATTGTTTATATTATTTTGAGGACTTATTCATTAAAATTATATTAAAATTGTTATATTAATAATATAAATATTTAATTTTTTTTCATTGCTATGTATTTAAGTACGTAATGTATCGTTGCATTAACTAAAATTATAAAATTTTAAAACTTTATTGTTATCGTTTAAATTAAACCGATAAACAAGAAGAATATACAATATCGGAGCAAATTTTGAAAATAATTCAATTTGACTTACATTTTTAAAATTTCCAGGTGAAAAAGTTTTACAAATGATGTTATTCAGATGGATGATACTTTCTAACTGAGAACGCACGTGCTGGGACAGCTGCGTAGCAATGGTATGGCGGAAAATAAAAGCCTCGTGTATAACAAATACCCATAGAGCCTATATGATTGAGAGATGGGTGTACTGTCTGTAGTTCTGATCATGCGCGTTAATCTTTCCGTATATTTTTTCTAATTTTTAAAGTTTTCTAATATCATTACTATAATACTTTTATTCAACCACACATTTTGTCTACTAAGTACACAAAAATAAGAAGAAAAGAAATAATAAGAAAGTTTAAAAAAGTAAAAAATGTAAAAAAATACATTTGTTGCATTTTTTTTTAAATTTTGAGGTTATGGTAAAAATGACCTCTACAAAACTTGAAGAATTTTTCAAAATCTACAACTTTTATTGATTACTAATTTTTTGTTTAACGTCAATTTTAGCCGAAAATTGCATGAGAACGATCATTACTTTATTCAACCTCCAGAAGCAACCCTTTACCACCCCTAAATATTGGAGTAATTTTTAACAACAAAAT
This sequence comes from Stenurella melanura, assembly GCA_963583905.1. NCBI lineage: Eukaryota > Metazoa > Arthropoda > Insecta > Coleoptera > Cerambycidae > Stenurella > Stenurella melanura. Next base: position 112,345,259 of record OY757313.1, read on the forward strand.
ACAGTGTCTTAAATATTTTTTCACGTAGAATCGATTGGTGAAATTAATTTTAAAATTTTTTTGAAATTTAAACAAAATTATCAACAATTACTGAAAATTTTTTTTTTCAAAATTGACTTTTTTCGTTTTTTGCATTTTTTAGCATATTCTTTAATAGAAGCTATATTGTGTCTCTGATTTATCAAAAAGTAGACGAAAAACAAACAAAATGAGCTTTGAAAAATCTATTTACGATGATTTTCCACCATACAATTTTCGTCTGAAAAAAGGACTTTTTTTTTTTGAAAAAATTCAAAATCAAAAATTTTCCATTATTTTCTTTTGAAAATTTTTTTGTTTATTTATAATATATAAAGGTATCTTTTCACCAAGTTTCATAACAATTCATTAATTTTTATAAAAGTTATAATATAAAAACGAAAATTTTATTATTTTTTGGAAAATTTTTAAATTTCTCGATAATTTTGAGGTTATGATGAAAAGTACCCTTAACAAAAATGAAAGATCTTTTTATTACCTACAACTTTGCTGTTGAACATTTTTATCTCCGACGTCAAATTTTCTCGTAGTACGCATCCAAACTATTGACTTTGATTTTTTTTCACTTTACCGCCCCCCCTTAAGTTAGTCCCCAAGGTCAGTAACTGCATTTATTTTTTTTTCATGTTAGTAACCCCCCCAACCATTTCCCGTTGGGCTAGTTCTGGTTTCTATTTTTCCGTGCTCAAATTTAGTTTGCCCCGACTATATAGAATGTGATGTATTAGGCACTAGTGAGAGAATGTAAAAATAGCTTTATATGGTTTGTCAATTCTTGACTTACTTTTAAATTAGCAATTAGTTTTCCATTTTTAGAACTATCAATATTTCTATAAACCTTCAGCATTGAATACTTTTTCAACATTGAAAAAGTTGAACACTTTTTATGTACGCTAAGAAAATAATCCAGCATTTACACTTCACTTCGTTTACACCAGTATCACCTCTGCGTTTGGTTCAATCGTTATATTCGCTGAATTTTAGTGGTTTGCAAAATAGCTCGATGTAAATTTAAAAATTGTGTTAATCTTCCTATTTCGTAGTTTTAAATCGAGCTATTTTGCAAACTACTGAAATTATTGAGTGAAAATTCATAGTAATAGTCTTGTTATAGTTCTACTTAGGTACTCTTATATATTTTTTTAAATATACGTACTTAGAAAAAAAAGTTATGGGCAAAAATAATAAATATTTCCCTATCGGATGTCTCTTTCTACGGAATGGCCACCTTAACCAAGGACCACTTTTCATAAGGCATATACCGAGTCGTTTTTTAATACAGCTGTTTCTCAATTATTCTGTTTGTAAGAACGTTCATTTTTCTTGAACTCCCATCCTCCCTATCACTTTGTTACATTTTCGGTGACCTCTTCGCCCCTTAAAGGCGAACATGTTTGTTGAATAGACTCTATGAAAGCTTATTGTCAAAACTAAATACTGTACTTAGAAAAAAGAGTAAATGGGCTGTAAACCTTTGAATCGTGCCAACAATATTAGTACGTCGTAAGAAATACATACCTGTTAATGCGGAGAAATATAGAAACATACATTCCTTTTTGTTGTCAGCTATTAAACGTTCCTGTTTACCTACTCCATGCGTCACAGATTTATAAACTACTCCAGTGTTATTTTCATCACTATTACCGCCAAGATTGTTCCTACCATCCATTTTACGAGGTGGTTTAGAAACCATTTCATGATTTAGTGTAGATAGATATACAATTCTTTCTATCGCCTTAATCAGTTTGCATAACAGAAATATTTACTATTCCTGAATTGTTGGACTGTTATCGTAGCTTTTTAATTTTTTATTTGCATATATGTTACTTACTAATTCTATTTAAAATATTTTGCGACTTAGAACACACACAATGCATAACATCTGGGCAGCTATTCTGTATTAATATGGTGTGATGTGAGCACATGTTTTCACAATAAAGTTTGCAAAAACAAAAATATAGTATTTTCTAACTGTAGGAGCGTTCTTATTACGCCAAAATTCGGGAAACTTGCTTCTCTTGGTAAATTGTGAGGGATCTGGGCTATTTAAAGTGTAGGAATTAATGGGTGATGAATACACAGGTATACAAAAAAAGGTTTTTGATCTGGATGACTGACCTTAGTATTACTATTTAATTTTCAACGCTAAATTCGAATCCGAAGCCAAAAAAAAAATTTCTGTGTAGAGGCAAAACATGCCTTCAATAAGGTACATTTATGAATATAAGTACCTATCAATAAGCGATGAATTGGGACTTTTTTATTATTAGTACTCTTCTTTTTTAATGCCAAGGGCTTCAGCGAGGGGGTAACAATTCTCCCGGGGTTGATACACCCTCTGCACCCCTTTTATACACTTCTGGACATCGAACTGCGTCATAAAAACCTCTAGCTCCAGAAGGGTATAAACTACCCCCTGCTGGATGAGGAACACAGGGATGGAGGAAGATCTGGGAGAGCAAGTGTGCCTTGTTTCTACTCGCCTTGGGCGCACCCAGCAATAGGCGTAAACTACCCCCAAATCCCCAAAAAGGGTTCAGAAAACTTTTAAGACCAGAATGATGCACTTTGGGGTTTTTAATTCTGAGAGGGAAGACAAACGGGAATCCATTTCTGTACATTTTCTTCACTCCAGCATTCACTATATATATTGGATGGAAAAGAATTAAAAAAAAACAAGTATGATTGAAGATAAAATGGGGTTTATGAATGAAAAAGGCATGAATTACAGGTGTTACTATGATAGATATACAGGGTGTCTCGAATTGCATAGGCCAAACTTTACTAAGCAATACAACTTTTCAAAATAAGAAAAAAAATTCCTATAAACATGGGTCGCGAAGTGATTAGTTTCCGAGATACAGGGTATTCAAGTAACTCTCCTGAAAATGTTCTTTTATGAATATTTTCGAAACGTCTGAAGGTAAACAAATGATCATTTACACAGAAATTTAACATTTTATGCTTTCTAAGAAAAAATGACGACTATATAAGAAAATCACTCAGGAGCGAAATTGGGGGGCCTAGGTATAATTTAGCACTAACTTTATATCATGACATTTTTAAATTAATTTATGAGCAGAACTTAAAAATTTGAAGTTTTCTACACAAAAAAGTCTCTTGTGTTTTTTCTCTAAAATTATCAGTTTTTGAGTAAATCTTATCTGAACTTTATTCGGGAATAGTTCTTTATGAATAATTTTAGCAGAACAGAAAAAACAATGACAGTGAAACAGAATTTGATTACATTATTTTTTATTAGGCAACAATGAATTAGATTAAAATAAGGTAAATTACAAATTACAAGAATGGTTCAAAGTGCATTCCGCCAGCTTCAACACATTTTTGATATCTGCACCGTACAGAGTGTGTAGCTTTACGAATGAAATCAGGATTAGCCCGCAAATTTTAACATTCTTAGAGAATTCTTTCTATTACTTTTTCTCGTGTTTACAGGGATTGCGTGGACTTTGTCCTTCAAATAGCCCCAGACAAAAAATCAACTGGAGTTAAATCCGGTGAACGGGGTGGCCAGACTCTTGCACCTAATCGACCGATCCACCGTTCAGGATAATTATTGTTTACCCAAAAACGGTTCTCAACAGCAAAATGTGCAGGAGCTCCGTTAATTTGAAACCACCATTCATTTCTTATATTAAGAGGAATATCCTCGAGATATTGAAAAAAATGGTTAAAATCATTAAATAATGGTCAATTTAAACGGGGAGGAAGGTTGTGGGGTCCACAAAAAGTCCCGTTTATAACACCAACACCATACATTAAAGCTAAACTCCTGTAGAAATGTCCTAGGGCGAATTATGTGGGGATTCTGATGAGCCCAGATTCTTGAATTATTAAAATTAACCGATCCATTATTGTTAAAGGTAGCTTCATCAATCGAAATAATTTTACTTCCGAAATCGGGATCTTGTTCCATGGCATTTATAAACGAATTACAAAAACTGATACGCCTTTCGGGATCACCTGGTTGAAGGCTTTGGACTGGCTGCATTCGAAAAGCTTTTCTGTGGTATTTTTTCAGAATCCGAAAAACTGTGTTTTTGAAGAAATGCACAGCTTGCGCTTGCGCATTTATTATTATTGTTAAATTTGGCCAAAATTATGTTTTTAAATCGCCCATTTCGCTGTTCTTCATTTCTTGGACCTGTTTTAAGTCCAACATTTCTGAATTCTATGTGTAGGGGGACACCCTGTAGAGATGCATTGAGTGAAAGAAAAATCATAGTTGAATTCCCGTTTGTCTTCTCTCTCAGAATTAAAAACCCCAAAGCGCATCATTCCGCTCGTAAAAGTTTTCCGAACTTTTTGTGGGGGTTTGGGGGCTAGATTTCGCCCCTTGCAGGACGCGGTTAATGCAATTGAAGGAGATTCTCGTTAATGTACTGCGTCCTTTCTGTAGTAACAATGAAAACTTGCTGTCCCATATTTCCCTCCACCCCAGTGTTCCTCATCCAGAATGGGGGTAGTATACTCTTCTGGAGGCTTGGTTTGCATTCTCAAGAGCTTGCAAGCCAGAAGACTTTATAACGCAGTTCTATGTCCGGAAGGGTACAAAAGGGGTGTATCAACCCCTTCGAAAGAATTTTTACCCCCTCGCCGAAGCCCTGGGCATTAACAATAGATAGTACGAGAGATCCAGTCCCCAGTCATACCTAAATGATACGTACTTATATTCCAAAATTTACCGTATTGAAGGGATGTTTTTGCCTCTAAAAAAAAATGAAGGATACTGGAATTTATTTGACCTGCGATTCAGATTAGCGTTGAAAAATACGTAAGAATACCATGGTCAGTCATCCAGATCAATAACATTTTTTTCTGATGGGCTGTGATATTGGAGATGTACTAATTATCAGTGAGGTATTAAGAGACCTTGATTACTGAAGATGTTCAAAGAGAACGTCAACTTCATTACGTGATCATCATCGTTCATATATCACACAATGAGTACAAAAATACGATTGGCATATATCTATTGGTGGGTTTCCAGAGGCGAAAACTGTTAACCTGCCAGATATTTCACTGTGGATGGCAGATTTGTTGATTTTTTTTATCAATTAATTACCACTTGGTAATTACGATTGGTATATATATCAGTTGGTGCCTTTCCAGAGGCAGAAACTGTTAACCTGCACGATATTATACTGGATATGATAAATTTGTAACAAACAGATTAATAGATTTATCGACTTACATTTTTAACAGCACTGAATCGTTACATAGGTCTCTGAAGTCGTGAAGAAATTCATTAACTATGCATTATTTGTAAGAAACTAATTTTGAATCCATCAAGATGATTTTAACATATTTATAACGACGATGCAGCGAATACAGCTGTGAAAACAGCAGATATATCTGTCAAATATCCATCGAAATATTCCTTCGTAAATGTTGCATCCGGGTAAGCAGATAGATTGGTGCTCACCTCTTCCCTAAGATAGTCGCGATTAATGAAATGTTGTGATTTTACGAAGTAAGCAAGATCAGCCAAAAAGATTAAAAGTAATTTTAAAAAGTACAACACCCTTACAGAATTCGAGCCGAGATATCCGCTTTGATACTCGTTGATGTTGGAGATAGCAAAACATGACATGTTTCACAAGTCTCTTAAATAATTATTATAGGTTATAAGGTACCTAGTGTTAAATCACAATGCCACATGCTTTTAGTGTCAAAAGTAATTCTTCAACTTTTAGGATACATTTTAGGAATCATTTTATTCTATTAGTGTGTATAAAGCAGCATTTTTTTCAAATAATGACTACTTAAAAGCTCTTAGAAAACAGTTGAAGAGTGTTTTATAGTACAATTAAATGAAGCTTTAATAAAACTGCTATATAGTTATGGTACTAAATTTTCATAAGGTATCTGGAAATGTTTATGCAATTATTTTGTAACAGTTCCAATAGGCGTTACAAAATATCAACAGCGGCTGAAATATTTTATAGGATGGGGCCAATTTTGCATTTATAGCTGCTGTGAAAACGTTATGAAGATGTTTCTGAGAGTAATGTTGTTTTATAAAATTTGTGTCAGAAACATTCCTACAACTTTTATAAAATATCAAATTGCTATGTTTAAAAGTGAATTATTTATTATTTGTTTGCTTATAGTAATGAAACATTTTCTTTATAGGATTTTGCAAACAGTGGAAAGAAAAGCTATCTATGAGAACTAAAGGAAAAACTATATATAAAAATATTAATGAAATCTTTGCATTCTTTCGATAACCTGACTTCTGGTTATGCTAACAAGTAAAAATTCTGATTTGCCATTCTCATTTTAACACTAGCATCCAACCTAGTCCCCTACGGCTAAGCAGGCTAAACTAGTATCTACATGATCCCCTACGATATGTAAATTCAGTTAAAAATGAGAACAAAGGCCTTTATTCTCATTTTTAACTGAATTTACATATCGTAGGGGATCATGTAGATACTAGTTTAGCCTGCTTAGCCGTAGGGGACTAGGTTGGATGCTACTGTTAAAATGAGAATGGCAAATCAGAATTTTTACTTGTTAGCATAACCAGAAGTCAGGTTATCGAAAGAATGCAAAGATTTCATTAACATTTTTATATATAGTTTTTCCTTTAGTTCTCATAGATAGCTTTTCTTTCCACTGTTTGCAAAATCCTATAAAGACAATGTTTCATCAAATTGCTAGTTGGGCAACTTTGATAGTTTAAATTAACGTTGACGTAAGCTGATTTAATCTAGCGTTAATGACCGGTGCAAACGAAATATTATATTTAACGAAAGTTTAGTATTAATCTTCTGTTAAACAATACGATGCAAACGACTGTAAGATCATTAATGAAAATATATTCCTAACTATAATACAGATCTAATAAGTAATTTTGAAACGTTCTTATTTCTTCGTACAATTCTAGGCTATCAATATCTTCATTTGTATCTTTTTCATCTAGTAATTTGGTTTGAGGATTTTTAAAATGTTTTATTAATTCTTCGTTTAGCATTTCCCAGATTTCAAATAAAATGCCAAACTTGTAATTTCTCAAACTGTCTAGTACAATTGTCGTTTGATCTGTAACTTGAAACTAACAGCTACTTTTTTATTGTTCCTGAAGGATCAGTGCCTCCTCTCTATGTTCATAGCAGCCTTGAACGATTCCAAAAATATCTGAAGTTTCCACTGATAAGAACATGTTTCATATCACTTTCGTTTTCTGCCATGGTCTACGGAACAGGATTAATCATGTCTCTAGCTGATACGAATGTATCAGGTAATTGCAAACGAGCTCCTCAACTATTAGTATCAATAAAAAACTTCGACAGTTTTGTCATAAATTTATTTATTTAAAATTTTTTGTATGTCTCCAATAGTTTTTCCCTTGGTTTCTGGAACTATAAAATAAACAAATATAGCGCCCAGGGCACAGAATCCACCAAACAACCAAAAACAGCTTGCCGTGTCTGTAAATTCTATAAATAAGGGAAACATAAAAGTAACCAAAAATGATGTAAGAGCACCAAATATAGTAGCTATCGAAGAGGCTGTCGATCGAACACTAGAAGGGAATAATTCGTTTACAGAAGCTAGTGTTATAGGCCCAAGACCAATATAGAAAAAAAATACGTATAACATCAAAGACGTAACAGGCAACCAAGATAAAGCCTGAATATAATTAAATTAAATATCTTTTAAATAAAAATATAAACCAAGCATAATGTAAGCCGTCGAAGACATAATTGCTGAAGCTAATAACAGAACTTTTCTGCCTAACTTTTCAACAAGTATTGATGCACCTAACATAGCAATGACTTCTACAGCTGTCACCAAAATAGAAGAAAGGTATGTAGATATATTGCTACCAGATAACTCAAAAATAGGTCCGATAAATGCCAATATTGCGCAATAACCAGAAAACTGTTGGAAAAAGTATAAACCTAGACAGATTATCAGTCCTTTACGAAATAAACGAATTTTAATAATTTCTAAGCAACCGCCATTACTTGAATTTGAACTCTCCTTTATCATTTGTCTTATTTCAATTAAATCCTTTTCAGCAGCACTTTTGCTCTTATTTCTAAGTTTCATCAATGCTTTAATTGCACTTTCTTTGTCATCCTTAGACACCAGATGAATTGGAGTTTCTGGTATAATTAACGTAAAACTGAAAAACACAAATATCAAAGGAACCGTACAAGAAAGAGTAAACGCTTTTAAAGATAAACGTGGGGCAACGCTTATAGTGTACAGATGTCCTAATGTTACAAACAAACCCATTATACATCCCAGTTTTCCTCTGTTATGGACTTCACAAATTTCTCCGTTGTATATTGGTAAAACAGTAAAACATGTACCTTCACCTACGCCGAGAAGAAACCTTGTCAAATAGTAAAGATATATATTTGTTGCAAATGCAAGTATAACGTAAGATATTATATCCAATGCAGCCAGTAGAATTAATCATTTTCTTGTCCCATATATGTCAGCAAATTTTCCTGACAGAAGTGAACCAGCTATAGATCCTAGAGCGGGCAAAGAAGCAATCCATGATTCTTGCACTGTTGTTATTGGTACTCCTAATGGGTTTACTGCTACGTCTGTTGACTTCAATTGTTGAATTGCAGTGGAACTCCATATAAAGGTAGAAGCAGATGCAAACATCACCAAATCCGCTGAAAAATAAACAAGAATTAAGCGTAAATGCTGATTTAAATGACAGATATAATCCTAAATGTGGCAACAAGCTACGATATGATGGGCACATATTCAAATGAAAATGAACCAGTGTTTTGTAATCGTTTGATGACATACTTTAGAGTGCTAAGTTAATGTATTATTACTAAAATATATGACTGGTTGGTTATTGTTCCACAGTGAAAAGTAAAGAATGAATCTTTTGTAGGATGAGTTATTTGTTGATACGCCAGTCTATGAGCGAACATTTTTTACAAATTCTTCTAGCCATACGCAACTTCGACAGTAGGTCAGAAATATGACCATAGTTAGTGAAATATTTATTGTATTCGATTTTTGACAATATATTTTTCAATTACTATTGAGACACGATGTTTAAAAAGTAAAACAGAAATTCGGAATTGTTTTGAAAAGTCATTCTTACGATATAAGATATAGTGGACCTTCTCAACGGAAAGAAAACAGACTTTTCTACACAAGATGTAAATGTGGAATCTCTGAAAAATTTCCTAAACCTCAAATACGCTCCAATAGGCCCATTAAACACTTTTTTTTATTACATATTCTGTGATAACTTGACTAGTCTAGTAACTATACCGACAATTAAACTGTTCCCTCATGTGTAAGATAATTATTGAAGTCGCTGTTTTCAAAAACTGGATAATCGGGACAGTCAGATGCTCGAATTGTGACGTCACATAGCTTCAACCGCCAAGAGAACACTTACTATGACTATCTAGGCAAGTACTATAAGAATGCGAATAAATATAAAACCTAAAGTTCGGTCGAATTCAGTCAATGTAATTATTATACAAATTAAATACAACTATTACAGAAATCAAATGTAAACGGAAACAAAAATCGTTGATAAAAGAAAAAAATTATATTAAAAAAAATGAAGGAAAAGCTTTTATTTAAAAAAACTGTAATAAAAAATAAAAAATATTTTTTTAAATTCGTACACCTGGAAACCAAAAGCTTTGGGGACAGTCATATAGCACTATTGCATAGTTACTTTGCTCAACAAAAAAGAATTTTTAACGAGACATTATCATAGGCTCCTTCTATATCCATAAATAAAGCTATCGATTTAGAGAGTGAAAACGAGGTGTTTATATCTGTTACGAGGAATGACACATTTTATATGGTAGAACAGTTTTTCCTAAATCCAAATTGTGTTGTAGATATTTTTTTATTATTTGAAAAATATTATAAAGACATCTGAGACCTTGGTTTCTAGTATATGCACCAAATCTAAACTCTCTGTACTCTTACCAGCTTGCTTTACTTATTTACCCCTACTTACCCTCACCCCTTCAACAGAATTATCTTAAAATATAATCTAGTTGCAGATGTCGTTACTTCACATATGTGTACAAAATTTCAAGTGAATATCTCAATTTCATTTTGTCAGTCCATTTAATGATGTAGTGGGGATGGTGGAAGTGTTGAAAAATGTTATAAAAAAATCTGAGGTCTTGGCTGCTAGCATATACACCAAATTCCAAGTTTCTGTACTCTTACTAACTTGATTTATTTATTTCCCCCTATTTACCCCTATTTAACCCCGAACTCTCCAACGGAATCATCTCATAATATGAAACATATTTATAGGATTTTGCAAACAGTGGGAAAATATCTATGAGAACTAAAAGAAAAACTATATGTACAAATTATTAATGAAATCTTTGCATTCTTTCGATAACCTGACTTCTGGTTATGCTAGAAAATCAAAATCCTAAAATAATTTTTTACATTCTCATTATAACACTAGCATCCAACATAGTCCCCTACGGCTAAGCAGATTAAACTAGTGTCTACATGACCCCCTACGGTATGAAGATTCAGTTAGAAATGAGAACACAGGCGTAAAATGGATTTATTTACCTACCTTGCCTTACAAATGTTTTCATTCTAATGAATGAGTGGCTTTGTGCCTTTCTGATGAGCTCAGAATAAGGGCGAAAAACGTTTCAAAGGCTAAGCATTTCCAAGAAAGTAAATGAGAGATTTTATGAAAATGTAATCCATTAGAATGAAAAAATAGTTTAATCTGCTTAGCCGTAGGGGACTATGTTGGATGCTAGTGTTATAATGAGATTGTCAAAAATTATTTTAGGATTTTGATTTTCTAGCATAATCAGAAGTCACGTTTTCGAAAGAATGCAAAGATTTCATTAATAGTTTATACATATAGTTTTTCTTTTAGTTCTCATAGATATTTTTTTCCGCTGTTTGCAAAATCCTATAAAGAATATGTTTCATTACTATAAGCAAACAAATAATAAATAATTCTCTTTTAAATCTCATAATATAATCTAATTCCAGATGTCGTTATAGGGGGGGGGAGGGGATAAAAAAAAATCTGAGGTCTTGGTTTCTCGTATAAACACCCAAATCCCAAGTTTCTGTACTTTTACCAGCTTGCCTTATTTATTTTCCCCTATTAATCCTTTTTAACCCCCAACCCTTAAACGGAATCATCTCAAAATATAGTCTAATTCCCGATGTCGTTATGATATATACATGTACCAGATTCAAGTGAATATCTTAATTTTACCTTGTCCTCCACTTCAATAGTGGAGTGGAGGTGGTGTAAAATAGTATAAAAAACTCTGTAGCCCTGGCCTCTAATATAAACACCAAATCCCAAATTTATGTGCTCTTACCAGCTTGCTTTGTTTATTTCCCCCTATTTTTCACTACGTGGATATGGAAGTAAAATCAACATTGTTGTAATTATTTCCACTGTTAGAAATTAAATTACATGTGCATATAAATAAATACCGAGTGAATATTTCATTATTGAAATGTGTTTTTCTCTAAGTCATTTTCACGAGATATCTACTAACATACGAATGCTTTCTAACTAGTGAAATAATATTATTAAAGCTAAACACTGTACCTAGCAAATAAAATCTCATGTAAGTAGAAAAGCAACCTCGAAATTTTGCGAAAAATGCTGAAAAGCGTATTGTAAAAAACATACCTGTTAATGCGGAGAAATACAGAAATATACATTCCTTTTTGTCGTCCACTATTAAACGTTCTTTACCTTTTCCATATGTCACAGGTTTATAAACCACTTCAGTATTATCTGCATCCTCACTTTTTCCATCGAGATTATTCCTAACTTCCATTTTGCAAAAATATAAATTACGAAGGGTTTAATGTAGATGGATAAAGAATTTTTTGTATCGGTTTTATTAGCTTGCATAACTTGGAATATTTATGATTTTCTGGCTGTTGGACTATCGTTATCGTAGTATTTAAAAACATTACTTACGTACTTATTGCTAAATTATTAATACTATGCAAAATATTTTCCGACACAAAATTTGTAACGCGTTGTAGGTACCGGGATATCAAAATTTATCATGATCAAAGATGGTCATGGACCTAAAAACGGCTGTCTTAGCTGCCATCATATTGTAATGATGCTTCTACTTATACATAACGTCTCTTCTGATTCATGTAATGTTCTAATTGGCCTCTCTTTGTATATAGCATATCCGACAGCCTCACACTAGCTATCGCGGCTGCTTGCTAGGCGCAATCTCTTCCCCATTAACTCGTTGGTGGTATTGTAGATGAACCTCGTATCGTATGGTCTGAGGGACACGACAAGAATTTTATATTATTTCGGCCGGAGGGGGGGGATTCAAGATACCCTTCAGACTCCCCAAGACGAAAATAGACAAAATTATACTTACTGTGATTGCTAGGGTCTGCTCTGTCCGTCGAAATCTCATGTCGGGCGGTGCACTTTTAATGAATGCATCTTATAATTAGCACTTTCTCAGAAACGCTTCTTAATAATTAAGACCGTCGATGGATTCTATGAGTATTCGGACAAGTACACAGACGTGGCGGGATCAAAGGTGACCCGCGGAAAGTAATTGTCCGACTCACGCCACAGAATCGCACGTCGGTCACAAATCTTATAATTAGTGGATCAATAAGAAATCTAATTCAAAATATATTTTCATTTATTGAAATAATTCATAAAATGTAAAAAATATAAATATTCAATACTTAGCTAATGTGTATAAGGCAAACATCAAAGAGCATCACCACTCGGCAAGCCGTTACCTCCCGTAGGATTGTAACTCATCCAACGTCCAAAGAACGATAACAATCGACTGTACAAAAAGATTCAAGCTCCTAATTAGTAATGATTGTAAAATGTATGCAGAACTTTTTAAAAATTATTCAGTTTGAATTTTGCACTGAAATTATCGAAATGTTTGTCAGGATGCTTAAAGAAGCTACCTATATGAGTTCGATGGTTTTCCTGCTTTTATAAACGTACTAACAGCATCGAACCCAAATATACTTTTTTCCGTCGACTCGCCTTCGAGCGACTACTATGGCGATGTCCGCCTGAGCCGGAATAAAAAGTATTTTGGGTTCGTCGGAATCGAACCCCCGACTTTGAATTCTGACTATTTTTCTGTACGTTTTAGGGGTTTTGTATAAGGATTACGCTCCAACCCTTTGAAGAATATTAAATGAGGATTTTGTTTTTATTGGAGAAACCGCCCCATTTATTTTTTCCTAAATTTTGACGTTTAAAATAGCTACTCGCTACATCCTGACTGAGGATTTCGACCTGTGAACCACTAAATTCGTGGTACTTTTGAAAAACCAAATTCGTGGTACTTTCGAAAAATTCATCTCGAGGAGCGGTTTTCTGCTTTGTTTACGTCTCGTTGTTGTATTTTTTATAAAACAAAATTTTTGATATTTTCAAAAAATTAAATTCGTTGTACTTTCGAAAAATGTGTTGGGCGGAGCAGTTTTCCGTCTTGTGCGATTTTATTCGTTGTACTTTCGAAAAACCAAATTCGTGGTACTTTCGAAAAGTCAAATTCGTTGTACTTTCGAAAAATCTGTTGCACGGAGCAGTTTTCCGTCCTGTGTGATTTTATTCGTGGTACTTTCGAAAAGTTCGTCGGGCGGAGCGGTTTTTTGGAGTACTTTTCAAAATTCGAACGACGGAGCCCAAAGGCGATTGACCGTCGTCCTCGAGATGCAAAATGTTTCAATATTTTGGTCATTTTTTGTGAAATAATTTTTTACGTAGATTTATTATGATGCCAAAGGTGTTTGTAAGTCTTTTTACTGGTTTAATTATTATTTCTTCATGGGATTTTTGTCTGAATTTACTTTTATAGCAAATTTAAAATTTTTTCAAATGGATAGTTTTACTTGGTTCAATAACAGTATCAGCTCAACGTATTGGTGGTCTTCCCGTTCGTGTCTTGCCATCTGGTTTTCCCTGGACAATCAAACATTCTATATAGTCCTCTGTCCGATTAATGCCGCCGAAGAATGAGATAATGGGCTTGTTCGGCATTTTTTTTTTTATTTCACAAATCGAAAGTGCAAGTATAAATCAATGGATCTGCAAAAAATCAGAATCTTATTCGCACGTTTAGTATCTTAAAAACTATTACAAATTTCCATCTCGCGAAAATGGGGCGTGGCCAGGCGCTACGTCACTATACGCATAGACTCGGCGATCTCAATAGACTTGATGCTCCTTATTGGTTATAATTATAATTGTTTTCGAAGCATTACTTGTTTTGCTTACTACTTGACAGTAGGGGAGTACAATTTGGTGAAATGTCAAAAAATTACAATTTTCTCTCGCTCCTGCCAGAACGAATTTTCGATTTCGACCCTGCAATTTACGCTTATAATTCATCGCCGACCTTCTCCTTTCCGTAGACACATAGAACGAACTTCCACTCGACGTATTTATTTAGTTACCAGCGTTTAAAAATTCCATGTTTTTCGACTTTTCAGGTTTAATTTGAAAGGTCCCAGAAAGCCATTTTTTTACGTCACTTGCGTATACTGACGTCACAAATGAGCGCTCGGTTTTTGCAACTATTACTAAATTCAACTCCTTATATCTCGAGAACGGAAAAAGTTAATAATACGAAATTTTAAGTGTATAATGAGAATATCGAGTACTATATGAAAATGTATAAAAACCATATAAAAAGAATATCATGGAACAAGCCCATTCGAGAAAATACGACACTGAAGGGTTGCTTTGGGGACGTATTTCTTGAAGAATCGAGTTATTGGTGCGAAGGACTGTCCAGAGAACCCACGGTAAACATCTTCAAATTCACATTTCGAACCCATGAATATGCCGTCTATCTGCCTCCCTAAGAATCTGTGTCTCAGAAGCGTAAATAAAGATGGAGAATACTAAATCATTAACAAGTCTAATTTTTTTGCGCCTCGTGGTATTTCTGTCACGCCAAACTTTTCTCAACTGGGAAGTTACCGATCTTGTCTCCGTCGAAACTCATACTCGCAGTTTCCTAAGTTGTCCACAAGGGTTCCAAGGTAAGCAAGATGCTGTTTACTACCTCACATTCACATATCCTTAACGTACCTGGATGGTTTTCATTTGCTCCGTCCACAATCACAATATTTATTTTAATTTGATTTACACCTAAACCGAGTTTATTATTTGGAGGTTGTTACGAGCTCATCCTCACCCGATGCAATCAAGGTGGTATTGTAGATTAACGTTGTATCGCGTATCTGAGGGATACAACAGAACGCGCCAGTCGTGCCTTCGCAACGATATCTAGCTATATCCACTCTCAAGGAGGGATTCTAGTAACTCTTAAGACTCCCAAAGGCGAAAATAAATAAGATTATACTTATTATGATTGCTATAGTCTGTTCTCCGTAGTACTCTGATGTCTAGCGGTGCACTTCTAAACAGATATTATAAACCAGCACTTGAGAAACACTTCTTAGATTATTAAGACCGTCGATAGATTCTGTGAGTATTCGGATCGCTACACAAATTCGACGGAAACTAAGTTGACCCGTGGTAAGCAGTTATCCGATTCACGCCACAGAATCACACGCAGGGGACAAATATTAAATCTAGTGGATCAATAAAGAATCAAATTCAAAATATATTTTTATTTATTGAAACAAAATTTAACAAACACAAAAAATAGATATATACAAGTCTAAGCTATTTGTATATAAAACAACGCATCAGAGAATACCATCCTTGACAAGACGTTACGTTTGTAATTAATACAGCGGCGGTATACCCTCAAAGAGACGCTCGGAAAAGCAACCTAACTGACCTCAAAGTGTCGACATATTGAAACCTCTTGAAGTCGATTTATTATTTTATTGTCAACAGGAAATTTGTTTTTAATAAAGAAGTTGCAACATGAAAATAAGGGAAAAAATCGTTTCCCAAACACATCCCTTAAGTTAATTGGGCCAAAATTTAGACTTTTTGTCCCTTAACATTTTTTCCAAAACGGGCCATTTTTGAACTACAGGCCATTAAAAGTCGAAAATGGCCAAAATTGGTCATCTTTAAAAATTTGTTTTTAAACCTTTTCTGGAATATCATCGTCTTATATTTTAAGACCATATGTTTTTATGTAGATCACCTTCTTTGATACTCATGGTATTGAAATGAAAGTTGTATGGAATATATCATTTTTACATCACGGAATGAAATATGTGAAGATGACAGGAAATCGATCCATCGATCTCGGAATCTATTTTAATTACTTGGATGCACTTTTCAACACTTTGTAACTCTTGTTACTTTTTTGAAAACTCGCGTTTTTTAAACTACGGCAGATGTATGCTGGATTTTTTAAGCTTTTAATTTCCGAAATAGCCAATTTGACAAATATAGTTCTCACACAAGAAGCATTAAATGCAGTAACAAAACTTTTAAGCAGTGTTTATACCGCTGGTATATCTAAAAAGAAGGAAAGTTCACAGGTTAAGGATGTACGATCAATAAATAACTTGAGATATAAAATAGCAAGACTTAGAAATACAGCAGTAGACAAACTGCCTCCATCAGAGACTGCATTGGTACAATATATTGCGCGGGTTAAATGGCAAGTAAATGAATGGTCACAAGCAACATCCAAAAAAATAACATAAATCGATACTACTTTGTATGGGTGGATATTGCATAATTATGTTCTATGCTTTAATTACTTCGAAGGAGATACAGCAATGGAACTTTTGCAGACAATCATTTGTTCATGTACCGGGAAATCGCCTTGTGGTGAAATAAATTCTTTCTAGGATTTTGCAAATAGTCGAAAAAATAACTATCTATGACAACTAGATGAAAACCTATGTGAAAAAATATTAATGAAATATTTGCATCATTTCGACATCCTGAATTCTGGTTATGCTTGCAAATTAAAAATCCTAAACTGAATTTGTATAATTTCTTATTTGAAAATGCTCATTCAACAACTAGCATCCACATAACCCCCTACGGTATGAAGATTCAGTTAAAAATGAGAACAAAGGTCTAAAATGAATGTTTTTATTTACCTAGCTTGCCTTCAAATTTTTTCATTCTAATGGATTACATTTTCATGAAATCTATCATTCTGTTTTTTTGGAAATGTTTAGACTTTGAAACGTTTTTCGCCCTTATTCTGGAGCTCATCAGAAAGGCACAAAGTCACTCATAAAGATGTTCCATGCAAAACTAAGACCGTAGGGGGTTATGTAGATACTAGTTTAATCTGCATGGCCGTGGGGGACTGTGTGGATATTAAATTCAATAAGTCAGTATTAAAATCACCTAAACAAATGAATTTATCAAATTTGGGTAAAATATTAATTAGGATATTTTCAAATTCGTTGAAAAATTCATTAGAATTATATGACGGTGGCTTGTACACACAACCACTGGCAATGTTTAGCTTGTTTAGTTTGACACACCCAAATATCCTCTACATTATTATTAGTAACTAATGGATTGAAAGAAATTGTATTTTTTATATATAATTGTTGTGAATAATAAGTTGCGAACTCTGCGCACTCCACTGTGTACTTAGTGACTTTTGGTAGTGAATCAGCCCCCCACCCCGTCGTTGTTTTTCTTGTTAAGTTCTGTTTTATTATAGTAGTAGAAAAGTACTCCTTTCCCTTAGATGCATAATTATTAAGATAATTGTACGTGTTTGGCCATTTACGTGATCGTCTAGTTTATTAGTGGTAGGACCCAAATTTACGATTGTGGTTTGTAGTTTATTGTTACCATAGTTCTTTTTAAAGTTTGATATTACATGTTTCGATTTACTGATATTAGTTTACTTGTTATACATTTAGTCACTGAATATTTATTATTGGATTTTATTAGAAATTCTTGAATTACTTAAAATTAAACACTGAGAATTATTTCGGCACTAATGTATGTCCTTTATGAATCTGCACTTTACTTGATATATTTTACGTATCTCACAATACCCTGTATATTTTTACGAGAAATTAGATTACTTGTTTGTTCATACATACCCGTGGTGATAAATCTCATATTTACTTAATTTTGTTTAGTATACTCTTTAATTCTCCTTCTCAAAAGTCATAGTAAACCTTATGTTTACTTAGATTTGAATTTTCTTTAGAATATTATTTAATTAATATTCTCAAAAGTAAGAGTAAACCTTATGTTTACTTAGATTTTAGTTATTGTATTAATCTCATTTATTCAAAAGTTAAAATAATTAATAAAAGCCAGAAGAGATTATAAGGCATTTATTTTCAGTCAATTCCCTCAAACAGTATTCAACGGTAAATAAAATATGTATATATTTATGTGCATATTATAGTTGGGGCAAGTGCCATAGGAAAATTAAATCGTACTTTTAATATGGTTGTAAATCAACATACTACAGTAAATACACCTTGCTGGGAAAAATTGTTATTTTTATTATTCCTGAGAAATGGTCAATTCAATACGCAGATAACCATAAAGCAATGACTGTGGTTATAACGAGAATGCTTGTTAAATGCTGAAAGTCTACAGGTGATTTGAGCACATGTAAAATCTAGCGTATTGCTCGGGAATTTCCCAGATTCTGGCACAAACGGTAAACTAAATCTTCCTCTGATTGTCTTGACAACTGTCTATTTACGAAGAGATGATGGGTACGAACCTGCCTACGAATATGAGAACAGGCTGAAACCCTTTAGTTGCAAAGATATTGATGGGTATGAGTTCGCCCACGGACAGTTGTCCGCCACTGTAATTGACATCAAAAGAGAGTAACCAGATCTTATCATGTTTTACAATTATATAATTGTTATACTCAGGCTGTCTTGTAGACCACCAATGAGGTTTGCCCACAGATGACCCAAATTCTGCTCCCCGGGCGGTCTGGAGACATTGTTCTAAACAAACGTGACCATAACACAGCTGTGGAGGTGTTAAAAGGTCAACGAACAAATTGCGTAATTTTACCGGCCATTTACACAGACGTCCAATATATAATAATTTGGTACATATTTTCCTACCCAGTATTTGTTTGTCTAGATACCACAGTCACAGTGCCTGTGTTTTGTCTATAAAATATAGAGTCGGGTAAGAGTGGATTTTACCCTAGGTATTTAGTTTAGTAGTAGCAGAGTATTTGTAAAATAGCCCGTAACTTTAGGTTATGCCTTGTTCATAAAATAGCAAATAATATAAGTTCGAATACCTAATTAAGTAATTTTACCTGTATTTCGATATAAGGTGAGGCCCTCCCCCGGCTCTGGAGATTATCTCGTGCTCCCCCTGCATCTTATTTAGCGAGAATATTATGTTGGCAGAATCCGGTGCTCTGCGAAACGCGTAAATAAAATAGTAGTCTTAAACCCTAGTTACAGCGCGCGGGCTAAAAGAACAATACTCAAATAGTGTCCTGCAGATTAAACCGATCAAATTACAGTATCTAACCGAAGTTAGATACTAGTATACAGCTGCACTAAGACAATAGTGCACTGCAGATTCAACCAGTCAAATCACAGCAACACCATGTAAATAGAGTTCTGCACGCGGTAGTTGGAATAATAATGATTCTTGATCCCCAAGTTACGGCTCGCGAATTGACAGTAAATTCAAGTGAACTTTACTCAAATAGTGCTTCTGCATATTAAACCAGTTAAATTACAGAATCTAACCTAAGTTAGAGACTAGTATACAGCTGCACTAAGAAAATAGTGCCCAGCCAAATTGCAGTAACACTATGTGAATAGAGCTCTGCATGCTTTAGTTGGAATAATAATAATCCCTGATCCCCAAAATCGACGTTTTATATGAAATCTCGGCAAAGAAAGAATATAGAAAACCCGAAAGTGGAAAGAATAAAGCTAGTACATACACACGGTGCACGAAATCGACGCAACAAAGTACTTAACATTCTTACAGAATATTTCTTCGCCCTAAACTTCTCTACCTATGGATCATTATCGCTTGTGCCGACTTCATTTGTTTAGATAAAATAATCTCCCCTAGCTAAAACTCGACACACAAAATGCACGTTTTAGGAGGTTTAAAAATGCATGTAAAATTGTTCCTTTACATATTATGAATTTTAATATTTCCGTATTTCATAAAATATCGATTTTAAAGCTAGAATCCGAATTCAAATATTTTTATTTTGTACCGGTAATGCTTAATTTTGTAGGTGTTTACATGGCAGTCACGAAATGTTAAATTTAATTAATAAATACGGAAATAAATTTATATATAACCGGCCTGTATACGGGGCGCTTCAGTAGTCAGTCTATTATGTTTATATATTATTATGCCATATTGACAGTAAGTAATGTAATTGTCAGTTGTTGTAATTGTCAATAAAAAAGTTGTCTTTAAAGTTTGTAAAACTACTGTGTCTGTGTATTATCCTGAATAAAGTTCTTTTTTTGTGAAACTGCTGTATAATTTAGTGAGAGTATTTCCCACAATAATCCTACTCCTCCTCCTCTGCCTGCTCCTCCTCGATCTTTTCTTAAGGATGTGTAACCATTTAGTTGTACTAAATGTAACCAAATACGGGTGGAGGGAGAAGAGGGGTACTTTTCTTAAAATCCCTCCACGGCCACCATTGTACCTAAACGAGGGGTGGTTATTAACCCCACAACACACCACACCTAAATTAGAAATGTGAGTTAAAATAAAGACTAATAATAAAAGAAATTAACCAAATAGTTGGTAGTTTCGCTGCCACCATTTTGATTTAACAGAGAAATAAATAATTAATAGGTAGAGGGTGTGAATTCGTGGGCCCTGTATATTAAAGGTAAGTGGACAGAACTCCCTTAGAGAGAGAATAATACTAGATCTCTGAATTTAGTTACTTTCAATAAAATTAAGGACAACCTGTTACTTACTAACAAGTTAATTTACTTTCAAGAAAATAATGACAATCCTTTAGAGCAAGTCAATTCACTTGAAAACATAGTGACGAAATTTTACAAATAACTAAATAATTTACCTCAATAATAATAAAAATATATATATAAAACCACTATTCCATGTAACAGCAATAAAATCTATGCTTAATCGTGGAGAGCATTTTAACACCCCCACGGTAAACACTGCTATTACTACCCTATGTAATACGATATATCAAACAATAAACCAATACGGCGGACATAATTTTACTTCTATCATCAGGTCCCTCGACGAACGATCACTTTATATTAACGTAATGAGAAAAATTAGACTCGCGTATTTTACTCTACATTCAAAAATAGGTCCTTCCAAGCGAAGGTTGAAAAATTGACAATTGTTTAAGATTACATATATATTAAAACTTCACTTGGGTAAATTTTGACAAACTATTACAAATTTCGAGTTCCCCAACTTCACCGAACGAAGCTGGCTTGGAAACTGACTTCTTCCCACCGCTCCTAGGCGGTTAGGATAGCCGCTCCCTCAGCAATTTTTTGTTCAGCCATCGTATGACACCTGTATACGAGGTGGTACAGTATTACATATATATATATATATATATATATATATATATATATATATATATATATACGGGGTGGTACATAAATTATCGGTTATATTATGTGTAAGCCAAGTTTCATTAATGTCGATTATATCATAATCTGTTGAAATAAAATAATCTAAAAATTGTTGATAATAGACACTTAAGGCAGCACATCTAAAACACATGTAAACGTATCTTAAGACATCTGTGCATGCGTTCTCGGAATTTTAATAAAACATGGTAACACCCTTGCAACGGGTAGAAAATCATCCAGCAGGACGGATATATTTTACCAATGAGGACGACTTGCATTTACTGCGAGAGGTTGTTGGACAAAACCCTATGAACACAACACTAGATGGAGCGTCATTCAAATGAACATAACTCAAATAGTTGGAAAATTCATTTCAGTTAGGACTTTAAAAGACAGAGTAAAAAATTAGGATTAGGTGAACAGTCACCTAATCAAAATGTAAACAAGTAGTACAAATAGGACATGGAATTAATGGCTTTGCCTTAACTCTATTTTAGGGCGTAACAATATACCTAAACGTATTGAGTTTACGTCGCGCTAATACGTTTACGTATAAGCGTTGCCTTAAGTGTCTAAAGTGACGTTAGAGAACGGACATTAATGTGACAGACTTTGAATTGATTGGTCAAATCTTACTGCATAATAAATCTAAAAAATATGAACTATAAAACAAACAAGATAAGGTTCGACAAAAAGTTGTACCTATATATAAAAAGTGAATAGATTAATAAACACAATGCATATAATACGCGTGTATATATGTAAGTTCCCAAATGTAGAGTGGACAAAAACCCAAATACATAATAAAATAAAAAAGAAATCAAAACTATACAGAGAGTAGGTGCCCGCAGAAATGTCAATAGACAAGGTATAAATGAACCTAATAAAATAGAAAAGTGAAGAATAGTTAGAAAAATGACAATGCATCGCAGAACATATACAAAAAGAGATTTTTAAAAACATATAATGTCTAAGATCCAACTGTACACTAATAAAATAAAAAAGCATGTGATCCAAGAATAAGTAAAAAAAATATATATAAATAGATACTAACACCTCTACTTTGAATGCATATCTATATAGAATCTATTGATTTTTAAAATTTTATTAGACATTATTAAAGAAACCAAAATTCTGGGATCTATATTAAGAAAATATCATAAGCATAAACAAAGAAATGAATAATACTGTAGAGAAAAACAATTACTCATATTAAATTATTTAAAATTCGCAAAGTTAAACAATTCATTGACACACAATTAATATTTATTCTAAGTACTTATTAATTAAGAAACAAATGAAATGTTTAGTATACAAAATAAATAACAGTATGCTGTAAAATAACACTATCTTTTTTAGCAGAGAAGCAGATTTATAATGTGTCAGGTAATTGCATGCTAGCTCCTGCACTATTAGTATAAATAAAAAACTTGAATAGTTTTGTCACACATTTATTTAGCCAACATTTTTTGAATATCTTCAATAGTTTTTCCCTTGGTTTCTGGGACTATAATATAAACAAATATAGCGCCTAAGGCACAGAATCCCCCAAACATCCAAAAACAGCTTGCTATACCTGTAAATTCAATAATTAAAGGGAACAAGAACGTAACAAAGAATGACGATAGAGCTCCAAATATAATAGTTATCGAAGATGCTGTTGATCTAGCACTGGAAGGGAATACTTCGCTTACGAAAGCCCATGTTATAGGCCCAATCCCAAGATTGTAAAATATTAAGTACATCATTAAAGACGTAACTGGTAACCAAGATAAACTCTGAATATAATCAAATTCATTATCCTCTAAATAAAAATATAAACCAAGCATAATGTAAGCCGTCGAAGACACAATTAGAGAAATTAATAAGAGAACTTTCCTGCCTAACTTTTCAACAAGTATCGATGCAGCTAAGGTAGCAATAACTTGTACAGCTGTGACCAAAACAGAAGAAAGGTATGTAGATATATTGCTACTAGATGACTCAAAAATAGGTCCGATAAATGCCAATATTGCACAAATACCAGAAAACTGCTGGAAGAAGTATAATCCTAGACAGATTATTAGTCCTTTACGAAATACAGGAATTTTAATAATTCCTATGCAACCGACATTACCTGACTTTGAACTTTCATTTGTCATTTGTCTTATTTCAATTAAATCCTTTTCAGCAGCGCTTCTGCTCTTGTTTCTTCTAAGTTTCATCAAAGCTTTAATTGCATTTTCTTCGTCATCCTTGGACACCAGATGAATTGGAGTTTCTGGTATAATGAAAATAAAACTGACCAAGACAAATATCAAAGGAATCGTATAAGAAACAGTGAACACTTTTAAAGACAAAAGTGGGGCAACGCTTAAAGTGTACAGATGTCCTAATGGTGCAAATGCCCCCATTATACATCCCAGTTTTCCTCTGTTGTGGACTTCACAAATCTCTCCATTGTATATTGGCAAAATAGTAAAACATATGCCAACACCTATGCCAAGAAGAAACCTTGTCAAATAATAGAGATATATATTTGTTGCAAATGCAAGTATAACGAAAGATATTATTTCTATTACAGCTAGTAGCATTAATGCTTTTCTTCTTCCGTATATGTCAGCGAGTTTTCCTGACAGAAGTGAACCAATTATACATCCTAGAGGGGTCAAACCAACAATCCATGATTCTTGTAATGATGTTATTGGTACTCCTAATGAGTTTACCTCTACGTCTGTGGACTTTAATTGTTGAAATGCAGTGGAAGTCCATGAAAGGGTAGAAGCAGATGCAAACATCACCAAATCCGCTGAAAAATAAAGAAGAATTAAACGTAAATACACTGATTTAAATGACCGATATAATTCTAAATGTGGCAACGACACGTTACAAGTTACGACAAAAGAATATGAAGGGCATATATTTAAAAATGAACCCGGGTTTTGTAATCGTTTGATGACATACTTTATAAAGCCAAGTTAACGTATTAGTACTAGAATGTATGACTGACTGGCTATTGTGTCTCTAGGGTTCCGCAGTCAAAACTGAACAATGCCACTCTTGTAGGATGAGTTGTTTGTTCATCAACCAGTCTATAAGCGGAATTTTTCTACGAATTCCTCTAGCCATACGCGACTTCGACCACAGGCTAGAGACATTACTTTAGTTCGTAAAATAATTATTGCAATCGATTTTTGACAATAGAGTTTTCAATTATCGGGAAACAATGCTCAAAAAGTAAAAGAAAAATTCGAAACTATTTTGAAAAGCAATTTTTGCGTTATTAGATATAGTGGACCTTCTCAACGACAAGAAGACACAAGACGTAAATGTGGAATCTCTGAAAAAGTTCAGATATTTTAAGTGCGCTCCAATGGGCCCATTTAACAATTTTCTTTATTACATATTCTGTACGTGCTTGATTAGTGTAGTAACTATTAGAATAATTAGAATTTCTGACTGTTCCATCATGTATAAAAAAATTATTGGGGTCGGTGTTTTCAAACGGGATAGTCGGGGTAGTCAGATACTCGAATTGTGAAGTCACATAGCTCTAACCGCCAAGAAAACACGTATAGTGACCATGTCTATCTAGACAAGATGCGACTGTTTCATTGTTTGTTTCATAACACCGCCTCGTTGGTGTGAAGTAGTTTATTTTGTTGTAATAAATATTAAGACTAGGATTTTGTGCCAACAAAAATAAAAAGCGCAAGTATTATGTAATACATAGTACAAACGTCACTGGTAAATTAAATATGTATCAGTTTATTTCGAGAAAATAAATATATAAGAATGTTGTGACAACGTACTATACGAAGGCGAAAATAGTAAAGTAAGTAAAGTAAATTTATTTATAATCATAGGATACATTACATTATGAATAATAATAATCGATATAATACATATTTAACGCAACTAGGTACATCATAGATGCGGAAGTAAAGAGAAATAAGTGTATACCTACATGCAAATTTAACCTACGTACATATGCTAAGAATACATGCTTATACACACATCAGTATTACAAACATGACATTTTAGGATGAGAAACATGTGAAGGCATGCACATATTGACAGAAGTTTTAGCAGCCGCATTTTTAAAGGTGGTTCAACTTTTTTCAAGAAATTCTAACATAACCATTAAATTATATTGACTGAAAATTTAGAATATTTTATTTTTATGGCCACAGGAGTTGTGGTATCAAGTATAGATAATGACTCCTGCAGACATAGCTCATAATAAAAATCAAATTTGTTGCAATTATTTTCACTGTTAAGAATTAAATTACATGTGCATATAAAGAAATACTGAGTGAATATTTCATTATTTAAATCTGTTTTCTGTTAAGCAGTTTTTCTGAAAACCGTATTGTAATAAAATACATACCTGTTAAAGTGGAAAAATACAGAAATATACAATCCTTTTTGTCGTCAGCTATTAAACGTTCTTGTTTACCTTTTCCATATGTCACAGATTTATAAATCACTTCAGTATTATCTGCATCCTCACTTTTTCCATCGAGATTGTTCCTAAGTCCCATTTTGCAGAAATATAAATTATGAAGAGTTTTGTGTAGGTAGATACACAATTTTTCATGTCGGCTTGCATAACTTGGAATATTTACGATTTCCTGGCTGTTGGACTGTTATCGTAGCTTTTAAATATTTTGCTTTATTTATTGCTAAATTATCACTATGTAAAATATTGTGCGATTTAGTATGCACACAATGTATAACGTGTGTTAGGTACCGG
The DNA here is from genome assembly GCA_963583905.1 of Stenurella melanura. Classification (NCBI taxonomy): domain Eukaryota; kingdom Metazoa; phylum Arthropoda; class Insecta; order Coleoptera; family Cerambycidae; genus Stenurella; species Stenurella melanura. The sequence continues at coordinate 112,371,561 of OY757313.1, forward strand.
GATATTAAAAATTATCTTTGTCACAGATGGTGATGTGTTACAAGTTAAATTGAAATTAAGTAATCCAAAGTGAAACTTGACTTTAAATTACAATTAGTTCTTAAATCTAAGGTCGGCTAACTCTATCACGAGAATCTCAGAGGTGAAGAGCATTTATTTTTAACGATTTCAATTTTGCCATAAGTTGTAATGAGCGCCAGGTAATTTCCCATAAATTTCAGCCCCCTTACAGCCCCCTTAGATTGAGTATGACACACTTATTATCAAAAAACTACCAAAAACCGTGTTAAATTTAATCTAAGTTAAAACACAATAGAAATCTATTTAAGAGAATGATTTAATTTACGTACAAAATACAATTACAAAAGTACAAAATGTCTCAGTTTAATGAGCGTTATTACTTCATAGGAAATTAAAAAAAAAAGAATTTTATTCGCTAAATCTACGATCAGTAATAATACTAAACCAATAACTTACAAATAAAAATATTCTACTTTTTCACAAAAACAACTATTGGTTGATCAATGACATTATGCAAATAAATTATTAAAAATATACTGACGATTTACTAACGAACTCTAACGATGCACTGTCAATGATTTATAGTTATGTTAACTTGAAATGTGTTGCACTATATTAACGCTGTGAATTAGCCACGTAAATAAAAAAGATTGATATAACTTACCAACTAATGATATAACCGTAAAATACCTGGAAATAAGATGTTAACTGCGCAGTTACTCACATGTCTTATTTTCACATATGCTTAATTGAGTAACTAATGAAAATATTTAACCATAAATATCATATATAAAGAAATAAGTAAAGATTAAAATATAACAGCAAAGAGCATTATTACACATATAATTTTTAGTTATCCTGGTAACATTAGAAAAAAAGGTACTCATCCAGTATCCAGTGTTGAGTAAAAATCTGTTAGTACAGGTTACTATGCTGTTGTTACTGCAAAAACCTTATGTACACCTCAGCTTCAGTATCTCATCAACATTTAAATTCATAGGACCTCATAACTAGAAACCATGTGTCTCAACTGTGACATGTGGGCCCGGTGACCATACCAAAACGACGACTTCAGAAAATGGCGGCACGGCACCTTCCAACAGTCAATTCACCAATTTCCAAGTCGATAAAAACCAAATAGACATAACAGCTTATCAGCTTCACAATTTTTATGTACCACTTGAGTACCATTGTCTAAATGTTATTTGTGGCATTATCTTAATTTTTTTCCTTTTTCAATTCTTTGTGACTTCCTGCTACATGTATGTTTTCTTTTTAAGCGGTGCTCGGGGAGTCTACAAAATATCACAATTAACCAATATATTACTGGTAAATAACCTCTACGTCTGTGACTTTTACGTCAAAGGATCAGTTAAAGGTTGCTTTTTTAAATAAACAACACAAATAAGTATAAAAACTTGAAATTAAATATTTCACCGATGGTTCGGAAATCTATTCTGTTTCCTTTTTCAAGGATATTGAATATAACAAACATTCTTAGAGCTGTGTATTTATCATACACAGCAAACAGATTTAAAAAAAAAAAGCCTTGAAAAAGGAAACAATAGATTTCCGAAACGTCGGCGAAATATTTAATTTCAAGTTTTTATACTTATTTGTGTTGTTTATTTAAAAACAGCAACCTTTAACTGATCCTTTGACTTAAAAGTCACAGGCGTAGAGGTTATTTACCAGTAACATACTGGTTAATTATAATATTTTGTAGATTCCCCGAGCACCGCTTAAAAAGAAAACATACATGTGGCAGGAAGTCCCAAAGAATTGAAGAAGGAAAAAAATTGAGTACGATGTCTAATTTTCCAGATTTTTCAAATTACCCAAAATCCCTACATAAAAGAATGACAAAAGTTAATTAGGAGTCAGCATTTCCAGAAAATGAAAAGATGGTGCTTAGCCGCAAAATCATCAGGGCACAAACAGGTATTCAACAATGTCGTATTTATTGCCTATTTAGAAGTCCTCTATAACAAAATTTGGCTTCAAACAGCTACACACAATTAGGCCATCCAAATGTAAGAATTTTGTCGTATAATTCTCCGTAATTAAGTTGGGGTTACTTTTGCAAGCAATTAAAAAAATTTTGACTAATCGGCTTGACGACTCGATAAAGAAAGGAAGAGCACGCCGGTTTTCGAAACCAACAGTTTTTTCCTAAACACCTGTTTTTTTACGACCAATCACATCTCATAGGAAAATACACTAGAAATTGATAAGTAACATAAAATTAGTTCCAGCCATAGAATGATTAAAACTCTCCTTAGAATAGAAACTAAGATACCCAAAACCCATTATTGGACCATATAAACAATGAAATAAATAAAACCACGATTTAATGACTTTAGTTAGTAAATGTTTCATTTAGAACCAAATGTTGGTAACACTTTATTCCCTAGCTCTTAAATATGACAGCTGACCAAGGAGAGGTAAATTCGAATGTTTACAACCTTATTTGTTTAACTAAATGAGAAATTCTCCACTACAGGTGAGAGCAAATAGCATTAGCTTGAACAATTACAATGAGTCATAAAATATATGCCCGCTCGTAGTGTTTACTAAATTTTGTATGTGTTTATCATTTTTAGGTTAACCAACGAAATTGACTTCTGACAGTAACACAGAAAATTACCTTAAATGAAGCAATAACAACACCCCAGACATAACAAAACAATGAACCTAAGTTATAATGATTCTAAAAAATCTCATAGTAAACATTAAGGTTCCTGGAGTATTCTTACTTAGCCATCGATAAATATGAATACACATTACTTTATCTGGTCTCCTCGCTATCAATAAAAGTAAAGAAGAAAATACATATCCTTTTCCTCCAACGGCAACATTAAAAAGAACAATCTTAGCCTCACTCATTTTTAAGTTTACATTCCCACATACAAGTACAGATGGAATTAGAAACGGCTGTCTTAGCTTATGTCATCCTGTCGCAATGATTCTTCTTATTCATAACGCCTTGACAGATGTCTTGTGGTTCACGTAATGTTCTAGTTGGTCTCTCTTTGCTGCATAGCATATCCAACAGCTTCACAGCCTCTATAGCGTCTGGCTGTTAGGCGCATAGCCTCACCAATGCTCTTTTCGATTAACTCTTTGGTGGCATCAGCTCAACGTTTCGGTGGTCTTCCCGTTCGTTTCTTGCCATCTGGTTTCTCCTGGACAAACATTCTATATAGTCTTCTGTCCGATTAATGCGTCCGAAGAATGAGAAAATTCGAGAAAATATGTGAATTCACATTTTAGACACATGAATATGCCGTCTATCTGCCTCCCTAAGAATCTGTGTCTCAGAAGCGTAAATAAAGATGGAGAATATGAAATCATTAACGAGTCTAATTTTTGTGCGCCTCGTTGTATTTCCGTCACGCCAAACTTTACTCAACTGGGAAGTTACCGATCTTACCATCTGTATTCTCCGTCGAACCTCATACTCGCAGTTTTCGGCGTTGTTCACAAGGGTTCCAAGGTAAACAAGATGCTGTTTACTACCTCACATTCACATATCCTTAACGTACCTGGATGGTTTTCATTTGCTCCGTCCACAATCATAATATTTGTTTTAATGTGATTTACATCTAATCCGTACTCAGAGTTTATTATTTGGAGGTTGCCATTAGCTCATCCTCTCCCGATGCAATCAAGGTGGTATTGTAGATGAACGCTATATCGCGCGTCTGAGGAATACGAACCACGCCAGTCGTGCCTTCGCAACGATGCCCAGCTATATCCACCCTCAAGGGGGGACTCTAATAACTCTTAAGACTACCTAAGGCGAAAATAAATAAGATTGTACTTACTATGATTCCTATAATCTGCTCTCCGTCGTACTCTGATGTCTAGCGATGCACTTCGGACCAGATCTTATAAAGCAGCACTTGAGAAACACTCAGACAAGACTATTAAGACCGTCGATGAATTCTGTGAGTATTTGGATCGCTGCACAAACTTGACGGGATCAAAGTTGACCAGTGGTAAGTAGTTATCCGATTCTTGCCACAGAATTACGCGCAGGTCGCCAATATTAGATCTAGTGGATCAATGAAGAATCGAATTCAAAATATGTTTATTGAAATAAAGTTCAACAAATACAAAAAATAGAAATATTCAGGTCTAAGCTAATTGTATATAAAACAACTCATCAGAAAGCACCATCCTTGGCAAGACGTTACAAAAAGATTCAAATTCCCAGTCTGATATGCTGTTAAAATATTTGTCGAACTTATTGAAAAATTATTCACTTTTTTATAACTCACTGAAAATTTTATATTCGCTTTATGCTTGTAATCTGTTTTGATGAATGAATCATATACCGGGTGGCCACGAGTCAATGTATGCCCCCAATATTTTGGTTGTTTTTGTATTTAAAAATTTGGTTTTTGGTACAAATAAATTAAACAATAATGGGCTACTTTTAGACTAACAGGAATGAAAATATCTCTTCCGGTTGAACCGGAAGTGACATCAACTTTTTTTTATTAAATGGTATGACTATATTTTCTTGATGGTTTCGCATTAAGCATAGATCTCTAAGTGCAACAGTTTTTTCAGATGTAACAAATTCCAAAAAATAAGTGAGATACGAACAATTTTTTAAAATGGCCGCGTCAAATGAATGCGGTGTAAGAAAATTACTAAGTAGGCTATGGAAATTATTAGTAAGGTTGTAGACTTGTCTGTAAAGCAGAAAACAGTTGTTTGAATTACTGATAGGTACCAGTATTTTTAGTTTATTTTTTCAAAAAAACGGATTTTCATTTTCATTTCTGTAGGGGATTTTTTTTTTTAATGGAACTGTGCTATTTCTTTTATTAATCAGAAATAATGATTCATAAACTATAAACTATACTCTGTGTATTAATCATAACGGTGAACAGTTTGAACAATTTTGATAATGGTTTATTATAATTTAGGTTTTAAATGGTTTTGTTATTCTTGGTAATTTATTCATGGTTGTAACGTTATACCCATTAAAATTATTTCTCGTTTAATTTGTGTTTATGAATCATTATTTCTGATTAATAAAAGAAATAGCACATTACGTTACGGTATCAGATACTGCAATGTTCGAATTATCGGCAGCAAATGAGTTCGGGAAGTAGTCATTTACCGGACAGTATGAAATAAAAGTTTTTTCGCAATTAACGTTAAATACTAAAATTTTAGAACATCATATTTCAAGAAGTATAGATCCCATTGCCTTGAAATTTACAGGAAAAATGAAGGTCAATTAGTGATAGTATTGCTCAAGATTTCAAGTCAAAATGTTAAACATTACCTCAGAAAATACATTTTTGAAAAAAATTCAAACACGTTTTATTCTGAATGAAAATTAAAATTCCGCCTGTAGGGATTGATTAAGAATTTGGTTCTGAGTATTTAAAAATATATAAAAAATCAGCTCGCTTGGCCATAAAGTGCCTTCAGAAAGTTAATTTGTGAAAAAGTTCGGTTTGGCCCCACTGTGTGTCTGGGGTGGCCCGTTGGCAAAAGAGATTGATATGACTGCATATTATGTGTATAAATGCCTAGACATTTTTTTACAATCTTTCGATATGTTCAATAAGAAAGTGCAATTTTCTGAAAGAGACGTTTCAAAGGTTTTATAGGCTCTTGTTCCATACGTTGGCGAATGTCAGTAACAATTTTTTTTGTATGAACGGTTGGCCTACCAGCATCTTTCTCATGAGTCACACAACCGGTTTCGCGAAACACACAAACACAATTAGTAACACATGCATGATCCTTTGTCATTGCTGCTCCTGAAAACCGTCCAATAAACGCTGACTGTGTCCCAAATTTCATTAACTGGCACACTAGTTCGAAGCTAGTCTTCAATTATATAAGTTTTGTGCTCTATGGTGAGAACAATAATTAAAATTCCTCAAAACCTGATTTTGGGATTAGGAAAGAACGAAGAACAGAACTACTTGTCGCAAAATTAAGCACACGAGTCATTGCTGCAGATTATGTGTATATGAATAGACAATTCTACATAAAATGATTTACTTAATGGTTAAATACTAGCTGAAATAAACATATAGTGTACTTATTAAGTTTGCCATCGTGATTTACTAATAGTCATCGCAAATTCCATACATCTAGAAAATTGTCATCTACGCCAACCACGAGGCGACATAATATCAGGTATTCAATCTATATGGTATTGAATTTGAATTTTCAAAGATTTTCAGCTTTCAGTCACTGTAATCATACAGGGAAGGCATTAAATCAATTTCTTCATATGACATTTTTTGTTAAGCCTTTGAACTACCAAAGTTTGAAGACAATTCCACCGAAATTATTTTTCCAATGTTAATGGTGCAGGGTCCTTTGCTAGGAGAAGAAACGTCAATTAATTTCAATTACTTTCAATTTACCGGTGTGTATGTGCGCATGAAGTTTCCACTGATAAAAACATTTTTCATATCACTTTCGTTATCTACTATGGTCTACGGAACGGATTAATCATGTCTATAGCTGACACGAATGTATTAGGTATATGCAAACGAGCTCCTTAACTACTTACTAGTATCAATAAAAACTTCGATAGTTTAGTCACAAATTTATTTGTTCAAAATTTTTTGTATGTCTCCAATAGTTTTACCCTTGGTTTCTGGAACTATAGCATAAACAAATATTGCGCCTAAGGCACAGAATCCCCCAAACATCCAAAAACAGCTTGCCATGCCTGTAAATTCAATAACTAAAGGAAACATAAAAGTAACAAGGAATGATGTAAGAGCACCAAATATAGCGGCTATCGAAGAGGCCGTTGATATAACACTTGAAGGGAATACTTGGTTTATGAAAGCTAATGGTATAGGTCCAAGCCCAAGATTAAAAAAAAATACGTATAACATTAAAGACGTAACAGGCAACCAAGACAAACTCTGGATATAATTGAATTCATTATCTTTTAAATAAAAATATATACCAAGCATAATGTAAGCCGTCGAAGACATAATTACTGAAATTAATAAGAGAACTTTTCTGCCTAATTTTTCAACAAGTATTGATGCAGCTAACATAGCAATAACTTGTACGGCTGCTACCGATATAGAAGAAAGGTATGTAGATATATTGCTGCCAGATAACTCAAAAATAGGTTCGATAAATGCCAATATTGCACAAATACCAGAGAACTCCTGGAAAAAATATAATCCTAGACAGACTAATAGTCCTTTACGAAATACAGGAATTTTAATAATTTCCATACAACCGCCATTACCAGAACATGAACTTTCGTTTATCATTTGTCTTATTCCGATTAAATCATTTTCAGCAACGCTTCTGCTTCTGTTTCTCAGTTTCATCAGTGCCTTAATTGCGTTTTCTTTGTCACCTTTGGACGCCAGATGAATTGGAGTTTCTGGTATAATTAAAGTAAAACTGACAAAGACAAATATCAAAGGAACCGTACAAGAAAGAGTAAACACTTTCAAGGATAATAGTGGGGCAACGCTTAGGGTGTACAGAGTTCCTACTGTTGCAAATACCCCCATTATACATCCAAATTTTCCACTGTTGTGGACTTCACAAATTTCTCCGTTGTATATTGGCAAAATAGTAAAGCATATGCCTTCACCTATGCCGAGAAGAAACCTTGTCAAATAGTAGAGAGATATATTTGTTGCAAATGCAAGTATAACGTAAGATATTATATTCAATACAGCCAGTAGCATTAACGCTATTCTTCTTCCATATATGTCAGCGAATTTCCCTGACAGAAGTGAACCAACTATAGATCCTAGACGGGGCAAGGACGCAATCCATGATTCTTGTAATGTTGTTATTGGTACTCCTAATGGGTTTACCTCTACATCTGTTGACTTTAATTGTTGAAATGCAGTGGAACTCCACGCAAGGGTACAGGCAGATGCAAATATCACCAAATCCGCTGAAAAATAACGATATTTTTAAAAAAAGAATTAAACGTAAATACATTAATGCTGATTTAAATGACAGTCTTATCCGTTTGATCGTCTGTCCGTCCCATCCGTCTCTCCATTTGCCATGTCTTTGTAAGCAGAATCAGCAAAGAGAGGGAAGTCCGATTTTATTAACACTTGAACGGTATGTATCAGTGTTAGATAGAGGAAGAACTTCTTCATTTTTGAAAAAAATCAACCGATTAATATGAAAGTTATGAACCATTTTAATAAAAAAGGTAAAAATATACACTTGAAGAATATCATTATCGTTGGTGAGATTCTATAAACACAAAAATGCTACATATTATACAAGTGAACTTTTCGCGAATCAAGATGGTATCATCTGAACATGATTAAAGTTACAAGCAGTAACCTAAAATATTAACTTATCAACGATTACAGCACTCTTTACGTGCGTAATTTTTAATTAAAATGGTTCATAACGTTCGTATTTTACGATCTATTTTTATCTTCCTCTATCTGACACTCAGTTACAATTCAAGTTTTAATAAAGTCAGACTTTTCGTTCTTAAGTTATTGTGCTTATAAGAAATATGACCGCCAGACGAACGGGAAAATGATGGACATTTTGAAAGTTATTTAGAATTACAGACTAATACAATGATATGAACATTTTTCTTTGTAGGCGATATTCAACATTTTAGAAATGTCAAATTTTTATTTTTGTATTTTAGAATAGTACCTACAGTTATAATGCATTTAGATTCGAGATTTTTGCCCAAAGTGAAAGGGGGACATGGGTAGAGTCTAAAACCAAAAGGTCGGGATTGTACATGCTGGCTTCCGGTCGTCATCTTGGAAAACGCGAATGACGTTGTATCTCCGTTCCTGTTCGTTTTTTCGGAAAATTTATGAGAGAGTTTTGGAAAATCACTTTATCTTTTTTCGTAGGATTGATATTATAAAAGTTACAGCTGTATGAGGAAAATTTTTTTCTTATGAATTCTTCAACTTCTAAATGAAACTTCCGGGCGTAAACGTCTAAATGAAAATTATAGAAGAAAAATTATATTGCGCGCATTCGAGCCCATATTGCTCCTACATTGCATTTCTGGTCGGTGCGCATTCGACATTCCTATGATAAAACAAAAGCAACTGCTGAGATTGTGATTGTGACTTTTCATTTCGCTCGTGAAAATCTTTTAACAATTTGTGTTTGCACATCATTCTCAACGGAGTTTCACAAGTAAACATGTTTAATAATCATTATAGTGAAGATAGTTGTATAGTGCCACGAATTTTTCGTCCTTGATGACGAGAAATTCATTGATAATTTTATAAAAACTTACACGAATTTTTCATAAAAATTTTATAAATTCGCTAATAGAAACCATGAAATATATAACATGTTTGAACTTTAATAATTATGTGCAAAGTATAATTATTCCCAGATCATCACAAAAATTTAGTGAAAAATGATAAGATATATATTTTTAATTCAATTATCGTGCAATGACACATTTGAAAATTAAAATGATAAGTCCTTAAATTGATGTATCCACGACAAAGATAAAGAATAACATAATATATTGTATGAAATATATATTATACAAATATATTATATATAAATATAAAGTACATTACAGATATGAGGAATGTTGAAAATTCGTTAGAATTACATGCGTAGAAAAATACATCTCAGTACAGAATAATAAAACTGGTGATTTTCGAGTAGAAATTGAGTTCACGTTACCGTGAGCAATTATACATAGACCAGGTGGAGCAAGATACGAGGCACGCGCAAGCGCTAAAATCGGCGGGGCCGAATTCGCGCGTCCACAACTTTAAAATTATTAGTTACAGAAACTTCGTTGAGCGTTTGAACTAAAGGTAATTACGTCGTCCATAATTTTTATTTACAATTTTAGACCTAGAAGTTTCATTTAGTAGTTGAAAAATTGATAAGAAAAAAAATTATATTTCAAACAGTTGTAACTTTTACAATATCAATCCTAAAAAAAAAAAAAAGTTAAATTAGAAATAAAAGATAAAATGATTTTCTACAACTTAATTCTCATAAATTTTCCGAAAAAACCAACAGGAACGGAGATACAACGCCATTCGCGTTTTCCACGATGGCGACTGGAAGCCAGCAGGTATAGTCCCGACTATTTTGGTTTTAGACTCTACCCATGTCCCTCTTCCATTAAAATCTCGATTCGTGCATTTTTTCAAAAACTTTATACTTATTGTTTTCTGTCTAAATGTATTAGACTACTATAACAATAAATATGGAGAATATGTAAATCATATTTTTTGTAGAGAATTTTATATACTTTATTTTATGTATGATGCATAATTTCGATATCGCTAATGGCGCAACAGATAGAGATGGGGACTTTTAGTATTATTAATAGTACACCTTAGTGAACATCATTCACCGTGTTCCAAAACTTCCACCATTATTTTCCTCGAATTTTCCTTATTTGACTGAAGTAAATATATTTTCCAGTTATCGGGATACAACGTAAAAAGTAAAAAAAAAATTCAACTGTTTTGAAGAACAATTTTTACAATATTAGATAAAAAGGGAGAATTATTTTTCTTTAATTGAGCCGCTTTTAAAAGCATGGTCACTAAAAGTTAACTGAATCTTGGTGTAAATGAACAAATACAAAATCGAATGAGTTTTGGCCCTACCTAAATATCGACATTAACGCACGATTACAGTACGATACAATAACGTACTCCACCGCGACGATGGAATTTTATTTCATAATTTTTAGCGGCCCCTTTTATAAAGGCTCAGCTTTTGTCAAAAAATTCTAGTATAACTACTTGATTACATTGACTGAACATTTAGAATATTTTATTTTTATGGCCACAGCTCAGCTGTGGTATCAAGTATTGATAATGACTACTGTAGGCGTAGCTCATAATAAAAATCAGCTTTGTTGCAATTATTTCCACCGTTAAAAATTAAATTACATGTGCATATAAAGAAATTCAGAGTGAATTATTCATTATTGAAATCTGCTTTCCACTAAGCCATTTTCTCGATAGATACCTACTACCACATGGATGCATTCTAACTTATGGTGCTTAGCATGTAAAATCTCATGTAAGTCGAAAATTACCCTTGAAATTTTGCGAAAAATGCTGAAAAGCATATTGTAACAAAATACATACCTGTTAATGCGGAGAAATACAGAAATATACAATCCTTTTTGTCGTCAGCTATTAAACGTTCCTGTTTACCTTTCCCATACGTCTCAGATTTATAAACCACTTCAGTATATGCATCTTCACTTTTTCCATCGAGATTGTTCCTAACTTCCATTTTGCAGAAAAATAAATTACGAAGAGCTTAGTGTAGATAGATAAAGAATTTTTCGCATCGGTTTTGTTAGCTTGCATAACTTGGAATATTTATGATTTTCTAGCCCTTGGACTGTTATCGTAGTATTTAAATACATTACTTATGTATTTAATGCTAATTTAGTAATAGTATCTAAAATATTTTGAGACAGTACGCACACAATTTATAACGCGTGGTAGGTAGCGGGATATCAAAAATTATCTTGCTCAAAGGTGGTCATGGACCTAAGAACGGCTGTCTTATCTTACGTCATTCTGTTGTAATGATTCTTCTTATACATAACGTCTTGACAGACGTTTTGTGATTTATGTAATGTTCTAATGGGCCTCCCCTTGTTGTTGTTGGAGCTCTTGAAAAAAAAATTTATTTTTTTCCCATTACTTTGTTAAATGAATATGCGACCTATAAATTACGATGCAAAATAATATTCTAAACAACTTTTATTGATTGTATTTTTTCGAAAAAGTTCGTAAATTTACACAAGCTTCTAAATACACTTTTCTTACAAGTTGAACATACCTACCATGTTTTGTATACCCAGAAAGGTTCGTGCTATTAACAAATAAATAAATAATAAAACCATGTTTTGTAAACATGGTTTTATTAAAAGCTACGAAAATAACCAACCACAGTGTAAAAGTTGAAAGACTGTTAATCGCGCAACATCAAGAATTGTCATATGGCTTTTGACAAATATAATATGCCTTATCGTCACGGCGACTATGAATAAATTTGGTCCCGCCAGAAAGGCTTGCTTTAGCTTCTGTATAGTTAGTGGAGCAGATCTGGCATTTGAAATACAAGTGCCTTTGTTCAAAAACAAATTTTCCCATCTTATAAAGGACGACTTCCCCCACTTCCCTGACACTTTCACATCCGAGATCTAAGTGGTGGGGGCTGTTAAACATATGGCAAATCGGTTTTTCTCAGTTTGCGAGCGATCGTGGAGACGGACAAAAAAATGTTTCGAATAAAAGGGAAAGGTCTCCCCGAGGCGCGTAAACTGTTTTTTTTTCTTTTAAAATCGGCCAATTAGGGCCGACAGGGGGAATGAGGGGTGTTTAAGAGATAAGGGATGGGGTTAGGGCGGTAATTTTTTTCCCTGTTGTTGGTGGTTATAGGAAGAGGTCGAGGCCGCGGAGGGAGCTTTCTAAGGCAATTAGGGAAGGAGAGGGATGGGGGAACGTGCAAAAAGGGAAAATGGCCATATCTCCGGTTCTAATGGGACGATTTCAAAAAATCAAAATGAGATTTCTTCCTTTTTTGATCAGCTATAATGTTGGATAGGTAGGAAATAATTTTCGCCGAAAATGTAAAAATGGGGGACAAAAGAAAAAACGTATTTTTTTTCAAAACGGTTTTTTTTCTATTAAGGGAAAATGTCAGACTTACCTTTCTGACCTTCGATTTCCCTACCCCCACCATCATCCCGTGTTGCTCTGCTTCTCTACTTTCCTCTCACTCTATCAGATGAGAGGTCCGCAGGAATTTTTGACCTACTTAGATGCAGTTCGCTGCCGCGACTATCTCTCATGAGCATTGTCTCCTCGCTTAGCCCGCGGGTCAGATAATAATAGAAAGAGAGAGAAATGAGTAGCAGATAATGGAAGAAAAATCGAGAACGAGAGGACACAAATTGAACGGTGAATTGAATTCTAGTATGCGGCGCGCGTCGATGAAGTCGGACGCGCAGAAGCTGACATGATCACGCACGTGTGATATCTCCACAACCAGCCGGCATATTTCACTCTACGGAGTCTCTATCCAGTTGCCGACATGGGATATATGTGACGAGGCCACGGCCACACGCGTGATAATTGAAACTCCGCACGGCCGACTTGACCGGCACACGGCGTGTGTAAGATAATGAAATAAGAATCGGGAGATTTCGTGATATACGGCCGCTATCTGCCTCCTTCATTCTCTTTCGTTTTATTTGCTGCTTACCCTCACGTCGACAAGAAACTTCCTCATGCATGAGAGGCGTCGGCGAGATGATTTGCTGCGTAAATTCACGGGATATAAAAAAAATCATTAAAAACGGTTGAGAATTGAGGGAGTTTAAATATTTGAAAACGCCTCGCGCGACGGCTCACACGGACACAAAGAATTTCTCTTTGTGTGAATGAGAGCGGCGAGAGAGTAGAGAGGATAGAGGCCACGCCTAATCTCCCGCCGCTGCAGCTGCAGATGATAAATTTTTTCTCTTTAAAATGAGCCCTGGCAGAATGGCGTAGGACTTTCCCATGCCCTTCTGTAGGGCTTAAACTTCAAGTTGTCGCCCTGCCTCTCGCAATGAAGGAATTTGAAAAATTCTTTCTTCATTTTAAACAGGATGTAAATCCCCGTCTTTTGAGGAGCATTTTATTCCCCCCCCCACTCACCCCCTTCATAAATTAAAAAAAATTCATTGTTTCCTCTGCCCCCCATTTTTACATTTTCAGCGAAAATTATTTCCTACCTATCCAATATTATAGCTGATCAAAAAATGAAGAAATTCCATTTTGATTTTTTTTAAATCGCCCTATTAGAACCGGAGATATGGCCCTTTTTGCACATTCCCCCCAACCCCCCCCCCCTTCTCTAATTGCCCTAGAGAGCTTCCCCCGCGGCCTCGACCTCTTCCTATAACCACCCACAACAGAAAAAAAATTCACTATCCTAACCCCATTCCTTATCTCTTAAACACCCCTCATCCTCCTGTCCGATCCCTCTTCCTGCCCTGAAACTCAATCCCTTCAAACAGCTCTATCTCCGGCCCTAATTGGCCAATTTAAAAAAAGAACAAAAACAAGTTTACGCGCCTCGACGAGACCTTTCCTTTTTATCCGAAACATTTCTTTGTCCGTCTCCCCGATCGCGCGCAAACTAAGAAAAACCGATTTTCCATATGTTTAACAGCCTCCCCTTCCAACAACATAAAATTTCGTTAATTAACAATGGCCTAACTTGTTGAAAAATAAACTTTAACATTTTTTTCCAACAGAACCTTATTTTTTGAAGTGTTAAGAATACACCATAATTTTTTCAAATTTTTTAATTGATATTTAATAGTATTAAAAAATTATTTTATGTGATGTACTCTCTTTTGAGGTGGCGCGCGGATACTGTAGCGGTCGCGCGGAGTCCTATTTTCAGCGTTAAATTAAAATTATAAATAAGGGAGATAGAGTTCCGGGAGTTAGGACTTTTTATTGGAAATTTCCTCCTCTTTAAGAACCTTTTTCCCGATTTCCGTTATTGCTTATAGTTTTTGAGTTATAAGCGAAAAACTAAATATCATTTTTTCTTTATCACAATTTGTTTATAACTTTTGCAATTTTTTATATGCTAATAAAACATTTTAATGCATTTTTCTAGGCGTCAATCCGAATCCAATGAGCTATCGCTCATATTTTTAGGAGCTATATCAAGAACTAACACCTTTTTGAACTTATGAATTAGACTACCTCCCTGACTGAGAATTATGCCCTGTGCAATCCTCTTCGTGCTACTTTCGAAAAAAAATTTGTTAGGTGGAGTGGTTTTCCGCCCTGTGCATCTTGAAATTTTTTGACACTTTCGGAAAATATTTATTTTTCGAACGACGGAACCCAAAGGCAATTGACCGTCGTCCTCGAGTCATCTTTTAGGTCATTTTTAGTGAAATAATTTTTTATGCAGATTTCGATGAACGACAATGCCAAAGGCGGTTATAGTAAGGGGTCCAAAGCTTTAAAAATTGAAATGACCCATTCCAACAAGGTAAATGATTTTTGGAAACGAATTCAGGAAGAGGGTCCTTAGGGGCATCAGAAATGGCTTGTTGGACTTTTGTTGGCGCTTGCGCAACTTCTCCACAAGAAAAAAACATGGCCGAATGTTATTTCAAGAATTTGTGTTTTTAAACGTTTACCTCTTCCTAAAAAATTAACTACTTGCGATATCAATCTGATTTTTTATATCTATATACTACAAATACGAGCGCATCTATCTGTACTAATAGACCTTCAAAATCACTTACGGTTTTTTTCTAAATAAATCCAAAATCACGTGAACGAATTTTGTGTGTTTGAAATTTCGACGTGCGGGCAACTATATTAAATATTCGAATTTTGTATCTATTACATACGAATGAAATATGGTCTAAAGATCAAAAAAGTTTTTGCAAAAAAAATTAGCTCGATATCTTAGACAGTTTTCGAGATACGGATTTTTAAATTCGACCGTAATAATGTCTTGTTATTAGCGCGCAACGTGACAGCTACGACAGGGCTCGTTCTGTGCAATTGTGGATAGATCATATATTAGTCCAATACCTAATTTGATTTAGGTGTTATATTATTCTTGATCATTAGATCACTCATTGTCTGAAAATTATTAAACAATTATTTCGGTGCAATAAATACGTGGTTTTAAATTATGATGTAATTTGGTACATGTAATATACTGCCGTCCTAAGCCAAAATGACGTACTTCATTATACGCTCTTCTTGAGATATTTGACATTTTATGCCGCTAATCTCAGCACATCTTATTTTTTTAAATAATTTCATTCTATTTTTTAATTTAATTCTATGAGGCAGATGCAAAAATAATGGTTTATTGATTATTGAAAAAAGTCGGTCATTTAACAAGGAAACTTTGAAGTACGTCCAATTTGCTTAGGAAACATTTTGGTTTAGAACAGTATAGCTAGACTTGCAAATAGTGTACGAAATCGTTAATAAGTTTTAATAAATTGAGTTTAAAAATAAAAATTGACCTAAACTTCGGATTTAAAAAAAGTACGATATGACTTAAGAAAACAAGCCCTGAATATTGGTGTAAATAAGGACAAATGTTGCCCAACAATGTGAACTTGGATTCCTCACGCCTAGCATAAAATTTGAAGTGCAGCGATGAACATACGAACACAATAATATTTACGAAAGGTATGTTTAATTTTTCCAAAACAGAAAAACTACAAAAGTTTTGTGGGTATACGACAACAAAGGGTATTTTATAGTATTCACGAAACCAATAAATAATTAGGTGAAAAACATGAAGAAGAAAATATTGTAAATATTGTTTATTGGCAGTCTATGTATTGTGTGACCTGTCAGTTATTCTTTCCGAAGGGGAAAAAGTGAGCAGTTACTGTTGCCTTAAATCAAACAGGTCATCTAAACAGTTTGACTAATCTTGGAGATAACTGCGATGCAATTGGTGATCGTGTCATTGAAGATGGTCGTAAGACCTATGTGAATCTGTATGGCCATAGTGAGTTTAATTAGATTCACCAAGGTAGCATTTATTTTTCATAAAGTTATTAGACATACTTTCGCTAAGTCCTACAAGAGAGCTTACTTACTGCATTTGAAACGGTCATTAAGTCCAGTAGTTTGGTATGTTTAGCTTAGCTTGCAACTGAAGTACTTTGCGAAGCAGGGTCAAACCCTGCTTACTGCAAAATAATTTTAATTGTAAAAGTTATTCACAAGAAGTGGTTTAGATTCTCCTATACTTTCCTTACCTAACACAAAATTCTGGATTTTAAACAAATTACCTCGGTGACTTGAAAAACGGTTAAGAAAACACATCACACTCTTCCAGAAAATTTGGATATCTGATAGAGAATAACCAAATAAACCCACAAATGATGACAAAAAACCACAAGTGGTTAAAAAAAAAACAAAAAGTGGAACTGTAAAGTAGAGTGTGACTAAAAATGTTGCATGTGCATGTGGACCTTTCCTACAATTGTTTTAAGGGCAGAAATAATACAGAGCAGTGTTTAACAGACAGTAATTCTTACTAGTCTAGTAGTGCTTTGTCGATGCTTACTGAGCTGTGTATAATTATGCATTATTATTATTATTATTATTATTACTTATAAATTACACGTTTTGTGTACATGTTTATATTTTATTTCTATATTGTATAATGATGGTATATATAATAAATATCTCCATATACAACACCTTCATAACCTATAGATCTAATAAATACTATGCCAAATGAGTTTCATTTTACATATTAATATTTTTGTAAAATTATAAATAATAATAACACAATATCAAAAATGTATTGGCTTACTATCTTGATGCATTACAATTAACCACATAGCAGTACGTGAGATAATAGCCGCATGGTAATAGGAGTATCACGGACCTAAATTATGGTTTAATTTGAAAAGTCTGTAACTCAAAAATTGTAAAAGATATGGAGCTAATTTTTTTTGCAAAAACTTTTTTGATCTTTAGACCATATTTCATTCGCATATAATATATAAAAAAATTAAACATTTAATATAGTTGATCGCACGTCGAAAATTCAAACACACAAATTTGCTTCCTGTGATTTAGGATTTATTTAGAAAAAAATCGTAAGTGATTTTGAAATTCTAACAGTACAGATATATGCGCTCATGTCATTAGTATACAAATATAAAAAATCACATCAATATCGTACGTAGTTAATTTTCTAGCGAGAGGTATATGTTTAAAAACACACATTCTTGAAATAACGTTCCGCCATCTTTTTTTCTTGTGGAGAAGTTGTGCAAGCGCCAAAAAAAGTCCAACAAGCCATTTCGGATGCCCATTAGGACCCTCTGTCGATATGCGAGCTCAAAATTTATTTACCTTGCTGGAATGGGTTACTTGACGATTTAGACGGCTTTCGAAGGTGTGGACCCTCTACTATTATCGATGTTTTGTGAAGTGATAATGTTTCAAAGTTGATTTTTTCATGGGAATTTTGGTTTACATTTGATTTTCTAAATAATTTTGTATTTTTAAAATGGCTCATTTTACAGGGTTCAATAAGAATATCTCAGAGGGTATGAAATCATAATTTTACAAAACTGTACATATCAATGTCCATTTTTTATTCACTATGTGTGTACCTACATGAAGTTTCCACAGATAAGAAAATTTTTTGTGTCAAGAAACGGGAATAATCATGTCTCTAGCTGATGTGTCAGCTTGCCCCTGTACTATTAGTATCAATAAAGAACTCAAATAGTTTTGTCATACATTTATTTATTCAAAATTTTTTGTATATCTGCAACAGTTTTTCCCTTGGTTTCTGGGACTATAACGTAAATAAATATAGCGCCTAAGACACAAAATCCCCCAAACAACCAAAAACAGCTAGCCATGCCTGAATATTCAATAACTAGGGGAAACATAAAAGTAACAAAGAATGATGTAAGAGCACCAAATATAGTGGCTATAGAAGAGGCTGTTGATCTAGCACTTGATGGCAATACTTCGCTTATAAAAGCCCATGGTAGGGGCCCAAGCCCAAGATTAAAAAATATTATGTATAACATTAAAGATGTAACAGGCATCCAAGATAAACTCTGAATATAATTAAAATCACTATCTTTTAAATAAAAATATAAACCCATCATAATGTGAGCCATCGAAGACATAAGTATTGAAATTAATAAGAGAACTTTTCTGCCTAATTTTTCAACAAGCAGCGATGCAGCTAACATAGAAATAACTTGTACAGCTGCTACCAAAATAGAAGAAAGGTATGTAGAAATATTGCTCCCCGATAACTCGAAAATAGGTCCGATAAATGCTAACAGGGCATTAAGACCAGAAAACTGCTGGAAGAGACATAATCCGGCACAGATTATTAGTCCCTTGCGAAGTGCAGGCGTTTTTAGGATTTCCACGTAACCGCCATTATTTGAGTTTGAACTTCCGTCTATTATTTGCATTATCTCCAATAAGTCTTTTTCAGCAACTCTTCTGCTCTTGTTTCTGAGTTTCATCAATGCCTTAATCGCATTTTCTTTATCATCTATGGATGCCAGATAGACCGGACTTTCTGGCACACTTAAGATAAAATTGACAAGCACAAATATCAAGGGAACCGTACAAGAAAGAGTAAACATTTTCAAAGATAAAAATGGGCCAACACTTAGAGTGTACAGAATTCCTAATGCTGCAAATACTCCCATTATGCATCCAAATTTCCCTCTGTTGTGATCTTCACAAATTTCTCCATTATATACAGGCAAAACAGCGAAGCATATACCTACACCGATACCGAGAAGAAACCTGGTCAAATAGTAGAGGTATATATTTGCTGCAAATGCAAGGACAACGTAAGATATTATTTTCAATGCAGCCAGTGCCATTAACGCCTTTTTTCTTCCGTAAATGTCAGCGAATTTTCCTGACAACAGTGGTCCAATTGTAGCTCCTAGAGGGGGCAAAGCAGCAATCCAAGACTCTTGAAAAGCTGTTAGTGGCACTCCTAGCGGGTTCACTTCCAAGTCTGTTGATTTTAGTTTCTCAAATGCAGGAGAAGTCCACACAAGGCTACACGCTGAGGCAAATATTACAAGGTCCGCTGAAAGAGAATGAGATTGTGTTAATTTATAATTTTATTTAATGTAGATTAAAATGACAGAAGTAATCCCTAGCCGTAAATAAATAAAAATACATATGGTGAGAAAATCATGACACTTATCAATGAAGGACCATACTCAAAATTAAATAAAGACCCAACAAAATCAATTGAGGGCAAAATTTATAGAACTTTATTTAAATACAAAATGAATTTAATGACTTTGAACGACGGAAGCTTACACCGCATTATAGCAGGCCTCCTCATTTTTATGGCTTACCAAAAATACATAAACAGAATGTCCCATTAAGACCAATTGTTAATTCCATTAATTCGCCATGCCACAATTTGGCAAAATTCTTACTTAAAATTATTAATCCATTATCTGAAAATACTGACTCGTATATAAAAAATAGTAAACATTTTATCTAAAAAGTAAATACCATAATGGAACTTTTAACTATGTGTATAAAAACCACTTATTTTCAATTAGAAAATGATTTCTCTCAGCAGAATTTCGGTATGGCAATGGGTTCTCCATTGTCACCGATTTTAAGCAATATATTTATGGAGAATTTTGAGACTAGGCATGTTCAAAATTGTGCATAAAAAACCGGTTATCTGGTGGAGATACGTAGATGATATCTTTGCAATCTGACCTCATGGTATTGAGTTACTAGATGGTTTTTTGGATTATTTAAATAATAAAGAACCTTCCATTAAATTCACTTTGGAAAAGGAAACTAGAAACGAATTACCATTTTTAGATATTTTAATTAAAAGAGTAAATGGTACAATTGAAACAAGTATTTATAGAAAACCAACACATACCAACAGATATTTAAATTTCAACTCAAATCAGTCGATGCACGTTAAGAGGGGTGTTGTAAAATGTTTGTACGTTAGGGCCAAAATCATTTCTTCTAATGATGAAATACTAAACAATGAGAAGCGGTTTATAAAGGAAGTTCTTATTAATAACCAATACCCTGGAGATTTTGTCGATAAAACCTTCATAAATATTGAAAACAACAATTAGGTACGACAAAAACCTGAAAAACGTTACACAGCGTCAATTCCTTATGTATGCGGATTATCCGAAAAGTTGTGCCGCATCGGTGATAGATTTGATATTAGGTCGGTATTTCAAACAAGCAACACTTTAAGATCTATTCTGACGAAACCGAAGAACCACGAGCAGAATTCAAAAAATTGCATTTATAGTATTCCGTGTGAGTGCGACAAACAATACGTGGGTGAGTCATCAAGACCTTTTAGTGTAAGATTGGGCGAACATCAAAATTATATCAGAAAAAATGAAATTCAGAGGTCCAAGATCTGGGAACACGCGTGGGAGAACGGACATAGAATAAACTGGGACCCGGCAAAAATTTTAACAAAAGAGGCAGATAGCAAAAAAAGAAAAATTGAAGAATCCGCCATAATATTATTGAATGAGGATAGTTGCGTGTCGAATTGTTCCGTAGATGTCTGTACAACTTGGCTGCCAATGTTAAAAGAAGAACTTCACAAACTTAACATTGTATAAAAACTAAAAAACTGTTAACTACCTATATCAACAGTTCTATGTAAATAGTAAGTATCTATGGATATTGAATATAACAAACATTCTTAGAGCTGTGTATTTGTCATAAACAGCAAAAAGGATTTTTCAAAAAAGCCTTGAAAAGGGAAACAGATTAGATTACCGAAACGTCGGCGAAATATTTAATTTCAAGTTTTTGTACTTATTTGTGTTGTTTATTTAAAAAAACCAACCTCTAACTGATCCTTTGACGTAAACGTCACAGGCGTAGAGGTTATTTACCAGTATCATACTGGTTAATTGTGATATATTTTGTGGAATCCCCTAGCACCGCTTAAAAAGAAAAGGTACATGTGGCAGGAAGTCCCAAAGAATTGAAGAAGGAAAAAGAAGACAAAGGAATATGATGAATATAAGTTTAAAAATGAAACTGTGTTTTCAATATTATGGTGGCATTTTATATTGTATTCACGTTACCTATAATTGCTAAAATACTTGACTGACTGGCTATTCAGTCCTATACACTTGAATGTCGGTTCGAAAAATTCTGCGAATTCGCTGGACTATTGTCCGAAGAGTTCAAACTGGAATTTGGCTTTGTTATAACGCTTACTAAGTCGCATATATTTAAACAATCAGAACCTAAAAAAAATATGTTTCCACAACTTTGGGGGGCAAAGTTTGACACCCCATCTTATATTAGGGCTATTGAAAAGGCTTTACTATTTCAAAACTATTTTGTACAGAATTTTATGTTAGGTAGTTTTCGAGATTTTTCTGAAAACACATCTCAAGAACCTATTTCTAGCTCCATTTTCAAAAATTAGTAAGGCTAACATTTTAGAGAAATTAACGGTGGCAGATACGTTAGGGGAAAACTAACTTAATTGTCATGCGATTAGCAAAAGGTCTTCTAACATATGACATTACTAAATAATATTCATTAGTTCATTGCTTCACTTCGTTAGTTTGACTCCTTTTTGAAAAATTAAAGACGACAGAAAATGAGGAGGAAATTTTAAATAGAAATGTGTATATACGGTGTTTTCATTTGAGCAAAATTGTCGGAGTTAAAGTTTATAACGGGCGTGGCTAATGCCAAACATTTTTACTTCCCTCGCATACCGAAGGGAAGTATTGTATTCGAGAAAAAATCACCCTCCGAGATTTTTTCGGATTCTGACGTTTCAGAACACGTAGATTCCGAAAATATAGGTTTTTCAATTCCGTCAGTCTGTCTGTCTGTCTGTCTGTCGGTCTGTCTGTCTGTCTGTCTGTCTGTCTGTCTGTCTGTCTGTCTGTCTGTTGGTGCATTTACTAAAAAACTACTTGACGGAGAGCAGTCAAATTTGGTAGGTAGTTGACGCTACTGACTGCGAAGAGATGGTAGAAATTTCACTGGAAAATATACAGGGTGGACCGTCTACACGGAATAAATAGTGAAAAAAATTTTTTTTTGCTCAAATTTAAAATTTCCATGTTTCATGACGCGCTAAACCTATTTCAGAAAAAAAAAATTTTTGAAAATTTTTTTCAAACACGAAAAAATTTTTGCCAAGATGAAAAAATTTTTTTTTGCTCAAATTTAAAATTTCTACGTTTCATGACGCTCTAAACCTATTTAAGAAAATAAAAAAAAAAAATTTTCAAATATTTTTGAAAAAATTTTTACCAAGATGAAAAATTTTTTTTTTGCTCAAATTTAAAATTTCTACGTTTCATGACACGCTTAACCAATTTCAAAAAAAAATAAAAAATTTCACCAATATTTTTGAAAAAATTTTTACTACTAAAATGAAACAATTTTTTTTTTATTTCTTCAAATTTCAAATTTCCACGTTTCATGGCATTCTAAGCCTGATTAAAAAAAAAAAAATTGAAAATTTAAAAAAAAAATGAAATTTTTTAACCACCACTATACTTCCACTCCATTACGTGAATGTTGGATTGAAAATGTGACAGATGGCAATAATATCTGGCATATACACCTATTATACTTTTATTGAAAAATGTACAAGAAATAATTCAGTCATGGTGGACATTTGTAAAGGTATTTGCGCAAGCCTGCCATATGTGGCTATTTAGTATTGAACTTTTGCTGTTGGATGAGCAATCTGTATACTTTTTTGACCAAAACTTATCAAGTTTTCTTTGTAATAATAGCAAATAACTCTATTCCGATTATTATTCTCAATGCCATTTCGTAATTATTAATTTTTTAGAGTGACTGCCATGCACAAATAACGAGGGAAGTTCTGTGTAAATACCTTTACCGATTTTTTTGAGAAATTTTGTTCTCGTGCACACACTAAATCACAATTTAATTTTGTCAATTAAAAATCGACATTTTGGATTCTTTTGTATACACCAAATACCAAGTTTCTGAACTCTCACTACCTTGGTTTGATAATTTAGTCCTATTTATCTCCCCCCAACTCTTCAACGGAATAAGATCAAAATATAATCTAATTTCGTATCTCGTTATACTCCAGTCGGTAAAGTAAAAAATACACCGGAAGCTCGCAAAAAATGGTATCCTTTAGTAACTGTTAGTGGGAGGATTAAACATCCCAAACTTATATTAAAGTCAGTTATTTTTTATGGGCCTGTGAATAGCTAAAAGCGCAAAAAATCAAGAAGTAATTATATCATATTTTTATTTTTATATACTAATAGATATCAATAGCCATTAAAAATGGAAGCACAAGAGAGTATTTTATATCCCCTTTAAAACGCGTTTTGATTTTTCTTCCTAGCTTGTTTGGTTTTCGAGCAATTGAACGTTTTCTGTAGGCCGCGCGAAAAAATGTCAAATAAACGAAAATTCGTACGCATTAAAAGTACACATTTTGCAATTTTGTTCAATATCGATTTTCTCGAAAATCATGGCATATACGAGAAAATTACAAGAGGACTTTTTTTGGGGGAAATTAGTTCAGCTTTCTTTTTTATGATCAGCAATTTTTTTATATCTTCAACGGTTAATGACTTATCAGTAAAATAAGTCTTTTTTCACCGAAGTGGTGGTTTTTTGGGGGGGTTGCGCGGCACCCCAAGAACTGATTTTTGTGGTTTTATGATATATAATCTCCTCACTAACAGTTATTGAGGGAAACTCTGAGATAACATATTTTGGTATGGAAATCTTTATAATGATTGGACCATTGTAGTACATACAATTTAAAGTCAATATCTTAAACTGCTCTAGAGTTATCGTGCAAGCAAGAGAAGTTGCAGACTGACAGAAATGTTTTTTCGCGCGAATTTAAAATCTTGACTTTTAATAACTTTCAACACAATTTTAAAAAATCGATTTTTTTTACGATTACTATACTTCCACTGCACTACGTGGATGTGGAAGTAGTAACAATTTACTTATTGTCCCACGAAATCCGAAAGAGGAGTCTAAGTAGAATATCGTATGCATTAAATTTATCAATTTTTCAGCACCTGTAACTTAAAAGCGAAAATTCTCTCAAAACAAGGATGTAGCTAAAGGTCACCTCTTTTGAAGGCTATGTCTATTTATCTATGTTGTATATTCTAAGTGGAATATAATTCGATATCGCCTAAAAATTCGACAATTGATATTTCCTGAAAGGCGAACTTTGCCCCAAGTTAAATCCTCGACGTCAAGCGTGGCGAAAACATTTTTATAAAAATTACATTTATAAAATAAAGTATTCAAATCTACAAAAATTAAAAACATTAAGTAAGTCAGTGACTTTACTTACTGAGTACATTTGTTGTACATGAGAGTATTAAAAGGGGTAGTGAGAGGTGAAAGATTCAAACTTTAGTCATTTCGACATCATCAAAATTCACCGAAATCATAATTTTCATTATATGAAGTAGGACCTAATTTTTGTTCTTTTTGAGAAATAAAAGGGTGTGTGTAGAGGAAATCTGACGACATAGAAATTATTTCATAGGACAAGACCTCTTTTGTGGATCTGTGTTATTACCATTAAATATCCTTCCGTATAATATATAAAACTACAAGGAGTTAGCTAATCAACATTTTACATTTTTTGAGCCGTCATGAGGTTATGGTATTGTTTATTGATCGATCAAAGGAATTTGATTGTGTTAATCACGACATTCCCTTGGATACTGTTGAAAAATATGGTATACGAGGGCAATGTAAAATGTTATTAAAATCTTATTTATCCGACAGCAGTATGTCGATTTCTTGGGTTCGAGGTCAGAAACTAAAACAATAGATACTGGTGTACCTCAAGGTAGTGTTTTGGGGCCGTTACTCTTTCTTCTTTTCATTAATGACTTGGACAATTATAAAGATGAATTTTATTGCTCCTTTGCTGATGATATTGCTGTTGTCGTACGTACCAAAAACACACAAGAACTGATTGATAAATTACATTCTACCCTACTTAATATAAATAATTATTTCACCATAAAAAAATTGGTAATGAACCAAGAAAAAACAATATCGTTAGAGCTCATTATATATTGACTTTGCCTTTACAGCTTAATGGTAAATCCATTGAACAAGTGTCAACTTTTAAATTATTAGGTCTGTGTATTGATTTATTACTGGATTGGAAGTCACATGTCTCCTATATCTGCAATAAATGTTCAAGTCACTGTTTTGTCTGAAAAGATTACGTCACATAACCAATTTAAAGACTATGAAGATATTTTTCTAATTTAAAGTTCGGACTGCGTTATGGTATTATTTTTTGAGAAAACTCACCGCCATCAAACCGTGTATTCTTGCTGCAAAAAGGAGCTATTCGTAATATGTTTAGAGAATCCTGCAAGCAGACATTTATCAAACATAATATTTTTACATTACCCTGTCTGTACAAATATGAAATTTTAAAATTTGTAAAAAATGACTTATTCACCTTCAATTAAATGCTCCTGCACCTTAAATGCTAATCACAATTATCCTACAAGGCATGATCCAATTTGCAATACGATATACACAGACTTGAATTATATAAAAGAAAACCATATTACATGGGATGTACATTGTACATTTTACAATAGGTGGGCTGTTGAAATTAAAACTATACTTAGTGTAAACAAGTTTTTGTCAGAATTTAAAAAGTTCCGGTTAAAGAAATGCATTCTACTCGATAGTTGAATTATTAATGTATTAATATGTTTATCTTATTCTGGAAATGTATTTAACGTATCCTATATCATTGTAAATAAAGCATTATTATTATTATTATACTCTTCGCAAATACAAAACGAGGAGTATATTGCATTCGATCGGCACATGTCTAAAACCGGTAATATTGCTCGTAGAGAAAAAAATTTCATATCACTGTGTTGGTGATCGAATTCTGAACAACTTTCAAAATGTCCTTCCGCCCGTCTGTCCGTCTGTCTATCCGTCTGTCAGTCCGTCCGTCTGTCTGTCTGTCTGTCCGTCTGTCTGTCTGTCCGTCCATCACGTTTCTTGGAAGCACGATAACCTAAGAATGAAAAGTCCGATTGTATTGAAATTTAGACAGTAAGTTATTGTTAGCTAGAGAAAGAACCCTATTATTTTTGAGCAACATCGATCGATAAACAAAAAAGTTATACATTTTTTTAAATAAAAAAAAATGTTTACCTACTTTTTTTATGTTTTGTAAATAAACTAAAAATGTCTAAAACTAATATTATTTACAAAAAAACTGCGAAGAGCATCCTATAAAATGTGCAACAATTTTATAAAAAGTGTAGTAAGTCGGCGAAGAGTATAACGGTTAGCTTGTTATTATTACTATTATTATTATTATTATTATTATTATTATTATTGTCTTCCTTTCTCTCGCACTGAGCGGTACTTTATCTCGTGCACATCGGCCTGACGGCAAGATGTGCAATAAGTCAGTCATTTTTAAGCGAGAAACTTGCGGACGATGCTGCAGGTGTTCAAGATCACTGATTTTTGAATATCCCTCACGACACTAGGATTTATATTTAATGCGGTCAAGCTGTCTTTTAAATTACTTGGAATAACTCCAGTGGACGAGATGATTATGGGCACCACTCGGACGTTATCTTGCTGCCACTGTTGCTGGATTTCAGTGGCAAGATCCATGTACTTTGTAACTTTTGCTGCGTAAGTGTCACGGAGATTATTAGTGTTAGGTACCGCAACATCTATGATAATGGTCTTTTTCTTATTTTTATCGACCCAAATAATATCAGGTCGATTTGCGGTAACAGTTCTATCCGTGAGCACAGTTCTATCCCAGTACAATCGATGGTCTTCTTATTATTATTATTATTATTATTATTATTATTATTATTATTATTATTATTATTATTATTGTTATTATTATTATTATCAAAGCGTCACAGACACACACAAATATTCAAAAGGGAAACAAAATACATACCTGTCAATGCGGAAAAATATAAAAATACGGATTCCTTTCCATCTTCAGCTACTAAACGTTCCTGTTTGCCTTTTTCATAAGTCAAAGGTTTATAAACTACTTCAGTATTATTGTCATGTTCACTTTTTCTGTCGGGATCTATCCTAGCGTCCATTTTACAGAAATACAATTTACAAAGTGGTTTAGAATATATTATAGTTCTGTATTTAGCTACGTATACAGGTCTCTTATTGACTTAATTAGCTTGCATAACTTGGTATATTTAAGATTTCCTGACTCCTTGATTTTTATCTTAGCGTTTGTAAGTTACTTATGTATTTAAGGATATCATTGTTTCTTTTATTATGTTAATATTTTATCAAATATTTTAGACCAGCATGACTTGCACATTTTGCAACTAAATAAAATTCGCAATTAATGTTAGAATGACAATCGTAGTTTGATTAACACTATCATCATCCCAAAATAAATTGCATGAAACTACATTGATGTGATGATCACATACATGTTGTCCCTAAACTCAGCGTCATCCTGTGAAGGGTCGATGGGCTAGCTCATGACTGACCACAATATCAAAATATGACCTTAGTAAAGAACTGTTTGTTTTTAAGATATTGGCACTTTTGTGAATTTCGTGAAAATCGATATCTTAAATTAGTTCTTTGCGTGTCACAGTTACAAAATTCCTTATTTTGAGATTCTAATTTTTATTATGCAGCTCTGAATATCTCTGCTGTTGGCCATAGTCCTACATAACATGAATAGTACCATACCTTTGGGGAAAAAAATCCGATTCATGAGTTAATTTTTTTTATTAGCTACCTAACTTAGATTCTTCATACTATAAAAGAAATTACAACTCTAACCTGGCACATTATTTTAAACAATTGCTCGTTTAGTGTAATTTTTTAAACGTTACAACATTTTTTACGTTTTACTTTAGAAAAAAAGATATTGCTGTTTTACTGCAATAGGAGCTTATTGTAAAATTATTTCAATAATTAGAAATTCGAATGAAAACTCTTGTATTTTTTATAAACTAACCAAAACACAAATAGACATAAACAAATGTGTTCAAATTGCCTGCCACCAACTCGAATGCAAGCGCGACATCTTTTAAAAAAATATATTTTTGTCCATCATGCACGTTCTGCAACATTTGTTTCTTGTGCGGATTCATTAATATGGTGTCTCAATTGATTTACAATATTTATTGGTTCTGTATAGACTGTCTCCTTTATGTAACTCCAGTAGAAACAATTAGTGGATTCAAATCCGGGGACCGCGGTGGCCACAAAATGGGACCAAAATGGCCAATCCATCTCTGTGGATAAGTTTGATCTAAATAATGTCTCACACCTCGTGCGCAATAAGCTGTACAGCCGTCAGTTTAATTTAACAAGTGTTTTCATTCAAATTCCTAGTTTTTGAAATAATTTCACAATGAGCTCCTTTTGCAGTAAAATAGCAATATCTCTTTTTTCTGAAGTCAAACAAATCGTTATACCATTCTAAAAACTACGCTAAATAAGCAATTTCTTAAAATAACTTTTGCCAGGTTAGAGTGGTATTTCTTTTAAAATATGAAGAGTCTAAGTGAGTTAATAAAAAAAATATGTAACTCATGAATAGGGCAGAAATGTTTTTTTTCAAAGGTATGTGACCATTAAGTTTATTTAGGACTGTGATCAATAGCAAGACTATTCAGGGTTGCAGTAAAAATTATATTCTTAAAATATAAAATTTTATAGCACGTGAGAACCTGTCGATTTTCTTGAAATACATAAAAGCGCAAATATCTCAAAAATTAACATTTTATTACTAATTTACTGTCATATTTAGAAATATTAAATTTTAGATTACATGTAAGTGAGAATATAAGTATATTTATGTAAACATTGCCAGTGAAACAAAAAGTGGGAAGTTCCCGGAAGCGGCTGGAATCTCCCCATCAAGTGTTTGCGAACATTCCCTAATTTGGCTTGTAAATGCTGACCTGTGTTATGCAGGACTCCGTCCACTGGTACTAGAATCTATCTGCAAACAGTTTTCCCGCGTATCCTATGAACCGTAAGTCTCACGAAAAATTGTCTGAGAGCTTTTCTGTAGAAAATTGAATTCTCTACAATTTTTATCTAAATACTATCGTAAATTTGAAAATGAAAAAGTTATCATTAAGAATAGACTGATATTTTCAAGAAAAATATCGTTTAAGGGTTATAAGTTCTTTCTATTGATTTCATTGAGAACACACATCAGATGTGTTCAGTTAGAGCAACGAGGAGCAGCAGTAAGCAGCTTTCAGTGAGAACCTGATGATGGCAGATAAGATTCCACCGAAACGGCGTTCAGACAAACATGGCTCCAACGGGGGCCTACCAACTACACGGGAAAACACCCGGTAGCACAACAACACTTCATTTAACACCCGTGAAAACCTAAGAAACATCAATTCCGTTTTTTAAGAGATAGAATATTCTTTTGTCTGCTATCTATTTGTCAGATATATATATTCTTTTTTTTTCTTTTGGTTATTTTCGCCCCCTCTACATAAACATATCCCGATGGCGATGTAGTGATGACTACATATGAGAGACCATCCCACATCAAACTTAAGCTAATTATCATTTTTTAAACGTATATGTGGTAATCTTGACATGTTAGGTACATCACAAAGGGCATGATATTTATTTATTCAATTATCACACTATGACATGATAGAAGGGATGGTTACACACATGTGAAATCTCACGATCATGAGGGTGCTTGGTCTCCGGATATAATAATTACGTGCCGCGATAGCGCCACAGGACATTGGGTGGTCACACGCTAACAGCGAATTACATGAACATTTATAGAGACTATTAAATCGCACCTGTTTAGGGGTTGACGGGATTAATTTAGTTGGCATTTTAGGAAGCATGCCCTAGGGACATTTACTTTTTTATCTATAAAAGATTGTTGAATACTCACTTAACCAAATTAGGACTAACTTAATATGTCGAAAAAGTTCGAGCAAAAATAAATATTGACTATGTATTTGTAGTTAAGATATACAAATAGTACCACTAATAAGTTTTGGCGTGGCGGACGAGGACAATTTAAATATTAGAAATAATTAATATATGCATTTTGTTTTAAATTAGTTAATGATGGGCAAACAATAAAATCTTTAAGATTTTTAAAGAAGTGATAAATGAATTAATAATATATTTTTATTCACAACGCCTTGTCAGGTGTTTAATGATAAATGTGTTACTCTGGTTAGGCTCAATTTTTAGTTTTGATATGACTGCCTTGAATACTTTCAGTATTTAAGGAATACGCTCTTAGTCCTGATGACATCTCTTTTCTGAGGACCATTGCTTTCGAAAAGCTTTTTGCAGTAGAGTACAGGCAGAATCCTTAACTACGTGTTGGGTTTAAACTTAGAGTGATTACACATTCTTACTGTTCGAAAAAGGTTCTTGCTGATATTGTGATCAACGTATGATTCTAGTTCTTGTAGATAAAAACATCTTCAACAAAAATTCTTCGCAATAAGTTGTTATATAATTTCGATTCCAAAGCTGTACTGAGAGTGTTGAGTTTTCAGAATTTCCTAGTTTGTACTTCAACCGGAGTTTCAATAGTTATCCAAGGTTCTTTCATAATTCTACTTATCTCGTTTTGTGTTCCCATAGCTTCTGGTGTGATATTCTCTTTTAGATAGTGTCACAAAGCATTTGGATCGTTGTCATACAGTGGATTGAGTTGAATTATATATTCTCTGAAATTATTTTGGGAGAAAACCGTCAGTTATGAATTTCTGTTTCCTATTACTAATTGTAATTTAGAAAAGGTTCCCGCAAAATAATTATGATTTAATTGAGTTAAACAATATTC
Organism: Stenurella melanura; assembly: GCA_963583905.1. Lineage (NCBI taxonomy): Eukaryota > Metazoa > Arthropoda > Insecta > Coleoptera > Cerambycidae > Stenurella > Stenurella melanura. The sequence continues at coordinate 112,403,010 of OY757313.1, forward strand.
ATACTGAAATAAAATTATTGCAGTCGTCCCCTTATAAAGTATGATTTTATAGAGGCTCTTACTTCATCAGTACTTTTGGAAATAACAGGAAAAGTTGGCCAAAAATCTCCTGAGAAAGAAACTGTTACTCTATCCATTGTGTTTCGTTCACACCTTTATGGGACATACTGTATTAATTCCAAACATTACTCTTGCACTCTCTTAAAATTTAAGTGAAGGAAGTTCCGTATTTTATGTGTACGCTAGAGTTTCAGAATAGGCCAAATACAAAGGCTACTTAAAAGCAGAGTGCATCTGCTTCTTCCAATTACGTGGTGGCAATATCCGCAGTTATTATATTTTTTTAAACAACTTTGACCAATAATAAATTTCTCAAAATTTTGGTTCAATTTTTAATATCTTAAAACATACTGTTTGACTAACAAAAATTATGCAAAATTGGGATGATTTTTTTACTGTTAATTATGCCGCCAAAAAGTAAGGAATTTTCATTTTTTTTAAATTTATCTTTATCAATAAAAGTACTACCTATTCTATACAATTGAATTTCTTAATTAATTTCTTTTGGTTTACCATCCTATTTACTATATTTCGTTAAAAGCTTTTGTGCCTTAGCAATTAATAGTGTCAAGTACATTCCAAATGTTATTTTCTCTCATCGTTTCTTAACTAACCCACTTTATTTTTCACTTAAACTAATAGAGTAGCGGTTTTCTTTCTTGGCAATACTCTTATCCGATGCTAAATATTATTGTCTCTCGTCGGATTATTTTGACTTGTTAGGGTGTCCGCCCTGTATAGTTTTCACTAGCAATATATAAGGTTTCCTCCATGGCAATGATGTTAACTATCTACCAAATGTTATTTTTCTTCATCAAACAATCCCTTTTAATAGTGCCAACAGACATACGGTACACCGACAGTCAGACAAATAGATAGAATTGAATGACTCCAACTTTAATAATCTATATAACTAATCCAGGCGTCTGCGCCTGTTATGATAATGTTGTTTCTTTAAAAGGTTGGTTAATATTTGAGCTTTTGATGATTACAAGCTGAATGTACTGCAGCTTATATTTGACTAAATTTAGTTGTTTCAACTTCAACATGTGAGAAATGCCAAGAAAATTTGTATGGGTGTTAAATAATATAATTAGAGAATGACTTATTTGCAGCGTTAAAATGTTTTTTAAATATTTATTATTTTTTGCGAAAATACAGTTCGTGAAAATAGGTCGGTAGTAATATTTTATATATTATTATTACTGTATGCAAAACTTTCTTAGAGTAAACAATTCTTAGTCTACTGTGTGAATTTTGGATGTGCATAGTAGGGAGCAAGGAGACATAATAATAATTAAGCGTAAGATTTTGCAGTACAATAGGGTATGAACGATGAATAATGTAATGAAATTATACGTCTGTGGCTATAGAGTTAAAAAAGCAATAAGAGTTATTAAAACAGAATAATTAATTTATCTAAATAAGTTATTGCTTTAAAAACGTTATGCCTAAATATAATGGGAGAAATACATTAAAATATGAGATATACAACTTTTTTAGAATACCATCCTGCATTTACCAATAAGATAAAGGTACACTTCAAAATGTTTAATTTTCTCAGACATTATAACACATTGTCAACTATAAAATTGTGACTTTGAATGAGATAGTGATAAGAAAAAATCGCCAGTCAACATCTTATACGAAAGACTGAAACCATACTTGGAAGTTCCTTTAAAGAAAATCAGACAGGATTCATACCACATAGTTCAGTTATCAACCAAATCGTTATGCCAAATCATTGAATGAGAGAACTTGATGCAGAGAGATAAGATACGGAAATGCACTGGGGTGTCACATCTTTATTATAGCCCTAGAATGAATATCTCATTTCTGTTTTATTAACCCCTTTAGTAATGAAGTGGGGGTAGTGGGGAAGATGGAAAATATTATAAAAAAATATGAGACCTTGGCTTCTAGTATATACACTAAATCCCAGGTTTCTGTGCTCTTACCAGTTTGCTTTTACTTGTGTTCCCCTATTTACCTCTACTTACCTATCCCCCAAGCCATCAACGGAATTATCTCAAAATATAATCTAATTCCATATGTCGTTATTAAACATACGTGTACCACATTTCAAGTGAATATCCCAATTTAATTTTATTGACCCCTTTAATGATAGAGTGGGGGTGGTGGAAGGGTTGAAAAATGCCATAAAAAATTCTGAGGCCTTCGTTTCTAGTATATATAAAATCCCAAATTTCTGAACCCTTTCTAGCTTACTTTACTTATTTTCCCCCATTTACCTCCAGTCTTTCACCGGATATGTTTAAAAAATAATCCAGTTCCTGATTTCGTCAATATCTTAAACCGTTCCTTAGATAACGTGCAGATCAAAAAAAAGTTACAGACATGCGGACAGACCGACCGACAGACAGACAGAATTCTTTGCTCTTACCAGTTTGCTTTTACTTGTGTTCCCCTATTTACCTCTACTTACCTATCCCCCAAGCCATCAACGGAATTATCTCAAAATATAATCTAATTCCATATGTCGTTATAAAACATGCGTGTACCACATTTCAAGTGAATATCCCAATTTAATTTTATTGACCCCTTTAATGATAGAGTGGGGGTGGTGGAAGGGTTGAAAAATGCCATAAAAAATTCTGAGGCCTTCGTTTCTAGTATATATAAAATCCCAAATTTCTGAACCCTTTCTAGCTTACTTTACTTATTTTCCCCCATTTACCTCCAGTCTTTCACCGGATATGTTTAAAAAATAATCCAGTTCCTGATTTCGTCAATATCTTAAACCGTTCCTTAGATAATGTGCAGATCAAAAAAAAGTTACAGACATGCGGACAGACCGACCGACAGACAGACAGAATTCTTTTTTCCACACATATTTAAAATGTCGACGTTTCATGACATCCTAAACCTATTTCAAGAAAAAAAATTCTTACGGTTACCTACTACATGGACGTGGAAGTAAAATAAGGCAATTAATAAACGAATGCCGGTCTTTGACATGCTTGTATGAAATTGAATTCGTTCGATTATTTTTGACAGGATGGGTGAAAAGGACAGTTTTCCTTAAATTAAAAAAAAACGCCATTTTTAATTCCTGCGTACCTAGTATACCTGAACTAAAAATAAAAATAACTCGAAACGTAAAACCAACTACAAACCAACACATTATTATCTTTCCTTTTTTAAAACTTATTCGTGACATTTTCATCGTTACGTTCAGGAGGAATGATTCACATTAATTTTAAAACCCTTCTTTCTTACTAACCGTTTCAGCTATTTTTCCAATTAAATATTCCCTTTGAAGGCGGCATTTTTTGATTTAATTAATGAACCAATAGCCAACTAATTGAAGACTATTTCGATGATATAAATTAATATAATAGTAATACAAGTTGCGACAAGTGCTTCAAAGAACTAAATTAACTATTAGGTTACCTGTAAGTGGAAAATGTAAGAGGTTATATTTACAAAGGGGTATTTTAATAATACGTGTTTTAAATGCTTTGTGATTATCCAATTTGTCACAGTTATTAGTAATCTTTAGCTCTTTTGCAATGCCGCTCCACAGTGTAATTTCATATATCCATTGTGTTTATAATTATACATATAAATTAATATTTTAGAAGCATATATCTAGTTGATTCATATTGAGACCGTTTGATGTTCTTTATAACATAAAGAACATGAAATATTTTTACAAAATGTTCTATTACTTTCGGTTTCCTTAATTATATTTTAATAAACTCCAGAGGGCGTAGCAGCATAAGCAAGGTCTAGCCGCCCCCGTGTTTTTTTCAGCGTAACTTTGACGACTTTCTTGTATATATAAAATACAAATTCATTAGTATTTCATAAAGAAAATATTTTTTTAATCTAAAGATTTTTTTTAATTGACTGAACCGATTGGTTTGTCAAAAAAGTATGATTTAGCGCTAGTTAAAAGTGATTTAAAAAATCGGTAAAGGTATTTACACAGAACTTCCCTCTTTATTTGTGCATGGCGGTGACTAAAAAATTATTAATTACGAAATGACATTGATAATAATAATCGGAATATAGTTATCACTATTATTACAAAGAAAACCTGATAGCTTTTGGCCAATAAAATATAGAGAGTGGTCATCCGACAGCAAGAATTCAATACTAAATAGCAGGTGCCCAATATGGAAGGCTTGCGCAAATATCTTTAGAAATGCCCAACATTGTTGAATTATTTCTTGGGATGACCACCCTGTACATTTTTCAATAAAACTATAATAGGTGCACTCGTAGGTGCATGTGCCATATATTATTGACACCCGTCACATTTTCAGTTCCACGTTCACGCAGTAGTTAAAAAATTTCATTTTTTTTATTTTGAAAAAGATTTAGAATGTTATGAAACGTGGAAATTTTAAATTTAAGCAAACAATATTTTTTTTCCATGTATTCTAGTGGTAAAAGAATTTTTCGTCATCTATTCTATAGTAGTGGTAAAAATATTTTCTTGAAATAGGTTTAGAATGTCATGAAACGTGGATTTTTTTTTAAATAGGTTCAGAATGTTATGAAACGTGGAAATTTTAAATTTGAGCAAACAAAATTTTTTTCCATGTATTCTAGTGGTAAAAAATTTTTTCATCATCTATTCTATAGTAGTGATAAAAATATTTTCTTGAAATAGGATTAGAGTGTCATGAAACGTGGAATTATTTTTTTAAATAGGTTCATGTTATGAAACGTGGAAGTTTTAAATTTGACAAACAAACATTTTTTTCCATGTATTCTAGTGAAAAAAAAATTTTTCATCATCTATTCTATAGTAGTGGTGAAAATATTTTCTTGAAATAGGTTTAGAATGTCATGAAACGTGAAAATTTTAAACTTGAGCATACAATTTTTTTTTCCATATATTCTGGTGGTAAAAAAATTTTTCATCATGTATTCTATAATAGTAGTAAAAATATTTTCTTGAAATAGGTCATGAAACGTTGAACTTTTTTTGAAATAGATTTAGAATGATATGAAACGTGGAAATTGTAAATTTGGGCAAACAAAAATTTTTTTCCATGTATTCTAGTGGTAAAAAAAATGTTTCATCATCTATTCTATAGTAGTGATAAATAGATTTTCTTGGAATAGGTTTAGAATGTCATGAAACGTAGAATTTTTTTTTAGAATAGGTTTAGAATGTTATGAAACGTGGAAATTTTGAATTTGAGCAAACAAAAAATTTTTCCATGTATTCTAGTGGTAAAAAAATTTTTCATCATCTGTTCTATAGTAGAGATAAATAGATTTTCTTGGAATAGGTTTAGAATGTCATGAAACGTGGATTTTTTTTTTCAATAGGTTTAGAATGTTATGAAACGTGGAAATTTTAAATCTGAGCAAAAACAATTTTTTTGCGTCATCTATTTTGTATTTTGTAGTGGGCAAAAATTTGCAAATTTTTTATTTTTTCTTATTTTCAAGTTTTTGGAATAGGCTTAGAACGTAATGAGACGTGGAAATTTTAAATTTGAGTGAAAAAAATGTTTTTTCTATGAATTCTATATTAGTGGTAAAGAAAAATTCATTTTCTCAAACAAATTTATAATTTTCTTTTAATTTATAGGTTTAGAATGCCATGAAATGTAGAAATTTTAAATGTGAGCAAAAAAGAATTTTTTTTTATTCTAGTAGTAAAAACATTTCCAAAAATTCTATACATTTTTTTTCTGAACTAAGCTTAGAATGTCATGAAACGTGGAAATTTTAAATTCGAAAAAAAATTTCCATCCATTTTTTCAAAAAAATTTAATTTTTTTTTTTAATAGATTTACAATGTCATGAAAGGTGGACATTTTAAGTGAGCGCAATTTTTTAAATCTTTTTAGTGGTCAAAAATTTTTCAAAAATGTTGGTAATAAAATGTTTCAAATTTTCTTTCTGAAATAGGTTTAGAATGCCACGAAACGTGAATATTTTAAATTTGAGCAAAAAAAAAATTGTTTCATTATTTATTCCCTTTAGATGGTCCACCCTGTATATTTTCCAGTAAAAGTTTGACCATTTCTTCGCTGACAGTAGCGTCAGCTACCTACCAAATTTGACTGTTCTCCATCAAGTAGTTTTTTAGTTAATGCATCAAGAGACAGATTGACAGACAGACAGACGGAATTGAAAAACCTATATTTTCGTAATGTAAGTGATCTGAAACGCGAAAATCCGAAAGAATCTCAGAGGGTGATTTTTTCTCGAATGCAACACTTCCCTTCGGTATGCGAGGGAAGTAAAAAAATCACAACTACGAAACTCGTTCTGTATCATTTTTGCCAGCCTTCCTATAACACATTCTTTGCCAAACTGATTGAGAAGTACGCCGTAGTAAGAAAAATTAAAATCCATTATTTCAATTTTTTTTTCCAATTTAGCAGCTGATGATTGGGAGTGAGTATTCATACAACAGTTTGCCCAAAAAAAAACAAAAATTAAAAATAGCTGTATAATTACTTCATTAATATAATGAAAAAATCACGGAGTTTTGAAAACATTACTTTTCATTTATTAATTATGAAATAATACACTGTACAGAAAATTAAGGATGTTGTAAAAAGTACACTTGAATATGTCCCTACAATTTTCTTTCCACGTCGCATGCTTTTGCATATTTTCTAAATGTCCAGAATAAAGAAGCTCTCACTTTTTTTATAGCATTTTTGTATTGTCTTATTTTTGAATAGATGCAATGAATTTCATTTTGTAGTTATTAACCTTTGGTACCCGCGCCTTCGCCATAACTAGAGAATGATAACACAGGCCCACAAAAGAAAAAAATCGGTAAATGTATTTACACTTCCCTCGTTATTTGTGCATGGCGGTCACTGAAAAAAATTAATAATTACGAAATGACATTAAGAATAATAATCGGAATATAGTGAATGTTATTATTACAAAGAAAACCTGATAACTTTTGGTCAAAAAAATATACAGAGTTCTCATCCAACAGTAAAGTTCAATACTAAATAACAGGAGCCAAATATGGAAGGCTTGCGCAAATACCTTTACAAATGTCCACCATGACTGAATTATTTCTTGGGATGACCACTCTGTATATTTTTCAATAAAAGTATAATAGGTGCATATGCTAAATATTATTGCCATCTGTCACATTTTCACACATTCACGTAATGGAGTGAAAGTATAGTGGTGGTTAAAAAATTTCATTTTTTTTTTTTTCAAAAATGTTGGTAAAAAAATTTTCAAAATTTGTTTCTTCTGAAATTGGTTTAGAATGTCATGAAACGTAGAAATTTTAAATTTGAGCAAAAGGGAAAGTTTCCCTCTATTCTATAGTAGTGGTAAAAGAAGTTTACAAATTTAAAAATCATATATTTTTTTTAAATACGTTTAGAATGCCATGAAACGTGAAAATTTTAAATTTGAGCAAATAAAAAAAAATCCATCTATTTTAGTGGTAAAAAATTTTACAAAAATGTTGGTGAAAAAAATTTTTTAAATTTCTTTTTCTGAAATAGGTTTAGAATGTCATGAAACGTAAAAATTTTAAATTTGAGCAAAATAAATTTTTTTCCATCTATTCTAGAGTTAAATTCTTTCCTAATTGGTAAAAAAATGTTGCAAATTTTTTTTTCGAAATAGGTTTGAAATGTTATGAAACGTGGAAATTTTAAATTTGAGCAAAAAAAATATTTATCTATTCTATAGTAGTGATAAATAGATTAAAAATGTTTCCAAAAATTTTTTAAAATTTTTCAAAAACATTTTTAAATGTGTTTGAATAGTTTTAGAATGCCATGGAAATGTGGACATTTCTGAAGAAAACAAAAATCCATCTATTTTAGTGGTAAAAAATTTTTCAAATATGTTGGTAAACGAAATTTTCAAAAAAAATTTTTTGTAAAAAATAGGCTTAGAATGCCATGAAACGTAGAAATTTTAAATTTGAACAAGAAAGAGATTTTTTTCATCTATTTTAATGGTAAAAAATTTTTCAAAAATGTTGGTGAAAAAAAAAATTTTTTTTTCTGAAATAGGTTTAGCGAGTCATGAAACGTGGAAATTTTAAATCTGAGCAAAAACATTTTTTTCCACTATTTATTCCGTTTAGACGGACCACCCTGTATATTTTCCAGTGAAAGTTTTACCATTTCTTCGCTGACGGTAGGGTCAACTACCTACCAAATTTGACTGCTCTCCGTCAAGTAGTTTTTTAGTAAATGCACCAACAGACAGACAGACAGACTGACGGAATTGAAAACCTATATTTTCGTAATCTCCGTGATCTGAAACGTCAGAATCCGAAAAAAATCTCGGAGGGTGATTTTTTCTCGAATACAATACTTCCCTTCGGTATGCGAGGGAAATAAAAAAAGTCGAGTGCAAGAAGGCAGACCTATGTATTCCCATGAACTTTGATCTGCTGAACGTGAATCCGATGTCCGTTTTGCCCGATTGGCTCTTGCAGGCTACATGTTAAGGAATTTGGCGATCACTCGTTCAGGATTGAGTCTGATGTTAGGGCTTAAACATTCAAAACAACAAATTTTTTGCTTTTATTATGTAGAAGCTGCATTGAAAATCATTAGAAAGGATGAAAAAAAATGAAGTGTTTAGCAAAACGGTGACTAAAAAGTTATGGCACAAAATTTCACCGTCTCCCGGTTAATTGAAGCTTATTATTTCATATCAATACTGAGGTTGATGTAAAAATGCACAAGTAACAAATTCGAACATATTTTTAAGTAACTTCAATATCAATATCTATATTATAGCCCACGGAAATTAGATACAAAACGGAGGAAACCTGGACGAGATTAGTAAAAAAAACTAAATCTTTGCACAGACGTTCTTTGAGGTGTCCCGAATCCATATCCATAAGAATCACAAAAATCCCAGCATGGCTACCCAAGATTTTGAAGGTCAGTGTTTTGCAAGTGCCTCGCGTCCTATGCGTCGGATGCCCATGAGATCAAAGTGGAAGTTGCAGAGAATTAAATTATCTACATTTTGCCTTTTTTATTTTTTTCCAAACCTCCCGCAACGCTTTGAGATATTCAAGGTAAAACTTTCAAAAACATGGTTTTTCGCGAATTTCTCGCGCCAAAAAAAATCAGACAGCAATAATGTTATCATGAAAGTTGTAGAGAATTCACTTATTCATAATGTTGGTATTTTGCATTTTTTTCCAAAACCACGCCATTTTCGAGATATTCAAGGTTGAAGTTTAAAAAACCGGTTTTCCGCGAATAACACGCTCTCTATGCATTGAACCGCGACGAAGTCTACATGCAAGCAGTAGAGAACTTGAATATCTGCAAGATTGGTAAATTTATAGTTTCTAAAAAAATGTTTACTTTCCTCGCATACCGAAGGGAAGTATTGCATTCGAGAAAAAATCACCGTCCATGATTATTTCGGATTTTCACGTTTCAGAACATGTAGATGACGAATATATAGGTTTTTCAATACAGTCAGTCTGTCTGCCTGTCTGTTGGTGCATTAAATAAAAAACTAATTGACGGAAAACAGTCAAATTTGGTGGGGAGGTCACGCTACTATCAGGGAAGAAATGGTTAAACTTTTACTAGAAAATATACAGGGTGGACCGTCTAAAGGGAATAAATAATGAAAAATATTTGTTCAAGTTTAAAATTTACACGTTTCATGATATTCTACACCTATTTCAGGAAAAAAAAAATTAGAAAATTTTTTTACCAACATTTTTGAAAACTTTTTTACCATTAAAATAGATGAAATTTTTTTCCCTTCTTCAAATTTAAAATTTCCACATTTTATGGCATTCTAAACCTCTATTTCAAAATAGAAATTGAAAATTTTTTTGAAAAAATATTTAATCTTTTTTATCACTACTATAATATGGATGAAAAAATTATTTTTCTCAAATTTAAAATTTCCACGTTTCATGACATTCTAAACCTATTTCAGAAAAAAAAATATATTTTTTTCAATTTGTGATGTTGTTTTACCACTACTATACACTACTATTTAATTTCAAGTTTTTGTACTTATTTGTGTTGTTTATTTAAAAAAAAACAACCTCTAACTGATCCTTTGACGTAAACGTCACAGGCGTAGAGGTTTTACCAGTATCATACTGGTTAATTGTGATATATTTTGTAGATTCCCCTAGCACCGCTTAAAAAGCATATACATACATGTGGCAGGAACAAAGAATTGGAGAAGGAAAAAGAAAACTACTACAATAGAAGGAAACATTTTTTTTTTGCTCAAACTTAAAATTTCCACGTTTCATGACATTCTAAGCCTCCTTCAGAAGAAAAAAAAATTTGAAAATTTGTTTACCAACATTACATCATATTAGTAGTGGTTAAAAATATTAATTATTTAAATTTTGTAAAAATGTTGGTAAACAAATTTTCAAATTTTTTTTCACTCAACTACGTGAATGCGGAATTGAAAAAGTGACAAATGGCAATAATATTTGGCATATGCAACTATTATACTTTTATTTAAAATTGTACAGGGTGGTCATCCCAAGAAATAATTCAGTCATGGTGGACATTTGTAAAGGTATTTGCACAAGCCTTCCATATTAGGCACCTATTATTTAGTATTGAATTTTAGCTGTTGAATGAGCACTATATTTTTTTACCAAAAGTTATCAGGCTTTCTTTGTTATAATAATGATAACTATATTCCGATTATTGTCTAAAAAATGTTATTTGTGGCATTATCTTAATGTTTTTCTTCTTCAATTCTTTGGGACTTAGTATGTTACTGGTAAATAACCTCTACGCCTGTGACTTTTACGTCAACGGATCAGTTAGAGGTTCCTTTTCTTAAATAAATTACACAAATAAGTATTTAAATACTTGAAATTAAATATTTCGCCGACGTTTCGGAAATCTAATCTGTTTCCTTTTTCAAGGCTTTTTTGAAAAATTTTTTTTGCTGTGTATGAATATAACATTCTTAGAGCTGTGTATTTATCATATACAGCAAAAAATATTTTTCAAAAAAGCCTTGAAAAAGGAAACATATTAGATTTCCGAATCGTCGGCGAAATATTTAATTTCAAGCTTTTATACTTATTTGTGTTATTTGTTTAAAAAAGCAACCTCTAACTGATCCTTTGACGTAAAAGTCACAGGCGTAGAGGTTATTTATTAGTAAGATACTGGTTAATTGCGATATTTTGTAGATTCCCGAGCACCGGTTAAAAAGCAAAAAATGCATGTGGCAGGAAGCCCCAAAGAATTAGAAAAAATTAAGATGTCAAAATAACACTTAGACAATATTAAGTTTTATCTTTTTACGAATACAAGAAATGAGAGAAACGTTGATAAATTAATGAGATCTTCCACATTTATATGTATAAATCAAGCTTTAAGAAAATTGTAAACTTATATTGCTGTTGATATTTATATTTGCCACGAATAGCGAATAGTTTACCACACCTTCCAAGGCCAAATACAATTTATTAACTCTTACAAAATAGAGCAAATATGTTTAAAGCAAACCCGTATTAGGTAAACTAGGACTGACTATTAACGGCACGCGTCAATCATGTAAGATGGGGGTGCGGTACCCTTTGATGTAGCCGAAAAATATAAATAATGTGCGACGCGATAACACTGGGAAAAATTAAATTGAGGGTAATAAATTGTTTGTGTATTTTAATTTAACGGAACATTTCGGAATCTTTTGACGGCGATACCGACTACTTGATTTATTACATTATATCTGTCAAATGCGTGAATAAAAAAATTAACGGACTACTGTTACCGATTTATTAGGTTTATAACAATGAGGTGAAATTATTTTCAAGAATTTTCATTGGTGTGGAGTCTACCAAAGCATACTAACAGTATAAAGCTTCCTTAAATAGAAATGAATATACCTCAATACTTCAAAGAAGTATATTATGAAATTAAATACATAATCTATATGTAGTAATGATCAAGGGACTTTGATCGAGTTTTTTCAAAATGCAGGTTACTTATGGGTGTTTATTGATTGAATCCGGTGCATTCAAAAATTTAATTTCCCCCTGAAACCGGTAAGATACATACACAATTCTCAGAAACGCCATGACCTCCCTTTTATGTTGCTTTGTGTAAGTCTGCAAAAAATGAATTGTACTAAAAATTATATAATCAAATTTCATCCAATTGTCCGGTAAATTACCTAATTACCCAATATTTATATTGAGGTAGGTTACACCGACATTAGATAATAAGGTCCAATTATCCGGGTGACAGAAGATGGTTCAATTTCAGTAACAAACAGTTGATAATTTCTGACAACGGAGTGTTAAAACCTTCTTTTCACCATTGAGATTCATTTACTGACTTCAAAAATTTTTTTAAAAGAGGAAGTTTTCAATTTAACACGTTTGATTCTTATGTTGACTCGGTAGTTCCATTATAGTTTAAGCAAGCCACATGTAGAAAAAAAAGGCTCGGAGCACTGGCTGTTTCTTTTTCTGTCAATTTTTTGTTGGATCGTGAAATAATAATTTTAAATTAGGTTGTAGGTAGGTACATTATTTGTCTTTCGAAAAAAAATCAAAAGTCCTTATTTCACATAATTGCTTATATTGCTATCTATTACTACTGACATTGTTTAAATCTGTGCGAGATCTTCCTCCTCTACTACCCTTTCCACCCATTCGTTCAAGTTCATAACTGCTTCATTGTTTGCTTCACAGTCCTTGATCTTCTTACGTATATTTTCTCTCTTGCCTCCATTCTGTCTGTCCTGGTACATAATATGTATATTGCTTTCTTCGCTTCCTTTATTGTAGTCGCATATGCTTTGTTCCCTCTCTATTTTTCTTATTTTCGCCAAATACGCTTTAAAGTTTCCATGTCTTGTTATGAGTTGAGTTGCCTTGAACGTTAGTCCTATTCTGTTGTTGGACACTTCTTCGCACACTCTTCTAAGTGGTGAGGTATAATTTCTTAATTTCTTTTCCATTTTTTCCTACTTACGCTCTCATTTTGATTCTACTCTCTTTCTTAGTGTTTGCCCAGTCTCCCCCTATGCTCCTTATTTCTTCTTACTCTGTGACATATTTGGCTGGCCTCTCAACTAGCACCAAAGTGACAGTAACTGAGATGGGAACTTCGGTAACCATTACGTAATTGCGACTAAATTTACGACTTTGGTGTAAAAATAACTTCATTTGACAAGTCTACAGTCCCTGCCTCGTAGTTTCTACCACTAATGATTACTTTATAGTTATGCAACTTCTACGTAGCTTTCGTGGTACATGGGAACGTGGTAGTTACCAGTGGGACGACTTTCGGGTTTTCATAACTTGAAGGTGGTAAACTATAGTAGCAGCGACTAACTCGCATCACTGAAATGTGACTTCAAAGTTGCAAGCACCTTCAAGTAGCTTTAATAGTTGCCGCGACGTTCTGGGAACCTTCACTATTTCTTTAAAGCAGTGGAACTTGTAGGTAATATTCATAGGTGTTAATGACGTTACTGCTACCTACAGAACGGCTACTGCAAAGTGCACGTCACCTCTGAAATTCACCATGAAGTAAATTTCACCATCTAGTTCCCAATGATGACCATAGATAAAGTTAATGCAACAAACCTAACTGATATAATATGTTTGCCTCACCTAGACTAGAATTATATGCTGCTATATTATGCTATACAACATTTTATGTTCAAAATAAGGCAACAAAATTTAATATTTCAACAGAGTTTTATTACACCTACCTTTTCTTCTATGTTATCTATCATTGTAATAGTATATTATACCAACAAGGTTTATGTTTATTAAGTCGTTGATATATGGCTGCATACAAGTAAATTGCGACAGCTGATAGGTTTTTCAATGTGAAGTTAGGTAAATGATAAACACAAAAGCTAGGAACGCGTTCAGTCTAGACTTCAACGTATGGCTAACACGTACGTTCCAAATCAATATCGGGAAAAATGTAACCATGAAGTAGCAGCGGCAACTTTGAAGAGGTAATTTGTGGTAGTCACAACTTTGCTACGACTTTGAAGTGATGCTACAGTTCCATTCGCAGATTTGTGGTAAATATAACTTTAAAGTTACGTATTTGCAGTTTTCGTCACTATCGCCAAGTAGCAATTACTTTCAAGTAGCATTTCTTGGTGAAAACGACCTTAAAGTCATATTTTCTGAAATACGCCATGTTGATGGCCAAAAATTATTAAAAAATAGTGTTAAGTTCTGAAGAACAATAAAAAATAGGTTTCGGCATCTAGTGTCTCATATTCTCGCATGACATTACATATTTGAAAAACAATATTTTCATTAAAAAATGCAAATCTTATAGGCGCGTGGTTAGATTCTGACGTTTTATCATTATGTTTGTCAGTAAAATTGCATTCGTTTTAATTGTGACCCTTAGACCATTGGAAAATAGCACAAGTTTTGCTGTCTAATATTACCTTCTGATATTCTATTAAATTTCTGAGTTAGGGAAATGAACAAGAACAAGAATCATATGTAAGGATGAAACATAAATATAATAAAATCAGTTGCAAGACAAAGAAGGGGCAACATCGATTTGAAAGAGTAGGGAGTGGTAAAGTTTTCTGAAAGTTGCAGCGTCTACGCCGCCACGTCGCCGCTCCGAAGCAACAACGTCATTGGAACGTAGCCAGATAAGTTCCAGGAACGTGGCTGGAACGTTATCGTCACCAAAAAATATTTCCCATTTTGGTCATAAACACGTATTAAGAACGTTCCTATTACGTGCCTGTGGCTAGTACCAAAACACTTTAAAGTGCCTACAATAGTCATTGCTACGTTCCCACGACTAATGGTGCTAGTTGGGCTATGTTACCTCCGTGTTGTTCTCTCTGTCCTTTCTTTTCCAGATGACTCTTATGCTCTTTCCAGCTCCTTTTATTTGGCTGATCAGCCTCTATAAGTATGTCTGCTACAATTCTGTTATCTGTTTTCCTGTTGTCTATTACTTCTTTGGCTGTCTGGATTATCTGTGGCTATATTCCATGTGCTCTCTTCTCTCGTTTCCATCTTCTCGCATGCGATTAGCATGGCTATAAGTTCAGCATTGTTGATACTGATTATACTTTTGTTCGTGGTCCATCTTTTCCCTCCTGAATTGTCCAGCCTGTACCTACATTGCCTTCTTGTATGCTGGCGTCCGTGTAGATCTCCATCTCGGCTGGTTGATTGTCATTTTCTACTATTTCCTCTATTGTCTCCCTGTCGTACATATCTGGCCCCCTGTTAATTTTCACTTTTTGCTTGCTTATTTTATTTTTATTTTCTGTCCACCATTGATACATTCCTAATGCTTCGAGGTCAAGTGGTCGTAGTTCTATATGCTCTTGCTATTCCCAACATAATTTTCCTTTGTGTAGCTTCTAATATTCTTTTAATTCTTGCGTCTTGTGCCCGCCCTCCTCATATCTCTGATCCGTAAAGTACGGCTGCTTTAAAGACTCTGTCATATCATTTTTAGGTGTTCCTTATCTAATCCCATTTGTGTTTTATTATACCAGCCATTCTAACGGCCACTTTCCCTGTCTATATTGTACGTTTTTTTATATGTTCTGTGAAGCTTATTCTCTTGTCAATGAAGATCGCTAAATATTTTATACTGTCCCTGATGATGATATCTATTAACAATGAAACAAAAACAATGTACCTGGCTACCTAACTGAAAAGGGTTTATTTTTTGTGTGGGGGGGGGTTAATATTTTTAATTTAATTTTTATTTTAAAATTATTTTATAAAAAGATTAACATATACCTTTCAGGTTCAATATATTTATTAAAACTATATAAATATATATCCGATAAGCATTACTTTATTATGTGAAATAAAGTCGGATCCTTCGCCATATCTCAGAACACAGCGTCCGTTACACTAAGGGTAAAAAAATGGAAAAGATGCCGTGAAAATGTTTATGTAAATTCCCTCCTTACCAGCTGACAAGCACGTAGCTTTGCGACCAGAAGTCGCTCCCGGGGAGGGAAGCGTGGGTGGTCGGTAAATTAAGGAGCCTAACATCTCCCTGTTCTTCTAGGTTTTCGGGTTATTAACGTACCCGTAACGTTAATAAAACAAAACAAAAATCAAATTCGCGAAATGTCAAGAAAGGCTATTTTTCGTTCAATTCTGTCCTCTCGAATTCCTGATTTCGCAATTAACGATGCCGTGAAAATGCCTATTTCGATTTTTCGATGTCGACATTAGGAAGCCTTCCTGTTGATGTACTTATTTAATTATGAACATTTAAAAATTTCATGTTTGCTTTTTCCGACGAGACCAATTGAAATTTCAAGTCCAACCCGACCGTAGCACATCGCGTTATGCGACGACTTTCACAGCGAATTTCTCGGTTCGGATAATGTACGGGTGTACCTTTTTAATTCGTTTTCAGCGGTTTAGTTGATATATCTTGTTCTAAAAAACCGTTGCCTAAGGAATCACTACTTCCACATCCAGATTTTCCATCCAAGTCTCTTTAAAGTAAAACATCTTGACTATATTTGCACCATAGTATGTGGAAATAATTGGTCATAGAATTTCAATAGTACCTGAGGCAGATGTCATATTGAAATATAATCTAGTTCCAGATATCGTTATAGTATATATGGGGTGAGGGTGGTTGGGGGACGGAAAATATTACAAAAAAAAATTGAAGCCTTGGCTTTTAGTATATACATCACATCTCAAGTTTCTGTACTCTTACTAGCTTGCCTTACTCATTTTCCCCTGTTTATCTCCATTTACCCCCCAGCCCTTCAACGGAATCATCTCAAAATATAATCTAGTTCCATATGTCGTTATAATATATACGGGTACCAAACTTCAAGTGAATATCTCAATTTTATTTTATCAACCCCTTTAATAATGGATTGGGGGTGGTGGTGGAGTTAAAAAATATTATAAAAATATCTGAAGCCTTGGTTTCTATTACGTATACCAAATTTCAAGTTCCGTACTCTTACTAGCTTGCTTTACTTACTTTCCAATAGTTACCCCTATTTAACCCCAACCCTTCAACGGAATCACCTCAAAACATAATCTGTTTCCAGGTATTGTTATAATATATACGTGTACTAAATTTCAAGAGAATATCTCAAATTTGTTTTTTCAACCCCATTAACAATGGAGTGGGGGTGCTGGAGGAGTTGAGAAATATTACAAAGAAATCTGAGGCCTTGATTTCTAGTATATACACCAAATTCGAAGTTTCTGTACTCTTACCAGCTTGATTTGCTTACTTTCCAATATTTACCCCTATTTAACCCAAAACAGAGTCATCTCAAAATATAATATAGTTCCAGGTATTGTTATAATACCAAATTGTTGTACCAAATTTAAGTAAATATCTCAAATTCTGTTTTATCAACGATGGAGTGGGGGTGGTGTAGGAGGATGGAGATATTATAAGAAAATCTGAGGCCTTGATTTCCAGCATAAAAACCAAGTCCCAAAATTTTGTACTCTTACCAGCTTGCTTTACTTATTTTCTCCTATTTACCCATATTTACCCCCAATCCAACAATCCAGTTCCAGATCTCATCCATAGTACATACGCGTAGAAAATTTCAAGTCAATATCTTATACCGTTCCAGAAATATCGTGCGGACAAAAAAAAGTTACAGACCGACCGACAGACTGACAGACCGACAGACAGAAAAATTGTTTTCTCTTAAATTTAAAATCTCGACGTTTCCTAACATTCTAAGCCTATTTCAACAAAAAGAAAATGATTTTTTTTACGATTACTGTACTTCCAATCGACTACGTGGATGTGGAAATAATTACATCGCATTTATTTTTAACGTCAACAGTTAAATATTTTATATTATTTAACGAAGAATCTGAAGATAATACATAACTTTCGTTGTATAACAGTTTTTATAAAAGTGTTAATTTATGTTTTAGATGATGAAACCGATATTGATTAAACCAGCGGTTAGGATGATCAGCAGACCCCGGCTCAGAGGTAGTTATGACGTAAAAGCCAGAGTCGGCTTTGCGCAATACGATATAAACATCTTCATGCGCAATAATACAATACCTTATGATTATATCTAGTGAATTCCGTAATATTTAAAGGTAAATGGTCCCGAAAAAGTTATAAGTCATACTTTGATGCACTGATTGTTGGATGCACAAACACAAACGCCTAGTAACTATACCTTATTAGAATAATAAAAATATATTTGCACTTGTTCTAAATCGTCCGAAATAAAATTCCGACACCTGTTACTGAATATCCCACTTGTGTTGTGAAAAAGGATCGTTCAACAGTTCAACGTCTACCGATGTAATCGGCGCATATTTAAAATAAGTATAGTTTCTTATAGATGGCAGATTTATGTCCGGCATTGAACAGTCCACTTCTTTGCCACACACAAAAATGCTGAAAAACCGGGGTTGTTTCTTAACACTGTTATGTATCCAATTTGTATTTCACTCAGCAATATCCCCTGAGACTCTAAAAATATATTGACGTAGGTCAAATACCTGTAATGTTTATTGCATCAGTTGCTATATACTGATCTGTTTCCGGCTTACGTTGAACGTTGCGTATAGCTAAAGGGATCGTGAGAAATATCCATGTAAATATGCTAAATTTTAGTTTTTATGACGTTCAGATGAAACTTGTTTTAAAATGTTCCAATTGCATGTCCACGAAAGTATTTTTTCACAGTTTGCACAGAAAAGTTCTACACCGTTAAACCGCAGTTCCAGAAAATCTTTAATCTACGAAAGTACTGTTTCATTTAATGGAAAGCCACTCTACGCCATAACAAATCACGAGACATCCTCAAATGTACTGACAAGTCTGTAGTGTTGACTCCATAATGCGTTTGTGCATATGAAACAATCTCACATGGCATTGGTCATTGTGTAATACATTAATAATAATTGTTGGACCTTTTTTGTTTCAAATGCTTTCTGTATGTTTGAAGTCTTCTCCAAAATATAAAACGCAACCTTCTGTTTATTTTACCATTATTATCGTTTACCGTATCCTATTTGCTGTCGTAAAAAAACAGAAAGAGAGTGACAAGTGTGACGGTGACTTTGTGGTGTCGAAAATTCTATTTATATTTTTTTAAATAATAGTGCCTTATATTATGTGCACAAATAAAAATTATATTTTAAATTGAAAATTGTTTAATATAGTTGGGAAGAAACATATGGGATATGTTTACATTTTCTTAACTGATATAAAAAGTTGAAGTGGCGCATGCCGTTTAAAGTGTCGAGTTTTTTGTTTTCGATTAGACAATCAGACCGATGCGCGACGCTGCCTGTATATATAATGTGCGGCCGAAGTCTGGTATTTTTTATCCACCAGTTTCAGTAAACATCTCTTACATCTACTTGCTCAACAATACCAAATAAATAATTTCTCCAAACCAATAATAAATTATTTATTTATTATTTTATGAGTTTTATGCCATACTTTTTATTTCTTGCCGCAAAAGTAGGTATTTGTTTCCTATAAATAATGTATTTATTTGCTTATGTGAATCATACAATACATTATATTTATCTGTGTGTGAAGACCGTCTCTGGCATAACTACTTTTGCGCCGGGCTCTGATGATCAGTCAGACTGTGAATGTTATTAATAATACTATTTCTACCTGTAGTAAGAATAAACTGTTTTTTAAGTAATATATGAAAACGAGTTAACACAAGAATCTAATTAATGTAATTATTTATACCTCTCTGTTGTTTATACTTATCCTTCGTTCCGTTTACTCGTAATTTACTTGTAATTCGTTAAAGGTTAAAGTAATACAAAGGCAAATTGCCAAAACTGCATAAAATTAGTTAAAAAAATTTGTTCTACCACTTTAGCAACTTCTGGCGATATTATCATTTTTTATATACTTAGCCATCATTTTACCTTCTGGCAATTTATATACAGCTTCTTTAGGCCTTGCATAATATAAAAACAAAATCGTCAGAACTGCACCTAGACATTAAAATTTTAACAATACTTTTACAACTTTACCGACTTCAGACAACGTGTAATCCCCGACTCAGACTTCTGGCAATAATTTTACGCAATTTCTACAGTTAAAAATTGTAATTACACAAAGTTTCAGAAATGCACTCAAAGATTTTATCTAGATTAAAAATGAACGCGTTTGACCGCCCGCCCACGTTTCCCACCTCGGCCAGGGAACGACTTCTGACTGCAGACTATGGACTATGGACCTACTTTTCCGCTAGTAAGGAAAGTTTTTATATACAAATTTTCACTGCACCTTATCATTTTTAATTTTCGTAGCCAGCTCTCTCCGTCTATTAATAATATGAGGTAAAATTGGAAACAACTTTTATTAATTGCAAATATGGCGAATGCGCTAGGGATAAGAAAATAGACAAAATGCAAATTTCGTCTGATAACCCAGCCCCCAAAGGGTTTTGAGATCCTTATGTGAAATTTTGCACAGAAGTAGGTCTTGGCTAGTAGAAATGTACGAAAAAAGTTCTCAAGGCTACATTGGTCGCAATTTAAACTAAAATAGCTCAAACTCTCAAATATACAGGGTGAGGCAATAGTGCGTCGGACCTCGGTATCTCGAGTTCTACGATAGCATGAAATTTTTTCAAAAATTGCAAGTAAACTGGATGAAAAAGTCTATAACTGGAAATTATTTTCGAACATGCAGGGCGAGCCCAGACGAAATTAGAGGACAGTGAGCCTTTTTTAAATGGAATGCTATGTAAATCAGTACATTTTTTTAAGCCTCTTCCTAGGCTCATTCCTATATTAGTATTGAATGTCTCCCAACCACTTAGATGTAATGAATTTTTTTGTTGAAATAATGTAATCTGCAGATGGACCACCACCGTCAAAATTATGGTTTTTAAGAAAAACTTATGTGAATACCAGTTACGAGACATATAATTAATGTTTTTCATTTTCATTTCCTGAAACTGTACAGTGTGGCCAAAAATTATTTTTCAATTAAGAACTTTTAAAATTGAATTTTCTCATTTTTTTCAAATGGAACACCTTGTATATTTTTCAACGATGTGATATAGAAATGAAAAACGAACATTTTTTGTAAGTATTTCCCTGTGGCTAACTGCAACTATTTTCGTTTTATAAATAAATAAGTGTCAAATTCAAGAATAAACTTAAAAAAGAGGTTCCCTCAAGTAATTCGTTACAACAATTTATAATAGGTGTTCGACGTGTTGCCCATTTTGATTGACAGTTTGGTACCAATTTTCGTGTACAACGGAGCTTTTATCACACTTATCGGTCGTTAGTTACAATTTGTATTGAATTTAAAATATTTGGAATTTTACAATATGAATTTTAATAAACCGGAACTTGTAGACATACATGACTTTTGTTTTGGGCGAGTCAGACAGAAATTGTTTACTTACTTGCCAATTAAATTTATCACCAACGTTGATAACCAACACAGATGCCTATAAATATTTGGGGAGGAATTATTGGAGAACATGTAATAGGGCCCCATTTCTTTGATGGTACATTGACTGGAGCTATTTATCTTCATTTTTTGGAAAACCATCTGCCACAATTATTGGTAAATCTCCCTGAAGGAATTCGAAATAGGATGTGGTTTCAGCAAGATGGTGTTCCACCACATTATTTAAATGCAGTTAGAGACCACTTAAATAATATTTAGCCTTATCAATGGATTGGAAGAAATGGACCCACTAAATGGCCTGCTAGATCCCAAGATCAAAAATGGATTTCTCTTTATAGGGATACGTGATATAAATTGTTTATAGAGACACACCAACAACAGTACAAAATATGAAGGAAAGAATAATAACTGCCTTTAGATCTATCACACTGGCAGTGTTAGGAACAGTGGAAACCTCACTTCAAAAGCGCATAAAGATAAGTGTCAATCAAAATTGGCAACACGTGGAACATTTATTATAATTTTCTTTACTGAAACCTCTTCTTTTAAGTTTATTTTTGAATTTTGTAATTATATTGCTCAATAAAACGAAATTGGTTGCGATTACCCATAGGGACTAGGATACTTACAGTAAATGTTCGTTTTTCATTTCTACATCACATCGTTTAAGAATATACAGGGTGTTCCACTTGAAGAAATTGAGAAAATTCAATTTAAAAAGTTCTTAATTGAAAAATAATGTTTGGCCACCCTGTACAGTTTCAGGAAATGAAAATGATTCAAAAACATTAATCAGATGTCTCGTAACTGGCATTCACATAAGTTTTTCTTAAAACCCATAATTGTGACTATGGTGATTTTTTTAATATCCATCTGCAGATTGCATTATTTCAACAAAAAAAAAAAGTATATCCAAGTGGTTGGGAGATATTCAATGCTAATATAGGAATAAATAGAGCCTAGAAAGAGGCTTCAAAAAATGTACTGATATACATAGCGTTCCATTTAAAAAAAAGGCACTTGGCCCTGTAATTTATAATAATTGTATGTTCGAAAATAATTTCCAGTTATAGACTTTTTTATCTAGTTTACTTGCAATTTTTTTTTTAATTTCTAGCTATCGTAGAACTCGAGATATCGAGTGTCCGATGCACTATTGCTCCACCCTGTATTATTTCTTGGAAATTAAAACGCGAAATGCAAAAAAAAAGGTAGAAGTTCAAATTAAAAAACACAAAATTCTACATAACAAATGTACTTACAGAGAATTTCGCATATGTAACCGTCTTCGAGTAAAATAAAAATAAAAGTTATGGGATTGACTGCCAACGCGCGAACACAAAAATTAGCTTTTTCGTATCGGCACAGAAATTTCAATCACTTTTGAATAAAGGGATTATAAAATACAAACACACAAACTTAAAGAATTAAATCATAACAATATCTGAGGGTTGGTTCAAATGTATTTTGGTCAGCAGGATCTAAACATACAAGAATCTATTTTAAAAATGTGATGTTCATCTAAATTACATCGATATCGGAAGTTAGCCATTTTGGCTCACACAATCTGAAGTTTTATCCCACATCACTACATAAAAAAATTAAAATATTCCATCGTCCATTAAAAACTGTAAGAATGTTCCTATGCGCGGTTTCGAGGCACGTTTGTTTAATTCATGACCACTTTTCAAAAATAATGTTAAAAATTCAACGTGGTTCAAGAATTATTTATTAGTTTTCTTTGCCGCCAAAACCTAACTACCTAATGAAGATAAAATCTCTAACATTATTTTTAAACAGAAATTGGTAGCTATTATCTCGCATATCTGTATATTTGAACGGCAACATTGTGTCAATATAAACTTATGATTATAAGTTACTCATCAGTTCACCCCTTTATCAGATTCATGATGATCATTATTAGAAATTATTCAATGTTTATTTTATTCAATATTTGCTACCACATGTCGATATTATACCACTAATGATTTTTTGACGATGTAGGTGATTGTTGGTAAATTGACAAATAACTAAAATGTCTGCACTAACATTGTAAATAACCTTCTGATCTAAATATGTGCCCGTTTATTTTTTCTATTCTAAACCGCAAAAATTATAAAAAAGACTATGCATTACTATATTAATAAAAGTATATATTTAATTATGCTCTTCAGATTATAGGATCTTCTATAAATTTGTTGGTCATTCTCTTCGAAAAACAGACAGATAGATGGATATTTTGAAAGTTGCTTAGATTTATTGCTATTTCAAAGAGGACAATTTATGTACACGCAAATCTTTGCTGTGATGCTACCCTTCTTACTTGGGAGTTGATCAACCCTTAATTTTAAAATAACAATTTTAGGTCGAGTCTTGCCAAACGTCTTGTGTTCAAATTAGTGTAAAAATTAGACAATTTTTTAGATTAGAATCTTCCATTTTCAAAATAGTCCTAGTCCAATCAAATTATGATTTCTTCTTCGAAGTATAGCTAAAACATGTCTGCTCCCCCGTTTTCAAGGGTGCTGAATACGATGGTGACAATAACAATTGTTCAACCTCCTGCGTTCAAACTCCTATGGCCAAGAAATCCCTATTTATGGGTTTTCTCGCTATACGCGAGTGTGAAGTTGTTGGAAGTTCAATACTCACGCGTGCGGGTGTGTAACCGCCATCGAAGGGAGTAAAAATGATATTTTTGTTTGTTTTTGACATGGGATTCGATGGGGAGTCGATTAGACTTGGTTCCACAACGCTCATGACATTTTGTTTTACAATTGCAGTTACAATATAAACATACATAAATATAAATGAATATTATATAACATTATTTTTGTTCTAGAAAATGTTCCAGATTACATCTTGTTAAATTGAAGATTCCCCACATAATTGCCTGCCAAAGAAAAAAATCCATTTGCCAGCCCTATGTAAAGTCTCCAAAAACAATAGAAAAACTCCTTATTCCAAAACTTTGAAGGGTTGCTTCAGAGCTGAAATTCCCAGCGGGACAAGTTTAGTTGACTCCACTCCACCGAATCTCGCAAGAACAAACAAAATTAATATTTTCCACCGCCTCGCGCATGGGAGTTAGATCTCGACAATTCCCATGCAACATTTCCCACGATATTGTCACGTGTCAAAAATTACTAACTTGTTTTCTATGCAAATTTGCAAAATATCTTATCAGCATATTCCCTACAAATAAATACAAAAATAGAAAACCTAAATTAAATAATTTCCGAATTTAAATCTGTAATAAACTAAATTCAGTGTCATTTTTTTTCCAATCTGTGTTAAAGTATTTATAACATAATAAAGGATATAGAGTATCGGATTACAATTACTAATTAATAACATCAAGCTATGACTTTCCGAGCTCTATACGTATGTAGTAAATATACTGATCAAACATTTATCAGTCATGTAAATAGCCCAGAATGAATGGGCAGTGGCAGTCCATTTTGGAAACCCATCTCTTCCCAACATGTGCCTCTCTTAAGAAATCTTTGTTTACTGTTTAATTTATATTTGTGTATTTCTGACTTTGTTGTTTGGCTGCAACCATTTATTATTTGATTAATAAAATTATTTACTGTTTAATTTGTGTTTGATAATTTCCAACCGCTCGCAGGCCAAGTGACCTCCTATTGTGGCCGTCTTAAATTAGCGACCGTGACAATATTCCTTGCGAAAATGCAGTTTCAACAAATATATACACGTCTATAGCCAGATAACTAACTAACTAACGCCGGGGGTTGAATGTCATCATCGTGTTCAGCGCCTTCGAAAACGGCGAGAGAGATATATTTTAGCCCGTTCGAAAAACCGCATTTTTTTCAAAATTTGATTAGACTAAAAAGCTATAATTATGGTGCTTTATAACTCAAATAGTCATTGTTGTTCAAAGAACCTTAGGCTTATGGATCCATTGGTAAAATTAATATTTTGCATTTTTCAGGATAGGGTACCAATTTATTAAATAACTTGTCACCCCGTAATCATGTAGTCAGTAAAAATGTAACAAGAGTAATCTAGATACTTCCTTGTATTATTTCAAGTTCTTTGTAATGCATTATTGCAGGACGAGCAAGTGTAATATTAGTATTTATACTCGGAAATGTAATAAATTGGCTGTCTATCTGGGGAAGATCGGAATCGTTTGATCGTTGGCAAGTTGGGGGTGACTGATTTTATAATAAGTAAGCGCAACGCAATAGCCTTACGTGTCGCCGCCTCACCTGTTCTTGCTCGATATTCTCTCACGGCTTATGACTTCGCATCTACCTGGTTGTTGAATCATAAAATTTTTATTGTTTTTACATTAAACTGTTATCTGTCTATTTAAGAAATAAGGGCAGTATTTAGAAAATTATTTCAATATGTTAATTTGAAATATGAATGTCATTTAATAATGTATGCCCTTATTCATCTAAGAGAAGATACTATATTTTCTGTTGAGATTGAGAGCTCCTTAGCTACATTATTTCTTCGTTTCTATAAGGATTAGATAGGTAGATATGTATTTTTAAGCTGCAGGCAAAATTTCATTCAATATTTTCTAAACCAAGTTCAGATACTTCTTATTTCCTAAAATTTATATTAAAATTATCAGAAGTAGTTTATAGATTGGTATTTTGTTAACAACAAAAAACTGAATATTGCTGAAAAATGCTTTATTTTTCTGAATAGTCCACAGGCGTAGTGATATGGTCACCAAAATATAGACAGCTCGATACGAGGAAAATTGAATATCACAAAAAACGATGACCGTTTTTTTAAAGGTGATCCAATTTTTTCCAAAAAAAATGTTTTACCCTTTTTAGTGGCTTTTATCTAGTTTCTGCAAAGTCAAAGAAATGTCTCAGTATGCCAGATTTCGGATTCACCATTTCGAATTTTTCACGAGTGGTATCGGAGAGGTATTAGACACATTCCATCCACACCATTGAGAAATTGAATATAGTGTCTTATCACTTACCAAACCTCATGATTTCATGTTATAAGAAAAGTAGCCCCATTAACAAGAGACAGTCCAGGCGTGATGCAATAGGGAATCAGCCCTAATAGAACAGAAATCAGGAAATCTTTCAATAGGTACAATACAGTTATGTTAAGGGATAGATGAATTAGCCCCAACCGGTAGTTTACAAAAAGTTCCTGAACAAAAAACCTCAATTGGGATAAGGATACTTAAAACCCTTGATAACAAATTCTCAGCTAACAAGAAAACATAAAAGTACTTATAGGCACTTCCCTAACTTCTGTGCTATCCAAGATCAACTAGCAATGACCTATCTAGAAGAACATACGTATCGCCGCACCACAGAGTGAAAAGGCTATCTGGAAAATTTCGCCACTAACACAGTCAAATGGATAGTGTCTTGACTTAAGGTCTATAAATCACTATTTTTCCTGCCCTACTCCAACAGGGCCGCAAGAAGCCCATCCCATGCCTGAAAAGCATTTAAATTAAAGCAAGCTATTGCCTTGAATATATTCCCTAAGCTTGAGAGGAAGTTAAGGCAGAGTTTACTCCAAATAGAAGCAAACGAATATTAGACGATCCTAAATCATATCGCCCCACTAGCAACGGAAGTGTTAAATCAACATATTAAAAGGAGCTCCACTTAATCCAAAACAAAGGCATCAAAAATATACAATGAGTCACGGAATATATGGAGTATATGGTCCCCAATAATTAAATGGATACAATTCACACTACGAACGAATAATTATTACAAATGGGTGGATAAAGTCCGTCACGATGACACCCTGATTGGTCAAGGGTGATGAAGTTAAATAATTCTGACTTCAACGTCCAAGAACGTCCTGATGATCCACCAAATTTGCTGATGAATTCAGAACATTTTTTGTCAACAATTTTTGAGAGAAGAAATAAATTTCAGAATAATCAATCCAAAGCAATGACCATCATTAAATTAGTGCAAAACTAATGGATGAAAAAATTTCGTTAGAGACCTTTTTATTCGTGAAAAGATGTGCCGAATTTCTTTTTTCCGTTATGATATTTTGAGGTAAAAATTAAAAACATTTTTTTGGTACAGCCTTGTAAGAAGCTGTAATTTAAGAGAAAAACATATTTATGTGACAGACTTACCTCTGTTTCAATAGGGAACGACAGTTTCATTTTTCTCAATGTATTGCGGCTGTACCCCTGTACATATCGAGGAGAAATCCAACTGCTTTGTCATTGTTTTATCCTTTCTAGAATATGTGAAAGGCTTAGACTAATATGTATATAATTTTGTTTCATATGTTCTCTCTCATTTTTTAAAACTATTTGGAGACTCAGCACAGTGGTCCCAATTCGACTTTCTTGATTAAAAAATGGTTAGAGAGCGCAAACCTTGTCGGAAATGAACAATTTTTTAAAATGATAGCTTACCGAAATTACAAAAAATCCTCGGAGCCCGAATTTTGAAAAAAAAAATCATTTTTTATTTCAAAAAAAATTACAATTTTCGTGCAAAATAGTATGTCAAATTGGACAAAAGATATCAATGGAGAAATCAGCTAGGCTGTCAAATTCCCAAATGGGCGTTACTTTTAATTTAAATACACAATTTTTGACGAAAGGTTTTATCGGCTTCCTAGAACCAAATTGTCGTATGACGTTGTTCAATATATTGTATCAAAACTTATTTTTTAAAAAATGGTTTGGCCTTGAACTTAAAATAATTTAAAAAAAAATGTTTTTTCAAACTCCGAGGATTTGTTGGAATTTCGGTAAGCTTTAATTTTAAGAAAAACTGTTAATTTCCGACAAAATATACGCACTCTAGCCATTTCTTAACCAAAAAACTCGATTTGTAACCACTACGCGCAGGATCAATACACTTTTCTATTTATAAATTAAATATTGAAAACGTTAGTCCAATATTTCTGTAATGTTTCTATATGTACCGGCTGAAGCTCGCACTAACTAGTAATAAAATGATAAATAAACAAAAATATGAATCAGGAAACCCAAATTTCTATGATCCACCCCTGCAGAAAGATCGCCAGGTCACATCTAATGACCCTAATAACATTAATGATTATTTTAGTGGTAATTTTGTTTCCATAACAAAGTTAGGGCACACACACCTGAGCATTCTCACCATTTGAAGCGCAAGACTGTAATATCACCTGAATATAAAGATAATGAGCCGGAGCCTTGCGATCTTTACACAACTTTACCCAACTTTATACATTACATCCTAGCGTTAAATTACCAATGGCATACTATTTAAGACACGAAACACTCATTGAGAAATTATTTATGGCAATTTTGCTTAATCCTGTTTAAACACGAATTCGCCTAAATTTGGTGTTACCGAAATAAAAGCAACCGCAATTCTATATTAATTACATGTAATAATGCAATGTTGTAAAAGTTGTATTAATATTGAAAACCAAACAGTATATGATATATGGAATTTAGATATGAATTCTGTACCATTCTGCACCAAACATTCAGATTCTATTTTTTAGGTTAAGAGAAGACTATTCTCGAATATAAAGTTTTTTCAAAAATTCATTCCCATTGAACCATAGCAAAAAAGGAAAAAGAAAGAAAAGTGCACCTCGTCATCGGTCCAATTTTTCTGTCTCCACGCCTAAATGGTAAAGCTTACCTCTCTTCATTTTTTGGAAAATGATTTTTAACCTTCAAAATGGCTCACCGCTCCACGCATTTACGTTTATTTATATAATGTTTGTTATTGTTTACGCTATTATCTTATTTTCAGTACATTTTTCAAGAGTTTCAGTTTGTTTTTAAAAGTGTGTTTATTATTATTTTTTTATTTATTTTCACAACAAGAATATACAAAGCTGTCTAACACAGCCGCATATACAGGTTCTTCTGGTGACTTTAATGAAACCAAACATACTTACATACTAATTTTATGTTCCTTTAATTTAGTAATTAACAGAAAATAATATACAAATAACAAGAAAGAAATAAAAATAGTATTTTTAAGTTAAGTTCTTGCATTTAGTCGGCAAAATGAAGAAGAAAAATGGCCTAAACCCCAACAAAAGACTCCACCCCACCAGATTTTTATGTGAAACACAGACGGTGCAAAATATGCCTAAAAATGTGTAGAACAAAGTTAGGGTCATGAGAGCTGGTGCTTCTTAGATTTCCGCTCGTAAACTGGGACAGAAGCGCGCTATATCCGGTCACCAAATGTTTTTCTAAGTTGAAAAAACCATGGGATTTTATATTTTGGACGATTCCAAACATTTTTGGACTCTTGACATTTTTTACCTAACCTCGCTCTTCTCGAGATATAAGCGTTTAAAAAAAAGAAAACATGTGTTTAGGCTTTTTTTTTTAAACTAATATACGATTAAAATGTATTCACTTTAACCGCGAATATCTCAGAAACGGAGGAGCAGAAAAAATTTAAAAAATTATGTATTCATTATGAGTCTATTCTAAATCAATCACTGAAATTTTAATAATGTCCATTGAACACTTTTGAAGTTCTGCTAAGTTATATTGAAAAATGTCCTACTTTTTAAGGAAATTTTGACCATACCAGTTTTAAATCCATTATATCTTGGAAAATATGCATACTATGTAAACAAAAAACACATGAGTAAAAAATGTTTAATCTTATTAATTAAAAATATATCACATTTGTTCTTGAGCAAATCAAAATCATCATGAATGATCATCTGTGGCTTTTAACGCCTCTTCAGGATTTTTATATTCCGTTTGCCCGTTTACCTTGGAATCTTCGGGTTTCTGTAGTACAGTCTTGTGAAGTACCAAATGAGTTATACTACATAGTACTCCAAGAGCACTAAACACCTGTAATGTATTTCTTCCTCCAATAAATTTATACAAAAGTCCTCCAAAGAAGCTGCCGATAGCGTAACCTAAAATTTAAAAAAAGATAGAAGATAGAATATTATACAAAACTCATTGGAGAATGTGAACCGAATAATATAGGTCGTTTTATGATATAATCTTACAAGATGTGGATTGGCTGGGAATAGGCTATGAGTTAAAAAACATCGATTTTTGTTTTAGTCAGCGTTTCGATTAATATATAGATAAACCTCAGGACTATTCAAAGTAGGTCCTTTCTGTTAGCAATAAAAATGAAATGGTTGCGAACAACCATCTTATTTATAATACAGAAAATGTATAATTCATATTTAAAAACTTCCCAACTTTCGGTATGCCTTATCAAATTGCAATTAAATGTCTAATAATAATAGGTTGGACATTATTTGTTTCATTTTGTAGAAAGAGTATTCTCTGTTGAACTGATTGACTGAATGTAAATATGTTACACATCAAATTTCTATAAGGTATAAATATTTAATAATTTTCTGTTAACCTCCTAGTGAAGTAATTCATTTTTCTTTCTAATAGAAAAGTAGACGTTATCAATACAAAACTACTTCCTTACTTTAATTATGTCCATATGCAAGAACAGCAAATGCTCCACGCTGGCTACTATCGCACATTTAAGAGCAAGTTCCTGAAATTTCTTCTAGGTCGGGAAAGCCCAAGCATATGCAATATATACGTTGCTGGAGGAATGACATCTCATTGACAAATTACAAGCACTTTGTTGTGATAGAACAGCGTCAAGTACAGAACGTTTGCAAGTTACTTCTGTCAATCTTGAACAGTTAATTGGAAATAATATTCTCTATGTGCTTGCCGGCGTGGCATCGCATTTATAAAATTGTTTTGCGAGGTGATTTTGAGGAAGAAACTTCGGGCTCAAACACTACAAATTTCAATAGGTTTCATCGGACTTGGTTTGAGATAATAATAATAATATTAAATCAATCAAAGCTTAATCAGGAATACTCGGTAGAGTACTTATACTCGGGAGAACTAGGGGACTTCACAGGATTGGTTCAGTTTACGTTGAGAAGTCTGCAGAAGGACAAGCAACCTGAAGATAATTATCGAGAATTTCTCCCTAAAATATATCTTTTCTAGTTCCAGACATCATATTAGTTGAATATCTTATTCCAGAAGAGTTCTTTAGGGAACGGAAGAAGAAACAGGAATCTGCGATATAGGTATTTTCTAAGTTTGATTTCGCGCACCCATTGCTGCAGAGGCTCGTTACTGTTCACACTTTTTACAAAACCTTTTGTATATTGAGAAAACAATGTTGCATTAAATAAATTTCACAATCACCTGTGGTATCGATAAAAATATTTAAACCGATACTAAAGACCTAATGATACGAGCTTTAACATTTAACGAATGTTTTAACGAATCTGTAAAAGAGTGATAAGTATATTAGCTTATAAGTGAATCAGATAATCCCTGAGTTAATCAGCACAGATTCAAGATTTGATATCGAAATACTTTTTTGACAAAGATTCTCTAGAATGAGAAGATGATTATATAAAAGGATTCGGTATCACCAGAGGGCTCAAGTCAACAATTCAACGAAGTTAAACTGACGTCAGACTACAATGATATTTCATCAACATATGAGGACAAGAAACAATTCAATCTTCAAATTCTTTCGAAGTAACTGCGTTTGTATCCAGATCTGAAAAAATCTAAGTTGGCACAGCATTCAACAGTTTACGTATTTTTTACGTATTATTTTATCTAAAGTTATCAACTTCATAATATAGGTTTCATTATCGCATAACTTAATAACTAGGATATAAAAATTGGTTTCTTTTCATGTGATATTTAATAATAAGATTTTAATATTTAATTTCCATTGTTAGTTTTTGTAATGAAATAAAGAAAGTTCTAGTTCTTGTAGACAAGAAGGAAAATGCCCAACTAAATTGTAATACTTGGTATTTTTCAGTCTGTAAGAACACTACTTTTCTTGTATGTATGAAGAATATACCAAGTCTTTCCATTATTTCATCGATTTCATGTTTTACTGGAACTCTTTTCTCAGGAAATGGAATAGATAAATGTTTCGGAGACGATACCCTTGTAGACGCCCTGTGATATCCTTGTAGACGCTTATAAGCACATAATTCACTGAAGTCAAGAGAGCGCTGTTAGCAAGTACTGATACGTTGAGGAATGTGCACAGTATAGTTATATGGTCATGTGATACAGATGATGGCCTGAAGTACCCTGGGAGAAACCCGGTGAGCAGAACAAAACCCCTTGAGAGTCCCGTGGATGATTATTCTAAGTATAAACTTTGTAGATACAGTGCGAGATCTCAGGACTAGTAGTTGAGGACTGCTAGGTTCTCAAGAAACTATTATGTGGTATTGCTTGCATTTTCAATATTATTATTTGATATTATTTAATATTCACTGGTTTAGATACATTTTAGCTCATGTTGCTTTGTTATTTAAGTGATTATATTGTGGTTTTCCAACATGTGGCTTAAATCTAATAGGTCCTCCTTAAAACGTCCCTCGTTCCTGTCATCCTTAACATATGTTTCAATTTAAGGAACATATATAGCCGTTTAAAAGTGAATTATTTATTATTTGTTTGCTTATAGTAATGAAACATATTCTTTATAGGATTTTGCAAACAGTGGAAAGAAAAGCTATCTATGAGAACTAAAGGAAAAACTATATATAAAAATATTAATGAAATCTTTGCATTCTTTCGATAACCTGATTTCTGGTTATGCTAACAAGTAAAAATTCTTATTTGCCATTTTCATTTTAACACTAGCATCTAACATAACCCCCTAGAGCTAGGCAGGTTAAACTAGTATCTACATGATCCCCTACAATATGTAAATTCAGTTAGAAATGAGAACAAATGCCTGAAATTAATTTATTTACGTACCTTGTCTTTACAAATTTTTTCATTCTAATGAATTACATTTTCATAAAATCTAATTCAGTTTCTTGAAAATGCTTAGCCTTTGAAACGTTTTTCGTCCTTATTGTGGACTCATCAGAAAAGCCCAAAGCCACTCATAACGATGTTCCATGCAAAGCCAAGACAATATCCATGAATAAGTATGAAATATTTAAATTTGACATTGACTGACAAAAAACAACAGATCTTCATCTATCTATTAGCTAACTAGTATTGGAGCCTATATACTCTATGCATGTTTAAAAGTGAATTATTTATTATTTGTTTGCTTATAGTAATGAAACATATTCTTTATAGGATTTTGCAAACAGCGGAAAGAAAAACTATCTATGAGAACTAAAGGAAAAACTATATATAAAAATATTAATGAAATCTTTGCATTCTTTCGATAACCTGATTTCTGGTTATGCTAACAAGAAAAAATTCTTATTTGCCATTCTCATTTTAACACTAGCATCCAACATAGCCTCCTAGGGCTAGGCAGGTTAAACTAGTATCTACATGATCCCCTACGATATGTAAATTCAGTTAAAAATGAGAACAAAGGCCTGAAATTAATTTATTTACGTACCTTGTCTTTAAAAATTTTTTCATTCTAATGAATTACATTTTCATAAAATCTCATTCAGTTTTTGGGAAATGCTTAGCCTTTGAAACGTTTTTAAAAGTATTGGAACTAAACATGTTTGGAAAATATCAAGCAGAGAATATTAAATTTAATTAGTCTAGTGTTCGGGCATTATTAACTCACCAAATCCATCATCCATTCCTGCAGCAATACCCTGCATGGTCGCAGAGGTGCCTGGGGGAGCCAATTCATTGGCGTAGGCCACTATCGTTGTATATGTAAGAGCATAAGTTGGTCCTTGCAGAGCAAATTCAATTGGAATTACCCACCAAGGCGAGGGGACTATAGATATTAATCCTAAACGTAGCGCATAGTTGATGAAACACATACTGAAACAGTGCACGTGGCCGAACCTTTCTAATATTTTACCTAAAAGACAAACAAAGGAAAAATATTGTACTAAATTCAAGAAGGACTATTGTTTCGTGCCGTTGCCCTCCTTATAAGATTAAGAAACTACATACCTGATATTGAAAAGAAGATAACTTCCCCTCCAAGTGTTTCAGCAGCTACTATTAGACCTTCCAGTAATTTTATATTTTTAGTTCCTGTTACCTCTGCCAAGTCTTCCAGGTACCTGCAACACCGGAGAATTTGTTTTGTAACATTGGTGGCATAAATTTCAATTTAATTAATTAGAAACAATCAAAAATATTTCTTGGCTAAAATTTGTGTGTATTATACGGGGTGAACCACTAATGGGTGGATAGTCAGTATATCATCAACCGTTTGAGATTTTAAAATGTCTCAGGTAAAAATTGTGAAAGACTTCATGTTTTAAAATTACCTTAAAATCTACAGGGTGTTTTATATAGGGTTGTCATATTATTCCACCTCTTCTGATAAAAAATGCATTTGTAGCGGTCAAGAATAAAATCTGCAAAAAACTCATTTTCATTTTGACCGTCTTCTCACTTGGAGAATTAGTCCAAGCCTGTACTAGTTTCCAGGTCTTTCAAAGTTGAAGTTAATTCTACAGGGTGTCCTCCACGATAATTCAATTTTATACATTTTCAAACTATCATAAATCAATTTCTTCCAAAGGAACACCCTGTATGGTTTCACCAATCAATTAGCTACACGTTGATACCTAATAGTAACCACTTCCTTCGACGGTTTTTGAAAAATTCAAGACGAAAAAAAGTAATTACTCTTAATACCAGCGTGTATGTGATTGATTGAAGTGGTTTCTTCCTAGTGTTTCAGCAGTGGTTGAATTTGACTTGACGTTTCGCCGATCATACTGTCAGCTTCTTCAGAAGGATTCTAAAGAGTGATGTTGTTGCATTCTGCTCCTCGTTATATTTCTTGACGCTGCTTCACTTCTACCATTCGTACTTGGCAAATGCAGTCTCTATGTGTTAGTCAATTGATACCCATCTTATATATTGAAGATGTTCCTGTTTTTCATAATTTCATTCTCTAATTACACAGCAACAAATCAAATCAGTTCTGTATCATGAGTACATAGATCTAATGTATTTCTTGATGCTGAATCCAAATTCGCAGCCCAAGAATCGAATTATGCAATTTAAATCCACACCCACCCCTACGAATATTACCGCAAAACGGTGTGATAAACCATAGCCTTGTAGTTTGCAATTCCAAATATATAAATGTAGATTCACAGACAATATACCTAAATAATATAATATAATTTTATTTTTAAGGGGCTGGAAACCTTGAATTTATATTCTTTGTTTCTCATTTTTAGACATTTGCCTATTTTTACTCAAATGACTCAATTTTTTTAAACATTCTCTTTGGTGGTAAATACCAATTTTTATGGTACTAATTAAATACTAAAGACAAAAAATGAAAACAAACTAAGCTAAATTATTACTAATAGAGATAAAAATTTTGTAAGTGAACAAAAGTAAACATCAATATTTGCTAGTAAATTATTAATAGCCAATATGGCTTTTGCAACAGGACAATAACTATTGTAGTTTGAATAAAAATTATCAGCATAGAACAAATCATTATTTCTTGTATTAGATCTAGGAATTCTAAAATTAAACAATTGCAAAATTTCTGATGATAGATTCATCATATTGTTGATAATATTGAAACCAAATTTTTGTATCATTTTAAAACGCCTTTCCTTGAGAGATGTAATACCCAACAACTGAAGTTTTTCTTCATATGAATAATTCGTTTTATCAATATGCAACTTAAATAAAATGATATTTACTATTCACTTTTGCACACTTTCGAGCCTATCAATGTCAGATTGCTAGTATGGTTCCCAGATAATACAGCAATATTCTAATATTGTTCTAACAAGTGATTTAAATATATTTAAGATACAAGAATTTTTTTGTATTTACAGAATAATCAAACAAAATATTACTTTTCTTCTTAGTGAATGTAATTATTTCATATTTATTTATATTTATTTCAAGGCAATTTTTTAAATTCCAATCACAAAAGCTATCAATATCACACTGCAACTTTTCAGCATCACTTATGGTATCAACAACTGCAAACCACTTCAAATCATCTGCGAAAAGTAGAATTTTCGCAAAATTAAAATTGTATTGCACGTCATTAATAAAAAATGAAAATAAAATCGGAGAAAGTTGACCTACTTGTGGAACTGCGGAATTCACATTGATATTTCTTGATTTATTTTACCCTATTTTTACAATTTGAGTTGTGAGTTGTGTCAATTAGGTATGATTTTATCCACTGCAGTAAAGTACCATTAATACCATATAATGAGAGTTTTCGAAGAAGAATGTTTTGATTGACATAATCAAAGGCCTTTTTTACATCAGTATAAATTGTATCGACTTCTTAAATGCTTCATGTATGAATGATGTGTATAGAAAAAGATTTGTCTGCGTACTAGGACCTCTGTAAAAACCGTGCTGATAGGACATGATAACATTTTTATATGAATTAAAAATATTATCAGCTACTATGGATTCCAGTACATTCTGTATAACAAAACACGATGAAACACATCGGTAGTTCAATATCAGATTTTGGACCTGATTTGTGAATAGGTGTACTGTAGGATACTTTCCAAATATTGGGACACTCACCTGTCTCTAATGAAAGTTTAAAAGATGAGACAGAGGTAAGGACAAGGTTGGACTGCACATTTTTAAGAAATATGAAGGTATACCATCGGGCCCTGGCTTAGTATTGGAATTTACAGATGACAATTTGTCAAAAATCAAATCACAGTCAATATACACATTATTTAATATGACTGGATTAATATATATACCAATGTTACAAATCACTACATCATTATCATATCTGACGTAAACACACTCGAAGTAATCGGCAAACATGTCACAAATAATTTTATGATCAGAAGAGCTATTGCCATTAAAGTTTAGTTGATTGGGTAAAGTATTATTTATAGACTTACTATTTACATATTTCTAAAACTTTTACTAGACACAGAATGGGATTATGATGGATGAACAAATTTCATATAGACATTATTGATTTGAGATTTGGTTGTGATCTTTATCTTTATATTGCTAATGAAAACAATCTTTATTTGTCTTCTTATATTTATTATATATTCTATTTTTATATTTTAAAAGCTTTTTTGTTTGAAATGAATACCAACAAGGATAATTAGCATTATTAATGAATCACTTTGGAATGTGTGTGTCTATTACTAAATTTAATACGAAATATAATTCTTCGCTGATACGATTTACCTCTGGACTATTTTGGAACATATCATTCCAGCTGTTTCGAAATAACCATTTATGCTGTTGTAGTCACCTTTTCTAAAATTGTATGTCCCTCCACCTTTTATCATCAACAGGTTCAGAAATTAAGTCGAATTTACTGATTTTAATAGTTAATTGTGGATGATACAAATCTGGATCAACCATGCAGTAGTCATCCTGTCCAACATCAACATGACAATTGTTACATAGAACTAAAGCTAACATCTTATTTTTGGTATTTTTAAGAGAGTTTTTCTGATTCAAACCATTAATATTGACACTATCTTGTAACCTATTTTAATACCTAAACATTAAAACAAGTTATTCCGTTGCGAACGGCAGCCGATTTTTGGTGGAGAGCATAGGGCCATGGGATAGGATTGTGGGAACACTCAAAAGGGCGCCACCGGCTGTATGTTACGTAATATGATTTAAATAATTTTGCCAGCTCGGAACAAAATTAAGTTACTAGCAACCATGCGATGGAATACTCAAAATATATCTGTGATATCAAAACTCCACTTTACTCTATCAAATCTCGAGATTTAAGCAAATATCAGGAGTACCAGTACAAATAATAAGAACATGTAGACATTAGACATTTATTACAACACACGTGAGATATACAACAATAAAAACAAGTAGTTTCACAATTATCCCTTAAACTTAATCTATATATGCAAAAGAAATGTAAAATATGTAAATGACCTTTCTAAAGTTATTTCAGTGATTTGACTTTTTCCTATAGAAGTGCAGCTACGGCTTAAATGATACCAACAATGAGTTTTAGATTTAAAACAGCGAGTTAAAGATTCACAATGGATTCAAATTACAGCTCATCAATAAAATATTATGTAACTAACAAGATTCTATGAACCAATTTTCACTATGCTCGCTGTGTGCACTAGAATGTTAAAGAATGATCTAAAATAATTATGTTCTACTAAAAATACTTCATATGTGACATAGTAGAAGATAAATTAGTATCATGTGGTACCATGCGTTACTTACAGTAAAAAATCCTAAGATACCTCATCATGCTAGGTATGTAGTTGCAAAATCGTTGTGTAATTTACTCTAATATTTCAACAAAAAATCACTGAATGAAACTATAAATAATTTCTTTAAAATTATATAACTAAAATGAAACAATAAAACCTGGTTAGAGCCTTGGCGTTTTCTCTGACGACTGCAGCGTGACCTGTCACCACTTCCTAAGTAGTTCTCGACGTTGCTTACGACTACGACTTCGTATCACTCAACCAAAACTTCTCTAAACGTCAGCAGGACCCACATAAAATCAAATATCTGAGTAATAGACTTCCTCCTATTACTCCTCCAAATACTGGGCCCCCTTACATAACCAAAATGACAGCACCAAACATATGCCTATACCAAGTACAAGCCTCTCCACAACATATAACTCATTTTCAAAGGGCCAGTCCCTCCAAACACTCTGTAATAATTACAATAAATAAGAACTAAATAAAATCCCAAACTAAGTAAAATAAGGGCTCACCTCATATAGAGAGTATTACATAACCTCACGAGACACGTGGCGATCAGATTACGACAAGCAACAGAATTCCTTCCTGGAATTTACAAAATGCTTCTGGCAGGACAGTAAAGAAACACTGGGTACATCAAATCAAATCCCTTTTCAGTGGCAGCGATGTAAAACCCAAATTATTCACTACAAAACCGGGACCGCCGCCTCTCCGCTATCTCGTCGCTGTCGAAAATCTTCTTCTCCAGTTCTCAGTGTTGCCAACTTGAGCATCTAGAGAGCTCTTTGTCTAGCCAATAAAAATGCGCCAACAAAGGGCTTTGCATTTAAAAGACTGAATTACACAATTATGTAATATCTCAACTACAAGAATACATGACTAACACCTCTAACTCAAAATTATACTTAAAAGAAAACACGCTTACTTACTGGATAATAGGACTTGCAGATATGCGACCTGCTATACCCCCTTAAAGTATGGGTGGTTGCCTATCTCTGCTCGAACAAGTGAATTAGTCAAGAGTCAACTTACCACCAATCTATACAAATTAATCATGTAGCCTTTTCAAATGCTACAATCTCAGAATAATTTTTCGCATACACTAAAATTTCCGGATGATACCAGATTATGATCTTCACCAACAGTCCAAATTATTCCAGGCAGATTGTAGTCTCCAGGATTCGGATTCAGCATAAAGAAATACACAATATCTATGTATTCATGTTATATTAAAAATTAACACTACGTAACAGAGTTACAAAGTACATTTCTTAATGATATCAGATTACATAAACTGATAACGACTTCCTTTGCTTATGCTTAGCTCACGTATCAAGTTACATAAATTATTAATATTTCTATTCTCATAGTTAATGCCAAATTGCAACTTTGCTTTTCCTTTGTTTAACGTCTAGCTGACAATGCTTTTGTTATCTTATAAATATGACCAGCAGACTCTTTTACATTCAGTTCTTATACTCAACTCATTACAAAATGTAGTTATTAACTCACCTTTACAATAAACTTTTAAATCTACAATTTTATATTTTACTCAGAGTCATCGATGACTCTAATTAATTAAATAAATATTTTTTAAAAAGACAAATACAAAGTATCAAATATAACAGTGGCGCAGTCGTGGTAGGATCTTCAAAACACCCTGTTGACGGAGCCTAACTCGAGGAAAACTACCCAAAAGAATAAGGAGTTCATCTGAAGAAGGTGCCTAACTAGTGGGAAAGCCCGAGAGAACAAGGAGTACTTCAGGACAGAGGTGGTGGATCCCAATCCTTT
Organism: Stenurella melanura; assembly: GCA_963583905.1. Taxonomy (NCBI): domain Eukaryota; kingdom Metazoa; phylum Arthropoda; class Insecta; order Coleoptera; family Cerambycidae; genus Stenurella; species Stenurella melanura. Next base: position 112,443,371 of record OY757313.1, read on the forward strand.
AGAAGAAAAAAGAATCTACGGATGAAGACAATAACGTAAGTCATTTTAAGAATCATCTCGCTTTATTTTATTATTTTTCACAATTATTTTATAAAAGTGCTATATACACTCAGCGAACAAAACGCAGTTCTATTATCGAATAATTATTCCCTCTCAAAGTAAACGCAACAAGTTTAATTTAATTTTAATTAGCATAAGAAACGTATTATACTGCTAATACGTCACCGTGTATTATACAGTTAATACACAAACTGCCTAAATAATTTTTTAAAACTAATTTCCTTTTCTCAAAAAGGTAATTTTTTAACAATTTCAAGTTAACATTTAATTTAATTTTTGTACTTTCTAAATAAAAGCAACAATGCCAGAAACATCGCAAACTACACAAACGGTACAAAGTGCAAGGATAGAGCAAATTGAGCCTTACAAGCTCTCTGAAATTTTTTCTGTCATACCGGAATTCGATGGCAATGCCATTAATTTACAAACATTTTTAAATTCTTGCATTTATGCACAAGGCATGGCAATCAATGACCAAAAAATTTTACTAACGCTACATATAAAAAATAAATTGTGTGGCAGAGCTGCCGAATTAATAAATTCTCGCAACCCCGATACATGGGCAGAAATAAGAGTCTTGCTCGAAACTCATTTCGGAGACTCTCGCGACTTGACCTCTTTAATCCAAGATTTACAGCGTATTCACCAAATGCCAGGTGAATCTGCATTAACTTTTGTTGCGCGTCTACAGACGCATAATGCGAAAATGCATGCGGCTATTCAAAAACAACGTTTATCTGGTGAACAGAAACTATCGCAGTCAGATTTAATTGAAACTATGACCCTGAACACTTTGTTGACGGGTTTAGAGTCTAAATTAGGGCAAATAATACGTGCTGGAAACCCAACAAGTATGTTGCAAGCAATTAACAGGATTAGAAGAGAATTGCAACTCTCCTACTTTGAATCACAGAAATTTTCAAAAAATAATAATAATAATGTTAAAAATCTAGTGCCTCCTCAACAAAAACGACCAAACGTAAATTTCCAACAAAAATTTTGTTCATTTTGTAAACGCAGCGGGCATATAATAAACGAATGTCGCACAAGGCAACAACAATTATTTATGCCATCAACTTCACAAAATTTCCAAAGACCAAACTTTCAAGGTAATACAGGTTTTCAAAATTTTGCACAACAAACTAGTCAATTAAATCCTAGAACATTTCCACAAAATAATCAAGTTAGCCAATCACAACAAAATAGGCCCTCAGCAATTAGACCGAATCCTAATTTTATACAGCAAAGACCATCAGCGATACAACCAAACCCGAATTTTAACCGTTTCAATCAACAAAAAACTCACCATTTAAATTATGAACCTTATGATAACCAATATAATTTCAATCAGTACGAAGATTATTCTCCTGAATATCAAAACGTTGATACAACGTACGACAATTTTAATTTTGAAGATAATCAAAATTTTTCGGAAAATTACGCAACTAATTTTCAGGAACAGTACGAGAATTATACTGCTAATTCTCAGATACCGCAAGAGAATTATACTGCTAATTCTCACTTACCACAAGAGAATTATACTGCTAATTCTCACTTGCCGCAGGAGGATTATACTGCTAATCCTCAGGATTTTTGCTAAAGTCCGGAGTATCTTACGGATGCTCCAACACAAAAAACAAAATGCGAATTGGACAAAGTTTCTCACTAAATTCAATACATGAACCTCAACGACAATTCCGAGCCGTCCCTGAACTTCCCAGAACAGAAGTTCATGTAAAAACACCACACGCATTATTCACCATAAATGCAAAACCCCGGTACTATATTAACGATATTACGAATAAATTTAAAATTTTAGTTGACTCAGGTGCAGGTATTTCTGTTTTTAAACCAAAAACGGCTGAAAATTATAAACGAAGATTTCCAGAAAATCTAACCTTACAAGGCATAGGCGATCGGAGAATTACTATTAGCGAATCTGTTCTCGTGCCTTTCGTAGAAAATAATCCACATAAAGTTTATATTCACAATGTAGACATAGACTTTGACGGACTATTAGGCGCAGACTTTTTAGAGCACTATGACTGTAAAATAGATTTTAAAAATAAGCAACTAGTTACGAATTTCAAAACCGTACCGCTATTTAAAGTTACGGAAGATAACACAAACAACAAAATAATGCAAAATTTACCTTTGCAACCAACTACAAATTCTAACATTAAAAATCAAATTCAGAATCAAATTTCAGGCAATATGAAAAATCAAAATAAAATCCAAATTGACGGTCGTTCTGAAAAAGTTTATAAATTAAAACGCGAACCTGAAAATCCTATTTCAGACGAAAACAAAGATCAAAATTTAATTTTCATTGAACCACGCACAGAAAAAATATTTCAACCAAATTCTAATATCGCTAAAATTAATGATATACCAGAACAGAAAATAGCTAATATTTCAGATTTAACTTCCCGAGTGGTCAACCAACAAATAAATAATTCGTTGCCAGATACAAAATCGCATATCAAAAAGAAACCTAATTTGAAAACTATAAATCCTAACATCTCGAATAATAATTCGAAACTACCAGCAAGAATAACTGTTTCAAAAAGTATGTCTGAAATGAAACAACAAATTGGAAAAACACTTAAGAATATAAAGAATTACTTAAGAAATGAACACGCAATCTCGCGTAATAAAAATAAAGGAAAATTTTATAAACTACCCATGATTATGACAAAAAACAATGAAAATTCATTTTTAACACCTATTAAAACAATACCAAAAATTATAGAATTTTCAAACCTAAAATTCGAACCTATTCAAAAATTTAGATCAATATTTAAACTTAATATGTGATACCAGGTTTCGTCCCAATCACATAACGACCCCTTGAAAAAAATTAAGCACCTATTATCAAATATTATGTACACAAAAAATAATAATTCTTTTTGTAAACAACTATTTCGAAATTATGCCTTAAGAATTTTTAGTTGCCCAAACGAAATATTTCATTAAAGAAAATATTTAAAATTTGCTATACTTAATTATAACAATCTTTAATTAAATTCATCTATCCTTTTCGACAAACTTTTAAATTTTTTTATTACCTATAATACGCTAAACACTGTGTACAATTTTTATAGTATTTAAATTCCCAGTTAAATGACTTCTAACATCATTTTATAAACAGGCAATTTTATTCTACTTCTCTGTTTTATTTCTCGAACAAAAAAATATAATTTTGATTTGTCTAATTAAGCTTTATAACTGTAGGAAATAAAAACACTATTTTAATCAGAATACTTCAACTATAACTCTAATTAAGAAATTATTTTATTATCTGAATTAGATTCCAAGAAATGCTCAATAATCTGAATCTGCATACAAGCACGTCTCGTATGTTTTTAAACAAAACATTTGATCAAGATCTGCATGAAATCAAACTCTCTAGTTTTGCATTGTAGTTGTTATAATGTCTCATTATATACGTTTTACATGTAACACAAAATAATAATACTAAATGGTTAATGTTCAAGAAATCATTAAAACGTATGGAGAAATTTCTTCAAAATTAAAGTGAACCCTAAAACTGGAACAAATTATTTTAAATTAGTAAGGCACTTATAACTTCAAAAAAAAAATCAATAAATATACAGTGCGTTCTACAAATCAATAATTTTTCAAAACGTTTAAAATTTATATTGAGTAATCTTATCTTTCTCAATCTATATTGAACAAAATCTTTAATAGATCATTCGAAAATTCAAATCTCGAACAGACAACATTTATACAGGGTACATAAAAATATAACATTCTTGCAACAAAATAAATTCGAACATTTGCATCATAAAATAATTGAGTATATTTTCAAAGAACACCCCGAATTACAATTCAATTAATATCGTTTCAAGTAAATCATGCGTAGGAAGTGCTTCAATATTTGTCTACCTTTTGACATTCAATTTATAATAGGATATCTTTTTTTAATTTTATTCATAAGACAAGACATTTTGAACCTGTCTAAGATATATTATGTAGAAAATAATTTGGATCTTCCAATACCTGAAACTCTATAATTTATTTCTGCACAGAAAGATTTAAAAATAGTAATGTATCAAAATGTTAAAACTATTGATGAACGCGAAAATCTAATTATTTTAGATCAAAATCACTCAGGCAAAATTATTTACATCGTGGTACCATCAAAACCATAAGAAGGAAAATAGTAAAATACAATTGGCTAGACTTAACTAAAAACATTGAAAACCTTATTAAATCTTGAAACAAATGAAAAAAAACTAAAGTGAATTTCGATAGAATAAAGCCATATACTGAAAATAAAATTTATTATCAACACTCGCTCAATACAAAATAATACCAATAATACCATCGTGTTGACAAACGAAAAATAGACATTACTGGTACATAAAAATATATCATCCATTAAAACTATCCTTCGACAAGAACCAACGAATTTTAGACACGATTTCAAATACTCTTGATGGTGCTCATAAAGAAAAATGATCACTTTTCGAAGCGAAGTCAAAACAGACATTAATCTTTTGACACAAATTTCCAAGACTATACAATATAAATTTAATGGAGTATTTCTAGACACAAAGAGATACAAACACGGAATATTAAATGATATCGGCACAATCTTCAAATCAATAACTGGAAATCTAGACGCCGAAGATGGTGAATATTATGCTAACTGTATTAATAAATTAAATATCGACGAACACCAGTTAGAAAATGTAACTGAAACAAAAACAAATTCCAGTTACAACATCGGTAATCAAAAATAATAATAATAATAATAAGTAATAATTTTCTTTTCAATTATTCAAAAATTGCAAATTAATGAAGAAATGTTTAATAAGGACATAAAAAAGTCGATCATGACGCGAAACATAGAAGCTCTAGAAATTAAACTAATATTTTTACACATTTGCGAACAATTACTGGCAAGTTATTTGTATATTGAGGATAATTCGAACGACAATCAAAATTCAATAACATTTGCTAGATTGAGGATCATATATTTGTCAATCATAACCCTAATTATTTAATAACAGGTCTACAAGAAATTTCACAGAGTTTGCGAAGAAACAATTTGCCTCTTTCTATTAAATTATCGGCAGTTGCTCAATATTTAGATATTATCGAACTAAAAGCATTTCAAGTAGATTGCAACTTAATATTTGTTTAAAATAAAATATCACTTGTTGAACTTCAAAACTATAATACCTACTGTTTATACCCTATCCCCATATTTGATAACAGAACTGGTCTTCACCATATTTTATCTATTTCTCAAAGATTTATCGCGAGAGATGATGATTCTTTACTGTACGTACAAATAACAAATCTAAAAGAATGCAAACCCCTATATTTTGGAACCAAGCTATGCTCGAACCTGTTTGCATATCCTATTGATCAGAATGCCATATGTGAAGCTAGGATTCTGAAACAACCAATGAAACTTCCCGAAAAATTGCCAAACCTCCTTCATTATTAGTCAAGGGTACAATGTTCAAGAACTCGAAGAGAACACGTGGCTCATAATAAATTCCGAACCTCTACACATCACAATTAGTTGCCTGAAGAGAGAAACAACAACGGAGCTAATCAATTAAAATTCAATTGTTAAACTACAACCTGGATGTTACGCCTTCGCAGGTATAACCAGAATACAAGCCAGTGCCAAGGACCTTTCCGAAATTAAGGACAGTTCCCATCCTGTGCAAATTCCGTTTCAATGTTGCAACCAGATGCCCGACAAAATTCAATTACCCAAATTAAAACCATTAAAACTAAACAACCTAAACATCAAAGAATTGGACATTTCCAAACACAAGTTGGAGCAATATTCTAAAGATCTGGACGATCTTATCAACGAACCTTTCATGACCAAACACATGTCATGGTTCACGTACTTCACAATCACATTCATCGTTTCCATAATCCTACTTTACGTGCTTTGTAAATGTAGAAGAGACGACTACAAAAAATCGAACCCTCTGCAGGCGATTCTCCTTCACCTCCTCCAGGACGAAGCAAGAAGTTCATGGAATTCCCCAGTTTAATCCCTCCAAGAAAGCGACCCGGTATCAAACCTCAAGAAGAAGATATCGAGTTATCATAGACTTTCCAGTGAACCACTAATTTTTGTTTATTGACTTTTATTGTTTCTATTTTATGCTTATTATTTTATTCACTCAATATTTTATTATTATCTTTGCATTATATTCATTTTGTTTTATTATTACTTTTATATTGTATTCAATAATCATTCTATTCAAAAGTTATTGTATAACAATCAACTTTTTTATTAAGGGGGAAGTTGTTATATTAAAAATTAACACTACGTAACACAGTTACAAAGTACATTTCTTAATGATATCAGATTACATAAACTGATAACGACTTCCTTTGCTTATGCTTAGCTCACGTATCAAGTTACATAAATTATTAATATTTCTATTCTCATAGTTAATGCCAAATTGCAACTTTGCTTTTCCTTTGTTTAACGTCTAGCTGACAATGCTTTTGTTATCTTATAAATATGACCAGCAGACTCTTTTACATTCAGTTCTTATACTCAACTCATTACAAAATGTAGTTATTAACTCACCTTTACAATAAACTTTTAAATCTACAATTTTATATTTTACTCAGAGTCATCGATGACTCTAATTAATTAAATAAATATTTTTTAAAAAGACAAATACAAAGTATCAAATATAACATTCATGTTGAGTAGCGGATATCACTATCCAATACTATGATGTTCTCGTAGACCATTTTATAATTCTCATTGTGATGAATATATTCTGCCGCTGCTACCTTAGCTGTATGCCAAGTTTTGAATTTTTTTTATGATGAGGATTAGAACACAGTCTTTAGAATCCTTCTGGGGGCAGCATGATCAGCGAAACGTCATGTTAAATTCGGCGACACGGCAATACTCGTAAGAAACCACTTCATTGGATAATGGTGATGAAATTTTGCATTCTACTAGGTAATTTTTTGCTGGATCATTTTAAATACAGACATACTTGGTGTTCCATGTGAGGAAAAATAAGTTAAGACAGTCTAAATATGTAAAAATTTGAAACGTCGTGGAAAACGCCCTACTCTTTTCATGAGATATTTTTAAAATGGCAGACGATTGTGCAGATATTAACCTTCTGCATGTGTATAACTTACCAAAATAAATAGTAAATTAGAAAACCGTCAACAATTCCAGCAAAAACAGCAAAAATAATAAATGTTATCACATGTCTATTGTTGAGTAAGTTTTTTATATCTTTGAATATATTTTCAGGAGATTCTATGATTGGTAACTAAAACAAAAAGAAAAATTATCAATTAGTTAGAATAAACACGTTTAAATCGTATTTAAATATAAATAAAATTAACATTGTATTTTAAGACGCGTAAATTAACAAGAAATTAACAGATGATTATGAGACTAGTTTGGTAGGTTGGTTTCTTAACAATTTAAATGTAATATTAATTTGATTATTTTTCGAACCTAAGGGGATTTCATTTCTTAGTTTATAACGTATAACGTATTTGTTATAAAGTATGACAACTATGTCAAAAATAAGCAATTTCTTAAGCAAACAGTTATTGATTTGATATGAGATATAACTTTTCAAAAATCGTAAGAATTTCGCTGAAATCGTAATATTTATGTTTACCATTTTATTAGTTTATGCGGCCTGGCCTAACTATGTAATTATATATTATTTTAAACTATAAGTCCAAACATTTGTGCTTGTCAGATGCAGACGTCAGGCTAAAAAATTTTCTACATGGTTTTCTTCCAATAGAGGAGACAAGTTGACTTGCCGTACAACGTGGGTGTCTTCGTCCTTGTCGCACACCTCGTACCCTCTCCACTCTGTTTTACAAAACTGTGCGACAAGGAGAGAACGAACTGTGTGAGAAGGATGAGCACACCCGCGCCGCTTGCTGCTTATACATTACGCTTATGCAGCTTGTCTCATCTAGTTAAAACGCCTTGGTTTTCTTGCCTCCGTGTTTAAACCATGTGAAGTGAAAAGTTATTGTGCATATTAATATTTGAATATTAGGTAATAAATTTCAGTTAGCCGAATTACCATGAAATATTATTTCCTAATTTTCGATGGCCGTTCTTTAAAACGATTCAAGCTTTCTTTCATTTTTTCTACTTTGCTTCATAGCAGTCTTTATAACATTCTTTCACAACCTTTCATCTATTAACATAGTTCTTTATGCAACAAAATATTTGCATTAACAATATTATTATTGCGTTTGAGATTATTTTTAATATGAGAGATCACAGGATTAACGGGTCACTGATATTTTATTTAGTTACTAAGATACAAATATTTCATTACATTACTTATAGCCTTTTACCTTTAGCTTTATACAAGCTGTTAAGTCGAATATCGAACACACCGCCATAACAATGATAGCAGGTGTATACGAAATGGCACTGCCAGAAAATAAATCAACTACATAACCGGCTATTAATGCTGATAGTCCAAAACCTATTGTTCCCCAAACTCTTTGTTTGCCATAATCATATTGTTCCCCTAAAATTAAAATAATTTATATAAAATATATTAGGTAATACGTAAAATGACTGAAAGAAAAAGGACAAGAATGTAATATCATACAATGCTCATTTAAACAATTAAGTAACATTTATCACCGTCCGCAGTCAGTCCAGCAGAGAATAAATTATGTCATTGTTAATATTTTCTTCGCTATGTCTTAATTTACATAAGTGTGTCATATTTAAAATACTCTTTTATAGTTTTTACCTTTTAGTGGGCGCGCGTGTGTAATTTCGTGGGCCTGAAATGATGAAAGCAAGCTACGTATCTCTGATAGGGGGTCTAATATTCAACATAAGCCACTTCTTGACCAAGCCAGATACGCGTTGTTCACTCCCTGCACCCCTTCGAAAGGTGACATATTAAGTTGTCTGTAGTTCTGTAATTCCTTGATCTATCAAATTCGTTCTGGCATCGAGATGATAATAATTTGAACCAGAATAAAAAAGTTTATACAGCATATGTCAAAAATATAGTTATGGTGATAAGTGAAAAATTTCATTAAACTCAGTAAAAGCACTTATTGGTGCGGGAGCTAGGTGGCTTTCTTGAAAAGTCATCATTACAAGAACTTTGTGCAAGTTAATTAATAACGCATCCACAGTGGTCCTAAATCGAGTTTTTTGGTTCAGAAATGGCTAGAGAGCGCAAATCTTGTCGGAAATGGACTTTTTTAAAACTAAATCTTTCCTAAATTTCAACAAATTCTCAATGCCCGAATTTTGAAAACAGATTTTCCTTTTTTATTATTTTAAATGAAAGGCCAAAAAAAATGATTATATGTTATTTATAAATATATCTCGTAGAGCTAAAAAAAAAATCTTTTGCAACAAATATTTACTTGAAATATAAAAAAACCTTTAATTCTTGGAACAGTTTTTGCATAGTCTTTTGTTATAAATAATGTGTTTTAACATTCCACATCAATTTTGTATGTAAATTTGTAATTTTTCAACTCAAAATTAATATAGTCATATTAACAATCGTTGGTAAGCATCTAACAAACAAGTTGCAAATGTCTTATTCTTTTTTGGAAAAATTAGCAAAAAAATTTTTCTCGCAAGTGAACTAAATATTGAAGGTTATATAATCTGAAATATATAATGATATGATTATAATCTTTTTAACGATCAATTATTAATTTTTTTCTGGGCGTTACTTGTTATTTATTAATTTGTTGTGGAGCTACTTTTCAACATTTTATTTGAAGATGTCTCTAAACATTTGGTATCGACATTTATATCTCGGAACCACATCCCGGAACCAGATCAACTGAAGTTACGCCTCTGGTGCGGAACAGGTAGATCCCATAATCCCAAAAAACTTATCTACCAATCCCCACCTCTCTGCCGATCCATATTGGTCATTACGTTCTTTAGGGCGAAACAATGAACTTGTGTGTGTACATAGTGTATCAAAATGCCGAAATAAAAGGGTAGGATAAAATAGACGTAATTAACAAAAAACTAGAAGCTATTCCAGTGTTTAGTTCTTCATGTGAGTATCGTATTGTAATTTTACAGATTTTCGAGTCGGTTAGATTTAGAGAACACTGAACTCCTACAGTTGGTCAAGAAGGATGTGGTTCCGAAATACAATTAAAGATTAAAGGACTGATCTGTAAGTATTATATCAGGAACCACATCTGAATAGACCAATCCACCCACATTTAGATTGTTTTACACCGTATTCTAATCTAATTGACAAAACACAGAATGTAATGACCAATATGGGTCGACATGAGAGGTGGGGATTGGTAGATACGTTTTTTGGGTTTTAAAGTAGTCATCTCTTCCGCACCAGAGGTGTAACTCAAGTTGGTCTATTCGGATGTGGTTCCTCTTATAAGTCCTTTAATCTTTAATAATATTTCATCCGCTCTCTTCAGAGCTATCTTAGTAAATTGTTCTTTTTAGCAGCAGCTTTTCACTAGTTCTATTCAGAATTATCTAAGCAAACTTTCCTGTTTACTATTGTCTTGAATGCAATTTTTTTACCGCTGTACAGGGGGCGATTTTCCGAAAGAATCAAAAAAAATTTTGTTGTATATTTGAAATTTACAGCACGTCAGCTTTATTTTAACGTAATCTTACGTACATATCTTAATACTTAATACTATTTTCTAATTATTCAATATTGTCTGCTCTATGCTTTCTTATGGAGCGCCTTAAGAGTAGGTATGCCTCGACAAGCTGCTAAAATTTGCAACAGGGGAGGTGAAAGGGAAACTCCAGTGGGCGGTCCTTTAAAAACGATAAAATATTATTTTATGTGTTTATAGTACTATGTAGTAGTAAATAGAAAGAATGACCGCGATTCCACTTAGGTATAAGCTCGAAATTAGTTCATGATTGTATATAAATTCTACCTGCCAAAGCTCAAAGGTTATGCCAACACCCGACACATCTATCCTATCATTCTAACCTAAATGCGTTTTTAACATATTCCTTCAATAAATACAGTATTTATAATTTAGACGGCTAGGTATTATGCTTCCCTAGAATTTTAATTTGTAATATGGAGTATACGAGTATATCTATATTTTTGCATAACGGAAAAGATATTCAATAATTAGTAATCTGCATTAATTAATAATAATCGTCAATAAGAAAATAATAATATTAAATAAAAAGAATAAGAGTTGATGAGGTCCGATAAAAATTATAAACAAAAATTAGTGGTATGCAATATTGCAGCTACGGACACACGTTTCAGAGTTATTGCTCCTCATCAGCGTAGCATGGCATAAATAATATTGTTATATTGTTAAAAGCAAGACCAACAAAGATAGGAAAGCACAGTATATTGTAGGTACTCTATTTTGTACCTTCGTACCTCATGTGCCATATATGAAGAGCAATAACTCCGAAATACGTGTCCGTAGCTGCAGTCTTGTTTGTTATTATAGTACTAATTCTTGTTTATAACTAAATGGAAAACTTAACATTTTAATGTTGTTTAGTTTTCGTATGTATAAAGCTTTAGCTGTCACATCATTCAACAAATCAAAATTTAAACTCTTGGATCCTCAGGGGATTCCTCAGGACTTCTTGAATTTTTATTTTGTAGTCTCCCTCAAATAATGGTAGGTTACCAATAAACAAAAATTAGCAACCATTGTTAAAATCAAAAATATACACCACGCAAGTTGTTTTATCCAATAAGTGTTATGCGTATAGTATTAGTTATTTATTGGTCTAATTTGTCTATACGCGATATTCTTAGAAACTGTTAAACAGAAAAAAAGTTTCAAATAAAAAAGGTGTCTCCATCTTTATTTCTTCTCAGCATAGACTTAAAGGGTTTTCCGTTCGTTAACTGATCCTTGCAAATACTCACATTTTATCGACATGGTTTTTGAAAAAAACCGTATTTTTTACAATTATTAAAATTTGACCTTCATATTACCACAGTTCATTAATAAATATGTAGTGATGACATAGTAAAATTGAGATCCATTAATGTTTTCGTTTTTTGAGTTATGGCAAGTTAAACAAAAAAATAATTTTAATTATTATTGTTATACATCCAATAGACGCCGAGAATAAGAGAAATGATTCGCAGAAAATCAGTGATAAGTAATTATTTATAAGCATTAAACTATTCAACGGATCATTATGAAATTCACTAGTTGTCTATCGAGAGGTAAACCACCGTCGGCACTCGTTCTCCGAATTTTAGGCAGGCTGTCGGCAGCCATGGCAGTGGCGGTCATATAATTGAAAGCCCAGCAAGTGCGGCTGGTTGGAGTTACGCAGGCGCCGCAGGCAAGGCAGTCTCGGCAGTTCGTGTAATTTCTACAAGTGGTTGACCTCTCAGGTACTATTTTGATAGTATATAGTATAAAATAAGAATTTCTTTACAACCCTAACCTGAAATTTGCAGACGTAAATGTAGCAAGCAAATGCCAATTTTTCGAAGTCAGTAACAAGTAAATATATCGAGAATAAATAAAGATTAAGGATAGAGGCAACCTTTTATTTGAAATTTTACTTTCTAGGAGTAGTAGTTCTCGATTTGACCAAGGAACTAGTGTTATATACTTAGCACATATCACATATTAGCACATATTATATAAAATAACTTGCCTGATGTACACTTAGTTTTACGAATTATTATTCATATTCTCTTAAAAAATATATGGATGGGGAGAACTTACAAATTTGCTTTTATAGTAGACAAAAGTTTAATGATAGATGTTTTAAACTAAACCCCGCATCAAAATATCATTAATAACTTTAGACATAGTAGGTTATTTCTCAAAAATATGGATATCTCTGGTTTTACTGGTTAGATTTTAAAAATCCAAAGCATCAATTATTTGTATCAATGAAATTTAATAGTGCATTTTTTTAAAATACGAATGTCAGAGCGATTCTAAAAATTTGCAAAATTTTGAAAGTAAAAAAGATGGCTAAAATTTGTATTCAAAAATGTTTTCTCTACAAATTTTGAAAGCAGATATAAAAACCTGCAACTTGAGTCTTAGAACGTCTACATTGGTGCGCGATCTCAACAAGAAAATATTTTCAACATCGGTCCACATCACCTTCTGGACAATACTTTTAGCTCTGATTTGTTAAATTTTCACGAAGTTGCTTTTTTCTGGAAAATATTTTCGGGTTTAAAGGAGTAAGTTGGTTTCTCTGTTTCTTTTTACATTTTAGCCTAGATTTCATTATTTTGACAGATCGATAGATAACTTTACCGCCGACAGTTTTTTATCCCAAACATTTCTTTCTATTTTTCCCAGAAATAAAAGTTATTATGAAAAAAATCCTGTTACTTGGTCTAATGCAACAAACTGATGCGTGTGACTTGATGAGAAAATGGGAAAATGTGCGCTTTACTTTTGTGTTTCTAACTCCTTTCATTGCAAATCGCATCGCCCCTTATAATTCTATATTCATGTGTTTACGACAAGAACACATCTTTAAAATTTAGTATCAATTGTATTGTCCAATAAATGTTTTCAAATATACCAGCATACCACCATTTTATAAAGAAGAATTGAAACACAATTACACATTATTGTTAGTGCATGGGTGGCTACATATAACTAGTTACTATATTGTTATAATTCCGTACTTGTAGTATAATCAAAGAGTAGAGTACCTGTTAAGTATAATAGTAAATTAATGGAATTTGGTATTTTATTATATTATTGTTATTAGAAATGATTTGGTTTAATTTCTTATTTCGTTCCCTCGTTATATTTTCTCATTCATAAAATAATTCTGGGTGAAGGGCGGAGCTTAAACAATAATAAATCCAGAGGGAGCTCGTATCAGTGTAACATTTGTTGCAAAATGTGCCTTTGCACGGTTCCGTGCTATACATGTTTTTGCAAAAAGCATTATGTTTTTTGGAAAAATAAAAATAGTACGATACACAGAAAACATGAATGAAGGTTTGTATCGAATCCTTTTTCTCATATTTTGATTCTAAATATTTTTTTAAAAATCAGCAATTTGCTGCTAATTAAAACAAATCTTATTAATTAATACCATTTTTTCTCAAAATATTAAAAAGATACAAACCTAGATTGATATGTTTTCTTCTATTTTTCGCCTGTACAAATTTCGTAACTGCAATGGTCTAATTATAATTTGTCGCGGACGGGGCGGCGTTTGAGAGTAATTTATTTCTGATTTTTAGACGGCATACCCACTCTTAATGAATTAACTCTTATCCTGAAACGTATCAATTCACAAATCCTTTAACTCATCATAACTCGAAGCGTGTTCATTTTTCGAAAAATACCCCTGAAGTAAACGTTGTACGCTTGTTATCGAGGATTTAGTTGGTTTTTTCAAATTTATAATAGGATTTACCGTTTGATTTGTGGGAATTTTTTTGTGGACCGTTGTGGACATGCGAGGAGGGTTCATAATTACCGAACGCCCCTGCTATACTCGTCCTTATGCTATTGAGCACGCATACAGTCGATTTTTGTCCGATAACTGTTTAATCGTTACCTTCTGAGACCGTTCTCTTTCTAATTCTTTCTCTCAACGGTTTATACCTATGTTATAGAGATATATTATCGAAGGTAATTAATATATAATTATTCAGTTTTTCGTAGTATGATTAATAAAATTAATATTTATATAAAATGAAATACAGAAAATAATTTGGTGTAATTTAGCAGGCATATTAATAGGACGATCCTATAGGACTTCGACCTAGAGCAGCATAGTTGCATCTGGTATTTTCAATACGCTTTAAGATACTTGCGAAAGATGCAAGGATCTGTGAATTTTTACATTTAAGAAAAGAGAAAGAACTTGTAACGATGAGTTTAGACTTCTGAGATGAAATATACAATAAAAATAGATTTTTTCTAAAGGAAACGTTTCTATCTGGCTAATTAATTAACTCTCTGGAAATAATTTTCTATATTCAAAATATTTAAATAAATATTCTCAATCTAAAAAGTCTTGTAATGATCACATACGATAAATCCATTCTTCCTGCAACTTATGACGTACCTGACGGAAGGTGCCCCGCCCCGCCGGTCGATTATGTAAATCGTTATCATTCATAAAACGATAACATTATCTAATAGAGCATAATACAATAACGTGCCAAAAAAGCCACCCAGCTCCCGTACTAATGGATGCTTACGTCTTTCTGGTTAAATGCAATCTTTCTTATACCAATGATATTTAATGAAAATTGTTTGTATACTTCCAACATATTCTGGACCCCGGATATCGAGACGTAATCTAATTCTGCTAAGGCAAATGCGTCGAACAGCAATATCAAGTTGTTATTATCCACAAATTCTTTGATATATCTAACTACAAAACCTAAATTTCTGTAAAAACTGGTCGTGATATTATTTACGTGATGGAGAAAGGCTATAGTTCGGCTGGTACTCGACCCGATCCGATGACTTCGAGATGTCGTTTTGCACGAATGTTGTACATACCCATACCTTCGATTTAAGACGTGTTCCCAAGATGGCACCCCCTGCAGGTGCGTGTAGCGGATGGTGCCTACCAATCAGTGACAATTTTCAAAAAATCGCGTATTTGATGTATTCTAGTGCCGTTTTTTCTGCTAGTAGCTTTAGTTGGGTAAGAAAAGCCGTTCTTTGCGATAGATAAGGTCAGGAATGGCCGAACAATGCGGGTAGCCAACCTTCAAGGAGCAGGAAACACAAAAATTGTGAACTTTTAACTTTTCCGATCCGCGTCGCAAGTGAACCAATCTTGTTCGTTATTTTCACCTCAATGGGGGTCTATAAAGGTCATATTGGAGTGTGGGCGATAGCAGACAACATAATCTTAACCTAAATAGTTAGTTCGGTACAATGAAAAGTCCATGCCTACGCTGCAATATGATCTTTCTAGACCCCATTGACATCAAAATAACGAACAAGATTGTTTCACTTGAGACACTGATCGGGGAAGTTAAAAATTCACGATTTATGTGTTTCCTGCCCCTTGTTCAACAATTTCCGACCTTTTCCATCATGAAGAACATCCTTTCTTACCCAACTAATACAACTAGTATAAAAAACGGCACTAGAATACGTCAAATACGCGATTTTTGAAGATAGATAGATAGATAGATAGATAGATAGATAGATAGATAGATATATAGATATATAGATAGATAGATAGATAGATAGACAATCACCCGCTCCACGCCCCTTGGCAACACATCTTGAATCGACCGTATGTGTGTGTACAACATTCATGCGAAATGGCATCGCGGAATCATCAAGGGCAAGTGGTTATGGTATTTTATTGCTCACCGTCCGGACTATTAACTTAGTTAATGTTGACCCCAAGATCTTTAAATTGATTGCATCTACATAGGCGGACATAATTTGAAACATTATTTAATCATCATGTAAAAGTCATATATTTATATTTGTTAATGTTTAGATACTTATTTTTGTTACATCAGCGTACAACAGAGTGCTATTTTTAAGTTCATGGTTAAGGTTCTTTATAAATATTATGAATAACAAGAGTTCAGGAACAGATCATTGAGGAACACCAGATGGTGCTATTATTTCATCATACTTAAACCACAGTATTGTACAATAAGCTTCCTGTCAGACAAGTATAAAACAACTGACCATGTCACAATATTTTGAAATATAAGACTTCTACATCACCACAAAGTAAAACCTCTGTAAAATATTCAGGTGTCAATTTTTACACAAACACTGATTAGCCTCGATGACTAGACTTATTAGCGGCAATAGGCCGACAATAAATAATCGATTTGAAAAACAATATTATAACTCTTAGATAACGACGACATAAAAGTGCATAATACTGTTAATGTACCTAATGTAACTACTACTTTTGCAAATACTTAGTATTTCCCACAACTGAACCAGAAAGTGTTAGACTGATATTGTATAAAGTAAGGTCAGTCACAATAAAAGTTCTTGAGACGGGCCGATATGTACTTACTTATCTTATCTTACTTTGCAATTATAATTGATATATTATTAACTTACCGATGACATCAAAACAAATAGCATCGCTAATTGAATTCGTAACGTTAAATCCTATTGTTCCTATTGACATAAGTATAATGAAACTCCAAAATGTGAAGGACGTATATAAACATTGGTTATTGTTATCAATGTCTTCTTTACAGTGTATATCACAATTATTAGTAGTATTTTCACCAATAGTTTTGTTTAGTAAGTTACACAATGTGTAGTTTCTATCAGAATTAGATGGATTGGCGTAAGTCAAAAGAAAAGTACTTGGTTCCTTGAAGCAGCTTGAAGTACATGTTACCCTTGTAGTATGATTATTGCAATGTAGTTCATCTTGAATATCCTGAAAACATGATTATGAAATTATTCTGTTTGATATTGCAAAGTCTATGATCCAAAAATAAGACAGCTCTAACCCAAAAGCTGATCAAATAAAGTGCATTTGTTTGAGCAAATAGTTATTTGCGGAAACTGTCCCGTTGGCATGTCATATCCAAAAACCAAAAAAGAACACTTTACGCTTGGAATATATACATTATTATACTCTTCGCAAATACATAATGAAGAATGTGTTGCATTCGATCCGCACGTTTCTAAAACCGGTAATATTGATCGTAGACATCACTGTGTTGCTGAGCGAATTCTGAACAACTTTCATGTTGTTGGAAAAAAGTAATATTTCAATAACTGAGATAAACGGAGTAAATATTATCATATGTACAGTGTGACTCATTTTGAATGGAAACACCCCTGTAAAAAATGTGTCAGTTATCTGATTTTAACGGGGCTTTTTTTGAAAAGATAAGCCATCGAATGCTCTACTTTATGACAAAAATTTAGAGATAAATTTCAATTTTCAAGACCTACCATGATTTCTTTTCAATGTCAAAAATGGACAAATTTAATTAACGATTTTTAGAAAAAAATCTAACTATACCACTGGATTCAGAAACATCGCAAATGGATAAATCCAAAATTTCGTGAAAAAATATTAAATAATGACAGATTTATGACAAAATTAATGTAGGTAATATTTTATAATAACTTTTACACAATTTTTTCTAAAAATCGACGTAGCCCATGAAAAATAAACAATAGAAAGATAAATTAAGTGGATAGCTATAATAAATATTGTATTTTAAACAAACTTAATCATATTTGACTTAGAAACCTGTATGAACAATTGAAAGTAATAATAATTAGGTATTTCATAAACAAAATAACAACACATTACATTACACTAAAACTAAAACACGATCATACAACTCATCTTAAATTTTTGTAGCCTATACAAGGCAGCCGTTTATTTCGATGCACTTGTCGAATCGTTTTTTAATATTCTTTACGACATTCTGTAATTGTTGCCGGGTAACTTCTGCACAAGCTTGCCTTATTCTTGCACACAAATCTTCTCTGCTATTCAGGCGTGACCTGTAAATTTTATATTTTATTAAACCCGATGAAAAGAAGTCCATCGGTGTTAAGTTCGGGGATCGGGGTACCTATCCAATTAAGGGGCTACCTCGACCTAGCCATCGATTAGGAAAGTTGGCAACCACTATGGCATTATGGACAGGGATGCTATCTACTTGAAAGTGTAGATTTACTCTTTCTTCTATTGAAAGCTCATGTAGCATAGTCCAAAATTCGTTTCTTTGGAACTGTAAAAACTGCATGCTATTCATATTACCTTCAAAGAAGATCGCCGTAAAGTCTCTTATCTAATTTTTCTTTATAGATTGATACATAATATCACCGACAGCACTTATATACTTAATATGCTTCCTTTTCATGCTCACAGAATTGCTTCACGTCAAACAGATTTGTTTAAACTAAACACGCCCAGGACAAATATAAAAAAATTTTCACCACGTCAAGGTATGTGTACTGCGTACAATGATATACACGGCCGCGTAGATATTTTCAACTGCAACGTTGCCTCTCTAAAATTATGTATCTTTAATAATAATTAACTCATTATTGTCCATTACTGTAACAATTGTACTTTGTGTTCCTGAAATGTTCTTATAATTATTTTAATATTTTACTTAATCGATCTGCTTGTACATGTATGCACATCTTTGTTTCTAAATGTATATTACTCTTTTCCTTTTTTTTGTAACCTTTTTTGTCCTATCCAGTAATTGGGTCTCTCGACCTGTTGGATAGCGCATGTAAAAATAAAAATAAAATAAATAAAATTAAAATAAAAAATAAAATAAAAAAGAAAGGACCAATGATTCTTTCATTGAGTAGCCCGCACCAAACATTAACTTCCTGGGAATATTGTCTTTTAACATTAATGACCCACTCTGGGTTTTCTGTAGCCCAAAACCTACAATTTTGTGCCGATGCCACCTCATTTGTGATAAAAATTGCCTCATCGCTGAATAAAGTAGTTTTCAAGACATTTCTGTTATTAAGATACTCTCCTTGAGCCCACAAGCAAAATTTCATCCGTGTTTCATCATCACCAGATTCCAACGTATGTAAAAACTTAAATTTGAATGGTTTTGCCTTATTCTTTTTAAGGCATCGGCGAATATTTTCTCTAGGTAAATTCAAATCTAAGCTAGCTACTCTTACACTGGCGTTTAGATTGTTGTTAAAATAATTTAAAACGATCTGCTCGTACCTGGGTCTTCTTTGTACATTATCCGCTCTAATAATACGCCTTGTCACAGCGCCACACTCATTAAAAATTTTGTTTATTTTAGAAACGGTACTTTTAGTGATTTTGGGCCTATTCGGGTGTCTATTATTAAATATCTTACATACCTCTCCCAAAGTTCTGTCATTATCTCCTCTAAGGCGCACAAGTTCAATTTTTTTCTACCACATTTAGAATATCCATAATTTTAACTTCAAACTAATAAATTAATACTTGATAATATGATTGATCCATTTTACAATTTCAATAACAATGTACTCTGAGTATATACGTATTTTAGATTTGACGTCTGCCTTTAAATTTTTTTTTTCGTGGCACCCTATTATTATCTGTCATTACATGACAATATTTATTAAAACTACCCACTTAATTTATCTCTCTATTGTTTATTTTTCATGGGCTACTTCTATTTTTAGAAAAGAACATGTAAAAGTTACTATAAAATATAACCTACATTAATTTTGTCATAAATCTGTCATTATTTAATATTTTTTCACGAAATTTTGGATTTACCCATTTGAGATGTGTCTGAATCCAGTGGTATAGTTAGATTTCATTTTTTAAAAGTCGCTAATCAAATTTGTCCATTTTTGACATTGAAAAAAAATCATAGTAGGTCTTGAAAATTGAAATTTATCTCTAAATTTTTGTCATAAAGTAGAGCTTTCAATGGCCCATCTTTTAAAGAAAGCTCCATTAAAATCAGATACCTAATAGACACATTTTTTACAGGAGTGTTTCCATTCAATATGGGTCACACTGTATATAGCAGTTCATTTGACGAATATAGTTATCCATATATTGAAATGGCTCAATTTTAGTTACGTCTTTTCATTTTAGTCTAGACCAATAACTGTCTATACATTTTCTAAAAACTGATGTAAAATTTAAAGTAACCATTTCTGATACAGAAATATTTACTATTTTTGGCCATAACTTTTTTTTATTAGTACGTGTATTTAAGAAATCTATCAGACTACCTCTACTACACTCAATGATTTCAGTGGTTTGCAAAATAGTTGGATTTAAATTTAAAAAGTATGCTGCTCTTCCTATTTAGTAGTCTTAAATGTAATTATTTTAGAGACACTAGATTGAGCATGTGGTAGGTTCCTTGTGAAACATCTTTAGAATAATTATTTAGAGAAGGAAAAAAACGGTCAATTAAAATTTTTAGATATGAATATTAAAAAACATCGTAATCAATTAAAATTTAGTATTCATCGAAAACCCACTACAACAGACACAGTCATGCATTATAATTCACAACAATCTTGGCAAATTAAACTCTCACCGTTTCATAGCCTAATACATAGACTCACAAATTTCCCCTTAGACGAAGATGCGTTTAATAAAGAATTAAACATAATCAAACAGATTGCAATAAGTAATGGATATAAGAAGTCACTAATAGAGAACATGGTTAAAAACAAACATCGAAAATTGCTTCAAAAGGATTTTTTTACTGTACCCAACAAAACAACTAAGTACAATTTTATTAATTATATTCCTAGGTTTAGTGATAAAATAAGTAGAAAATTAAATAAGTTAGGCATCTCAATCAATCAATAAGTGTAAGCAAAACAAATTTAGGAAGTATTTTGGTCAACAATAAAGAAAAAATAAGTAAAGTCAACAAATCGGGGGTTTATGAAATTAAATATAAGGACTGTAACGCGGTATATATTGGCCAGAGTGGTAGAAGTATAACTAATAGGGTAAAAGAACATAAACAATCTATTTCAAACAACAAACACAGGAATGTCAACACATTGCACTGAAAATTATCATTTTGTCGACCGAGAATATTTATTTAATCCATT
The DNA here is from genome assembly GCA_963583905.1 of Stenurella melanura. Lineage (NCBI taxonomy): Eukaryota > Metazoa > Arthropoda > Insecta > Coleoptera > Cerambycidae > Stenurella > Stenurella melanura. The sequence goes on from OY757313.1 coordinate 112,464,974, forward strand.
CAGAAAGAAAAGGAAAACGCTTAAACCTCCTTGAAAAAATTAGAAATAAAAAAAATCCCTTAAAGGCAATACTTGTACCAATGACCAACTAAATTTCATAAACACTTCTATAATAGACAAGGTTTTAAGAATAGCCCATTGAATTATATTTCAAGTAGGTAGATACTTAGTTTCATTACTTGAAATCCCCGTAATTTCACATGTTTGGGTATTATTGCATTTACTTTTAGAACAACCGCCCTCATAGCTTTAGTATTCATCTGTAATACTCTTGAGAAAGGCCTAGCAAGCCTAAACATATGTAGAGTGTATAAAAATACACTTTTTATTTGAAACATCAAAAAGCATTGTTTTCCCCTTTTCTAAAAATAATTATTTTAGAGACGATTGGAATTCATAGTAGTAATAATTTTGTTAAGGTTCTACTTGGGTAGTCTTATAGTTTTTGTAAATATACGTACTAAGAAAAAAAGATATGGCCTAAAATGATAAGTATTTCCCTATCAGATGTCTCTTTCTAGGAAATGGCCACCTTAAATCCTTTTTATATAATCTAGAATTGTTTTCTTTTGTTTTAGTTACTCAGGAAAATTGACAAAACTCTTAAATATAGCTTAGATAACTGTGTTTCGGCACGATAAAAAAGAACACAGAGTTCTATCATTAAGATTCTCTTACAGATAAAGAGTTTTGAATTTACTTGATAACTGCAATAAAAATATTCCGGATACAATTCCTAGATTGTATCCCCTTGTCAATAACTAGATATATTTTTTAATTACTCTAATATATACTACTACTGACTGTAGCATTACATGTATCCAGAAGAACTTCATCCAGATCCACTTTCTTGAGCTGAACTTCCACCTTTGCCTCTGGAGGAATAAAGTTCATAAGTGCATAGGAAAGTGTCATCGTGAATATTAACAACATAAAGATTGTCTTTCTGTAATTCCTATAAACATCCACTAACATTCCAAATAAAGGTTTAGCAAAGAGGAAAAGTATTGGTAATACTCCTGTGACGCTTCCCATAACCACGGGAGATATTCCTAATTCTTTTCCATATACTTGCAGTTGTGGCAAAATGGGGCCCATTGCTGAAATTAAAAGTAGTATTAAATATTGCGGATAAGCCGGTCACAAGAATTGTTTAATTTCGTATTTAGATCTAATTAATAAACGATTCAAATGTATTGAACCCTCACTTTAACCGCGAATATCTCGGAAACGGAGGAGCAGAATAAATTGAAAAGATTATTTGTTTATTATGAGTCTATTCTAAATGAATCAATGAAATTTGAATAATTTACATTGGACACTTTTGAATTTCTGCTAAGTTATATTGAAAAATGTCCTACTTTTTAAGGAAATTTTGACCATACCAGTTTTAAATTCATTATATCTTCAAAAATATATCTACTATGTAAATAACATTTTAGACACCGATAAGGCACGGCATTTTTTGTGCGAGGAAATTTTTTCATAATTTTTTATTCTAAATTTCTGCAGTTATTCTCAAAAACGTGACGTCATATTTATTCGATTATTTATAAATGTATTAAACATTTTTTTGTTAAAATAGTTAATTATATGAAATGTAAGCATTTTTAGAAAAAATAATTGGTATATATCAAATCTTAATTTAGTTATCAAGCGGAAAAGATAATATCATTGCAAGTTTGCAAGAATATTATCTATTTCGCTTGATAACTAAATTAATATTTGATATGTACCAATCGTCTTTTCTGAAAATGATTGCATTTTATATGATTAACTATTTTAACAAAAAAATGTGAAATACATTGATAAATAAATAAATAAATATAAATAAATGAAAAAAATAATATGACGTCACGTTTTTGAGAATAACTGCAGAATTTTAGAATAAAAAATTATGAAAAAATTTCCTCGTACAAAAAATGTCGTGCTTTATCGGTGTCTGAAATATTATTTACACAATAGGCATATTTTCCTAGATATAATGGATTTAAAACTGATATGTTCAAAATTTCCATAAAAAATAGGACATTATTCAACATAACTTAGCAGAACTTCAAAAGTGTTCAATGTACATTATTCAAATTTCAGTGACTGATTTAGAATAATAAGACTGTGTCATCGGCATATGAGATGATTTCCCTTGAGATATCCAAGTTTGGCATATCATTTATGTAGATTTGAAAAAGAATAGGGCCTGTGACTGTTCCTTGAGGTATTCCATAGGTAACTGTTTTTTCTTCGCTTTTTTCTGAAACTATACTGACAGCCTGCTTACGATTTGTGCGACTTGCGCAGTAACGACTTTGTATATATAAAATTCAAAGCACGCTCGGTTTTAAATGTGGTGTAAATGATTTAACTTGGTTTAAAGAGTCATTGAAAGGTTAATTTTATCTTATTTTTTTTTTATTTTTTTTAAGTTTAATTATTTTTTTGTACAGGATGTTCCTTATTGTATCCACTTCCAGAAAACGTACTGCTACTACTAGGATCTCAGAGATGGCGTGCGTTATGAGCTTTGTTGGTTGCCTAGCCATTCTTATTTAATTTTGGCTCTTTCTCATGGTCGTATCAGCCTCTCGTCCCAAGGGAGCGAAACGCGTAACACTATTCACTCATCCGGGTCCACTTATTGGACTCTGGCTCTGTCCCAATAAAATCACGTAATATTTATTTTCCTCGTTTTAGTATACATATTTTAATAAAGGCTTGTTTAAAAAAAAATTCTAATACTGTAGTTATAAATAGGTAATTTGATCATACTGAGAAATAACATGCGTAGTGAATCAAATATTGCCACATAGTGTCAAATTAAAGCAAACTTGTACACTCCAAGTTGTATCTTTTTGTTAAGAAACAGTTTTATTATATTATAAAATAATATAAGGAGATTAATTAACATATTACAGATAACAACGTTACGATTAATTATTAACATCTTACAATGTAATTGACTCTATTGTTAGCAGTGGTTATGACATAACTGTTGTTAACAGAAATTATTTATACGTATATACTAACTATACATTTATCGACATGTAGATTATTAATTTAATAGTTATAATAACGATTACACTAATATATTTCGCTGCATTTCAGTGTTCCATTTTTCGTATTTGTGGAAAGTCAATGTTTGTGTCTGTGACATAATATCATTTAGATAATAATAATAATACCGGACCACAAAATGTTACGAATGAGAGCAACCGGAGTAACAAATCCTTATGTTTTTAATGGTGCTAAGAACGAATCTGACCTTGGTCTTTAAAAGTTAGCTCTTGTTCTTTTTTAATTCACCAAAATGACCTCCCTCTATTTTCTGATCGTTTTTGGCCGTGCCGACACGTCCAAATAGAGCTCGTCCAAACAAAGTCGGCGCACCTCGTGGTTTCGTTCTCTGACCCTTTTCGGCTGTACAGGACGTCCTGTTCGAGAAAGAAGAGGGGGCCTCTTTAGTGAGTTAAAGGAGAACAAGAGTTAACCTTCAAACGCTAAGATCAAATTCATTTTCAGCACCCTCAAAAACATAATGGTCATTCTCACTCGCAACTTTTCTTATATGTGCCAGTGTAAATAGTAGTACTACTAATAACACACTTATTATACTCTTCTCAAATACAAAACGAAGGGTATGTTGCATTCGATCGGTACATTTCTAAAACTGGTAATGTCACTCGGATAGAGAAAAAAATTCATGTTACTGTGTTGGTGATCAAATTTTTCTTTCAAAATGTTGTCCAAGTTTCAATACAATCCGTCCGTCCGTCCGTTCGTTGCTTTTCTTGTGAGTACGATAAAGAAATAAAGAAAAGTTTGATTGTATTGGTTGGATATTTAATTAGTATCAGTTAGAGGAAGAGCAATATCTTTTTTAACAAAATCGATCAGTACAAAAAAGTTAATAATAATTAAAGAAATTGTTTTCTTTTGGTTATCAAGTTTTATAATTGAAAAAAAAATATTCTAAAATGTTATTTCCTATCATTCCTGATTTATTTTATATAATATAATAGATTTCGTAGTATAATACCAGATGAAGTATGATTTCTTACCTCAGCCGTTATATTATGTAAATCAAAATGTTTTAAGCAATAAATGCTGGCGTAGTGGTTAAAGCTTTAGACTTGTAATCGAAGGAATGCGAATCTCCCAGTAGGTTAAATGTAGATTCTTTTTTATTTCCAGATTTTGGATAACGGGTAAATATAACTTAACAGTTTTTCTTCCGATCTCCAAGCCACGCTGCAAGGAGACAATGACCAAAAACACTCAAATCACCAAATCTCGGGGATACCAAGCAAACAACCAGCTCGGTACCCTTACCCTAGCCCGTGCCAGCTTCTGACGCTAAAATAAACGACTTTGTCCAAACACAATCCTTGAGCTACACAGTTCACACTCCCTTCCGACGAAATCGGAGCACATGATGCCAATTGGCACCCTGGACTTCCGACTAGTCAAAGCCCCCCAAAGCCAGGGGCTTGGCAACAGCCGTTCCCTCTCACTACAGATGAAATACGCTCCCGGGAGCCAACATACCAGCAAAAAAAGAAGACCAAGATAGAAGAGCGCCAGAAGAAATGACCCAGCTGGCAGGGTCCAACAGCCAGGACCAGGGAGGTCAGCTAACCTCACCTACACCGTCCGCATTTGTGGGTGGGGTAGGCGAAGAAGCAGTCCCACCCCTTACGAGGCCGGTCCAGGTTTACAGCGGTGATTGGAGCAAGGAGCTCAAGCTCAACCCCTAATCATCCGGGACCGTCAGCTTTAGTCAAGAATATTGACGCGTAGATTCTTTTTTTTACTTCATTACTTCCATATCCACGTAGTGGAGTGTAATTATAGTAACAATACAAGCAGTTTTAATTTTTTTGTTGAAATAGGTTTAAAATGTCATGAATAATCGAGTTTTTAAAAAGTGAAAAAGAAAATTATTTCTGACGGTCGATCTATAACTTTTTTCTGCTCGCGTTTTCTCTGGAACGGTTTAAGATATTGACTTAAAATTTGGGACACGTATGTATTGTAATGAGGTCTGAAACTGGGTTATATTTTAAGCTTTTTTGGTAAAGGGTTAGGGGTTAAATAGGGGTAAATAAGGGAAAATAAGTCACGCAAGTTGGTAAGAGTGCAGTAACTCGGGATTTGGTGTATAGACTAAAAGCCTGTCCCAATTCTTTTATAATATTCTTCACCACCCCTCCCTCATTCCATTATTAAAGGGATTAATAAAATAGAATTGAGATATTCACTTGAAATTTGGTACATATATGTATTATAACGACATCTGGAAGTAGAGTATATTTTGAGATGATTTCGTTGAAAGCGTTTAGGGTATATAGGGGAAAATAGGGGAAAATCAGGATGTGGAAGTAGTGATTCATTGGGCAGCGGTTTTTATATTGACGCGTGTTTCATCAATTAAATTGGAATTATATAGTTTAAAATGTCTAAGTTACCTACTTAAAAAAGAAAGGTGCAACAATTGTATGAGAAGTGCAATAAATCGGTGAAAAGAATGTTTGCTCTAGTTTAACCATGGCTTTAATTCAATTATACTGGTTTCTTGTGGCGTACTACAGATATAATAAATACTACGTTTGTCCTTGTTAGATGTTGATCTAATTATTCTTAATACATGTAAATCCGTTAATAGTATGTAATATACTGCAATAAACGAAAAATATACGTAATACATTGTATCATACTAAAGTAAAAATATAGTTTATAGTTTTATGAAGTTTATTAATTTCATGTCAACAACATATTAAAGCATGATATATAAAATAATATATCAATATTTTCCAAATAGCGAAATGAATTTAATATCAAAAATCTTACATAATATGTATCTATTGGTCCTTGTATGCCGCTATTGGTATTGTATGCCGTGATTCTAATCTGTAGGGTATCATGAATCACATTATCCTCACATAGAACCATGGGATCTAACCCCCAATTTATTTCACATAGCTACTTGCATCTTCTTAGAGGTATTGTTGTATTCCGTGCGACTTTTTGGTTGTGTTAGTTTCTGATCAAAAACGACTCATAGGTATTTCCACTTCCATTTCCACTTCCACCAAGGCTCTTTTTCGTGTTAAAGTGTCAATTCTTGAGGATTCATAGAGAATTCTTTCACACCACAAACAATATTTGTGCTTTTTCTGGATGCTTGGTACTGTGTTCGCAAATCGTCCCCTGCCTACTTTACTAGATAGAAATTATTCCGCAGACATTTTCCGGAAGAGGCCGCCAACAAAGGTTGCCCCAACAGCGGCGGTAGTACTCCTCCTTGCCTCAATAATAGCCTCGCTCAGGATAGACTCTAATCCACAGGTAGGGTACTGTTGGGATTATACCTTCGTAATACCTATTCAAATTATCCAGCGCAGTCTGTTGACTTCTCCGGCTGGAATGCATATTGGCGCTTATGAATGTAAAATTTGGCTTGGTATTTGGGATCTAAGTACCTGCTCAGTATTCTGTTCAATGTTTTAAGGTGGCCACCTAGAAAGAGACATCCGATAGAGAAATATTTACTATTTTTGGCCATAACTTTTTTTCTTACGTACGTATATTTAAAATAACTATAAGACTACCCTCGAGACTACCTAAGTATAACCATAACAAGACTGTTACTATGAATTTCCACTCAATAATTTCAGTAGTTTCCAAAATAGTTAGATTTAACTTTTGCTAATCTTCCTATTTCGTAGTTTTAACTATTTTGGAAATCACTGAAATTATTGAGTGAAAGTTCATAGTAATAGTCTAATTATGGGTTCTACTTAGGCATTCATATAATTTTTTTAAATGTGCGTACTAAGAAAAAAAAGTTAGGGCCTAAAATAATAAATATTTCCCTATTATGATGTCTCTTTCTAGGAAATGGCCACCTTAAATATAAAAAAGGATGGGCTTATGGGTCTGTATTGACTCTTTCTTTCTTGTCAGTAAATTTAAAAAATTAAAAATTAAAAGCTATTGGTAGTGCATGGGGGTCTTGATATGTTTATATGTTTACATAGAACTGTAGTAAAATTGATGCATTGGCTTAAAGTTATGAGTGAACAATCTAATTAATGAACAAATAGGAACATACTTTATCGACTCCGCTATGGTATTATTGGATGGGTAGGAGCCGTCAACGAATATTTAAAGAAACTAAATGTTATTCAAAAAAGATTCCTGAAAATAATCTTTGCTAAACCAAGTACTTACCACTCAGATGATATTTATAAAGAATCCAACAGTTTTGATTTGCGTCAATTGTATTTTACAGCAATAATAAATTTACGACACAACAATAAGGATAATTTAGTAGAAATAGATCATAACTATCACACTCGACATAAACTCACATCTTATAGAGCACCGTTTTCCTCTAAGTCAACAGGCCAACGTCATGCCGCTTATTTTGGTCCGAGACTATATAATATACTACCGATTAAATTAAAAGCATGTGGCTCCCTATTCTGTTTTAAAGAGAAGTAAGAAAAATTGTATTGAACTTTAATAGAACCAAATTACAGAACTTAATAGAAATGAGACTTGAATATACGCTACCGAGACGCTAGTGATTTTTTACTTAGAAATCGCATTTTATAGCCGTAGGTCATCTATTTTATATATACATCTATATATCTATTTTTTAACGTTATGGAATATTATGTTATTATGTTTAGCTGTAGAAAAATTAAATAGATATTAGATACTAAAATACCTATTTAATTATATACGTAAGAGTATATCGTACGTACATAATTTATTGCTTGTATTGAAGTATATTATAAGTAAATGTATTTAAATATAAATGTATTTTACAATATTTTCAGGAATGTAAAAAATTATTGGTAATTCAACCGTGGACAGCCCTGGCTTTGCGGGTTACCTTAGTTTATTTGCTTGTTAATTGAATTTATTGTGTACTGTTCTGTTCTCTGTACAAATACTTAGTAGCTAATAAACTATTATTATTATTATTATTATTATTTTGTTTCGCACGTCTTTCGACGGAAAGTGATAGGTACGGTTTTTACAAACAAGTAACTATCAATTCTATTAAGGAATGTTGAGGTGGGACCGGACTATTGCTGTGGTATTGAGGACAACTGACTTCTGGAGTTGGATGTAGGTGAGTGGATGCAGCTGTAGCTTAAGGATACTTTCATGCAGTTTCCGCGGGATGACTGCCGTTGCCGATATGACTATCGGAATTATATAAACCTGTTTCTGCTTCCACATGTTCTTAATTTCATCAGCGAGAGGTCTATACTTGCTTAGCTTTTCATTCCAGGTGGTCTGAAGGTTGTGCGAGTTGGGAATGGCAATGTCTATTAGGTACGTGGTGTTGGATGCCTTATCTGTGAGGGTGATGTCTGGCCGATTACAAGGTATGGTTTTATCCGTTATAATGCTTCGGTTCCAGTATTATTATTATTATTATTATTATTATTATTATTTTTATTATAGTTCTCACACACTGAGGGTGGGGTTCGCTTATTATCGGCTCTTTAAAGCAAGATAATAAGTTTCTATTGTAGGTTTCTTAAGTTGGTAGGTTTAAAAACTTCCGGACTGTATTGCAAGTGCTAAGTATCGTAGCTTTCTGTATCAGACCAATAATATGCTGACTAAGGCCGAGTGTGTCTAGGCCCTTCTTCAAGTCATTAGGAACAACGCCAGTTGAGGACAGAACGATTATTATTATTATTATTATTGTTATTATTATTATTATTATTATTATTATTATTATTATTATTATTATTATTATTATTGTTTATTTGCTGTATAACCTAAATGTTATGTTGACATTGCAATTGTATTTGCATAAATAAATATGATTATTATTACAATTATTAAATTATAACTTTAAAAAATCCTCAATGTCACATGAACGTTAAACTTATTTCCATATAGATTCAGCAAGCATTAGAATATAATTAAATTAATAAGACTACAACTGCATTAACATGTCTAATGCAAATACGAAATTAAGCAAATAGTGACATATTACAATGTAAAGATTAACAATAAATATTAAAGCGGAAAAGAAAGTTTGATTAAGATAATATCTCTCTATTTATAAACCGCTATCATAAAGTCAAGGATTAAGTATTTTTTCGATGGAATAGAATGCATATTTTAGTAAAAGTGAGTTTACACCTCTCAAAGAGATAAAATGATTTTTTTGTATTTGCATAAAATTTGTGAAATAATTTTACATAACTTAACTTTGACCTTTTGCAATAAAATCACGTGATAACTAGTCACGTTACTTGTGATGTTGAATTGGTAAATATTTTCTTTTCTGATAATAAATAATTTAGTATATATTGCTATACATAAAAAAGAAGCAGTTTAGATTTAAGTGACATTATACGCGAAATGTTCCTTAAAAACTTCGCCGAACAAAGAGAATTTACCCCAGCAGATAATACAATAATGATTAGATGATTAGATACGTGCAAAATAATAACTTTTGAATATATGATTAGCGCAATTGAAAGATAACAAAGTAGCTATTAGATAATGTATTAGTCACAGAGTCTACATAAATCCCCCAAATATTAATTGCAACTAACAACCCGACATCTAATTAGTAGGTAAAAGTAGTAGTATGCCTATATCCAAAAGCATGACTATGGCTTAAATAATTAGTTGCTAACATGCACCTTCTCCTTAAGAATGAAACCATCTCGAAGACAAGTACAAAAACGTTTGTCCATTATAACTAACAGTGTAGCCTTCCAAAATTAATTCATGGGGTATATAAATGAAGTCAACCTACGGAATTACTAAGATTCAACTTACTTGTATAGGAATTCCTAAAATATGTAATTTTTTCCCTTGGCTGCTAAAAAACAAGTAAATATGGACTGAAAGTGAAAATTATAACATCCTCTATTCAGCAGTAAATCGTGAACTTAAGGGAATAAATTTGAATTGCCTGATGTTAGATTTAAATGCATGGTTGTGGTACAGATCGAGTAGAGGAGAGAAAACCATGTGCTAAGTGCTGGTTCAGCAGTCACAATGGAGTTCGCTCTCCTTTGAACGCGATAGAAAAAGGTAAAGGTTTTTACTTATAAGTTGGTAGAATAAGAATATCTCACATTGTTACGCTATATCATAAAACAGATTAGGCCAAAGTAAAGTACAAATGTCCTCAACACATTTTTATTTTTTCCCACTGCAGCATCGAAAACGAGGATCATTAGCCGCATCATCCTCCATTACCCAATTTGTGTCATAGGTCGATTACATTATTAATAGGTAGAGGTAAATTGGGTCTAACATAAAAACATAACCTTGAAATATATCGTATATGTCATATAGGGACCGACTAGACAAACAAACCTATATGACTTGTTTTCTAGGGGTACTTTAAAAACCTGACCTAGGTTTAAAATTTGAATGTTAAGGTAGGAAACAATTGAGATCCACTATTTTTCAGGGTCAATGGATGTTATAGTTCCGAATATTAGAAATGATTAACTTTAGTGCGGCACTTTGATGGGCTTACTTGTACCGAACTTTTTATACCACTAATTATGAAAACGTAAATAATTCTTTCTCTTTCGGCACAACGCAAGAATAGCATGGTCGCAGGAGTTTAAATAGGATTTGCTTACATGTGTTTTTTAATTTGGAACAAAGTTACTGTAGCTTTTGTAGCTAGAATTTATAAAATGTAAAAGTGGTTTATTAACATTTGTAACATTGTGTTGAAAGCTAAAAAATTAGTAATTATTTTATGAAATTGGAAAATGAACAGTTAGGCGTCCGAGATACGATAACAGAAAATAGTTGTGTATTTTAAGAATTTTTCTTTTTGCTCAGATTTAAAATCTTGACTTTTCATGACATTCTGACCCTATTTCAACAAAAAAATTATTGAACATTTTTTTAAGGTTACTATACTTCCACTTCACTACCTGGATGTGGAAGTAATATTCAAACGAAATATTTATTTTACTTACTTTATTTCAATTACCTAGTTTACCTTGACGTATTGCAGTGCGACTTAGAAGAATGCGTATTAATGATAGGTATATACCCATAAATTATATTTCATCAACTGCATATTAATGTAAAGTAAAGCAGTCAGTAATACATTTTTAAGCTTTCTGGTTTTAAAGTTTTGAAGAAGTAGAAATTGAAATTGAAATAAAAAGTTTTGTGGAAACTATGCACTAAAAACATATTATTCTACAGGAAAATTTTTGTTCCAATGGGATTTTCTATGACGTATTACTTGTCACATTGTTATGTATTATAAACATACTAATTATCATTTGAGGTCCCCCATGTAGGTAATGTAATTGATTGAAGCTTGCTCAAATGCCAACTCTGATGTAATTAAAATACAACGTAAGCTTTACCAACAAAGTAGTTATTTTTAACTGACTAAATTTTTGTTTAAAGGAGGAGGTTCTTAAATAGATCCGTATGCATGTATTCAGGACACTGGAATGACGATTTCTGTGAAATCTTTATTAGACTATAGACTTCTTTATTAGTGTTATCAAGCTACATCTAGAATAAGGTGAACAAAATCGAACAAAGTTTTTTCTGTTCGTTAATTCAGCAGTGATAATTTCGGCATTAAAACTGGTACTTATAATCCATTGAAAACTTACAAAATTTTGGCCTTGCATTTTGGGTAGGACAAGATTTTCTTCTTTTGATATTTGGGGGGTTAGTGTGAGTATAAAACTCGATTCTCGGGGTTGAAAGCCTCCCCATTTGGACACCATCTTGTAAAAGGGAGTGTAAACAGTTTTTCCGCGATATTTTCAGAACCGTAAGTCTCACAAAAATTGTTCTTATAGAGAGTTGAATTCTCTAGAATCTTGGTCCAGATACTTCTTCCCGTAAAGTTGAAAATGAAAAAGTTATAACTAAAAACAGACTAATATTTTCAAGAAAAATATCGTTAAACTTTTTTTCTATTGATTTTATTGAAAATACACTTAGATAGTTAGTAAATTTTTCTTCTATGGAGAGGTGTTAGGACGCTTCAAATGGATCAAGTGCATCAAAAAGAACATTGGGTAATTCTGAAAAAATTTTAGTACGTTCCTGGGAAGATTCAAATTCTTTTTACCTCCCGCTATTTTTGTCTGAACCTCGTCTTTTTCTAGTAAAAAAACAGCAAATTCTAATATTTTTCCTCGCCGAATAACTTAAAAAATGATAATTTCAGAAAAAAATTTTCGAACAAAAGTAGTCTATTTTTAGTCAGATAATCCGTAATTGCAATAAAACATAAGGGTTCCCGTTAACAAAAAACGAATTTGATCTAGAACGACCTTAACTCTTCCACTCGATGTCAAAGTGACATACCACCGAACTGCCGCTATCCAATTCTACAACTTTTGTTTGAAACATTTTTTCGTAGAGCGCTTATTACGCGAGATATTTGAAACATTCATCACCCGGATGATTTTTTTAACCTGAAACTTTTAAATATCTCGAGTAATAAGCACTCTAAGAAAAAATGTCTCAAATAAAAGTTGTAGAATTGGATGAGGGCAGTTCGGCGGTATATGTCACTTTGACTTAGGGTGGAAGAGTTGAGGTCATACAAGGTCCATTTTTTTTAATGGGAATCCCTATATTGTATTGCAAATTTGGATTGTTCGACTAAAAATAGACTACTTTTGTTCGAAACGTATTTTCTGAAATTGTAATTTTTTTAGTTATCCGGCGAGAAAAAATCCAAATTTTAGAACTTTGTGACTTTTTTTACTCGAAAAAAAAAGAGGTTTGGACAAACACTGTAGGAGGTAAAAGGAGTTTGTAATCATCCCAGAAATGTTGTCAATTTTTTTCAGAATTGTCCAATGGCCTTATTGATGCACCTGATTAATTTGCAGCGTCCTAACACCTCTCCAAAGAAGAGAAATTTAAAAAATGAGTAGAGAACATTGTGCACAAGAAACATCTGAAGTGTATTTTCAATAAAATCAATAGAAAAAAGTTAATCCTTAATGACATTTTTCTTGAAAATTTTAGTCTATTTTTAGTTATAACTTTTTCGTTTTCAATGTTACGGTATTTAGACCAAGATTCTAAAGAATTAAATTCTCTACAAGAAAAGTCATAAGAACTTTTTTGAGACTTACGGTTCTCAGGATATCGCGGAAAAACTGTTTACACCCCCTTTTACAAGATGGCGTCCAAATGGAGGGTTTTCAACCCCGAAAACCCAGTTTTATGCTCACACTGACCCCCCCCCCCTTGTCTTGTCCTACCCAAAATGCAAGGACAATGTGACATTTCAATGGACTATTAGGTATTTTCGAAGTAGTAGATACTGAATTTCAAGTCAAAAGTTAAACACTCAAAATGGCTAGTCCAATAGGGCTTCCATAATTGAAAAACTTTTGTAGGTTTACCAAAAATTGGATACATGGGGATATAAAGATAATTTTATGCTAAAGTTAAAAAAATTACTTTAGTAAAACTATACAGTGGCCACGAGAATGGAAAAGAAATGTTTTTAAAAATCGAGCGCCTTTCAGAAAATCAGTAAAAGCATGTAAGAGGAACTTCCCTCTTTATTTGTCACCTTTTTGTTTATTAATTATTGCTTTTACTTCCCTCGCATACCGAAGGGAAGTACTATTCGAGAAAAAATCACCCTCCGAGATTTTTTCGGATTTTCACGTTTCAGATCATGCAGATTACGAAAATATTGGTTTTTATTTCAATTCTGTCAGTGTGTCTGTCTGTCTGTCTGTCTGTTGGTGCATAAACTAAAAAACTACTTGACGGAAAACAGTCATATTTGGTAGGTAGCTGACGCTATTGCCACCATAGAAATGGTTAGACTTTCACTGGAGAATGTACAGGGTGGACAGTTTAAGTGGAATACATTATGAAGAAAAAATGTTTTCACTCTAATTTAAAATTTACGTTTCATGACATTCTAAACCTATTTATAAAAACATTTTTTCTTTGAAAACTTTTTACTACTATTGCAGAATAGATGGAAAAAATTGTTTTTGCTCAAATTTAAAATTTCGACGTTTCATGGATATTCCAAACCTATTTAAAAAAAATAATAAATAGAACATTTTTTAACCACTACTATTTATACTTCCACTTCACTACGTGAATGTGCAACTGAAAATCGAATGCTAAGGCGTTTGTTTGTCTTGCGACCACGAAGTCCTGGGTTCGAATCCTGGCCAGGGTATGAATGTTTAGTGGCGTTTTTAATGTGTTACCTAGATGGTAGTAGTGAACTAGACCGCTGTTGGGTGGCACAACATGTCTAGTCGCTGTTATTTATCCTGAGTACGAGTCTCAGCTGCGGTAGATGGCAATATCGCAGGGAGTGGTTGTTGTGTTGATGTGTATGTGTAATATGTGTATGTGTCCTGGTTGAGTCGCATTAGCTACACTCCGCCAGGACGTTAATATAATAAGACGATTAAAAAATTTGACAGATGGCAATAATATTTGTAGTTAACACAATTGACAACTAGGACTCCTATTACAGTTTTATTGGAAAATATACAGGGTGGTCATCTTAAGAAATAATTCAACCATCGTGGAAATTTGTAAAGATATTTACGTCGGATGACCACTCTGCATATTGTTGCGTATTTTCCACCTTTTAGGAAACACCCTGTATGAATCCGTGGGTTCTAAAATAATTTCAACAATAGATAAACACCACTAACACTTTATTTAACAATTTACTGACTGTACAATACTTCAAATTCAAAATAACCTTTACACTTTGTTTACTTAATATTTAACCTCACTTTTCACTTTTCAACTTGTTCACTTTTATAAACTGCCTTCTTAATAAACTTCTCCCCTCTGCGCCGGTAATCGCGCCTTATATACTCTGAAATTACCTCTAGATTAAACCAGAATCTTCTCCAACCACACTCTAGAAAAGTCCATGGCTCTTTCTAGAGTCTTTCCAGTCACTATTAGTAGGCATAGGCGTATCATCTCCAGTTCCAAGGGGGTGTAATTCATAACAATATTTTTTTGGCCAAAAGTTATCAGATTCTCTTTGTAATAATAGTGACAACTTTATTCCGATTGCTATTATTCTCATATGTCGTTTCGTAAGTAATAATTTGTGACCGCCTGTATAAATAAAGAGGGCAGTTTTCTGGACATACCTTTACCGATTTTTTCTATTGGATGGCCTCCTTGTTCCTATATATTTTTAACTAAAATTATGTCAAATTTTCTTCTTGATAATAGTATCAACCATATTCCAAACATTATTTTACTTTTTAAGGTGACCTCCTTGTATATTGGCTATATTACTGGAGAAAATTATATAGAGTAGTCAGTTTACAAAAATATTTAGGAAACTACGAAGGAGAATAGTATTTGAAATGTGGTTGTCACAATAGACAAGGAGAAAACGTTGGCCTGTATACTCTTCTCCATTTTCACCCTGTATGCTTTTGGAGAAAAATATACAGGGCGAAAAGGGAGAATATGTATAGGGGATTACTTTAATATTTGATTGATACGAAAAAAATCAGAAAACCGAGCGACATTTTACTTCATAATTTCTGGCAACTACATGTGGGGGAGATTCAATTTTGTTCAATTTTCTTTAATGTTATTATTTGTTTTGAAAAACACATTAAATTTTCAAATTTTCTGTTTCTCTTGAACTGTGTAAAATGTAAAAAATTCTATATCAGCTCTTCTGTTCACTAATCTATATACTTAATATATTTACTTTCACTTCGATAGATAGATGATAATATACTTATGTGAAACTTACCAGCCATAAAAAAGAAGTAGTGAGCTTTAATGGGAAGCAGTTTCGGATTGATCTTCATTTTAGAATGATAAAGTCCCCGGTATTCTGAAACATGGAAGAGTATAAACTTTTTAAACCACTCCACTACACTAACTAAAGTCAAACAAGTCTACCTATAGATTACTATATATGTATTATCATTTTTTATCATAATAGATAATGGCAATCACATTAAGGTTAATTTCTTTATTGTTTATTATGTTTATTAATACAGAATTGAAAGTCGATACTTTACTTAAACTCATTTTAAAAGTATTTAATGCGGTATAAAGCATTGTTACTTCATATACAGAATGAACTATTTGGTTCAAAATATGAGGATATAACCAAATATGCTTTAGCAAATTGTTACTGTGGAAAAAGATACAAGGTGTCAAAGTTGTATTTCCTTTCTTTTTTTTGCAATATCCCAACTACCCTTTGGCCGATCTTCTCCAAATTTGGTAAGGAAACATTTTCTAAGCTAAGATACAAGAATTTATATATCACATCATGCTAGCACGTGGAAGGCGCCTTGTGAGCTATGTCTGATGATGAATATTTTTCCCATTTTTTTACGAGACGTTGGCACCTTTGATTATAAAATAATAATAGTGTGCAATAATACAATCGTTTATTGAATAATATACTAAAATGCTATATAAAAGGTAAGAGTCCGGTAATGCTGTCCTCCCACTCCCCCAATAACAATATAAACACAGTAAGTATCTAAAGAACACAGATATGTAAAAGAGAGACATGAAAATAACAAACAATATACAGATTCGGAAATGTTCGTTTAGGTATGACAATGAGAGCAAGCGAGAGCGAGCAAGTTATTTTTGTTTATCGCTTTTCCCACCACACGGGCGTGGGCAGCTCTGTCTGCGGCAATTCATTTGTTTCCGCTTACTTTACGTTTTAGTGCAATACCAAAACCAACACTTTCTGAATTTGTACAGTTGATACATGTAAAATAAATACTAACACATAAATAAGATTTGTGCATCTATTACTTCGTGTCATTTAATAATCTATTCTTAATACACATAATAAATTAATGACTGCATAGATCCAACAAATTTAAGACTTTATTTAGCAAATGAGCAGCCATATATGTAAACTAACCCTCGAATTTACTAGTGGAATATCGTGGGACACAAAATAAATCTATTTTTATGTTCACGTTGTGAATATTAGACTCAGTTTTTGATATGTTGACTTTGAAAAGAGATATGTAGTAAAGATTGACAACGTTAAGAACTCTAAGTCTATTTAAGTAAGGGGTTACGTGATTTCGACATGGAATACAACAGACAAATCGAGTGCACGAATTTTGTATTTTCTGTAATTTGACTTTATTATAATTAATTAGAAAATGATAAAATACAGTAACTGTAATAGGTGTGAGGATAAATTTGGAATTTTGCTCATTTCACTTCATTTTGTTTGCTCGCTTAATTGATTTTTTAGGTGGCTAATAATTTGAGCTTACAGTAAGACGTAATGGTGATGTGATCGACATGTTTGTTATGTCGACCACATCATCAGTACGACTTACTTTAAGCCGAAATCATTATACCACCTAAAAACTTAGACTTTGATCAATAAACAAGCCAAGATTTTTCGCTGATTAGGCCCACTCAATTGGCACATTTTTTATCATTAACTTCTTCTGACTGAAGACATTTCTTTGGCGTTCGTTCCAGATACATAGTGCATTTGTTTTGCTGGGATTAATCTTTAGACCATTATTAGAGCACCAAACAGTTATTGAATGTAAGTTTATATTGATGATGTTGATAGTTTAACTTTGATGCGGGACAAGATTTATATAATTGGATATCGTCCGCATATAAGTGTATATTGCAATGGTCCGAGAATGCTACCCTGTGGGGTAATTTCATGCAGGAGTCATACGTAAAAAAGGTACACTTGATAGAACTTGATAGTTCCAACTCTTTCCGAGCAAACTACCGCAAAGAAATTCAAGAATTCTTTGAAGACAAATTCAGTTTGTAAAGGACAAATTGTATTTATTGAAAAAATATTACACGATGTAAGTAAAAACTAACGAGTCACAACTATGCAAATTCACTGACTTTTTTATGAGCTATTTGCTACAACTTAGAGTAAATTTTCGTTGTGGCCTGCACCTACAAAAATACAACTTTGCCTATGCCTTTTTCCACAGCAACAATTTACTAAAGCATGTTTGATTATAGCTCTTGAAAATATGTGGGGTTTTAAAAATGAGATATCGGATCTTCAAAAGCACGTTTCATCTGAAATGTGTGAACTAAAAAATATAATAAATAGAATTCAGAGCAATGACAAGAAGAACAACTCTTACACCTGTGAAAACACGACGTATGCAAAAGTAGCCAGTAGTGAGGTAGTTATTATAAAGCCGAAGAATGCAGGTCAGGAAAGTAAAAAAACATTAGAAATGGTTCAAAAACATGTAAACCCTCTACTACACTCGAGGTTGGTATCACCGAAGTTAGAGCTGTTAAAGAAGGAGGTGTGGTAATCAAATGCAACACCAAAGAAGAAGTCAAGAAAATCAAATCTGTGGCTGAAAAGAAATTGGGAAAAAATTATAAAGTAAATACACCTGACCAAAAAAACCCTAACATTAAAATTGTCGATATTCCAAGGGAAATGGATAGCGAAGAACTTATTGAGGCCATAAAGAAGCAAAATATAACATTGAACAGTAACTCAATCTTAAACGTCAAGGTCATAAAGAAAATGAAAACCAAGTGGATGGCTATACTTGAATGCGATGCAGAATCATTTAAAAGAATTATGCAAGAAAATGGTATTTACTTAGATTGGTCCAAATGTCGGGTTTACGAATATGTAAATGTTTTGCGTTGTTTTAAGTGTGGTGGTTATGGTCACAAATCAAGCAGTTGTAACAGTAGTTCATCTAGATGCCTACGTTGTGCAAAACCGGTGAGTGAACATGAAGATGAAAAACAGTGTGATTGTAAAACTCCAAAATGTGTCAATTGTATTGATGCAAATGCGGCATTGCAGACAAAATTCGATGTAAATCATTCTTCATTCGATGTAACATGTCCTATTTTCCTCAAAAGAATTGAAATTCAAAAACAAAATATCCGATATAATGTAGATAGTGAGTAGCAATTAGAAAATATTAATAAGGATAATATTAATATAACTAAATTTAGTATATATCACCAAAATATACAATCCATTAAAAATAAAATCGAACAATTAGAAACAGAGCTTGCCTTACACAACATAGATGTGGTATGTCTTACAGAGTCCTGGCTGCAACCATGGGAATTGGGTAGTATTAATATAGATGGCTACACACGCAAAGCGGCATACTGTAGAAGTATGCATAAAAATGGAGGCGTTATAATTTTTTACAAATCTTCACTTAATTTAAGCATAGATGAAATTAATGGGTTAAATCGAATATCAAGAGAAAAAGATTTAGAAGTTGCAGGTGTCGTAATAAAAATAAATAGATCTATTAAAATTAAAATAGTAACCATATACAGGTCACCTTCTGGAGATATAAATATATTTTTTACCCAATTGAATCAATTACTAAATAACTTATTAAATAACAACTCTATGCTTGTATTATGTGGCGATTTTAATATTGACTTTTTGTCTAAAAGTAGAGTGTGTAATCAGCTATGTGATATACTTAATTCATATAATGTACATTGCCTTATAAAAGAACCCACTAGAATAGGTGTAAATTCAGTTTCAAGCATCGATTATATGTGTAGTAATTTTTTACAAAATCAAAGCAACTTTAATTGCCGAGTATCATCTAATGGGTTGTCTGACCATACAGCGCAAGTTCTATGTTGTGTGTGACATTCCAAATATCTGCCAAAGAATAAATAACAAAGCTACAAGGTTATACACTAAATATAATTATCAAACTTTTATTCACCATGTTCGTAATGAAAACTGGCTTAATGTATACAGCGCGACAACTGTAAGTGATGGCTTTAAAGAATTTATTTCCAATTTTGATTATTATATTGAAACGAGCTTTCCTTTTACGACCGTTACAAAAAACTGCAACAAGAAATCGTGGATAACCAGAGGTATAAAAATTAGCTGTCAAAAACTGAAATTATTTTATCAAATAAAAACTGAAACAAAAAGACCTGAAGATATTAATTATTATAGATGTTATAAAAAAATATATGATAAGGTTATCAAAGCCGCAAAACGTTTACATAATGACAATACATATATGAATGCTTCTAATAAATCAAAAGCAGCCTGGTCTATAATACATAAAGATTTAGGAACACATAAAAGCAAAACAAATGTAATAAATGAAATTAGAAGAAATGATAAGACAATAAACAATTTACAAGAAATAGTACAAATTTTCAATAATTATTATGTTAATCTCCCCATATCATTAGCCAATAAATTTAAAGGCATGCATTTGAATGTAACTGGTATAAATAAATTGTATCCTACAATATTTGTCGAACCGGTAAGCGAGAATGAAATATTTAATATTATCATGCAAATGAAAAAATCAAATTCTTCTGGTATTGATAAAATAACCGCAAATATGCTAAAATCAGTTGTTAATTATATAACAAAACCTTTAACATTTTTGATAAATTGGTCTCTGTCAGAAGGTGTGTTTCCCGATGAACTTAAAATAGCTAAAGTAGTTCCACTTCATAAAAAAGGGCAAAGAGAAACTGTTGAAAATTACAGGCCTATTTCTTTATTATCATGTGTTTCAAAAATTTTGGAAAGAGTAGTATTCAATAGAATAATTAAATTTTGTAATGTTAATAAAATATTAAGTGATAAGCAGCATGGTTTTCGAAAAGGCAGGTCGACTCAATCGGCAATACTGGGCTTTCTTAGTGAATTATATGATGGCTTAAATAATAACAAGAAATGTCTTGGTGTTTTTATGGATCTAAGTAAGGCATTCGATCTCGTAGATCATGACTTACTTTTACAAAAATTAAATAAATATGGTTTACGTGGGAAGCTCGGAGATTGGTTGAGTTCTTATCTGTCAAATCGAAAACAGCTTGTGGAAATAAATGGTACTACATCAGGAAAATTGCGTATAACTAGCGGTGTACCCCAAGGTTCTGTACTGGGGCCACTTCTTTTTATACTTTTTATAAATGATCTGCCCGATGTTGTCAATGAATCTTCATTATTTATGTTCGCCGATGATAATTCACTTCTAAATTCAAATAATCACCTGCAAAATTTGGTCCATGATACACAAGTGAAACTAGATCTATGTGTATCTAAATTTCAAAACGACAAAT
Organism: Stenurella melanura; assembly: GCA_963583905.1. Taxonomy (NCBI): domain Eukaryota; kingdom Metazoa; phylum Arthropoda; class Insecta; order Coleoptera; family Cerambycidae; genus Stenurella; species Stenurella melanura. The sequence goes on from OY757313.1 coordinate 112,486,091, forward strand.
TATTATTAAATGAAAATAAAACTGTTTTCATTCAGTTTACTCCTAGACTTCTAAATTACAAAGAATCTTATTGATTAAAAGTAAATGGAAAGTCCTTGGAACAAGTTTCAACAACGAAATTTCTAGGCGTTTACATTGATAACGCTCTGAATTGGGAGTGTCACATTAGCGAACTTTGTAAAAAGCTTTCTACTGTATGTTTCGCGCTGTATAGATTAAGAAATATTACAAATAGGAGTGTCTTGTTATCTTATTACTATGCAATTTTTTATTCGAGAGTTCGATATGGCATAATTTTTTGGGGTTGTTCTCATCATACAGATAGAGTTTTCAAATTACAAAAACATGCAATTAGAAACATAGTTGGAATTTCACGACGCACTTCTTGCAGACAATATTTTAAAGAATTAAATATTTTACCTATAGCATGCATATATATCTATGAAATAATATTATTTGCTAGACTGAATATAGATAGTTTCTTGCTGAATAACTTTAATCATAGTTATGATACTCGTACGCAAAATAATTTAATAATTCCTATCCACAATTTGTCAATCTATGAGAAGAGCCCTAAGTATATGGGCATAAAATTATATAATAAATTACCGAATAATATACGACAGATTGACAATTTAAATAATTTTAGAAGTTCCTTGCGTGCAATTTTATCAGATAATATGTTTTACAGTGTACAAGAATTTTTACAATACACATTTTAATTTGCTTTTATATGTTAGTGTTAATTTTATTAGGTTGATCTATATGTTTGTGACTTTTTAAATTTTTAAATTTTTAAATTTGTGACTGTTTTGTAATTTGTATATTTATATAATTGTGTTTACCATTTTTTGTAACTCTGACGAGTCCCATACCATTGTACTTGTTTGGTCTAAAGGACAATAAATATATTATCCTCATATCTTGGTCCAAAGAATGTACTCTTGAATTATAGCTTATCATCTACCCTATATAATAGTATGTGTTATATCTTCTATCTCAATCATTTTGATTTTGAGAAGTTAGGTACTTTCGTTCTTGCTTTGTACATATTTATTTAGTGGAAATGCTTCAACATACAGACGCCTTTTATTCAACACATAACACCTTTGGGCTGGCATAATGTTAAGGAGACAAACGCCACTGCACGTTAATAAAATGATCAAACGACATACGTTTTGTCTGTTCTTCTTGCATATCTCTGATTGTTTTCATAATTTTTTGGTCTCTCGTTCGGATGCACTTGCTCCAGAGGCGGACCCACGTCGCTGGAGAAGAGAAATCCTCAGATCTTTGACTTTGGCGGATTGTATCTGCCTTAAAAATGACCATCATAGAACATCGTGCCGCCCAAAATAGCGCCCTAAAATAAGTATGAAGATGGTGGTCAGCTAAGCTCTTTATTTACTTTTTTGAGATTTTTCGGGCATTCTGACGGTGTTTTTTGTGGTTAGGAAAAACGCAAGGCCCAATCGGGTAAATCGAACATCAAATTCATGTTCAGGTCAAAATGCATGGGAATACATAGGTCTGCCTTCTGGTACTCGACATTTTTTTTTAGTGTGCCTGTGTTATTAATAAATTCCGACAGACATTGTTTACGTTTTTTCAGCATTAACAATTTGTAAAGGTTATCTGAGTATGGCTTGTTATATTTAATATATACGTACATTTCATTAATTAATTAACTAGAGAAAATAGTACCTACATAAAGAAATGTAATAATTCTCAACGTAAGTAACTACCACAATTTTTTTATTTAAACAAAGATTTATAAAAATTGAATAAAATAACATAATCAAATGTATTGCATATTTAACTACAAATTAAGTCCAATTTCGTGTTACTTTCCACTAACAAGTGAATAGACATTTGTAAAAAAGTGCATGATTTTTTTTCTTACATTTTAGAGATCTTTTTCGTTTTGAGCCGATTTGAATTACTATTACATTATTATAATTTTAATTAATGATCATGAAAATTGAAAGATTTAATACTGTAAGTTTAATTTGGTATATAGAGCACAACATTCAAATAATGATCATAATAATCCCCTTGGCACTAGTTAGGCGCATGATGATAAATACCACACGTGCTTAACATAATTGGCAACTAGTCAAATAGAGCGGTATCCCATTTGAAGGTAACTCAATACAGAATGGTTGTTTTATTTAAGGGAATTAAATAAGTATACATAGACGAGTACACATTGTCGCTACTAATTTATTTCGTATAACTCAATTTATAGCAGATGTATTTAATTCCAGCCTGAAGGTAGACGTCATATATACAGATTTTTCGAAAGCATTTGATAGACCCAATCACGGTATTTTGCTTAATAAATTAGAAAATTTTGGCCTGTCAAGAAATATACTGTTTTCTTAAATCTTATTTTGTACAATGCTGCGGTCAACAATCTACTGAAATATCTGTAACTTCTGGGATTCCACAAAGATCCATACTATGACCATTATTATTTAATATATATTGATAAATTATATCGAAGCAAATTGTTGACTTTACGCGAATGATATGAAAATATACACTATCATAAAGTCCCCTAACGGCTGCAATAAGCTACAACTATTAACATCTGGTAAATCTGTCTATATGTAGCGTTATGTCCTTTTATCTGAAATACAATGTCATAAAATATGATTATGTCATTGATGACGTCTCTCTGCAGAGACCCAATACTATCCGCGACCTTGGCGTGATATCCGATCCTGACCTATCATTTTCTGATCATATAAATGACACGGTAGAAAACTCCTTCAGATCTCTTGGTTTTGTGATAAGAAACACTCGTGAATTCAACAATCTAAGTACCATTAATTTATTATACTATACTGTGGTCAGATCTCGGGATCAATATGCCTCCATCATATGGTGTCCCCACTACAATGCACATGTGCAAAACACAGAGCGAGTCAGAATTTTAACGATAAAATATTGTTCATTTTAGAACCATAGTTTAATGATATAGTAGTCATTCGTTATTACGGAATACTTTGAACTTAACATGCAAATTTGAACGAAATCACTTACAAAGTAGTTTAGAAACGACCAATTTAAAAGTTTGCCCATTTGATTGGATTGAAGAAATCTTTATTTTTTTATGTTACAAGTGTTGAAATATTAATAAATTTACTGCATGAATTTTACTTCATTTTCTACTCAAATCACTTGAAAATAATAAGTAAATTATTATTTTAATTTAAAAGATCCCAATATAACATCTCAATGTTTAATATCCACTCTGTGAAATGTAGAAATTTTATTTATTAATAACGTTCACGTCATTTGAAGTGAGAGTTATAAATTAATTTTTCAAACATTGATGTCTTTCGTAGGGAGGTATTTTACAAAATTTGTTTTTGTAATTTTTCGCTACATACATTTTGTAACTTGGTATGTTGAAAATACGACCTTGCAGTATGAAATCAATTACAAACGAATGATAATAATGACAGCTGTATAATTAATGTAAGCAATAAAATTCATATCGCGGAAGTTTACCCAATAGCTAAAATTTTAAAATGGTTTTAGAAAAACGAATGTATACAGGAAAGGCAATACCTATCTAATTTAAGGTGTATTTTGATTTTTGTCATTTGGCTTGTCAATCAAAACTTATACTTAACACTTTTGTGCAAAACGCAGATGTTCCTACTGTTGAAGCACTCGAGTGTCGTGTTGATGAACTCCGTTCCAAACGTTAGTTGCAGAATTTCTAGCTTCAAAAGTTTTGCTCAAATGAAAAAATTACAAATATACTTTCAAGTAAAATTTCATCTTCTTTCATTTTTTACAATTTCTGACTAGAACCAAATTAACAAAGTTATTTACAAAAAATCGCATTAGTACACATAATTTGTTAAATAAAAATAATTGCACAAGGGTTAAGTTGATGAACTTTTCCAGTTATCATTTCTATCATTTGTGAAAATATCCTCTCTAATTTTTAGCGAGTTCGGAGAAATAGATATGTAAATGCGCTGTACCTACTATAGCCCTACGTTTTGAATTTTTGTCTCAAATTAAAAATAGCAAAGTTACTAGACAAAATATCTAAAATAGTGTGTAGGTATAGTTACTATTTAAAAATATCACCACTTACATGATCACGCAAATTGTTGCAATTTTACTTATAATTATATTATGTTTCGATTACACTTACTTTCAACTTATCTGAAATGTTTCATAAAAATTATGCCCTCTCCTAGCGAAGTTATCGTTATCACACGATTGTCTGCTGTCATTATATGTAATATTAATGATTTTTTAACAACAATAAAACAAACTTTATAACACAAACAATATCAGCCGGTGTGAACGTCCGTGTTGTTCATGGAAACTGAACTGTACATATAAAGACAATAAAAATTAAAAATGAAACGTGTTTAAGCAGTACTAGCGCACTGACGCAGCGCGGCGCCTTGACTGTTAACAACGGATTAAGCGCACATTCGATCCATAGGAGCTTCTAATTTAAATTTTAATTGGAAATGTTTCGGGTGGTATTCAAATTTCTCTAAACTTTCAACTAGGTCTGGGCCTAACGTTATTTATGCTATAATTATGTTTGAATGTCAAAGACGAACGTTGACCTGCATTATTATCGGCAGTGGCGCACAATTTCTAAATGTGCGTGATTTTGTACAATGTGTTTAATTTTACTCCATGCAGCTTAAAATAATTTTTACATTTATTATAAGGCAGGTGCTGACCAATTAACTTTTTTGTTCTGGTATCTATTATAAGTTTGGTTGAAACTAATCATTAGCATTGTCACTCTTGCCTGCAGGAATGAATGAATGAATGAATAGCATTTATTTATCAAAGGATAATACATGGCAATAGTAAAGTAAATACAATAGTAGATGCACTCATTTAATGCATGTCTGCCAAAAATGTACAAATAATAATAATAATAATATATCACTAACCTACTAATAACATGAATAACATAAATAACATAATAATAAGTAATAATATAAACAGCTTACGAATAACATACATTTGCATTTTATATACATACATATATGTACACACATATATATCCATATTTATATTTACATATTTTCCTTTACATACTTAATTAGCTTTGATTTGAATAAACTAATGTTATTAACAGTTTTCAGGTGGTTGGGTAGAGCGTTATATTCAATAATACCTTTATGAAACAGGCTATTGTACGTGAGGGTGTTAGTTGTGTTATGTACATAGCAGTTGTTTTTATTCCTGGTGTTATAGGAATGGACTTCATTTACACTCACTAGCCTCGAGGATAAATAATCTGGTCCCATATTATATTTAATATTTTGTTGTTTGAATATACATATTCTTTTTTATATCGAGGTATAGTTTAAGAACTCATAATGGTGTAAAACAAGGGCGCAAATCATCTTATAGTCGGTCGGTATTAAAGGTGGCATTCTTTTTCCATTTGGTGACTTAGATTAGGATTAGATAAGATTAGGAAGGAAGATCTGACTGATTGACCTTGACCACCAATGGATCTATTGTGGTGCTGCTGTTTGTTTTCCTTAGAGCTCCTTATCCAGCTTTATCCTTTGTATCAGGCTCCACGACCATGATAAGGGCCCCTTAGTGTAGCTATCAGCTTTTGGTCTTTCCTCACCAAACTGTTGGAATCTCAGTCTACCAAAGCCTTTACAATAACGCAATACATGGACTGAGGATTCCTTGGTCACACCACAAAAGGGTTCGGATCCGATAAAGGCGTTACTCGCACCTTCCTTGGCCAGTTCGTCAGCCTTTTCATTTCCCTTGTGTCCTGGCACCCACGCCACGGTCACTTTATTCTGGCTTCCTAGGTCTATAAGGGCATTTATGCAGTCCTATACAAGTTTCGATTCAACTTGTATGGAACCGATTGCTTTTAGCGCAGCCTATCTATCGGAAAAATGACAATTGACTGATTTACAGTTCCTTGCCTTATAATTTCCTTTGCGCACCACTGTATTGGGGCCACTTCAGCCTGGAAAACTGTAGTGTATTTTCCTAGACTTATTGGGATTTTCCTTTTCGACCTAATCTCATAAATCCCAGACTGTTTGTGCCGGTATTGGAGAACCGTTTGTCCGATCTTTCCTGTCTGGTGTTTTAATTTTGAAATTCAGAGTTATACTTTGGGACTGTAATGCCCGTGGGCATTCCTAGAATGGGATCTGCCTTCAGCAAATATAACTTCTGGTGCTCTATTCCGTACTGCTGTCATATTGGTGTAGGACCTTGCATTAGCCTATTGGAGCCGTTTTTATGGCTTTCGTGGCGCACAAGCAAACAAGCCTCTGTACGCCACTTAACGACCTTATGGCTCCCAACTGCACTATCTTAATCTACCATGCTACTGATCCGTAGGTTACCATGGATCTTACTACCCTAGTATATAACACGTGAGTCATTTTGGGATTTAACCCCCTATTTTTTCCACATATCTGCCTGCACCTTCCGAGGGCTATTGTTGTTTTTCCAAACTCATATACCGAGCAGAATCCACAAACCAATAGGTTTACATGACTGTTACATTTTACTTTCGAACGACGCGCGGCACTAGGAGTGAAGAAGGTATTATATATTTTCACTAAAAGTATACCAGGTATCTTCCTTATCAATTGGGTTAGCTACATGCCAAATATTATTCTATTCTACTGTCAAATTTTTTTGAGTACCCACCCCCAACTTCTCTTTCTAAAATCATATCCTATCCCACTTATCCATTGGCAGTAGCTTCAACTACCTACATTTTCTTCATCAGATAGTTTTGTATGTGATTTTTTTCTTATTATATTAAAACACAATGAGTGGGTGGGGGGACCACATTAAAAAAAAACGATATTTGAATTTAATGTGAATCAAATATTTCTGTAATGTTTTCTTCCACGATGGTAATTTAAAAATGTTTCCGGCTGCAAATACATCTATTTGATTAAGACAAATAGATATAAACAGAATCGATACATGATAAATATGAGATTAAATTATATATAAGAGGTATAAAAACAACGCAAAAGTTAAAAATAAAGACAAGACATACTTGTTTAATTGATGATAATTTAACTGCCATTGTAATCAAGGTCAAGTCACAAAGAATGCATTTATTTGTTTCAGTTAACTTAATTAATTTTAATTCCCATTTGTACAAAACTGTAGATTAAATCAAATACCAGTTACGAATGTACCATATGAGTATCTTACTAACCAAAAACAAAAAAAATAATTGTAGCAGAACTTTATAGTGGTGAGTTTTTGTATACAGTCAAGATTGTGGACGACAAAAATCAGAGTGCGTCAGATTATATACTGACTTTCTCAACTCAAACGACACTGCGAATATCATGGTTTTTATGCGACTGCCAGCAACCCTTTGATTTTTTCTGCTGGTATGAGTTTGGTAGTGTGCTTTTGGCTCTTTCACCTAATGCGTGTGACTTCTATTTTTCTTTGGCTCAACCAATGTAAAATTATAACAATACCAATATCGTTTTAACTCTTACTCTCGGCTACTCAGAGTTGAAAATATATATATACCATCTATTTATCCTAGTCTAAGGTCGGCTAGTGTAACATTGCCAGCTTCTCAGATCACACGAGACTTTTAAATGTCTGCCTTATAACTCAGTGCTATCCAATAACCATCAGCGTGAAGCAAAGTTAACGCCACGTGCTGCATAAGAAACTAAGCCATCTAATTAACTATCCAGGAAGCGATTTTGTAAAATATGTCTCGCCTGTGGCAGTCGATACCTACGAGTCGCCTCATTTGGGTAATTGAAAGTATACCTTAGCACAAAAGTTTCCAATAAAAGGATATTGATGAAAGAACTGTAAAGAATTATTGCCTCTATAAAATTTGTGGTACTGGGGAAGCAACCAATTTTTATGGCATCAATCGTACTACGCCCATATAACCCAACTTACCTTAGTCCAAAAATGCATCCCTGAGGAAGTACATCCTCTTAAAGTGAGAGAGAAAAAAATGTTTTTTTTTCCAATAATTATATTGAAGATACAATTTTCAAATTTTGATGGGAGTTGTATCTCTTTAAGTACTCTATATAAACTTGATGACAATCAAATATCTTTTGTTTCTCCATGTTTTTCTCATAATAATTAATCTTTGACCGGCTATATTTTTTTAATCACCCTATAAAATCACGGAATACTTAAACATTTTTGAGGATCATTGAAAGGTCTGCAAAAAAGGCAGTCTTAAAAATATTTGTAATATTAAAAATACAAAAAATTATCGTTTTTTCCGCTATTTGTATTTAACATTTATTTACAATTCCAAAACAAAATTTTGTAACAAGTAATAACAGAAATGTACAGTTCATTAAAAAAAATGCATTCATAACAAATGCTCCAAATGATGTGCACGTGTTTCAGTACATAAATTAATACTTTTAATATTCTGTGTAATATCAATAATATTATCGTATTCTCACTATAGGACATAGGTGCTTGTGAAACAAAAAATTGTTGTTATGACAATATAAAAAAGTATTCATTAGTAACATTAAAAATTAGCAAGTATACGTTTAATTTCGGTAATTTACCAGCAACGACTTCGGTTGTAATTTTGTATTATAAATCAATTTAGTAATGAAGAATATGCTCATATGCATTTGACATATGGAGAAATGAAGTATAATTCTCAAGCCTCTGAGCGGAGATACAGACAAAAGTACCCAAACCGAAGAACACCATGAAAATTTAAAAATTTTGTCTCCGATATAACGGAAATTATTGAAAAAGCATGTTTTTTCTGTCTCACTTTAAGAGGATGTGCTCCCACAGGGATGCATCCGAGAATTCTGTTTGGGAACACCCTGTATAATAATTCAGGGACTGATGGCAAAAACATGCCAAGAAATGAAAAGAAATTCAAAATTACCTATAAAAATTAGTAGGAAGAAAGTGGACATTGCCCTTTATGTGTAATGTACTCATAGGACACTAAAAGAGATACCTTTCCCAGAAGACTGTTAGAGTTCTTTGGGTGAATCTAACGTATTCCTACACCTAATCATTCTGATGATGGAACATTTGACAATTTTCAACTAACACAAGATTTTGTGCGACTTAAATTGTCTGCGAAAGTTACACAGCTACTACGATGAAAAAAGTTTTACGATTGTGAGAACAAAATTTTAATTCGATTGAATGACTCCAGTTTTTTAACTGTTGACAACATTTCAAATGTAAAAAAAGAAGACAGTCTGATGTTAAAATTCAGGCCTCTATAAAGGGTAACAACAATTAAAGAGTCTTTAACAAATTGGTCCTTAAAAATAATGAAATAAAAGTTTACCCTTACTCGGCTAATTTAACCTTATATCCTAATATTGATGATATATTGTGGTCGGTATAAAAATGAACAAATAACAAAATCGAAGGTGGTTTAACCGACTTCAATATAAATATTAGGATATAAGGGAGAGGATGAAATTTTATTTTTTACTTTTTAGTGATCGACTTTTCAAAGGCGGTGCACTTATTGAAATTGTAGGTCATAAATCATAATCCACTTGTAAATTAAAACTCTACCTATGTTGTAAGTATGACATCACATTAGTAATTCATTTCATCATATTATCAATGATATTATATTTGATCCTGACATCTGCTAGACAATTTATGAACTGATATGGTTAAATCGATTCAGGAATGAAGAATTCTAGAGATCATTACTCATTGAATATAATACTTACATACACAGTCATTAGATGGCACCATAACTACAATCAAGTTAATCCTGAAATATATTTAAAATTTGAATAACAGGAAATGTGATATTATTTCCTCTATAAATTAAAAAAAAACTATTTTATCTTTAAGTACATGTAATTATTATTTCTGAATCTATTGTCTCTGTAAATTTATAACCGATGAGTGCAATTATTTGTAGAAAATGCGCCGCTATTCGTCCCAATTATATAATTTTTATTTCTTTCGTGACATGAATGAAAATATGTATTTTATTAAATAACGTGATATGCATATATTTTTGTAGTAAATGATATGTCTTAATATAATGCGACTTGTGAGGTGAGAATTAGTTGCTGAGAGAAATCAAATTATTAGTCTGTAAACGTTTTATATTGAATATCTTCAGACAAGATATATGGCACACAATATACGAGAAGTTAACAAACTGTTCCAACTTTATTTATTTATTTATTTATTTATTTATTTATTTATTTATTTATTTATTTATTTATTTATTATACTTTACGAATTTTATGTTTCGCCTCTGCTTTCATAATTATTTAAAACTGTTGTTCAGCTAATAATTTTCTCACGCCTAGTAACTAATATAAAATATGAAAAAACAAGAAATTGCCTACTCTTGAATACACAAGCATGATTAGGTGTAAAGAATATATAAAGAATAAATAATTTGTTTGTGAGCATCAGCAAGCCTTGTTCGTGCAAGCTTTGTGCATTTTGTATCACACCAAATTTTGCTGAACTGGCAAGCAAGTTTCCGATCTTTATGTGTATACATTCTCCGTCGAATGTCATATTTGCGGTCGAAGGTATACTCCACAAGTGCCCAAAAGAATGCCATTTTGTTTACTACCTCACACTCACCTATCCTAGCCTAGCAGCTTTTGCTTACTGATTTCAGTTTGGTGCCAATATTAAATTTCATTACAGACATACAGCATGTACTTAAAGGTTGAAATAAATTCCTTAAAATCGTTACAAAGCAAGTGAAATAATTCGCCCAAACCTGTCGATTCTTTAATGCATTTCTCAATAATTTGTTTACGTAAAAAAAAAATTACAAAAATGGTCTTAAAAGTTATGACGCCTTCGGCATTTTTTAAAACGCAACCTCCGTTTTTAAAAACACCTTTGAAAGAGTACATTTTTCTGCATGAAGTACTGTAACATCAATTCCTGCCCCTGAATGGAATAGGAACGATGAAACTACCCGGTTCTCATTTATTTTGTGGAGGCTGGGTCGTGGTTCGAAAATTAATAAAAATTTAATATTTGTTAGGCGCCAATAGCCAATTGCTCGATACCTATGCCTTACTGGTTTTCAAAAAATGTAATACTGTGGCTATTCAGTGGCCTTATTGTTTACATAGGTATCATGAGTTTTTAGAAAATTTAATATGAAAACACAATTTAAGAAAAATAAGTTGTATATTAATATTTAAAGACAAAACTGGAAATGGTAAATATTTGATATATAAATTTAGATATTTAATTGATTAACAAAAATTGAATTTAGAGGGTAGCTACCTTCCTTACATAAATTATATGTAGGAGTAAGAATGTTAAAAGGCTGACGGCCGATGAAAAGTTAAAGATAAAAATTTACATTTGCTGAAGGCTAAAAATTATATGTTCAATAAAAATTTCACAAGAAGTTGAGCGTGTAGATGTTCAAAGGAGAATGACACTCTCACCAAAGATCCTGTACACAAACTTGCCAGAGCGCCTCGTCCCACTCAAATCTCTTCTTCCCCTTCCTCTGTTTGTTACGTTTACTGATAAAAGTTGAGACTAGACTGATTACTATGTTGTCGCTATTCAAGTTCCATATTCAGTGACATGTGTGGATATGGACAAACAATTTCCCTCCTGGGCTAAATAAGGTTATCCTCACAGGACCATCACCATCAAGCTGGTCACTTAAATTGACACCCAAGGCTTATCATTGGCTGGTCATTACCACCTCTTCAAGCTGGCACCTAATACTTCATCAGGCTGGTACTTAATACCTCAGGCTGGTACTTATTACCTCACACCTATCTCCAGGAATTTGAGGCTTTAAATCTGCGGCAAGACAGCACAAACACGTCTTGTTCTTGGCTTCAAGAATCGGAAAAATCTAATTTATTGTCTCCTTTAAAATAGCTTTCAATCGTTGCCAACCGCAAAATGATAAAAAGTGTTTACTTAAAATTCTGTTTTTATTATCAAATCTACTTAATTATTGCACTATTTTACTTCCCATTAATAATTCTTATTTGTTACTAAATTTCTATCGATTCAAATTATTAATTAAAGTTATTGCTTAATTTTTACCAATACTATCTAGATTTCTAACTAGTAAGAGCCGGTGGTTTGCTGGTAGAATAACAGATGGCGCTCGGTGTATATTTTAAAGTTAATTCAAGTCTACTCGTTAAGAATCGGTTGGGTTTGCTGGTAGAATAACAGATGGCGCTCGGTGTATATTTTAAAGTTAATTCATATTTATACTGTAGCGAAAGGGCAGGTTGATAGATCTTCGAGTGGGAATGAGGACTTTGGCAGCTCTAGAATTCTGTGAACAAAACGTAAATAAATTTAAAGTATCTGCTATTATAGTGGTTTTAAGAACCCCATAATTAAATTATATATATATTCTGTAGCGTCCTGGAACTTTAGGACGGTACACTTTCTCTCTCCCTCTACAAAAAATATGTGTACTTCCATACATGTATTTTTTCCTATAAATTGAGACTTCAATTTCTACTTATCCGCTGATGGATATAACTAAACCTAACTTAAAAGAATTGAGATATGGTTACTTAACCATAAATGATTATAAACCGAATTGTAACTAACTAAGCTATAAGACAGCTACGGTTCCTAGACCTTAACTTCTTACTAAATAACTAAAAGTAAATATCTTACATACTAGTGAATGCTGCTATAAGAGAGGATTTAGTACTCAATAGTAGCTTCGCGTACTACACGCCTAATATTTCAGGGACAAAATCAGTAACGACAAATTCAATAATGACAAAATTGGGAAAGACACAATCGGTAAAGTCAATGTAGTACTAATCCAAGCCATATTAGCATATACACTATACATATTTCACTTACTACAGAGACCGAGAGGCTCCAAAACATAATCTATTCAATACCACATTCCACCAGATATAAAATATCCCCTGAATACTAATTATTCAGACACAAAATTGGAAGTAGAATTAAATCGATATAAAGCTTGTATAGCATTTCACATACAAGAAACCCTTTGTAGAGAGTTCGGAAAGGAAACATAAAATGTTTTAGGAGAGGACCCAAACATCAGTCTCCACAGACACTGTGGTGTAGTGCCTGAGCAGCGTTGTAGCGGCTGCCAGTGCTGAAATTGGAGTAGACATAAGCACATCTAAACCACGATACAGGAACCAAGTTCTTTGCCTATCCTTAACAGTGGGATAAAATATCCTGACTGTTAATAAATCAAATAAATTTATTTTGGATGTAGCTCCAAAGGGCTGAAATTAGACGTACGTATCAACTAAAATACTTTGGATATAGCTCCAAGGGGCTGAACTAGAAATACGTGACGACTAAACAACAAAAAGGACCATTGTTCTGGAAAGCTCTTGCTTCAGGCGCGATGAACAGTGTTTCGATCGAGCGATTGGCCAAGGGCTGAGGTGAAGCGGGGAGGCTGAGATATGTCTCTCGAAGACCGTCAGACGACCTAGGTCACTCCTGACTGACAAGCTCCCTTACCCATGTTTACGCTCGACCCTCCTTAACCACCTGTCATTCAAGACAGCCCGGTCGAAACTAGTCCATCCCCATCCCGGAACAAGTTCCTTTAATGGCCGTTAAATATCCTACGAACTAGGATAATGATTACTTCTTACCTGTAAACATCTAGAAAATATAATACGAAAAGTAACTAAAGTTTAAACAAACAAAACTAGAATGAAGTTAGTCAGAACACTCAACCAAAATTAAGATACTAGAAGATTTCAAGTAGGATGTTCTCCAGAAACGTCAGAAATACAAAAGGAATATACAAGCAAAGCATAATCTTTTTGAGTCAGGTTTGGTAAAGACATCACCCCTGATTTAACGAAAGGAAAACTAACTCCTGTTTATCAAGGGGCAATTTGACCATCCAGGAAAAATATTCCCTCCAAACAAATTTCCCTTGACTTTCAAACCACAACTGAACAATTATATTTATTTACCAGACCACGAGAATGCTTTAGCAAGACTGGCAAATAGAATACAATAAATATAATAAAAACTAACAGGTGGAAGGTTTCCCTAACGAAATTCAGTCTGTCCTAACCCTTCCTCAAACATAAACTTAAGTAGAGTAACACAAAAGAATTATAGAAGTGGAAAAATAGAAAGGATAGATGAAAATAAGAACAACACAAAGAAGAATGACGATGTGATGTCATTTATTGATATTTTCCAAGCGCATGAAAATCACCAAAATGTCGTATAATCACAAAAGGCTTAACCGTTACTACATCGGATTGCATATCCCCGAGACAAATCTTGCTGAGTTTCACTTGCTTGGTTCACATCAACTGCGTGGCGTGCAGACGTTGAAGACGCTACACCCACTAAACGTGGCCCACCCTTCAACCCTTGGATAAAAGATATCCAGCCGGAAAAATATTTCCGAAGTTACTGACAACAAACTACACTACTAGAAAACTACTATCCACGCAAGACAAAACCTTCCAGGTATCTTAATTAAAGTTAGTGCGCCTAATCTAAATTTATGGGTAATTATCTTAATAGAAAATGCATTATAAAAATGTTTACCCGACTGAAACGTCAGAGTTTGATCCATAGTACGTTTTTAAATCAGAAACATGCCAATGACCTGCATCAGATCCGTCTGCATGGTCTAATGCATATACTAATTTAGAAATTTTCTGGCGAACTGTGCAAAGTACAAATTTGGGTGCTAACTTAGCTGAAAAATGTTTGGAAGCATCTGACAAAACCTTATTTTTCTTCCATACCTTATCACCTACTTCATATTTAACTTCCCGCCTACGCAAGTTATATGTTTTCTGATTTCTCTGGTAAGCATTATTTAACCGCTTTACTACATCTTTATATGTATCCGAAAGGTTCGATATGTCATCGCAATACCTATTCCTATTACCCGGAGCTAGTTGAATGCCTGATGTTGACTCTACTTGCCCGTAAAAGTCTCCTGAAATGGGAACTTTACGGCCGAAATTCAAGAAAGCAGGAGGGAAACCAGTTACTTCGTGAGTAGCCGTTCTGATTGCGTGAGCAACTCTGAAAATTTCTACATCCCAATCCTGATGATTATCTTGGATATAACTGCGTATAGCTGTACCTATCGTAGCGTTCGATCGCTCGACTGGATTTACTTGTGGGTGATACAATGCATTAAACCAAATTTTTTGTACTTTGTACCGATCGGCCAGTTTCTTAAAAACTGATGAAGCAAACTGCTTCCCGTTGTCTACCATAATGAACTGTGGAACACCGTAAATCAAAAATACGTCATTCTCCATAAATTTAGATATAGTCTGAGCTGTGGCATTACGCATGGGATGTACGAGAACATATTTAGTAAACCAATCTAAAACTACTAAAAGATATGAAAAACCCCTTTTACTTCTTGTGACCGGACCAAAAATATCTACGCTTATGACTTGCCATGGAAATTCTACTTTCTTTTCTTTCCCCATTAAACCGTAACGTGAAAATGACACTTTTTGCGAACCGCAAGTCTTGCATGACTTGACATATCTCAGTATATCCTTACGCATTTTAGGCCAATAGTAATCTTCACAAATTCTCTTAAGTGTTTTAAAATACCCCAAATGTGCTGCTGTACTTTCATTGTGACATTGTTTTAGAACATTATTTCGTTGTGAAAGTGGTACCAAAAGTTTCCATTCTGTTAAATTAGTTTTCACCGGTAATTTATTAGCAACATGTTTAAAGATTGAATTATTCTCTACCTTAAAAAATGGATACAAATTTGGATTTGCCAAAATTTTTGTACGTAATTTAATATACCAATCATCTAGACTCTCCTGATTAAGTGATGATGAACCTACTGTGAAATTTTGTTCTTCATTATCTGACGGTTCGTCCCGCGGCACTCTAGATAAAGCGTCAGGAACTACATTTAAATTACCTTTACGGTGCACTAAATTAAAGTCATATTGTTGCAACTTAACCATCCAGCGAGCTAATCTGCCGGTAGGTGACTTCAACTTATGCAACCAGCTAACCGCTAAATTATCAGTTATGACTGTAAACTTCTGACCTTCCACGAAGGGCCGAAATCTCTCTAAACTAAATAATAAGGCTAATACTTCTAACTCGTAAATACTGTAGTTTCTTTCTGCCTTATTTAGTGAGCGACTGGCAAAAGCAATTACCTTTTCTTCTCCTCCCTGTACTTGTGTCAAACAACTACCTAATCCTGTACTAGACGCGTCGCACTGTATAACAAAATTATTTGACTTAAAATCAGGACTAGTTAGGATTGGAGTAGAGATAAGCGCTTGCTTAAGTGCCAAGAATGCTTGTTCTGCATTTTCATTCCACTTAATTGGTTGTCTTTTACCACGTTTACCTTTTAGCAAATCATTTAACGGAGCAACTAAAGTCGAAAAATGAGGTAAAAATCTCCGGTACCACGAACACATGCCTATAAATCGTTTAATCTGAGTTGTATTTGTAGGACGAGGATAACTGATCATCGCTTCTACCTTCTCAGGGTTTGTACGTAATCCACCTTCAGTATCAATTACATAACCTAAATATTTTAGAGATTTTCTAAAAAACTGACATTTTTCATAATTTACTGTTAGGCGAGCATCCTTCAACCTATCAAACACTTCTTTTAAAATTGATACGTGTTCCTCAAAACTAGAAGCGGTGACAATTATATCGTCTAGATAAACAAAAACTTTATTTTCTAATTTTGGTGTTATAACAATGTCCATTAGCCGTTGCATAGCCTGTGCAGCGTTTGCAAGACCAAATGGTAGTACTTTAAAACAAAATAAGCCCCTTCCCGGAACAGCAAATGCGGTTTTGGGTTTGGAAGTTTCAGAAAGTGGAATTTGCCAAAAAGCGCTTTTCAAATCTATGCTACTGATATATTTAGCGTCCCGTAACATACTCAATATACCGTCTACAAAAGGTAAAGGATATGAATCCTTAACAGTTACTGAATTTAAAGATCTACCATCAAAACAAAATCGATAATTTCCATTATCCTTTTTAACTAATAAAACTGGCGACCTCCATTCACTAAAAGTAGGTTCAACTACATCTTGTTCTAACATTTTGTCAAGTTCTTCATTTAAAATATTCATCATATGTGGTGATAAAAGATATTGGCGCTGCCTGATAGGTTCAGCATTTCCAGTGTCTATATGATATACCATCCTATCGGTAAGGCCTAACTTCCCACAACTAAGTCCCTTGAATAACTGCTTGACCTTTTCAACTTGCCGGAGCTGAACTCCAGTTAAGTCAGCCAAACCGCCATCATTGGTCTCAACTGTGTTCACACGACACAGAGCTGAAACTCTTATGCTACCAACTTTATTTACCCAAGTATTTGATTCAAAATCTAAATGAATGCCAAATAATCTACAAAAATCTATACCAAAAATAAAAGAACTAGGCAAAGATGGAACTATATAAACCTTAAGTATTCGAACTATGTTGTTAATCTTGAGCGGTAAGTGAGCTATACCTGTGACAGTTTGAGGAGTACCGTCTGCTGTCGTTACATATCTTAGATCTGACGTTACAAATTTACATTTAAATTGTTCTAAAATTTTCACACCATTGCTTCCAACTACAGAACGATTACAACCAGTATCCACTAAAGCTAAAAATTTCTTATCGTATAAAAAAACTGAAATGTAAGGTCTATCGTCACCATTTTTAGACAACAATAGAGGTGTTACTTGTACTTCATCACTAACTCTACGGTAAGTTTTGTAAAAATTCCTTACTTTACTTAACCAAAAATTCCAATCTGATTTGTTAGTCACAATATTTTTAAACTTACTATAACTACGGGGGTTTGGACGTTGACTAACTTTACGTGGCCCCTTGGTTAGTTTTTTGAACATTTTTTACACTCTTTAAATGTGACATTTGATTCACCACATTTAAAGCAAAATTTATTTCTCTTAGCCCTACATTGTTTAAAAACATGATTTTCACCTTTACAGTTAAAACAGATTACTGGTGTCTTGGTAGTTTTGATTTCATTAACATTTGATTGCCCAGGTTGATTTCTACGATTAGGTTTAAAATTTGATTTTGGTGGTGATACAGACTTAACAGACTTTTCATGAGATTCCCTAACATTATTCTTATCTAAAGAAGGCAACCCAACATACAGAAGATCCTTTTCCACTAAATTACTTCTCATAGGAGGCGGTATATATTTTTTTGTACTTTCCTCAGCGTATTCTACTTTTTTGCACTTTGAAATTAATTCTGAAATTGTATCTATAGTCAATAATGCTAAAGGAGTAGCAAAATATGGCAATAAATTCTTTCTAATTTGTTTAATGCGTTCTTCTAAACTTGGTTTTGTTTTTAGTCTATTATATAAAGCTTCCATGATTCTAATATAAATATGTACTGGCTCATCCACATGTTGTGTTCTCTTTTCAATGTAATCACTCATACTCTTATCAAAATCCTCATGTAAAAAATCATTTTTCAACTGATCTACCAAATCTTCCCAAGTTCTAACCTCATTACTACCTCTAACAGATCGATACCACTGTAGAGCTGGTCCCGAAAAAAGATCTAACCCTGACTGGAATAATTCTCTTTTAGTGACGTTTCGAGCTATTGCTAACTCTTCAACTCGTTCAATAAATGAAATTACATTATTAGGCTGGCCATCAAACGTGACACCCCACTTATAGATAGGTACAAACTTAGTACTAGGACTAGTTGCTATATTTACACCAGTGCCTACTTGTAATGCTAAATCATCTACTACTTCTAAATTCAGTTTATCATAAAGATCTGCTTCTAGTAAGTAAATCGTAGCCCTCGACTCATTTTGAAATGTTACCGTCTCCTCAGAATTCTGTTCTGGGATAGGCATTCTATTTATTCGTACCATAATATGTACTAACTGTGACTTAACCTGTTTTACTGGCAAATCATCCTCCGTAGGATTATCTAAATTGTTAATTATGTTTCTGATGGAATCTAAAGTATTGTTTACTTGTACTTTCTCTGTATTAAAATTAAATAATGGATCTTTCAGAGATAAATCATTACATGGTTTGGCTATTAGAGCTCGTGTTAAAAGTCTACAGCATGTTTCTGTGTCCCTAACTGTAGTACAACCTCTTACGCGTAACTCATAATCAACCTGATCAGCTTGTAATAACGTAGGTATGAAAATTTCAGACATTTTGTTTACTTTTGATTAACTCGACTATTCAAATTTAACAAACTGCAAGGTATATCAAAATTCAATTCACTGGCTTACTAAGTATTTATAACCCCTGTGCCCCTGTATTATTTTTCTAGACTTTCTCAAAAATACTACGATAACTCGTATTTCACCCTACGATTATCTTATTCCTACAATAAGGACTCAAAAATTTTCCCGTAACTGTCTTACCGCAATGTTTAACCTTCGTTAGTTTAATTTAACCCAAAAGTATTCACGACTTTGCAAAACTAATCTAATCAAATCTTGAGGTCTCAACCATAAACAATACACATAATATCAGTAATACACACAAATATATAAACAGTAAGAAAATTCAAAAAATAGGACAAAATTAAAAATGTGACAATTTGTCTCAACAGCTCAAATTTTATTTGATAACACTCAACTTCTATACTCGCAAGCCCCACGTTGTGAATGCGTCACTTTGTAACATCAATTCCTGCCCCTGAATGGAATAGGAACGATGAAACTACCCGGTTCTCATTTATTTTGTGGAGGCTGGGTCGTGGTTCGAAAATTAATAAAAATTTAATATTTGTTAGGCGCCAATAGCCAATTGCTCGATACCTATGCCTTACTGGTTTTCAAAAAATGTAATACTGTGGCTATTCAGTGGCCTTATTGTTTACATAGGTATCATGAGTTTTTAGAAAATTTAATATGAAAACACAATTTAAGAAAAATAAGTTGTATATTAATATTTAAAGACAAAACTGGAAATGGTAAATATTTGATATATAAATTTAGATATTTAATTGATTAACAAAAATTGAATTTAGAGGGTAGCTACCTTCCTTACATAAATTATATGTAGGAGTAAGAATGTTAAAAGGCTGACGGCCGATGAAAAGTTAAAGATAAAAATTTACATTTGCTGAAGGCTAAAAATTATATGTTCAATAAAAATTTCACAAGAAATTGAGCGTGTAGATGTTCAAAGGAGAATGACACTCTCACCAAAGATCCTGTACACAAACTTGCCAGAGCGCCTCGTCCCACTCAAATCTCTTCTTCCCCTTCCTCTGTTTGTTACGTTTACTGATAAAAGTTGAGACTAGACTGATTACTATGTTGTCGCTATTCAAGTTCCATATTCAGTGACATGTGTGGATATGGACAAACAATTTCCCTCCTGGGCTAAATAAGGTTATCCTCACAGGACCATCACCATCAAGCTGGTCACTTAAATTGACACCCAAGGCTTATCATTGGCTGGTCATTACCACCTCTTCAAGCTGGCACCTAATACTTCATCAGGCTGGTACTTAATACCTCAGGCTGGTACTTATTACCTCACACCTATTTCCAGGAATTTGAGGCTTTAAATCTGCGGCAAGACAGCACAAACACGTCTTGTTCTTGGCTTCAAGAATCGGAAAAATCTAATTTATTGTCTCCTTTAAAATAGCTTTCAATCGTTGCCAACCGCAAAATGATAAAAAGTGTTTACTTAAAATTCTGTTTTTATTATCAAATCTACTTAATTATTGCACTATTTTACTTCCCATTAATAATTCTTATTTGTTACTAAATTTCTATCGATTCAAATTATTAATTAAAGTTATTGCTTAATTTTTACCAATACTATCTAGATTTCTAACTAGTAAGAGCCGGTGGTTTGCTGGTAGAATAACAGATGGCGCTCGGTGTATATTTTAAAGTTAATTCAAGTCTACTCGTTAAGAATCGGTTGGGTTTGCTGGTAGAATAACAGATGGCGCTCGGTGTATATTTTAAAGTTAATTCATATTTATACTGTAGCGAAAGGGCAGGTTGATAGATCTTCGAGTGGGAATGAGGACTTTGGCAGCTCTAGAATTCTGTGAACAAAACGTAAATAAATTTAAAGTATCTGCTATTATAGTGGTTTTAAGAACCCCATAATTAAATTATATATATATTCTGTAGCGTCCTGGAACTTTAGGACGGTACACTTTCTCTCTCCCTCTACAAAAAATATGTGTACTTCCATACATGTATTTTTTCCTATAAATTGAGACTTCAATTTCTACTTATCCGCTGATGGATATAACTAAACCTAACTTAAAAGAATTGAGATATGGTTACTTAACCATAAATGATTATAAACCGAATTGTAACTAACTAAGCTATAAGACAGCTACGGTTCCTAGACCTTAACTTCTTACTAAATAACTAAAAGTAAATATCTTACATACTAGTGAATGCTGCTATAAGAGAGGATTTAGTACTCAATAGTAGCTTCGCGTACTACACGCCTAATATTTCAGGGACAAAATCAGTAACGACAAATTCAATAATGACAAAATTGGGAAAGACACAATCGGTAAAGTCAATGTAGTACTAATCCAAGCCATATTAGCATATACACTATACATATTTCACTTACTACAGAGACCGAGAGGCTCCAAAACATAATCTATTCAATACCACATTCCACCAGATATAAAATATCCCCTGAATACTAATTATTCAGACACAAAATTGGAAGTAGAATTAAATCGATATAAAGCTTGTATAGCATTTCACATACAAGAAACCCTTTGTAGAGAGTTCGGAAAGGAAACATAAAATGTTTTAGGAGAGGACCCAAACATCAGTCTCCACAGACACTGTGGTGTAGTGCCTGAGCAGCGTTGTAGCGGCTGCCAGTGCTGAAATTGGAGTAGACATAAGCACATCTAAACCACGATACAGGAACCAAGTTCTTTGCCTATCCTTAACAGTGGGATAAAATATCCTGACTGTTAATAAATCAAATAAATTTATTTTGGATGTAGCTCCAAAGGGCTGAAATTAGACGTACGTATCAACTAAAATACTTTGGATATAGCTCCAAGGGGCTGAACTAGAAATACGTGACGACTAAACAACAAAAAGGACCATTGTTCTGGAAAGCTCTTGCTTCAGGCGCGATGAACAGTGTTTCGATCGAGCGATTGGCCAAGGGCTGAGGTGAAGCGGGGAGGCTGAGATATGTCTCTCGAAGACCGTCAGACGACCTAGGTCACTCCTGACTGACAAGCTCCCTTACCCATGTTTACGCTCGACCCTCCTTAACCACCTGTCATTCAAGACAGCCCGGTCGAAACTAGTCCATCCCCATCCCGGAACAAGTTCCTTTAATGGCCGTTAAATATCCTACGAACTAGGATAATGATTACTTCTTACCTGTAAACATCTAGAAAATATAATACGAAAAGTAACTAAAGTTTAAACAAACAAAACTAGAATGAAGTTAGTCAGAACACTCAACCAAAATTAAGATACTAGAAGATTTCAAGTAGGATGTTCTCCAGAAACGTCAGAAATACAAAAGGAATATACAAGCAAAGCATAATCTTTTTGAGTCAGGTTTGGTAAAGACATCACCCCTGATTTAACGAAAGGAAAACTAACTCCTGTTTATCAAGGGGCAATTTGACCATCCAGGAAAAATATTCCCTCCAAACAAATTTCCCTTGACTTTCAAACCACAACTGAACAATTATATTTATTTACCAGACCACGAGAATGCTTTAGCAAGACTGGCAAATAGAATACAATAAATATAATAAAAACTAACAGGTGGAAGGTTTCCCTAACGAAATTCAGTCTGTCCTAACCCTTCCTCAAACATAAACTTAAGTAGAGTAACACAAAAGAATTATAGAAGTGGAAAAATAGAAAGGATAGATGAAAATAAGAACAACACAAAGAAGAATGACGATGTGATGTCATTTATTGATATTTTCCAAGCGCATGAAAATCACCAAAATGTCGTATAATCACAAAAGGCTTAACCGTTACTACATCGGATTGCATATCCCCGAGACAAATCTTGCTGAGTTTCACTTGCTTGGTTCACATCAACTGCGTGGCGTGCAGACGTTGAAGACGCTACACCCACTAAACGTGGCCCACCCTTCAACCCTTGGATAAAAGATATCCAGCCGGAAAAATATTTCCGAAGTTACTGACAACAAACTACACTACTAGAAAACTACTATCCACGCAAGACAAAACCTTCCAGGTATCTTAATTAAAGTTAGTGCGCCTAATCTAAATTTATGGGTAATTATCTTAATAGAAAATGCATTATAAAAATGTTTACCCGACTGAAACGTCAGAGTTTGATCCATAGTACGTTTTTAAATCAGAAACATGCCAATGACCTGCATCAGATCCGTCTGCATGGTCTAATGCATATACTAATTTAGAAATTTTCTGGCGAACTGTGCAAAGTACAAATTTGGGTGCTAACTTAGCTGAAAAATGTTTGGAAGCATCTGACAAAACCTTATTTTTCTTCCATACCTTATCACCTACTTCATATTTAACTTCCCGCCTTATGTTTTCTGATTTCTCTGGTAAGCATTATTTAACCGCTTTACTACATCTTTATATGTATCCGAAAGGTTCGATATGTCATCGCAATACCTATTCCTATTACCCGGAGCTAGTTGAATGCCTGATGTTGACTCTACTTGCCCGTAAAAGTCTCCTGAAATGGGAACTTTACGGCCGAAATTCAAGAAAGCAGGAGGGAAACCAGTTACTTCGTGAGTAGCCGTTCTGATTGCGTGAGCAACTCTGAAAATTTCTACATCCCAATCCTGATGATTATCTTGGATATAACTGCGTATAGCTGTACCTATCGTAGCGTTCGATCGCTCGACTGGATTTACTTGTGGGTGATACAATGCATTAAACCAAATTTTTTGTACTTTGTACCGATCGGCCAGTTTCTTAAAAACTGATGAAGCAAACTGCTTCCCGTTGTCTACCATAATGAACTGTGGAACACCGTAAATCAAAAATACGTCATTCTCCATAAATTTAGATATAGTCTGAGCTGTGGCATTACGCATGGGATGTACGAGAACATATTTAGTAAACCAATCTAAAACTACTAAAAGATATGAAAAACCCCTTTTACTTCTTGTGACCGGACCAAAAATATCTACGCTTATGACTTGCCATGGAAATTCTACTTTCTTTTCTTTCCCCATTAAACCGTAACGTGAAAATGACACTTTTTGCGAACCGCAAGTCTTGCATGACTTGACATATCTCAGTATATCCTTACGCATTTTAGGCCAATAGTAATCTTCACAAATTCTCTTAAGTGTTTTAAAATACCCCAAATGTGCTGCTGTACTTTCATTGTGACATTGTTTTAGAACATTATTTCGTTGTGAAAGTGGTACCAAAAGTTTCCATTCTGTTAAATTAGTTTTCACCGGTAATTTATTAGCAACATGTTTAAAGATTGAATTATTCTCTACCTTAAAAAATGGATACAAATTTGGATTTGCCAAAATTTTTGTACGTAATTTAATATACCAATCATCTAGACTCTCCTGATTAAGTGATACTGAACCTACTGTGAAATTTTGTTCTTCATTATCTGACGGTTCGTCCCGCGGCACTCTAGATAAAGCGTCAGGAACTACATTTAAATTACCTTTACGGTGCACTAAATTAAAGTCATATTGTTGCAACTTAACCATCCAGCGAGCTAATCTGCCGGTAGGTGACTTCAACTTATGCAACCAGCTAACCGCTAAATTATCAGTTATGACTGTAAACTTCTGACCTTCCACGAAGGGCCGAAATCTCTCTAAACTAAATAATAAGGCTAATACTTCTAACTCGTAAATACTGTAGTTTCTTTCTGCCTTATTTAGTGAGCGACTGGCAAAAGCAATTACCTTTTCTTCTCCTCCCTGTACTTGTGTCAAACAACTACCTAATCCTGTACTAGACGCGTCGCACTGTATAACAAAATTATTTGACTTAAAATCAGGACTAGTTAGGATTGGAGTAGAGATAAGCGCTTGCTTAAGTGCCAAGAATGCTTGTTCTGCATTTTCATTCCACTTAATTGGTTGTCTTTTACCACGTTTACCTTTTAGCAAATCATTTAACGGAGCAACTAAAGTCGAAAAATGAGGTAAAAATCTCCGGTACCACGAACACATGCCTATAAATCGTTTAATCTGAGTTGTATTTGTAGGACGAGGATAACTGATCATCGCTTCTACCTTCTCAGGGTTTGTACGTAATCCACCTTCAGTATCAATTACATAACCTAAATATTTTAGAGATTTTCTAAAAAACTGACATTTTTCATAATTTACTGTTAGGCGAGCATCCTTCAACCTATCAAACACTTCTTTTAAAATTGATACGTGTTCCTCAAAACTAGAAGCGGTGACAATTATATCGTCTAGATAAACAAAAACTTTATTTTCTAATTTTGGTGTTATAACAATGTCCATTAGCCGTTGCATAGCCTGTGCAGCGTTTGCAAGACCAAATGGTAGTACTTTAAAACAAAATAAGCCCCTTCCCGGAACAGCAAATGCGGTTTTGGGTTTGGAAGTTTCAGAAAGTGGAATTTGCCAAAAAGCGCTTTTCAAATCTATGCTACTGATATATTTAGCGTCCCGTAACATACTCAATATACCGTCTACAAAAGGTAAAGGATATGAATCCTTAACAGTTACTGAATTTAAAGATCTACCATCAAAACAAAATCGATAATTTCCATTATCCTTTTTAACTAATAAAACTGGCGACCTCCATTCACTAAAAGTAGGTTCAACTACATCTTGTTCTAACATTTTGTCAAGTTCTTCATTTAAAATATTCATCATATGTGGTGATAAAAGATATTGGCGCTGCCTGATAGGTTCAGCATTTCCAGTGTCTATATGATATACCATCCTATCGGTAAGGCCTAACTTCCCACAACTAAGTCCCTTGAATAACTGCTTGACCTTTTCAACTTGCCGGAGCTGAACTCCAGTTAAGTCAGCCAAACCGCCATCATTGGTCTCAACTGTGTTCACACGACACAGAGCTGAAACTCTTATGCTACCAACTTTATTTACCCAAGTATTTGATTCAAAATCTAAATGAATGCCAAATAATCTACAAAAATCTATACCAAAAATAAAAGAACTAGGCAAAGATGGAACTATATAAACCTTAAGTATTCGAACTATGTTGTTAATCTTGAGCGGTAAGTGAGCTATACCTGTGACAGTTTGAGGAGTACCGTCTGCTGTCGTTACATATCTTAGATCTGACGTTACAAATTTACATTTAAATTGTTCTAAAATTTTCACACCATTGCTTCCAACTACAGAACGATTACAACCAGTATCCACTAAAGCTAAAAATTTCTTATCGTATAAAAAAACTGAAATGTAAGGTCTATCGTCACCATTTTTAGACAACAATAGAGGTGTTACTTGTACTTCATCACTAACTCTACGGTAAGTTTTGTAAAAATTCCTTACTTTACTTAACCAAAAATTCCAATCTGATTTGTTAGTCACAATATTTTTAAACTTACTATAACTACGGGGGTTTGGACGTTGACTAACTTTACGTGGCCCCTTGGTTAGTTTTTTGAACATTTTTTACACTCTTTAAATGTGACATTTGATTCACCACATTTAAAGCAAAATTTATTTCTCTTAGCCCTACATTGTTTAAAAACATGATTTTCACCTTTACAGTTAAAACAGATTACTGGTGTCTTGGTAGTTTTGATTTCATTAACATTTGATTGCCCAGGTTGATTTCTACGATTAGGTTTAAAATTTGATTTTGGTGGTGATACAGACTTAACAGACTTTTCATGAGATTCCCTAACATTATTCTTATCTAAAGAAGGCAACCCAACATACAGAAGATCCTTTTCCACTAAATTACTTCTCATAGGAGGCGGTATATATTTTTTTGTACTTTCCTCAGCGTATTCTACTTTTTTGCACTTTGAAATTAATTCTGAAATTGTATCTATAGTCAATAATGCTAAAGGAGTAGCAAAATATGGCAATAAATTCTTTCTAATTTGTTTAATGCGTTCTTCTAAACTTGGTTTTGTTTTTAGTCTATTATATAAAGCTTCCATGATTCTAATATAAATATGTACTGGCTCATCCACATGTTGTGTTCTCTTTTCAATGTAATCACTCATACTCTTATCAAAATCCTCATGTAAAAAATCATTTTTCAACTGATCTACCAAATCTTCCCAAGTTCTAACCTCATTACTACCTCTAACAGATCGATACCACTGTAGAGCTGGTCCCGAAAAAAGATCTAACCCTGACTGGAATAATTCTCTTTTAGTGACGTTTCGAGCTATTGCTAACTCTTCAACTCGTTCAATAAATGAAATTACATTATTAGGCTGGCCATCAAACGTGACACCCCACTTATAGATAGGTACAAACTTAGTACTAGGACTAGTTGCTATATTTACACCAGTGCCTACTTGTAATGCTAAATCATCTACTACTTCTAAATTCAGTTTATCATAAAGATCTGCTTCTAGTAAGTAAATCGTAGCCCTCGACTCATTTTGAAATGTTACCGTCTCCTCAGAATTCTGTTCTGGGATAGGCATTCTATTTATTCGTACCATAATATGTACTAACTGTGACTTAACCTGTTTTACTGGCAAATCATCCTCCGTAGGATTATCTAAATTGTTAATTATGTTTCTGATGGAATCTAAAGTATTGTTTACTTGTACTTTCTCTGTATTAAAATTAAATAATGGATCTTTCAGAGATAAATCATTACATGGTTTGGCTATTAGAGCTCGTGTTAAAAGTCTACAGCATGTTTCTGTGTCCCTAACTGTAGTACAACCTCTTACGCGTAACTCATAATCAACCTGATCAGCTTGTAATAACGTAGGTATGAAAATTTCAGACATTTTGTTTACTTTTGATTAACTCGACTATTCAAATTTAACAAACTGCAAGGTATATCAAAATTCAATTCACTGGCTTACTAAGTATTTATAACCCCTGTGCCCCTGTATTATTTTTCTAGACTTTCTCAAAAATACTACGATAACTCGTATTTCACCCTACGATTATCTTATTCCTACAATAAGGACTCAAAAATTTTCCTGTAACTGTCTTACCGCAATGTTTAACCTTCTTTAATTTAACCCAAAAGTATTCACGACTTTGCAAAACTAATCTAATCAAATCTTGAGGTCTCAACCATAAACAATACACATAATATCAGTAATACACACAAATATATAAACAGTAAGAAAATTCAAAAAATAGGACAAAATTAAAAATGTGACAATTTGTCTCAACAGCTCAAATTTTATTTGATAACACTCAACTTCTATACTCGCAAGCCCCACGTTGTGAATGCGTCACTTTGTAACATCAATTCCTGCCCCTGAATGGAATAGGAACGATGAAACTACCCGGTTCTCATTTATTTTGTGGAGGCTGGGTCGTGGTTCGAAAATTAATAAAAATTTAATATTTGTTAGGCGCCAATAGCCAATTGCTCGATACCTATGCCTTACTGGTTTTCAAAAAATGTAATACTGTGGCTATTCAGTGGCCTTATTGTTTACATAGGTATCATGAGTTTTTAGAAAATTTAATATGAAAACACAATTTAAGAAAAATAAGTTGTATATTAATATTTAAAGACAAAACTGGAAATGGTAAATATTTGATATATAAATTTAGATATTTAATTGATTAACAAAAATTGAATTTAGAGGGTAGCTACCTTCCTTACATAAATTATATGTAGGAGTAAGAATGTTAAAAGGCTGACGGCCGATGAAAAGTTAAAGATAAAAATTTACATTTGCTGAAGGCTAAAAATTATATGTTCAATAAAAATTTCACAAGAAGTTGAGCGTGTAGATGTTCAAAGGAGAATGACACTCTCACCAAAGATCTTGTACACAAACTTGCCAGAGCGCCTCGTCCCACTCAAATCTCTTCTTCCCCTTCCTCTGTTTGTTACGTTTACTGATAAAAGTTGAGACTAGACTGATTACTATGTTGTCGCTATTCAAGTTCCATATTCAGTGACATGTGTGGATATGGACAAACAATTTCCCTCCTGGGCTAAATAAGGTTATCCTCACAGGACCATCACCATCAAGCTGGTCACTTAAATTGACACCCAAGGCTTATCATTGGCTGGTCATTACCACCTCTTCAAGCTGGCACCTAATACTTCATCAGGCTGGTACTTAATACCTCAGGCTGGTACTTATTACCTCACACCTATCTCCAGGAATTTGAGGCTTTAAATCTGCGGCAAGACAGCACAAACACGTCTTGTTCATAGATAAAGAATTATATATGTCTTGTTCTTGGCTTCAAGAATCGGAAAAATCTAATTTATTGTCTCCTTTAAAATAGCTTTCAATCGTTGCCAACCGCAAAATGATAAAAAGTGTTTACTTAAAATTCTGTTTTTATTATCAAATCTACTTAATTATTGCACTATTTTACTTCCCATTAATAATTCTTATTTGTTACTAAATTTCTATCGATTCAAATTATTAATTAAAGTTATTGCTTAATTTTTACCAATACTATCTAGATTTCTAACTAGTAAGAGCCGGTGGTTTGCTGGTAGAATAACAGATGGCGCTCGGTGTATATTTTAAAGTTAATTCAAGTCTACTCGTTAAGAATCGGTTGGGTTTGCTGGTAGAATAACAGATGGCGCTCGGTGTATATTTTAAAGTTAATTCATATTTATACTGTAGCGAAAGGGCAGGTTGATAGATCTTCGAGTGGGAATGAGGACTTTGGCAGCTCTAGAATTCTGTGAACAAAACGTAAATAAATTTAAAGTATCTGCTATTATAGTGGTTTTAAGAACCCCATAATTAAATTATATATATTCTGTAGCGTCCTGGAACTTTAGGACGGTACAGTACGTTAAATTCCATGACAGATTGCATGATGAAATTATGGAAAAAAAATCCTGACTGCTTATAAGGGGTATATACATACATTCATTTTTCTACAATGATTATTAAAAACATACCATTTCGCAGATACTTAGATGCAGTACCTGTTAAATTAATTAAAATAAAAAGAAATTTAGAGTAAAAAATTTTAAGAGAAATTAAAGTGTATACAATTTATTTGGTCACCGTGTACAATTATTAGGTTAATACGTATTCTTCATAATGTCTCGAGAACTCAACCATGAATGCTACAAGTGTCCCATTCTAGCTCTCAGCTTCCTTGGACCTGCATAATCAACGAGTTGGCCGTCCGGATCTCAGCAAACCCCGCAGAGATAGCGTCTCCAAAATGTGACGCTAATATAGGGTATTTATCTGAAAAAAAATACATATTGTCAGCGATTTTATTTATTTAAAAAAAACCGTTGCCTAAGGAATCACTGCTTCCACACCCAGATTTCCCATCCATATATCTTTAAAGGAAAACATCTTGATTATATTTGCACTCTAGTAGTGGAAACAATGGATCAAAGAATTTTAACATGTTTAGTAATATTTGAGACAGATGGAAATATCTCAACCAGATATCATTACAATATATATGTGTACCAAAGGATCCCATACAATTCTTATGGAAAATGGCAAAATCGGCAGAAATCGCAGTTTATTGTAGAACATTTCTGGGCACAAGGTCGAAAAATTGACAGTTTTCCAGATATCGAGGGTTACAAAGTCGACATTTTAACCCCGATATCTGGAGAACTGTGCATTTTTCGACCTGGTGCCCATGAGAACTTTTTATTAGGAGCTCGAGAGGAATAACATATCTCGATTCCAGCAAATTTTACCGGGGGTCACTTCCCATAAGAAATGTACGCCCTCTTTGCACCCCCGATGTCTGTCAATTTTCCGACCTTGTGCCCAGGAGAACGTTTTATCGAGAACTCAAGAGGAATAACATATATCGATTCCAGTGAATTTCACCGGGGCGGGGATCACTTCTCATAAGAAATGAGCATCTCCTTGGCAAATTTCAAGTAACATTTTTTTTTTTTATTTTAATGCCTTATTTATTATATCTTAAACCGTTCCTGAGAAAACGTGCGCGCAGCTCAGTAGCGCAGTAAGCCGAAAATAAAATTATAACGCCAATTTCCGGAAAGGGAATGCATGAAGTACTTGGGTGTACGACTAGACAAAAGACTGACATTTAATAAGCACATTAACGAAACTGTACAGGCAGTCTATTCCATGTCCAGAATTAAATTCTTAAGATTTGGCCACATATTTGTAATTTGCGACCTCAGAAATTCTCAGGTACCAATTTTTAATAAAAACGCCATCTTGGATTTTTCTATAAAAAATGTTAAATTGTATTGTCATGTGAACCATACACACGGGCCAAATTTCAAGTCAATACGACATCTGGAAGTGGGTGAAAAGTGAGTTGAAAAATTTGCTTACAATGTTACACCATCTTGTTAATAACAAAAAGTTTATAATGTATACCATTTCAGAATAACGAGAGAGATAATTAATAGTTTTAAAACACTTTGAGCTAAGTGGAAAGATGAAAATTATACAGGGTCTGCTGTTGAATAAACAAACGCATTGACGAGGAATGAACTTATATTAACATGATACCAGCTCCTTCGCCATTTTTACAATTTATCACATTTGTAGAAATAAGTTTGTTACATTCTTTGTAGCAATTTGTAAATGTAATAATTTTATTAAAACCAGATCTGATTTCAGAGATTCTTAATCTTAAAATAAAAATGCAGAAGATCAAGACTGATATTTTTAAATCTACAGGGCGTTTCACATAGTTGTGGCAGGCCAATTCTTAAATTCCTTTAAATGGAACAACGAACATTTTTGTATATATTTAAATTTGACTGTTAATTATCTAACCATTTTTTAACTTACACTAGGGCGTTGCCACGGCATTCCACTTTTTCCAATAAAAATACATTTGCAGCTGTCAAAAGTAACATCTGTAATATTTTCGTACTAAGAAACAGCAATTTTAAATTAGAATTCGGCCTGTTTCAGGATTTTTCTTAAAACTTCTTAATTACACTTAAAATGAATTTATTCCATGCATAACGACCGCAATGTATATTTTAATACACATTTCTATTAAAATGTGAGGGTCAACTTTTGCCTAAAACTAGGTGCGTAATTGAATTAATTATACATTTATGAAATTTAATAGCATTAATTATTCAGTGCTATCTTCATCCACCAACTATTATGATATGATCTAATCTTAGTTGATTGATGGTGTCCTTGATAAATAATTTCTCTTGTCGCAGATTAATTATTAAAATTAATGTATATATTTTTTATTTAAGTGCGGTGAATATAAAAGATTCATACAAAATTTTATTTCAGTGGGTAACCCATAATTATACTAAAATAACTCATTTAATGAATTTCATTTGTTTCTTTTATGGTCATTGCATTGAATGATCAGACAAAATGACGAGGACAATTTATTTATATTCGTAGTAATATGAATAATAAATTAATATAACATTCATACTAAAAAAGAAAATTTGTTACAGGGTTGGTTGTACAAATTCGAAACTCAAGGACAGACAGTGAGTGGTTGTTAGAAAGTCATTCATTACATACTTATGATCAGTTTATCATGCAGAATGAAAAGTGTTAATCATCTGGGGCTGAATTCTCGAACTCACTGGAAAATGCTCCATTGGGAAATACCTTTCCACTAGTAATTTCTCATGAAAAGAACAATTTTGTATTTTGGAGCACTTTAGGAATGGAATTCCCATTGGAACTTAATGAAACGTATGTGTTTACTAATATATTACAATTTTCTGTCAATGTTATCAAATATCTGGTCCTACATGTTCCTAAGCAATTGCAAACCATTTAATTTTGAAATTAGTAGTTTGTTTAGATATGACGAAGTAATATATTACCCAAGTAATAGGTAATATTAGGTTTTTACAAATAATTGACAATTTATCATTTATTAATGTTAAAATTGCAAAATTATCCATTTTTTTTTTTAATTAATGGTATTAGAGCGATTGACCCACAGCCAGACACAATTTATGTATTGCTATTTATTTTACCTAATTCTAACCTATTCGACAACATACAAATCTTTTCTTTACACAATAGGGTAAGGACAGGGACACACGCTTCTCCCCAGGGCATTTTTCAATTGCACCCCCAACTATTGACCACGTGGGTTACTAAAAACAATAGGATAGACATAGGTGACAAAGCTAAACCTACTCTAAATATTTATTTTTGTTTTATTTATGAATGAAATTATGCGATCAATTATATATTTTTTATTTGGAGCCAGAAGATGAGGTAAATTAAATGGGGCTTCTACTTTGTGTTTGATCGAATTACTGTATAATTCATTAGTTTCTTGATGGTATTTGAAGAAAATATGATCTAGGTCCCCTATTTCATTACACTGCTCACAAATGTTTGATGGCAATATTCCTATCTTATGCAGGTGATATGGATAACACCCATGACCAAATTTAAGAGTGCTTATATGCATTATGCTCCGTGCGGAATAATTAACACTGTTATAGATATTCTTTTGGGATTTCTTGCTGCATAAGATATGTATTCCTTGTCGGATTAGTAAAGCACTATTCATTCCACTGTTGAGATTACTGTTTTGCCATCTTCTAGGCATTGTGCGTTGTATAACGGTATTCCTGAAAATATACTTTCTTTAACCAAGTGATCTACTTTTTCATTGTTCTCAAGGCCAATATGAGCTTCAATCCAAACAAATTTAATGATGTAATCTCTCTCAGTCAATTTACTTAGTATAGATGAAAATTTGGTAATGTACGGGTTACAGAGAGGAGAATTCATATCTTTGCTATTTTTAATAGATGTTAGAACAGACAGTGAATCAGATAAAATTATAGCTTTTTTACAATCGTGATAGATAGATAGAATAGATAGAATAAGTTTATTTTACAAAATGTTCTATAAATACAAGATAATAAAAATACACAGTAAAATAAACTAACAAGCTTCATATAAGTGCAAATAGCACTGTGCACTGAGGGAAGTTTTTTGCAGTGACAGCCAAAAATCAAGCTACAGCAGCAAAAAACTCTATTTAAATAGGCGCCAGCCAAGAATTTTGTAAAGGCAGTAAAATTCATTTTGCTGAAGTTACTTTACTGCAATAGTAAAGTTACTTTATAAGATATTCTTCATTGCAGCCACCGAAAATAAGCTTTACTGTTATAGTAAAGTAATTTTATTGTAGCAAAGTGGAATATATCACTAAATATGCAAACTACCTAGCTAGGGTAGCAACAGTTCTTTTTAATTCTGACAATAATTTTTGCTACTATTTAATAGCTTTTTTGCTATTGTAGTTGATCTCATTTTTGTTGTACCAAAAATATTTATTAGCTATCGCAAAGTATCTGGCTATGATAGGATGAATTCTTTTCACTTGCAGCAACATTTTTTATTACCACTATGATTTTCCTGGTACTGTAGTTAATTCTTTTTTTTGCTGTAGCAAAGTTACTGATTGGATAGAGCAAGAACTTGGCTGCAGTAGTATTACTGATTATTATTTACAGCAAAAAGTTTCACTACCATTGCAAAATTTTTTACTACCCTAGTAAATTTCTTTTCTATTGTGGCATATATTATTATTCTTTCTTAATTTAGCAAAAAATTAGCCTGCCTCAGAAAACATATTTGGTCACGTCAAAAAGTTTTAGATCAATAACAGTAGAATTTCTTAATTAGAATAGAAAGGTCATTTTGCTACTATTAAAAAGATATCTGCTGTAGGGATAAACATTTTTTTCAATGATATACTTTAAGAAAATATGAATTCGTTCATACACCATAGTGTATGATGGCATAAAATGCTTCTTTCCTCCAGAATAAATTCATGTGTTCATAATTTTTTTTGCGTATAATTATTATGAAAACTGGCATTATACCAAAATACTAACTGATTATAATGTAAATTGAACTTTATAACAAAACCATTTACTTAAACCAATTTCAATCCAAGAAAATTTTATAAATAAATATTTTTGGGCCATGTGCGTCCCTACATGTATTTTTCAGGAGAAATGTTTATTCCTAAAATACAACTTTACAAAATGCGCAATCTTATCTAATTAAAAAAAATCTGTTATTGGTCACCTTAAGCTCTTAGACGTGACAAACTTTTGTGACAAACCAATGTTTTATTTACACGTATACGAATTTTTCATTTGTAATTTAATATTCGCTTGATAAGCATTGAAATTAAATGTTACATAATGACATATAGATATATAGATACATCACTTTGCGGCTATATGAAAAACATTATGTTTTAAGATTTTTTTTTTTCATAAGAGGAAACGAATAATAAATATTAAATTACCTATATAAACATGAAACTACAAGCAAAAAATTGGTATACCTTGGACTAACAAATGGTTAAGGATTTGGCTCAAAGAGACTAAAATCAATAAAAAATAAATAAACATTTATTTTCATAGATGATAAATTAACAGATTTTCTTTATAAGTAAAAAACATAAAACATATAAAACATTAAATTGTATTATTTGCCTAAAACAAAAACAAAATTAAAAAAAAGAATAAATAGACATTTATTTTGATACGTAATAAATTAACAATCTTTCCCTAGGAGTAAAAAAAACACATTTATTTTGACATGTTTAAAAGTAAAATACATAAAATGTAAAGAAAACACTAAATTGGTGAATGTCATTCTGGTAATTCTACTGCCATCGGCCGTGGGTCAAAACAACGCCTATTATTTTAGTAGTACTTACTGTCAAGGTTCTTTAGAAACACTTCCATTCCCCCATTCAACAACCATTTCTTTATACGTTTCTGTCATGGTGACATATCACTAGGTATATCCTATTACCTATGGTAAACTGAATTTAAATCAAGTTAACTTGAAATTCCACAGACAGAGCTGCCCCACGCACATGTGATGGGGAAAGCAGGTGAAGTTTTTTATGATAAACAAGAATAGCCTAGTTGCTTTGCTCTCGCTCGCTTCTATTGCCATACCTAAACAAACATTTTCCGAATCCATACACGCCGATAGAATCGACCCTGCGATTTAAGAAACCAAAAACAAAAAACGACTTGCCCAAAAGTCTCCTGTGATTTTTATTATAATGAAACACACCACACATAAAAATATAGTACATAATATTCAACACGCACAAAAGCACAAGTATATAAACGCGACATTATTTACTTATTTACCAAGTGTATCGTTGAGGTCACAGCGTAGAATGACGTCGGGGCAGAGCGCAGAGCCAATGAGAGGCAACCTGTGTGTTTTCCCCCGAATCCGGAGTTGACCGATTCAGTCCGATTGATGTTGTGGTGACGTAATTTAACACAAAACTTTGTAATTCCAACAAAGTTTTTATTTACCGCAGTTAAATCTTTCTTTATATTGTCTTCTTTTTAATGGTAGCTAAATGCTCTAGTGCTCTAGTAAAGCAACTAATAAAAACTCCAAAGTACTTTTTAAGGGCTAATACAAACACTCAGTAAAGTTATTTATTCTAGTATAGTGAACAGATATTTCTAACCTAATTAAAATTATTGCTACTCTAGTTAAAAAACGCGTAGCAAATAATTTTTTGCTGTGGCTTTTCTCAGTGTGCATGAAGAAAAGAGTAAACAATAAATTTAAATTTAAGTATAATAATATAAAAGTATTAAACATATACATACACACACATATCCATATATGCAAGCATATATACAAACATATAAAACACATAAACATATATACATATACAAGCACTTAAGTTAAACTCATGTATCGTATTTTATGAAAGCAGCGTTGAAACTTTAAAACAGACTATTAAAAAAATATTTTGGATTTATAATGGTGTGAATTTCATCTCGACTATAGTCTGTTTTTAAACCAGGAGGAGCGTTTTAAATTTAACGCGCTAAATCATACATCTGTGATTGGATACGCCCGCGCCAGTTTTACACAAGGCAATTGTCGTGAATTTTGACATATTGTAAAAATTTTAATTTCATGTCATAAATTATTTGGTTATAATTTCTATTTTATCGTTTGCACATTATATATCAGTTTTAATCCCTTTTATATACATCTGAAGGTAAAAATCGCTACTTACTTGGTGTATTTATTTTGCGTAAATAGAATGGATGGTGTAAAAAATACATAGAGGTCAAATAGAGGTCGATGCACCGCATAATATAATAATATACACACAATTTCACTGTAGTCATGTATTGTTGGTTGCCCAAAACGCCAAAAAGGTTCTAGTGTATTTTCTGGTTACTTTTATGGTGTGAATGAAACTTTCATGTTTACTCCTCCTGGTTTAAAAACAGACTATAAGTGTTTCTAAAATATATTGTTTTACTCTGTGTTTATATTTCCCAAAGTTAGTTATATTTTTTACATCGGCAGGTAAAGAATTAAATGCTCTAGGACCCAAGTAAGTAAGACATCTTTGTCCGCACGTTGTATTTGTTTTAGGAGCTATTAAATTATTTCCTAAGTTAAACTTAGTTTTTATTGTCGTGGTATGAGTACCGGGTGACCACTGGTATAGAACACATTGACAAAAAAATAACATTCGAGTATCCATAACCTTTACATTTTTAAATAAAATATTGGATGGGTAGCTGAAACCCTTTTTAAATATAATTTTTAAGAGTCTTTTTTGTAGTGAGTCCAAATTTTTCAAGTGATAGTCCAGTACTCCTCCCCAGCCTAGTATACCATAATTTACTTAAATCTATAAACTACTTTCCTTATTTTTTTAAGTACATAATTTATGTGAGTGTCCCATTTTAGTCTAGCATCTATTTTTATACCTAAGTATTTTATATCTGTTATTGGTGAAATTTTAAAATGGTCATTGACTGTTAATTGTTCAAATGTCGGAGCAGATCTATCGTGTAAGTAGAAGGGTAGATAGTTTGTTTTATCCAAGTTTAGGGTTAAATACTGTGTAGAAAAGGGCTGTATCGTCAGCATAACTTATGGTAGAGCCAGAGGTTTGCAAATCAAATAATAAATTAATATAAATTATAAATAGTACTGGCCCCAGTACAGTACCTTGCGGTACGCCATATTCAACAATGTTTGGATGACTTCGTTCTGAATGTATCTCGGTATATTGAGTTCGGTTGTTCAAATACGATTTTAGAAGATTTCTACTATTACCTCTAAAACCTAAATTTTCTAAGCTATTTATTAGTTTAGTATGGCATACCGTATCAAAAGCCTTTTTTAGGTCGATAAATACCGTTAAACATTTTTGTCGACTATCCAGCGCCTGATATATTTTGCTAACTAAGCAAGCAATTGCATCTTGGTTACGTTTACCTTTTCTAAAACCAAATTGTGAGTTGTTTAGCAAATTCTGTTTCTCCAAATAATTCATTATTCTAATTTTGATAACTTTTTAAAAAATTTTTGCAAGGTTAGTAATTAGCGAGATGGGCCTATAGTTTGTCACTTCATCTTTTTGGCCGCTTTTAGATATTGGTTTTACAATTGTCACCTTAAAGGCTGATGGAAACTCTTCTACAGCTATTGCTTTATTTATTAGGTTATTCAATATATTGTAGAGCTTTCAGAGTTCCCATAGACTCGACAGAGTATATCGAAGTATCTTGATGTAGTGTATACTTTTCTTTCAGGTTGATACTGGGTGCATAAATTGCACATCCCGTCCCATTTTCATTTTCTGACGCGTCTGTATAAATATGTAACTAATTATGTCTTTGAGATGTTATGATGTTTAAAATAATCTTGCTTACTTCAGGTAATTCACAATAAATTGGGTGATATTACCATTGGTTTATTAAAATAACTCAAATAATCCTTATCTTCCGATCCTGTGTATAGTTTTCTAATTCTGGAGATATATTACTCGTATTTCGAAATCCTAATGCACAAAGGTGATGAATTCTTTTTTGACCATTATTTGTTGACAAGATCATGATTATTTAACTGGTTAACTTTGTCCATAATTGGTGATTTTTTAATGTGTGACTTAAGAATAAACTCTAAAGGAACTGGCGTCTCAACTGTAACGGGGGTTCGAGAGCTTCTACACGTAAAGGTTCAACTGGTGTAGATTTCATGGCACCTGTACATAATCTCAGTGCTTTATTATGTAGTAAATCAAAATTGTGTATAGCCTATACTTTCTCTAATTGTATAAGTTGGTTATCCTGGTGTAGAATAAATATGACCCATTTACTATGAACGAAAATTATTGTTTTGTTTTTACTCAATACTAGTCCCAAAATACATAGATACACAATGCATGTTGCCAGTGTGTATTACCATATTTCTTATATCAATTATATGATCTTGAAAAGAAGGAACTAAAGGAATGTAAGTATTGTGTAGAATATGGAAAAAACGAAAAGCGGCATTTATTGCAAAACGAAAAAGATACACGCATTGAAACGTATAATGGAAAGAGAAAACGCATTCATTCTATGTTTAAATTTAAGGGGAGGGAATTTACATTTCACTTCACAAAATTTTGTAGTCAATCTAAAAATTTCATTTCCGAATTTTGGCTGGGATTAAATAATTTTTACGCGAACTTTTGATTTTTTGGTAGGTTCTTAGTAATAGAATAGTATTTTTAAAAAGTTATCGGTGCCACCGTGAGCGGAAGATAAAACAAGATGGCGTCAAACTCAAATAAAACTGTTTGGAAATTACTTTTAAAATGTGAAAAATACAAAGCTCCCACTAGTCCAGTCGGTAAAGTAAAAAATACAGCAGAAGCTCGCAAAAAATGTTATCTGAGATTTTCCTTACGTATCTTTTAGTGCGAGGATTAAACATCACAAAACCACCAAAATGAGTTCTGGGGGTGCCGCGGAAGCCCCCAAAAAAGAAGACTTTTTTTACCGAAGGTGAAAACAGCCTTATTTTACTGATAACTCGTTAACCGTTGACGATATAAAAAATTGCTCATAGTAAAAAAGAAAGCTTGACTAATTGCCTAAAGAAAGTTCTCTTGCAATTTTCTTGTATATGCCATGCTTTTCGAGAAAATCGATATTGTCAAAAATTGCAAAATTTGTATTTTCAATGCGTGCGAATTTTCTTTTATTTGAAATTTCTTGGGCGCGGCCTATAGAAAAAATTTAATTGCTCGAATGCCAACCAAGCTAGAAAAGAAGAAAAATCAAAATGGGTTTTAAAGGGGTATGAAATACTCTCTTAAGCTGCCATTGGGATATTGATATTTATTAGTATATAAAAATAACAATATAATATATTTATCTCTTGATTTTTTGTGCATCTAACTATTCACAGGCCCATAAAAAATAACTGACTATAAAATAAGTTATAAGTGCATTATCTTTTAGTTCAAGGTAGTCTTCAATGCAGAAAAGTTAGGAATAAAAATTCACATTTACAGATTTAGCAGCATGTTAGCCAAAAAAAGTCCAAAAAAGGCTGCATATTCAATTTTCTGATGCTATTTTTTTAATACAATTTTTTAACTATTAAATGATTAGAAAGAATAGCTATATGATGTATAAACTCAAAATACATTTTTTGTGCTAAGTTTTTAAGATGTTTGGGTCTTTTTTTTACTTTTAGGAAACAATAAAAAATTGGCCAAAATTTAAGGTAACTTCAACATGCTGGTAAATTTGTAAATGTGAATATTTTTATTCCTAACTTTTTCTGCATTGAAGTACTATCTTTTACTTAAATAATGCATTTATAACTTATATTAAAGTCAGTTATTTCTTATGGGCCTATAAAATAAAAATCAAAGCCAACGCGCGAAAGCAAAAATTAGCATTTGCTGTTCGTGCCGGTACAGAAATTTTAACAACCTTTAGAAAAATAATCGAATTGTAAAATAATTCAAATATTTACTGTACAATAACTTAAAGATAAGTACGTGCGCTGCGAGTGCCGCCTCGGGCGTCTCTTCGAAGCTCCTCAGAATTTTGATTCCATACTCTGCCCCAGCCTTTATGGTGTGTGTACGGCTCGAGCTACACCTTGCTTTTAAGAATTGTTCTCACTCATACACACATCAAGCAGTAAGCTATTCTAAGTCTACGACTTTCCACTCATATAACTTCTACAATTATACGTTCATCTCTTTCATTCTTTCATGCAGTCAAACTCGAAACTGGGCTTCCTCAATTAGCATGGTCGTGAGATGCGTTTATGACTGGTCGATCTGGCACCGTTTGTCCCTCGTTCCTAATCATCTTTTCCGTACGCTTCTGGTGACGCACTCGCCATAAACGCTGAGACAGACTTTATACATATTTTAATAGGTAGTTTGGTATAGTAGACGTAAGAGATATAGTGCCGCCATCAAAAGCATGCCGTTAAAGCAGTTTTGGTTCTTCGTGTCACTATATGTATTGCATTTACTATACCTGCTCTTTGTATCTTTTGACCACCCCAAAAATTTTCGCTATTCATATACAATTGAAAGATACGATATTTATCTTTCGTTCACCATAGATCGCAACTGGAAAAAATGTTACAAAAAATCTCTGATTTTAAGATACATGCCACTATATAGTACATTACTGTTGAATATAAATTATACTGAAAAATGGGTATAGCTTATTAAAAGCATATACCTTAGCTTTACTTGCATTTTCTTTCATTGGTTAAAAGTTAATTGTTCATCATTTGTGAGCAATTTGATATAAAGATTTTATAAATTGTAAAATACATGAAAATTACAAAAAATTTAAAGTCAACTCATTTTCGCTCCAAAACATTTGAACATTTTTTATTACCATTATATCGAAATGTGACATAAATGAAGGTAGATAATTTAATAGAGTGCAGTCTAAAATAGAGAAAAAATCGCTACCTAAGGAATCACTATTTGCACATCCAGATTTTCCATCCAAGTCTCTTCAATGGAAAGCATCTTGACTATATATTTGCACAGGAGACGAAATAATTGGTCATATAACTTTAATATTTGCGGTAGGTCATGAAAAAATTTGAGGCGTTGGTTTTTAGTATATTTAGATGAAGTTTCTGGACTCCCATTAGCTTAATTCTATTTATTTTTCCGAATTTGCACCACCCCCACCCCTTCAACGGAATCATCTCAATCAGATGTCATTAAAATATATATGTGTACCAAATTTCAAGTAGGTAAATATCTCAATTTTATTTTATCAACCCATTTAATAAAAATATTATAAAAAAAAATGAGGCATTGTTGTGTAGTATTTACACTACAACACTAAGTCTCGAGTCTCTGTACTCTCACCAGCTTGCTTCTCCACTATTTACCTCTAGTTACCCCCGACTCCTTCAATGGAATCATCTCAAAATATAATCTAGTTTCAGATATCATTATAACGCATATGCTGCCAAATTTTAAGTTATTTCAATTTATTTTAATCAGCCCTTTTAGTAAATGAGTGGGGGTGGTGGAGAGGTTGAAACATGTTATAAAAAATCTGGAAACTTCATTTCTAGTATATACAACAAATACCAAGTTTCTGTACTCTTACCAGCTTGCTTTACTTATGTTCCCTTATTTATCCCTAATTAACCCCCAACCCTTCAACGCAATCCTCTCAAAATATAGTCTAATTACAGATGTTACAATACATACATGCACCTTTCAAGTAAAAATCTCAATTTCATTTTATCAAAATATATGGAATAATTTTGCACACATCTGTCTTCGCTCAAGAAATCCTTTTAGTTTCGTTGTTCTCTTTTTACAAAATCTTCGCAGAGTTCCATTAGATCACACCATGCGTGTTAGCAACTTTGGGACTTGTATTATCACTTCTAACATAATTTTTGTCTCGCATTCTTATGGAAACAAACATATTTGACGACTTAAAAGGACTTGAAATTTTTGGAAATGGAAAGTTTTTTCCAAAACTTTTTTTCCATTAAAGGTTGCTTATCCTTTAATTTCATTTTAAATTGCATTACATCTGTTTAAAAATCTAGCTTTAGTATTAATAATTTTAGCTATGAGACATTGTATCAATTAACATTCTGATAACGTAGTTCTTTTATAGTCCCCAAACGAACTAAACAATCACTGATGAGTAGTATATAATACTGCAAAGTATCATTAAAGTAATGATAACATGTACACTGTAATTAGTGTAATTTAATAATAACAGATAATCCACCCAGTAGTGAAGGAAATCCCAGATCA
Source organism: Stenurella melanura (assembly GCA_963583905.1). Classification (NCBI taxonomy): domain Eukaryota; kingdom Metazoa; phylum Arthropoda; class Insecta; order Coleoptera; family Cerambycidae; genus Stenurella; species Stenurella melanura. Next base: position 112,529,315 of record OY757313.1, read on the forward strand.
AGGGAAGTCCAACAAAACTAGTTCAGAAATCTGGCGTCCTTCATCAAGAATACGAGACATTGGTGCATTTGGTAATAGCAGACAAAGTGGACATCGTATATCCTTTAATTTACTAGTGTTGTGCTTACCACGATCGAGCGAACTAGTACCATGCTTTGTTTTGATAGACTTATCACGTGTAGTTTAGCAGCACTCTCGTTTTTATCATTTGTTTATTGTGAAAAACGTAAGTAAACTATTATCAAGTAATAGGAGAATACGCCCCTTAAGCTAGATGAAAAACATACTTGCTTACATAGGTTTATATTTATATAAATATAAATTGGTAATCCACAATTATGCAGACAGAAAAAACAAAAATAAAGGAATATTTTATGTTTTCTTAAATGTTAAGTGTTTTGCTTTGAAGGTCAAACAAGATAATTTCTTCGGATATAAGCATTTATAAATACTGATTAATAAAAGAATATTTATGTCAATTATATTATTTCTATGTACGGGCATATTTTTATAGAAGAATATAAGTTATGTAATATTTGATTATTATTATCCTCTTTAACATTTAAATGTTCTTTAATGTCTTATTCACGTAACACACATCTACGTAAAAAATAGAATAGTTTATCAATATCACATCTGCTGACCAGAACTGTGAACTATTCTGATAAAAAAAAAATGATAATCTTACATTTGCGAATATGTACCACAATGGAGTATTTTGGGCCATTTGTTATTTATTATTTTTTCAAATGATATAAGCAATTATTCCTCAGTTTCTCATTGTGAATTTACGGATGACAAGTAACTTGTTGCATATGAGAAGATCAACATGATGTTAGTCGCAATATGCAATTATTTTGCTTATAATTCTACAAATCATTTGTAATATTATTAACATGTTTTTCTACAACTATTTAATTATATCACAACTATTAGCATTTTCTTTGTGAAAAATTGTACCTATAATTCACTATAATGAATTATCGATTCATAATTTACTGCATCCAGCCAATCACAGAAGTTTCTCTGATTCCGTCTGTCCATCGCGTTTCTTGTAAGCACGATAACATAAGAACGAAAAGTCCGATTGTATTAAAACTTGGACAGTAAGTTAATGTAATCTAGAGGAAGAACTCCTTTTCTTTTAAACAAAATCGATCAATAAAAGTTATGAATTTTTTAAATTTGAAAAAAAAATTATGTTTTATAATTAAACAAAAAATGTCGCGTAATAGATCCTTATTTGCTCTTTGGCACGTGAAAGGAACATAAGACCAGCTACTTTTCACAATAAAACTAAATTCTATTATACCATATCAAGTGTTCTATTTTTCACGTTACATTTTGTCAAATTCAAACCTCAAAAACCTTTTTAGTTGAAAAGAACACCCTGTATTTTTTACATCAAGTTATGTAAAATTAAATTCTCTTTTTCTAGTACCCCCCGGGATCGGGTAAATGGATGTTTTTGGTCATTGTCTCCTTGCGGTGTGGCTTGCAGATCGGGCTGTAACAGATAAAGGGTTAGTTATACTTACCCATTATCCAGGATCTGGAGCTTCGGCCTTTTGTGCCTCGGAGCATCATTGGGGTCATAGTCAGTCGCCTGTCTGACCAGCGGATTCCCATGCTCTGCTGCACGGGCGTTTAGGTTCTTCGCTCTGTCCCGGATGACTTCAGTTACTGGGGTGTATTTCAGGTCTCTGAAGATGTCGGCATTTCTGACAAACCATGGTGCATCCACGGCGCACCGAAGTGCGAGGTTTCCACGGCTTGTATCCTCTTCAGATGGGTGGCTGCTTGGTATCCCCAGGCAACGGAGGCGTAGGTCAGAATAAATGCAATGATGGTCCTGATAAGCGTGAGCTTGTTCCTCAGGTTGAGTTGGCTCTGTCTACCTATCATAGGGTAAAGTAGAGTCCTTCTCGTCCTCGCTTTCTGTATTATCGCTTCCGTGTTCTGTCTCCACGTCAGGCTTCAATCCATGATAACACCAAGGTACTTGACGGTATCGTGCCATTGAATGTTCTCGCCGTTCAAGGAGACGTGTCCTGTGGGAGTTTGCTTCCTGACTCTCTTGAAGAGGATGGCTTTGCTCTTCTCCGCGTTGATTTTGACTTTTCACTTGTTGCACCACTCTTCCAGAAGGGATGCTGCTTCCTGGAGGTTGCGGGTGGCAAGTCTTGCACTCCATGATCTTGCGATTATGGCCGTGTCGTCTGCGTAGAGCGCCAAAGAGGTCCTTGCGGTTCTTGGCATGTCGGAGGTGTAGGTGGTGAACAGGTGGGGAGAGAGTACCGATCCCTGCGGTACACCTGCTTCCATGGGCCTGTAGTTTGACAGCTTGTCGGCAATCTTCACACGGAGTTGCCTACAATGAAGGTAGGATCTCACAAGCTTGGCTATGCCGACAGGGTAACCCATCGACAACATCTTCGCCAGGAGACCTTTATGCCAAACCCTGTCGAAGGCCTTGGCTACATCTAAGAAGATCGCCCCTGTGATTTGTGATTTGACGGTGGTTGAAACCCTCCGTGATGTACTCCGTTAGACGAAGTACTTGGAGCTCGGTGGAATGTTCTGTTCGGTAGGCGAACTGCTCATCTGGGATGATCTGGAGTTCATCGGTCAGGGCTTTAAGTCTCTTCAGGATGAAGGTTAGATTCTTACCTGGTTTGGGAATCACGATGACGTCTGCTTTCTTCCACTTGGTGGGGAAATAACGTAGTCTCAAGATGGCATTGATTATGTTAACCATTGCTGCTACTCCTTTGAGGGGTAGTTTCTTGAGTATTATGTTTCCTATTCCATCGCACCCCGGTGCTTTGCGGGGTTTGAGGCTTCTCAGGATTTCCCTGACTTCAGGAGAAGTCGGGGGGATTATTTCTTCATCCGGTATGCGTCGCAGCCTACTGACTCTGCGTATTACGTCGTCCTCCCAGTCCTCGCCCTCGTCGTCGATCTGGGTGACACTTCCATCTACTGCAAGTGCGACTCGAAGTTAGGGAAGGTAATAGCGAACAATCTATATTACTCAGCAGCATTCTAGCCCACTGCAACTATCGCGGCGATATGTCAAAACTCCAAATGTCCATATCCTAGCCAACATTCGAATTCCGTGGCCACAATCCTAACACGTAAGCCGCAATTCTGTAAAATCTGTAGAGTATGCAAGCTGTAGAGTATGACTTATGGTCTTATGTTATATTCATTAAGCTATGTCTAATACAAGGTGAGAATTTGACAAATAATTCCAATAAAACGAAAAACTGTATCGCCAGAATTACATTAAATTTAACTGGTAGGAATCTTTTTAGTAGCTGATACTTAATCTGATGTCAAAAATTGAAAATTGAAAATGGCGAATCCAAGGAGCTTATAATTGCAAAACTTTTGCAGAAATAAAATAAAGTTTGTACATAGGATGACGGTAAAGCTTAAATATTCAAAACGACTGATATTTTTGTAGAAGTCGCATTAAAATGGGTAAAGATCCGCAGCCGATAACATCAAATTACTTAATATCCAAATTCGCCATCATAATTAAGCCATATAATAGTTTGGGCTGATCCGATGACCCAAAATGAAAACATGTCCGCCCTGAAAAATAGGTAAATCACACATAAAAAATCATTACCCAGGAAGTTTTGAAACACAATGACTATCCTTGGATGAAAAATATACCTGTTTCTAGATAATTATTGCTATTTAAGATTTTAATGAATGGTACACGCAGTTCTAGAACCACCATTATTTTTCGAAGAAAAGGCAATGAAATAACCAAGGTCAGATTCAAATTAAACCTAGAAAAAGTGGTCAACGGGTTGAATATATTAAAATTCATAAATTAACGAATTACGCTCGCTGGGAATGTGGGAATACCAAGATAAAAATACAATATATTATTATGACATATATTTCTGCGAATTTTTAAAAAAGAAGCCCAAAAGTGTACAGTGAATTCCTATGCATGTAACTTATATGACACACAATTTTATTACAGATAATTGAACTCAAAAAACAGTCACTAAAAATTTATAAATATCCAGGGTTGCCAATTTGCCAGGAATTATGTGTCTTGCCAGTAATTATGCCAGGAATTACTTGGTGCCAGGTACTTGCAGGGAATGGCAGATACATTCGGTATTATTTTTTATTTAGGTTTTAGTGTCTTTAAAAAATTAGAAATAATATGACCACCACTGGATAACCAAAGCAGCGTTACCATTTTTTCAGTTTAGATCGAATTCTAATGTAATTCTCATTCTTAGTGAAATCGACACCCGGAAATGATACAGTCAAACTAAAACGGAACATAGCTCCCTTAACTAACCAGACAATATTGTTTTCCATCTTATTTTACTACAGGGTGTCCCAGTAAAAACTCCCAGGCCGGATATATTCTAAACAAATAGATATATTTTAATTCTGTAAAAGCCAATGTGTAGGGCATCAAGAGAGCTTCCTTTTTGAATATAATTGTTTTTTTTAATATATCAGTATATAGATGGCGCTGTGCTCTAAAGAAATATTTCGATGGAAGAAACTTTGAAATAGGGCTTATGTGAAAGAAAAGGTATTTCTAAGTAGATTATGCTCTAAAAAAATACCATAAAACTAACCGATTTCGACATATTTGAGTCCAAATGTTGGCATTTGCCAGTATTGAATAATTGTAATCTTTTCAACATTTCAGGCCTTTAAGTGGGACAATCTGTATTTAATTTACAAATTTTAGAAGAAAATATTTAAAGAATTTTTCATATCTTATGAATTAAATATATTTGAAGTAATCCTTGGAAAAAAAAACTAAAAATATTATTTATCGTATAATTCAAACATTTAGCAAAAAAAAACAATTACGAACATAAAACAATTTTTACGAATTAATGAAATTAGAATAACTATTTTAATAGGTGTTCAAAATTATTGCCATTTTCATGAACACACATCGTAAACCTATTAATTAGTTCAGATCTACAAACTTTTAATAATGTATGCCGAATAATGGCGGCAACACTAGCATAAATTTTATTATAAAGATCTGCCATGTCTTCTATTGGTTCTTTGTACACTTCAGTTTTTAAAAATCCCCATAAATAAAAGTCTAATGGAGTAAGGAGATCGAGCGGGCCATCTAAGTACTCCATTGGTACTAATCCATCTTCCTGGGTATGTTTGATTTAAATAATTAACAACGTTGTGATGATTATGTGGGCCTACTTCATCCTGATGAAACCACATATTATCCAACTGAGCGGGTAAATTCCTTAATAGTACTTGTAAATCATTTTGCAAAAATTGTAAATATCTTTCACCTGTTAAACTCTCATGGTAGAGGTATGGGCCAACAATATAACCATTAACGATATTTACTTCAAAACGATTCTGGGATCTGGTATGTCTCACCCACCTAGGATTCTCTTGAGACCAGTAACGACAATTATGTGTTGTGATTACTCCATTGTTGTGGAATCGACTTTCAGTACTCCACATAATTGTATCTAAAAGATTTGGATTTTCTTCTAAGAGAGTTGAAAATTGCATAAAAAAATCTAATCTCCGCTCATTGTCCCCTGGAATCAAATGATGAACTAAATGAATTTTATATGGAAAAAAAATTGTTTGTTTTAAGAATTCTGTGGCAGGTGGAACGTGCAATATTTGTTTCTTCGGTCAACTTGCGTACTGACATGTATGGGTTATTTTCTACTTGATGTAATACCAATGCTAAATTTTCAGTTGCAGTTCTTTTTGTTGTTTTTGGTTTCTTAAAACCCCCATAATTTTTCAAATTAGATCACAAACTTACAAAAGTTTTCCGATCTGGTAAAGGTCTGTTAGAAAAACGTATTTCCTATAAACTTACAGCTCATAAATTAAAATCATGTTTAATTTATCTTCATTTGTATGAGAAACCATATTTAATAATAAATATTCATAAATAAAACAATAATTAGGTACAATAATACAGTTCTATTGACACACCGATTAACAAAATGTGATTAAAATAATTGAGAAATGTCAAAACTATTATTCCAAAGGTAACTTTAATTGTATTCAATTTATAAGGTATACGGAATATTATACTCAGATATCAAATATTTTTTATTATAATCTAACCTAGTAACAAAGCAATTATATAAAAAATATCTCGAAAACAGTTAGTTTTATGGTATTTTTTTAGAACATAATCTGCTAAGAAATGCATTTTCTCAAATCGAAACATAGAGCACAGCGCCATCCATATACTGATGTATTAAAAAACAATTATATTAAAAAATGAAGCTCTCTTTATGCTTTACTAATTGGCTTTTACAAAATGGAAATATCTTTATTCGTTTAGAATATATCCGGCCTGGGAGTTTTTATTGGGACACCCTGTATATACAAAAAAAGAATAGCAGTCGGCGATGCGAAGTGTGGTTCGCAAAAGAATCTACCACACATTATAACGTCATCGTTTTATTTTTTGTAGTAATCATAATCAGTCGATAGTGTTAAATGAAGACAAAATTATACTATACGCTATAGTTCAGTAAGAACGTTATTTTTATGTTTGTCAGAAATTGCAAGGAATACAAAAAAAATTGCCAGTAATTTTGTGTTAAGCTGTTGGCAACACTGACATTATAACCTAGTGTCATTATTGAGATGAGTGAAAAATACATTTAATTTTGTTATTTTTCATCTGTTATGTAGTATCTATAACGTAAAAGAAAGTGTCCGTCATTTTAAGTCCATAAGCTTTAACATCAGACTCATTATAAGAGAATCCTCATATCTGCATGTAACAGTTGATTCGATGAAATAATTGCTTTGCTGTAACTATAGGCAATGTTACACTATAACACAGAACATATAAACTAAAATAACTACTTTACTAATTCTATTCGCAGTTACTATTCATTATATACAGATATTTACAACTATATGGCGGCTTTTAATTCTTACGGCCCTACACGGCCACCCGCCTCTACATCATCTTTCCAGCGTCTCCCCTATTTGCCGACTTGGCGCAGGAATATGCCTGCTTACTACAAGCTACTCGCTATTGGTCAAGCATTTGTCATGATTAGCCGATAAGATTTAAACGCGTATAATGCTCAGACCAGTATCTTGTAATTCAAATTTAAAATTATGAATAGAATTGTCGCGCTCTTTATCTAATTTAAGGTACTGAGGGTTCTTATAAAACGTGACCGTTACACGGCGGCAACCCTTGCCCTAATTTCGCCTTTATAATATTATAAAGGAATTATTTTTTCTCCAAATGGAACCATTTGCAGGGGTGAGAAATAAAAAAATTTGATTTCGAAAAAAATGGGCCACCACATTCCTATTAATTAAACTGAGAACCTCTTCTTTTTTAAAAGTGTGAAAATTTGGTTAACAAAAAATATATTTATTAAAATTTACAAAACTCAGTAAAACACGCCAATTTGAAATGATAAAGCTACAATAAAAGAAATGCAAAATCTGTCGTCCCGAACTGCTTGTAGATAGCTTAGATTAGCTTATCCAGTGGTCGAGATAATTTGGAAAATTTAGAAAACAGAAAAAGAAAAAAATTTACCATAATAACTGTTACAGGAACAAAGGTTTCGTCAGTTGTATAGAACTACCTACATAAAAATTATTCATAAATTATAAAAAGAAGACACAACTAACAAACATAAATATTTATACGTAAAAGTCCTTATTTTTAAATTTCTTAGCCTATAGATAAGTTATTTAACATTTGAGTTCTACAAATGTGTACTGCTCTATTGAAACTGAATTTGTTGATGTTATGGTTTATTCTCTCTTCTTCATCTTCTTCCTATTCACAACGCGTTGACAGATGTTTTGTGATTCTAATTAGTCTCAAATGCTGTGTAGGATGTACGACAGTCTCACGCCATCTATCGTGGCTGCCTGTTAGGCGCACGGCCTCACCAAAGCTCTTTGCCATCAGCTTCCTGGTAGCATCTGTCCAACGTTTTGGTGGCCTTCGTCTTCTCCTCTTGGCATCTGGTTCTCCCTGGAGAATCAAACGTTCTATTTTGTTCTCTCTCCAGTTAATGTAGCCAAAAAATGAGATGATTTGAGAATATACAATGCTGGAGAGTCGCTTTAGGGAATGTATTTCGTGAAGTGTGGAGTTGTTGGTGCTATGGGCCAGGGAACTCGTAGTAAACTTATCCAAACCCACAATTCGATAGCATCGATACGCCGCACAGTGGGAGCTAACCGAACTTTTCCAGACAAATCTTCCTGAAGGCACTTTATGGCCAAACGGGCTGATTTTTTTCAAATATTCCGAACCAAATTCCTAATCGATCCCAATACATAATCTGTATCTGAGTTAGGAACAAAAACCCTATTTAGGGGCTCTTGAGAATTCTGATCAAGAATTCAATGTCAGTATAAAATATTAAGACTTAACAACTGCAAAATCTGCTGTCAATATACAAAATCACTGATTTCTCCACAAAAAACTGATTTAACGGAAAAGTCCTCGTTGAAGCATGCAGATTACGAATCTAATGTCATAATGCAACATAATGGCAGCTGTCACATATATCAGAAAACAATAATAATAATAATAATAATAATAATAATAATAATAATAATAATAATAATAATAATAATTTTCAAAAAAATGAAAAAATAATAATTAAAAAAAATATTTTAAAATGTAAGCGTTCATGAAGAAAACTAACAACATACAAATATGCATACTTACTTAAAAAGAATAAAAATAAAAGTGAATTTTTTTTTTTTAAATGCGTAAATCCACACATAAGATTACAATAAATTTAAATAACATGGGATTGAATAGTGTGAGTAAAAATACAATCGTGTAGTTCTAAATAACGTATTAAAAAAACCAATGTACCTACCTTACTAATAATATTTCACAGTCCAACAATTTTACACATTTACAGAAATAGAGACACCCGTTGTTTCGAGCCAGTGAATATAAATTATTTCCTCCTTTGTAAGGGTATTGACGTAAAGCTATTAAGTTCAATATTTTTTAAAACTGTTCAAATACATTTTAGATAAATATTAATTTAATATGTGAAATAAGACCGGCACTCCCACCATTTCTCAGAAAACAACATCCGTTACACTGAGAGTTTAACAATAAAAAAATTAACTGCCAAAGTAAAATATCTTTGAATTTCTCCCCAGAAGTGGCCGTTTTTAAACAAGTTTTTTTGCAATTATCGTTTGATTACTAAAATTTGAAAACATCATATCTCAAGAAGCATAGGTCTCTTTGCATTTAAATTTACAGGAAAGATGAGGGTCAATTAATATCAATATTACTCAAAATTTCAAGTCAAAATGATAAACATTACCTGAGAAAATAATTTCTTTGAAAAAAGAATTAAACACTTTTTATTCTGAAAATTATAACGAAAATTAAAATTCCACCTGGAGGGATCGATTAGGAATTTGGTTCTGAGTATTTGAAAATAAATCAGCTTATTTGGCCATAAAGTGCCTTCAGAAAGTTAATTTGAGAAAGTTCGGTTCGGCACCACTGTGCGCCGTCTATCTATATTTAAGAATTTTATTTTTTTACTTCTGCTTTCATAATTATTGAAAAATTTTTCATTAGAAACACATTTTTTACTTGTTCAACATAATCTTGGATATCCTATATAAAATATCATAAATGCTTTGTTTATTACACAAATTCCAAGACAAACAAATTATTTTTTAATAACCTCCTGGAACTATTTAACGCAATTTTATCATCATTGGGATCATTCAATATTACGTTCTAGTTCTGGCCTGAAGAAATAACCTTGATAAATGATATAGTGTAACCTATACTAAACACGTTGTTATGTCTTAATTAATATTAACAAGTATGTGTCCAATCACTTGTGATAAGTCAATACGGTTTAGCAATGCAATGAAAAATGTTACCCTTGTTCATGGGTGTAATTAGTTTCATGTCATTAAAAAAAACTGGCGGCAAGGAACGACAAGACAAACAAAAAAACCTTATATAACATGGGGTCTAAAGCTCATAGTTTTGGAGAAAAAAAGTAAACAAAAATATCGCAAATTTTCAGTAAAATCTTTTGAGAACTGCTGGAATATTGAGGTAGGTTTAGATCTAGATCTGATCTGAAGAAAACTATAACTCTCCCTTGTGCAATATTTTAGTTACTGTGGGTATTTCGTTATGTACACACGTCCAACCCGCCGTTCGTTGTTTTTGTTATTTTTGAATTTCGCGTCATTGCGTATTTATAGGTAGTTAAGATTTATTTTATTGACTACAATTCAGGTTGTCAAATTCTTGATTACGTACAGACACAACTTACTTGTTCGTTCTTTTTGTATTCCTTTTTGGCTTTTTTACCAAGTTTTTATTTTATTTTTCTTTATTGACAACGTTAGTTGATAGTTTAGTGTTTAGTGTTGAACGAAGTGCGTATGTCCTTAATTCGACGTACCGAACTATGTATTGATGCAGATGCAGAGATTTTGAATCATTTAGGTAGGTAGTAAGCTCTTAACCCAGGACACTCATTTATGTTACAAATTTTAATAAACCACATTTAAATTTTCTAAATTATAAACAATCCAATATGTTGTTCCCAATTAAAAAACACACATGTAAAGAAATGCTCTGTTTAAACCTCTATGGCCATTATTTGCTTGCAATTGTGCACGAAGAGAGAACGAATTATTTACCTTTTTATACTTGTCTCAGTTCGGTTGAGACGGTCCATCAAAGGCGGTCGATGATCCTTTGACACCGCGTGTGCCGGTGAGCACTTTTTTATGACAATTTAAAAGTTGTATATTTGGGAACTAGAAGTCCATTGCCAAGAAAGGTTCTCAATTCTCAGTTCTATCATAATATTAAATAAATTGACCTAGATCAGTTTTTTTCAAAGTGTCCCTAGAGGGAAGAGTCATAAAGGTTTTTTGTTTGTCTAGTCGGTCCCCATTACCAGTTTTTTTTTAATTACATGAAACTGATTACACCCTGTATAAAACATCCAGATTGACTGATTCTTAAGTTATCGTGCTTACAAAAAAATGTGACAGACGGACAGACAGATGGACGGACATTTTGAAAGTTGTTCAGAATTCGGTCAGCAACACAGTGATATGAAATTTTTTTTCTCTACGAGCAATATTACCGGTTTTAGAAATTGGCCGATAGAATGCAATATACTCTTCGTTTTTTATTTGCGAAGAGTATAATAATGTACCTACCCACATAACTGAAAACTATTAATCCACGGTCCATCAATAAATTCACAGGAAAAGAAATAGCCAGTGTTTCTAGAGAGTGAATATAAATTATTTGTTCCTTTCTAAAGGTTTGTATTTTGTGTTGGGGTTTTTTAAACAGTTAATTTAACTATCACATAGATTTTTTTTATATTTAATTTCAAGTTTTTATACTTATTTGTGTTGTTTATTTAAGAAAAGCAAACTCTAACTGATCCTTTGACGGAAAACTCACAGGCGTAGAGGTTATTTGCCAGCAACATACTGGTTAATTATGATATTTTGTAGATTCCTCGAGCACCGCTTACTACATGTGGCCGAAAGTCCCAAAGAATTGAAGAGGAAAAAAAATTAATTTAATATTTGAAATAACACCGAATCCTTCGCCATTTCTTAGAATTCCACATCTTTCACACTGAATGTTTAACAATTAAACCCGAAAATATTGGAAACGGCATACCCAATTTCCACTAGAACAATCTCACAAATACTAACTCTAGAGACAAAAAAATCCGCTTTGAAATCGATCCAGCCGTCTTGGAGCTAGGTGGCTATAGACACATAGACAAGGGCTTTAAACTATAACACCCCTCCTTTTTACGTCGGGGGTTAAGTAGAACAATCTACATATTTATTTCTAGAGCTTTCAGGTCTTATTTGTAAATTCTAAAGGTAAATGATAGTTCCCTCTGAAAAATTATATGATGCATTGTATGTATATTGATGATTTCCACTAACTTTGTTTAGGAATAATATGTAACAATTTTCATAACTTATTTTTAAATAGCTATGTAGTAAAGATAAAGATTTATGTAATTAAATGGAATTGATCTCTTCATACTACCTGCCCAACTAAAAAATATTAATCCACGATCCAACAATAACAGAAAAACGAACAGTCAGTGGAGCTTTTTTGAATTTTTAATTTAACTCCTTGTTTATTCTTTTTTTCTCATATATTTAAGTTCAGATTTATATATTTATCATAACATATTTTACATGCATATTTAGATGAACTTAATTATACATTATACACTTACTTACATTACGTCACACATCAGCGTGTAAATTATTAGTACAAATTTTGCAATAAATAGTTGTTGGAGACAGCGTATAAGAAAAAACAGTTAAGATTTCTTTTATATAATAACACTTTTGATACTTACTAGTTATCTACCATATTACTGTATTTTTCTTGCCTATAATAATAAGTTGGTTTGATCTATTTTCTTTGTAATATAACTTTTAACTCGCTCCATGTAATATTTTTGGCAAATTAACTATTTTTTATTATTATTAATGCTAATATTAATATTACATTCATTTGATTATGTACCTAACATATATATGCAACGAATTCGACGAGCCCAAATTTGCAGATGACAATGTAAAAATAATTGGTGTTGGGTAATAACCATTCTTTAGGATTATGAAATATTGTGTACTGACTTGTGTAATAAAAAAACCTTTTAATATTTATAAACACAATATACTAATATACGTTTAAGAGTACTTAGATGATAAATCTAAATTTCATTGATTTTTTTCAGACAGAATATGTGTCGTGGATGGAAAAGGAGGCTACAAAAAGTCAGCGCGTCATTGTCCAGTTTTGGACCAACCAGAGAGTAAAGTAGAATGTGTTGTGGCGATAGACAGGTTTGTTTATATACCTTTTTATTTGTACAATATTTCGTAATTGCGTAATTACGGTATTAGGTGATAATTATTTAAATATCAAAGTTATGTATTTTTATAATTTGATATCATTCAAGTACCACTAGAACGGGAGTCCATCGACAAAGGTGGCCGCCACTTGGTGGAGATGTTGTAGGCATCGGTAGCCACCATTTCCCCCAAACGGCAGGTCACCTGGCCTTGCTTTCTTCGAGACAGAGAGGTAGAATGCAAAGGGCTGCTTAAATGTTGCCAAAACATTATGAAAAAATTCAGGCACATTTTTTGGGCAAAAACAAGCATGTTTTTTCTCTTGGTGTTTTTTTTTCAAAGTGCTTCCTTCTCCCCAGAACTACAGACAGACCACAGTTTTGTCGATGGGCTCCCGTACTACACCAGATTAAAGTATCTAATCATTTGATGGCGTCTGCATTATTTCATAACAATTTTTTTTTTAATAGTCCTCAATGCATTATGGGTAAAATCCAGCCAGTGCATATGACAGTTATGAAATTAAAATTAGAAAGTAGCAGTACCTTCATGACGAATAAAGTGTCCGAAACAACTAGGACAAAGGGTCTCCCCCGTTACGAATGGCAAAATGCCACTCTCGGAATTCAAAATAAATTTGATATATTGGTTATAGGGGTATAAAAATAAGGTAGCCACAGTTCTTATGACCCCAACCCCCCCTCCACTCCCACAGGGTAAAAAAGGGGAAAAGAAATCATGAAGGTAGTTGACCACATTACCTATCTATGGAATTTTTTCAAGGTCATTTAAGGTCAATAACCCCATTAAATAAATTCTAAAATATTAAAAATGGGATTTTCAGCCAAAAAACGCAGGTGTAACATGAATTTATTTTTGTCATTTTATTCCAACTATCGAATGCTACCTTCCGGAATATATTTAAATAGCTTGGTTTGGTGCGCCAGGCTTAAAAATCCATTTCCTGTCTTTTACTTCCACATCCACGTGGTGGATTGGAAGTACAGTAATCGTAAAAAATATTTCAAGTTTTTTTTTTTCTTGAAATAGGTTTAGAATGTCATGAAACGTCGAGATTCTAAATTTGAGCGCAAAAAGAATTTCTGCTGTCGATCTGGAACTGGATTGTTTTTTGAACATATCCGGTGAAGGGTTGGGGGATAAATAGGGGGAAATAATAAAGCAAGCTGGTAAGAGTAAAAAAACTTGAAATTCGGTGTATGTACTAGAAGCCAAGGCGTCAAAATTTTTTATAATATTTTCCATCCCACCACTCCAGGGGTTGATAACATAAAATTGAGATATTGCCTTGAAATTTGGTATACGTATATATTATAATGACATCTGGAACTAGATTATATTCTGGGATTATTCCGTTCAAGGGTTGGGGGTTAAATAGGGGTAAATTGGGGAAAATAAGTAAAGCAAGCTGATAAGAGTACAGAAACTTAGGATTTGGTATATATACTAGAATTCAAGGCCCCAGATTTCTATCTAATATTTTTCAATCCCCCACCCTCACCATCTCCACTCCATTATTAAAGGGACTGGTAACATAAAATTGAGATATTCACTTGAAAGTTAGTACATGTATGTATTGTAATTACATCTAATTGAGATGATTCCCTTGAAGGGGTGGCAGGTGTGGAGGGTTGCCAATAGGGGAAAATAAGTGGAGCAATCTAGAAACTTCATTTTTAACGTATGTGGTAAAAACCAAAGCCCCAAATTTTTCTATGACATCTGCCCCAAATATTATTAAAATTCTATGATAAATAATTTCCACATACTAGAGTGCAAATATAGTCAAGATGTTGCCTTTAAAGCAACTTGGATGGAAAATATGGATGTGGAACTAGTGATTACTTAGGCAGCGGTTTTTTAGAACAAAATGACAAATATTATATTCGTTGAATTTTAATGAAAATAACATTACAACTAGAAAAATATTAAACAAACAATTATTTGTTACTGATTAATACTTCATAAAAAATGGAATTATTCTAGAGTGTAGTACTTATTGTGGCGTATGTATCTCCGTTTTTTCCGGGTTCAAAAGTTAACGATGACAGCTAGAAAATAAGCTAACTCTTTATATGTTTTTTCGTCAATATCTTGAAAACTAAAAGAAGTGTAACAAATGTGCGCAATTTATTGTTAAGCATACAATAATGATTACAACAAAATAACACGATACAGTTGATAATTAAGTTTATACCGGCCGCCAATATCTCAAAAATGGGTTTTCGAAGCACTCGTTCTTCGACACTCGATGGTAACCTTGTTTGTTTATTTATATAGCAACAACATGAACAAAAGAAGGTCTCAAAAATCTGTTGTGCCATAAACAGTGTTTCCTGTAGAAAATAAATTGTGATTGTAAATCTTTCCAATTTTTAATCGCATTAATTGGCCAAGAGGAGTTGTAAGATTACTATGACAATGACGAGAATCAATTTTTGAGACTGGTGATTAGTTAACTTAAATTCAATAAAATTTTCCTACACCTTTTGAATGTTTAAATAATTTACAAAATAATGAAACTGAATATTAAGTTCACCGATAGTTTCAAATTTAAGCTTACAAGGTAAAAGTTATCCTCAACCAGTATTGAACAAATAAACCATATAATTGTTAATTTTCCACCATACATTTATCGTAAATCAGTATTATTGAAGGCCGTATAGGTATATCAATCAACAAAACTATTGAACTCAAACGTGCGGTTAAGCGAAAGATTTTAATACATTTCTAATCGTGAAATTTTAATTAATGCGCGTTTTTATTTAACGATTGTCTTCATTCATGATTCATTAATCATCACTTTTGTTACTGTTCATTTCAAATTCATTTTTCCTCTTAGATCTATAGCAATATATTAATGGTAAACGTTGGATTTAAAATTCTTATTTGAACATACCCTTAGGCTCAACTTTAAGTGTTATCTAACCAGTTGATGGTTATCGACACCTAATTTCCATAACAATGACACTGTTATAGAAATTAGATATTGATAATGATCAATTGGTAAATATCTAAAACAATTATGAAACAGACTAGCCATACTCGTATTCATTCTGTTGTACTCCTACTTGGAATTGTAATTATCCACGTGGTTGTCTTACCTCAATATTGGAACAAAAAACAAATTCTTGAATATTTAAATGTTTTCTTAACCGCTTCTCAGGTCACCGAGGTAACTCCTTGAAAATTCAGAATGATTTTGTGTTGGGTAAAGAGAAACGAGGCCCTACAGTTTATAGTGGAATCCGAACCATATCTTGAGGATAATTTTATAATTAACATTACTTCGCGGTGAGCAGGGATTGAGCCTGCTTTGCTAAGTATGCCAGTATGCAAGCTAGATGCGCTAAACCACTGAGCTACCGACCCATTCTCCTTCCAAACAGACTTCAATACGATTATGCAGTTTGCGAGAATATATTTCGCGTGCATCACTGAATATTTTCACCTGTGCGTCTCTTTATAGTTAATAGGTAAAAAAATACTTATCATTAAATTTTCGTACACAGGTTTGTTATTTCGAAACTTGTTGCAACATTTATCATCTATCAACACAATGATTTGAACTGGA
Source organism: Stenurella melanura (assembly GCA_963583905.1). Classification (NCBI taxonomy): domain Eukaryota; kingdom Metazoa; phylum Arthropoda; class Insecta; order Coleoptera; family Cerambycidae; genus Stenurella; species Stenurella melanura. The sequence goes on from OY757313.1 coordinate 112,545,831, forward strand.
AATAAATTCAATTCACTTTCATCAAATTACGTGAGCCTAATATTATTTTGATCATTAGTGCAATGTCACATACATGTTCTATTATCTCAGTCCTATGCATATATCTATACTGCAGAAATAATTGGAAAGTGTTTTTAATATATAGTTGTAAGTGCTACTTGATTCTGTGTAAATTATTTATTTTGAACTTTTGCAGGTTGGATTGTTTGAGGCGATTATCAAAAGGAACAGTGGATTTTTCAGTATTAACAGTAGAAGATTTGGTTACTGCAGAAAATGAAGAAATAGAAATACTAATTACTAACGAATTACGATATAATGCTAAAGGTATACATTTGAAACACTATGTCTAACGGACCCTGCCTGATATATTATAACCTCATTATCTTTGTCCTTATGTTATTTGGCTTGCTCTTACTTTACTAACTGTTACTCTTAAAATATAACTTTTCATGTACGAATATTGGTTGTTATTAGGGAACTTACTCAAGAAGCACTCAGCTGGCGGGTAAACTGCATCCGGTTGCTCTCTACTGGTTAAAAGTTAAATACACCAAATGGGTAATCATGATATACACAAATAGTATTGGGAACAAAAATCCCTACGCCTCATGTAGAGGTTCTGCGACCAGGCGGGTAAGATGGGTTGATTATTGAATTGTTTATATTCATTTTATGTCATTTTGTGAGTTCTTCAAGGTTTAAGTGCAAAAAGAAGCAATAAAAATTGTTAACTTACCACGTTGTCAACGTGGAACAGAAAAATACAATGTTACACATTCTATTCATTTTGATAGTTTGATTTCACACCACGTTATTTACCGGTAAACCAACAATCACTTTCCATGTTATTTATTAGAGACCCTTCAGCTTGAGATAACACTTAGGGCGTGGTTACAGATTGTTTATACGTCATTACAATGGGATTCTCCTGATGAACTAGAGTTATATGAGGAGCCAGCCTCAGTTCATTTGAAACGTTTATACATATTAATTGTTAGATTAATCGAAATAAGCTGTCGTGACATACACTGGAAATTCAATTGCTAGTATCCCATTAATAGCGGAAGAATGCCTCCTCCCTTGCTTAATAGCAGGCAAGGCGGCAAGATCAGGGGGGAACAAGGAGTAGCGCACCAAGTGAAGAGAGATCTCCCTAATAAGCCAATTTAAACAAAAAATATTCTTCAGCAATCCTGTAGTGTATATTTATGTACAACTTACACCTATTTTCAGCTTAATAACATCACAAAATTTGCCAAAAACAGCTAATTGTTAATCATAATTTTAGTACAATGCTGTAGTAGATGGAACCACTGCTGTACAATTAATTGAACTGAGTCTGCGGTAGGTTCTTGAAGAAACGTATTAAATAGAATAAGTATTAAAAACACTTGGTATTACTGTTTCACAATTTTCATTCAGATTTCTCTGACATATGTTTCGGCCTTTCGCCCATTATCAAAGAGTTATAACAGCTAATCTAAAAGTGACCATAGCAAAGTGTTTATAGGATTTGAGAGGTATAGGAAAGCTAATTAAAATTTTATTACTTATTTCTAATATAGCTACTACTAGGAACTTGATTTAAATTTCTTAATTACTATTTCTGGGTATGTTTAATTTTAGTGGGGGGGTATTTTGAAATTTAGTTTGTGTATTAGTAACGTTTTTCTGTTTATTTAAGGCCTTCTTGATTTCCAGAATTTCAAGCATGTCTAACCTATTTCCTTTATTGACAATATGCAAAAGTTTAATACTACTACCGTTGAAAAAATGGTTTTTATCTATACAATATTCTGCGAAATCAGTTGATTGTTTGTTCTCTAAAATAGACTTTTGTGTTCATTTACCCTTACGATTGAGCTTCTGCCACTCTGACCTATATAGAGCATCGCAATCATCACAATTTATTTCATATACTACCGCTTTTTGTGAGTCTTCAGTGTTTTTCTTTGTTGTTAATCAACAAGCGACCTACGTTGTTTGTATTCATGCCAAGTTTACTTAACTTATTACAAATTGAGTTGCTAATGTGTTTTACAAAATTAATACTATGCCACTTTTTACAATGAATGCACATGCTGGCATCATATGCAATAATGTGCACATGTGTTTTAAATTCTAGAAATAAGATAATAATAAACTAAATGAAGGTCTTAACGTTTTTATTGGCAAAAAGGCGAATTCAAAGAAACTGTTGAAATAGTCCCCGCCATGTCCAATGCACAAGTTACGCTCCTCATGCCACGAGAAGCATTCTCCAGCATTAATGGTTGCCCATTCCTCAACAATTCTTTGTTCTAGTTCTTGCAAATTAGAGACAAAAGTTCTGAAAATCCTAATGTTCAAGTAAGGGATAGAATAGTCCTAGTGAAATAAGGTGATTTTGGAGGAAATTCAACTTGTGTAACGAAACTTATTAGCCGGTTATCAAAAGACTTGCAAGACAAAGCTATATTTTCTCTTGCCGTATGTGCCGTTTCTTCGTCCTACTATGCTGAAGGTCATCATCGTGTAGTTGTTGAACAAATACAGGCAAAATGTTGTTTCTGCACCTCTCAGCATTAACGGTAAAATTGAAACAAACGTGCACAACTCTCTTGCGAGAAACTGCCATCCATATTTGAACTTTTTGAAGATGTGATGGAAATTCAACATAAATATGCGGATTATCAGTGCTCCCTCCATATTTACGTATTTTAAGAATTGACATCCCCAGAAATGTGAAAGCACACTTCGTCAGAAAACAATGTTAAGGTTAGCAGGTCACCATTCACTGCGGCAATTTGGTCGTGCCGGAGGCTGTTCGGTAAGACTTGGGCTCTAAAACCCAAGATCTACTGGTCCTATCTTTCGGTTGTGAAACCAATGGTAACCTATACATTATGTGTATGGTGGCCAAAAACTGAAGAAAAATGTTCACAAAGAGAGTTGCAGAAATTGCAACTCCTTGTACTTAGGGAGTACAGGTGCAATGCTAGACCTACTTCCACTACATTTTTATATAAGGAAGGAGGCAGCACTTAGTACCCTAAGGCTGCAGTAGGTCCTCTCTCTCAAACCAAGATTTGCAAGAAGCTTGGGAATTCTGGGCAATAACTAATTGTAGGGTAATTCACAAAAGATCTTTTAAGTCGATGTGAAAAAGGGCTGTTCAGAGCCAAGCGATCCCTTAAAAAATGTACAATATACAATCTAGCAGGTCGCTATTTATTAAATTATTGACAAGCCGCTAGCTATACACAAGACGTCTGGAGTGGTCTATCGACAAAATATATGAATTCACGCTCAAATCTTTATTTACAATCGTCCTGCATTTTCCATAAAAAAGTTCAATTTCTCGCAAGAGACGTTTTAAAGGTTTTATTTTATTTTATCCAGGGCTCGTCTGTAAAAAGCTCCGAGGGCACTACAACCCCCTGGGCTTATTGCGTTCCCCCTGTCGTGCTTGACTCTACGCACTTGAGTAACCCTATACCCCGAATCAGGTGAAGCAGGTCAAAGGTTGCGCGAGTGCTGATGAATTCCGGATCTGTTTGTGATTGCGGACCAGTGCCTTGCAGTTGAATATAGTGTGCTCCACCGTTCCAGGCTTCTTGCCTTATAGTCTGCAGTCTAGGCTGCCCTTAAATTTTCCGATTGTATGCTGTTGGAAATCCTCGTTATTATTCGTAATTGCATCCTGTTCCTTGAGTTTGTTTTGCACATGAACCTTTAATGAATGTTTACCTATGTCGATTTCCTGGAATGTTCCTTCCGTGTTTACTTTTGACCCAGTCTCTAATCACCCCTCTGGCTGAGCCTCCGGTGATGCCCAGCGCAGGTTTTGGACCGAAGTATATATATATTAGCTGCTCCTTGTGTAGCAAGTTTATCAGCTTCTTCATTTCCATCTATTCTGGCACCCAGAGTAGTTTGACTCTGTTCTGCTTACCCAGAATTTTCAGCTCTTTGTGGTAGTTCTATGCCATTCAAGATGATATTATGGCCTCTCCCTATATCACTATGTTAAGTAGGGAAAGGTTTAATAGGGTCTCCAAAACTGCCGTAATGGTACTTTTCATAGCATCTGTAATTCCTAGGCAGGCCTTTGTACACGGTTCAGCTTATTAGACGCTGTAGGTTCAGTTGTCTTTGCTAAATCAGCATACTACGTAATGGTAGATCTTACTGCGCTAGTATGTGTACAACACATTAGGTCTAAGCCCCATGTTTTGCCATATGATCGCCTACAAGTTACCAATATGGCTACCGATCTATGTATTATCCTCCTTCAAAGATTTATTTCATACGTTGACAAACGTCATTAACAACTTCTTCTATATGAACTGTTGGCCCACCAGCACCTTATTTGCGAGTCATCCGCTAGTTTCGCGAAACACACCAGCACAATTAGTAACACATACATAAGAATCCTTTAATATTACAGCTAAATCTAGGAAGTTTTCCTGAAAACCGTTACAAACCAATTCGGAGATAGGCTGTAGTGATGTCCTGTGTACTGTGGTGACAATCATAATTGAAATGATTCAAAAACTGATTTTAATATTAGAAATGGAAGAAAACTTAACAGGGCTGCTTGACATATTTTGACAATCAAAAAATGATTGACATAATAATTACAAAATGATAACATAAGCCAGGCTAGCAATTTTTAACAAAATTTTCGCGAGTAACTTGGTATCTTCTAGTATGCAATACGGGCTAACCCAAGCATACTTTGCCGTTTTCGCGAACGTATAGTAAGGTAGGGGAATACGTACGACGGCAATATATGACGTCACGAAATGATTCCAAATCATACTTCGAGTAACCTGGTTCAAGAGGTAGTCATTTCTAGTTAGATTGTTTTTAAGACTTGTCAAACGTAGCCAAACGTCACTTCTTTTAACAAGGTTATGTTTCGTTTTTGTTTTGGGGTAGGTAGTTCGCGTATAATATTAGCAATAAAAAGAAAAACGTTTTTTTTTCATTCTAAAAAACTCATAGGACTTTATTTCAATGTATTTCTCTAGCCAGTTTTCAAAATGAAGGGGTACACTTCATATCTTCTCAGTAACAGTCTTAAGCATATTAAAAACATATTACTGTCTGTTAAAACAATAGCTTTATGTAACTCTGTATTTATATTGAAAATTAAGTTCTCCGTCATAAAAAATAAATTTTCCATTACGTTTAAATTTGTAAATGCCCTGATGAAACTATAATATCTAACCTGAACTAACCAACTTGATGATTCTACGTTTTCGCGACTATCTGGCCTTACTAGTGTTGGTATGGTGGGGGAACTTACTAGACCTAACTATTTGGTTAGTTAAAGTTACTCGCGAAAATTTTGTTTTTAATTCAACACCTAGGAGGACAGATGTCATTTAACAGCGCCAGTAGTTACACCATGTCATTGTCAAACTTATTACAAAATATGATTTTTAATTGTATTACCTACTTATCCAATAATGAGCTGATAGCCTTATATCCAACAACAATAATTTACACTTTCAAGTATAAAAGAACAGCAAAGAGCAATATGTCCGAATAAAGCGACATCATAAAACCAACTTATAGTAAAAGAATAGGATAGTATATGAGCTGTGATAAGGCAAAATAAGTTAAATTTTCTTCAACTGTTGACATGCCAGAGGAAAGATGTACGGTACTACCGATTATTAGCAACAATAGATTGTTTAGAATTAAAATTAAGTGTGATGCTGGCGATCAGATGCCAATACTTGGTAGTTTGTATAGTAAATAGACAGTTTTAAATTATGTAAGTGGTTCTACTACCATCAGTTCTAAAATGTTGGAGATGATTTTATATTTAACTTGGTTGAATATTAGTTAGGTAGGTAATTTTCAATCTTATCAAAAAATTCAAGAAATCATTCGCTTAACTCATCAGTACATATTGCAAATAATTTATACATTGAGGAATCTCAGAAAATTATGAAGGACTGTAAAAAAATTTGAACTTATATCCGATAGAAAATATTTGGGGTTATGGGATATGAAATGTGGTGGGAAGGATTTGTGTGACGTAATCAATATGGTGTCAAAGTAAGTGCCCTATCAACATTTGTGCAGTAGTTCCAACAACATTTTTTGCAAAGTGGAGGTTTCATAGAAAGAGAAATAATTGTGAACAGACTATACGAGAACATTTCCTTTCGTATGTTCCCAATAGAGTAAGATTCAAAAGCCGCCAGACCTACGTCATTTTAGCAAAGCTAATATTTTGCAACGAGGTCTATATATTTTGACAATAAATAATGTGATATGTAGTTAAGAACGTATGCATATGTGCTAGCTTGAAAGCGGAGTAGTTTTGCAGATAACAGGTACAAAAGGTACAAGAAAACCTTACTAACCTACGCTACAGTATGATAGCTAATTTTCATAGATGTTTGACAGAATACTGTTAAAAACTAACATTCATTATTGCCAGACACTTTCCGTGGGCCCTAATTTCCGCCAGACGCTTTAAAGCTCAGAAGAAACATAACATATTCTAAGCTAACATAACTTTGGAATCATATCTACTACCAACTATGTAAAAAATGAAACAAAACAAAAAAATTATTGTTAGGTTAGGTTGTTTTTTTTTTTTTTCGAGATTTAAAACGTCTGGCAGAAATTATGGCCCACGAAAAGTGTCTGGCAACAACGAATGTTGATTTTTAACAGTATTCTGTCAAACATATATGAAAAACAGCCATCATACTTTAACGTAGGTTAGTAGGGTTTTTTGTACCTGTTATCTGTAAAAGGGCCCCGCTCTCAATCTAGCAAATATGCATACGTTCTTAACTACATATCGCACTATTTATTGTTAAAATATTAGCTTTGCTAAAATGACGTAGGTCTGGAGGCTTTGGGATCTTGGCCTACAATATTGTTTCAGAAAATAGCAAACAAACAAAAAATTAAATTTTAGAAATGAATTATACTTATGGGAAATTTATTTTTCAGATAAATACGAATATGAAGTGGTTGCAGTAGTTAGTGATTCTTCTGGAATAAGGAGTAGGCATGATCTTAAAGGCAAACGATTTTGTCATCCCGGATATGGTTACGAGACAGATTTTACTAGAATTTTAGCAAATGTAAGTATCATAGTTTAGGCAATGGCTTGCAAAATCGACGACGAAAATTTACCGTCTGCCAATCGGTAATCAAATTATTACCGATATCTTTCCGCATAGGTAGTTAGTATGTGTACTTCATATACCCCAATTACGCGGACAGACGAAACTTTCAGTCGGTGCGTGGTAACCAGAAATTGAAAAGAAAAACTTTTAGTTACCGGACCAAACCTAGGGCAAAATGTTTATTTTGGCGTGTATAGTACTGTACTATAGTGGCCGACATTTCTATTGGGCAGTTTTTGAGCAATTTGCCATCACTGGACCAAATTTCAAACCTAACATCGGTGGTCATCATATTATCATCATAAAGATATTGAATAATTTGGGGATATAGATAGATAATTGTCAAATATAATAAATATCATGACTTCAGTTAAGTTTTGATATGTACATAATAAATATTATTAAGTATACATCTTTTAAATAAAAGAGAAAATAAATATTTAAATGTACACACATTAACTTCGTAAAAATCAATTATCTGAGGAGTTTCAATTTGTAGCATAGCACCTTTATTCACTTGCTTCTTACAGCTATTACCAAGTAATAACGTCTCTAGTTAAGTAAAGTACTAACTTTCTCTACTTTTTTTGTAGTATTTCGAAGCATCAGTAGTGCCACCGATATGTGATCCAAACCTTACTATAACTGAGAATCGTATTAAAGCGACAGCAGGATTCTTCAAAGCATCTTGTAAAGCTGGACCTTGGGTTACTAATCCATCTCTGGACATAGAATTGAGTAAGCACCTTACATGCATAGAATCATAGTTGATATAGAGTTGAGTAAAAAACACAATAAGCACACGGTGTTAAACCATGTCGCGTTCCATTATAAATTTCTATTTACACTCTTTGAAATTTTGACAGAAATTTTATTAAAGTAAATGGCAACCCATTAAAGTTATAAACCTTCTCTTAACCCGCATGTTCTCTACAGTGTGAACCTCTTTGAATGGAAACACCCCTGTAAGGAAATGTGTTTGTTACCCAATTTTAACGGGACTTTTTTTAAATAGCTATCAAAACTTTTACTTTATGATACAAATTTTGAGATTAATTTCAATGAACCACTCTGACTATTTTTCCACATTAAAAATGGATAAACAACTGCAACCCTGTCTGGGTCTTCAAGACCTCTTCAAAGATTCTCTGCCATCCGTCACTATCTTGGGCTCGGTGTTTCCAATTGGTCATTCTTATGATCCTCAAGTCCTTTTCTACCCCATCTACCCATCGCAGTTTTGATCTGCCTCTTCCTAGATTTCTATCTGGCTTTGCTCGTTTTGTAGGCATTTTATCGTTCATTCTTAGTACATGCCCTGCCCTGCCCTGCCCTGCCCATCTTAATCATCCTAGCTTTATCGTTTTTACTATATAATTAGAAAAATTCGTGCTTGTATCTGTTTCTCCATACTTGGTTTTCTTGAATGGGGCCAAATATTTTTATTAATATTTTTCTTTCAACGATTCCCAGGCAGTGTTCGTCTAGTCTGTTTAGGGTCCACGTTTCGGAGGCATGCGTTAATACTGGTTAATGTCATGTATAATATTTAGATTTTCGTGACAGATTTGGTGACTTTAGTTGTTTTTCAACTCCATAGTAGCATCTACTATATAAACCCCCATATTACTTCTATATTATAGTCGTTTATGGTAAGATTTTGACCTACTCTATTTCTTCCGCCTGCATGTCGTGCTACAACCATTGCCTTTGTTTCTTGTTCGATTATTTTTAAACCAATTTTTTGTACCGTTTATTCTAGTTCATTATAAGCCTCTATGTTAACCCTTAAAGTTTTATAATATTTATGTCGTCTGCGTATGCCAAAATTTGTACCGATTTTGACCCAGAGGAGATAATGCCTTGTAAACTGAAATTAATCTCTAAATCTTTGTTACAATGTAAAGGTATTGATTGTCTATATATTTTCTTAAATCCCATTAAAATCAGGTAATAAACACATTTTTGCAGAGGTGCTTTCATTCAGACTGTATATGAAACAATAAATTTATTCCAGAACGAAAGTATCCTCATCTATGTGAATTATGCGGTAATCCAACAAAGTGTTCTATCGGCGATAAGTATTGGGGGAGACGTGGACCCCTTTTATGCTTGACTGATAAAGCTGGAGATATAAGCTGGGCGCGTCTAGACGACGTGCTACCTCACTTTGGTCTAGCACCTGGCGCTGCGGAGGATACTCCAGAAGGATACAGTTACTTATGCCCAGATGATTCTATTATGCCGTTGAACACAACTAAACCATGTGTTTGGGTGGTTAAACCATGGCCAGTTGTAGCTACCAAAAGGTAGGTTAGGAAATTATGTAACGATTATACAGTAGACGCAAAAGTTCTTCGATCATAGGATCTACCAGGCGAATTTACAACTTCCAACGAATGGTATATTATAAATGCATAAGCATGCGTAACTAGTAAACGACTCGCCGCAATCTCACATCACATCAAACTCGTACTCAAGCTAGTACTATTTGAGAACTGAAAGAGTGACCTTGTCGTTAAATTAATTCTTCAAAATGTTTGAAACGGTCGAAAAAGTTCAGATGGTTATGTGGTACTATCAAGGAAAGTCAAGGCGTCAAATTAAAAACGCATTTAATGATGCATTTTCCGGCCGACCTTCACCCGTATTATCCACAATTCATAAGATTATTCACAATTTTGAAATACATGGTTGTGTTGATTATAAACAACATAAAAAATCGATTCCTCCCAATGAAGCCCGAGATGAAAGAGATATTATGATTTGTGCACTGGCAACCAACAACCCGGTACTTACTACTTCCCAAATTGCTGCTGAAGTAGGTTCTACACCATCAACGGTTAGGTCGGTTTAAAAAAAAATGGGTACAAATCATACGAGGTTCGGAAAACTCATGAAATTTTTGAGACAGACAATATCAGAGGAATGTAATTTTGTCAGCAATTAATGGAAAAGGCGAATGCGGATGAACATTTTCTTAGAAACATTGTTTTTACCAGTGAATCAACTTTTCCATTAATTAGTAAACATAATTCTACTCGGACACGATATTGGTCGCGAGAAAATTTACATAAGTTTTACGAACTTCTTACTCAGTCTCAAAAACTAAATGTTTGGGTCGGTATACTGGGTGAACATATTATTGGACCATTTTATATCGATGGCATCTTAAATGGCCATATTTGGATTTGCTTCAACAGCAAATTGTCCTTAGGATTCAGGAACTAGGTGCTAGGTTTAATGAAATTTGGTTCCAACAAGATGGTTGCCCTTCCCAAAATAGAGTTATCGTTCGGAAGTATTTGGAGAAAACATTTCCAAATAGACTTATTTCTGGGCATGGTAATATCTTATGGCCAGCTAGGTCACCAGATCTTGCGCCTTGTGACTTTATCTTGTGGGGCTACTTAAAATCCAAAATTTATGGTTTTCAGGAAAATAGGCACAACAATTTGCAGGAACTTCAATTAAATATTGAAAACGTCTGCTTAACTGTTACCCCTGTTATGTTGGGTAATGTTCGCCAAAGATTTTATAATCATTTGGGATATTGCTCAGCTCAGTAGGGAAGTCTATTTGAGCATTTATTACATTAAACTTGTTAGGTGTAAGTAATCAATGTTTTCCTTAACTCCATATATTTTTAAAAACTTTTAGGATACTGTTATTTTGTTTCACCCATTTTTAAGAATTATTTTTGTGTTGAGAATTCCTTTTTTAGTTTCCAAATTATAAATTTTTTCCATGAGAGTACAAACATTTATAATGTTTTTAAAACCAATTGTTTTCGCAATTTATTAGATTTCGCGAAGGGACGTGCATCCCACTTTACCTTTCTTGCATTACTAAACTCCTACGCCGCCTGTCTCCTAGATGGGCACCGGCAGTGACAACCCTCTCGGTCGATGTTTCGATGTCCTTGTCGTGCTCAATATAGAACAGGCCTTCAAGGTATTACTGCATCAGTGTTACCAGACTATTTCATTTATCATGCAAACATTTCATATTTTTTAAAACCCAACTCTTACGTTTTGGTAAGATAAAAAATCAAATGAGCTAAACATAGTGATTTCATTGTTTGTTCATATAAATTATAAAAATATGAATTTTATTTTATTTTAATCAATTAAATTCTATAATTCTACAAAACTTGGTCATTATGTATGAATAAAGTAGATCTGCCAACACTGGATACCTCATTGGATATTTACGATAGTGAGATTAGGTAAGTGTAAATTGCGCTCAACTTTCCTATGATCGAAGAACTTCTGCGTCTACGGTATACCATTTTCTAAAAAGATTTTAATCGTTTAACATTATGACAACATACAGTATATACGAAGCAAAATATGTGTTTTTAGTTACTCTTGAATCTAACATATAATTATAGTCTAGTTGCTTTAAACATAAATATGCTTCCGTTCCAAAAATATCCACACTTTTATTTTTTTAAATTTTAATCGCTTTGTTTTGTGGTGTTATATTACATATTAAAAATCGAAAGTGAGATCGCACCAGCGTTAAAAAATATTGAAATTAAAAGTGAATAAATTCGTTTCTTTGTGAATATTTTACTTCCTACAGACTATAAGTCAATTAAGGTTATTATAATAATGAAAGATAAACCGACAAAAAAGGTTATATTCATTTTTTACAAACTGCGAGCTCTTTGCGAGATATAGAGCGAAAAATATGTATATGCACGTTATATCTGTTTCCGCACCACCTTCAAGGTAAAATCCAAGGCAGGTGTGTCTGCTACATGGTTTCCATGTTTAGTGTTAAGGATTTAAGTCCCGTTTTCATCTTTATCAATGTCCACACCATATTTACCATCTTTACTTGTATTTACTACCATCAGATCAATGGGATTATTCTCATCATCATCAGTGTAATAATGGGCCTTTTTAGTAGGTGCTCAAATCTTAAACTAAATATATTTATTCGAAAGTTTATAAATTACAACACATTTGAAATCATTAGGTTTCGTATGAAATTTTTGCTTAGTTGTAGAAAAAAATATTTATTCATAGAACGCATTGCAAACTCGTGCATATAGATAATGTCACCATCACTTAGACTGCAAGGTAAAGTTAACTATTTTGGCTCCCCATATATAACTGATCACAACATTATAGAAATTAAACTACCTAAAGTAAATTAACGTAAATCCTGTACAATTAGAAGTAGGCTTAGAGACATAAGTCAATTTCAAGATGAAATTGCAAAATTTGTAAATAATTTTGACTATAGAATTAGTATTAACGAAAGATACGATTTATTCGAGAGAAACATGATAAAAATTGTTGATAATTTTATGCCTAAGAAAGAAGTGCTGAGTTGAGAGTCTGAAGGGCAAGGGGCATTTGCGCCGGCGCAAATGTTCCTTGCCCTTCTCGGATACCATTCATTACTGATAACCAGGTTGAAAGTGAGTAGGTGGTACCCGAGAAGAGTAAGGAGGATTTCCTTTCCTGGCAAGGAAGGTATGTGTGATCTTACCTCCCCCTGGTCCTTACTGGGCAATAACAAAACAGGGACATTTCTAAGTAAACCAATTTGGGACACACTATATATTGAAAATATTCTTAATAGAACACCAGTGGTTGGTACTGGGTACGATGATCATAAAATCATTCTTATTTAAATTATATTTGTTATTTTCTTAATTTTAATAGGTATTTATAAAATGAATTTCTTTGTTGTGCCTTGAGACACCAACTTTTCAGGGTATTTTGAGACGAATGCGCGGCAATCTTATGGCAGTTATGGCTGATCTGTCGAATAATGGATTTCTGAATTCTTATAAATAATATTACTATTTATACTATCTACTATTATGAAACAGCAATTTTTTTTGCAGTGCGTAAAAAGTGTATTGTTCTAAAAAGCACCTACATTGTGGATGCGGGATCCGAATCGGCAGAAATCGAGGTGTTTTTAGTGTTTACACTGACAAAAAGTTCGTGTTATGGTGGAAAATTTCAAAAATTTTTGTTGGAAAAACTATGAATTTGTATTGAAAACCGACTTCAGATTCGTGTTCTATGACCCCAAATTAGTCTACCCTGAAAAGATTACGCGAAAATTCCAATGCTCCGTTATTCTCCAGAATTACCCAAAAAATATTAGAATTTTTTTAGAACAGAAAACCCTAAGTTCTCTGAACTATTACTAATTACTAGTATTGACTGTTCGTGTTTTTTTTTTTTTAGAACAAAAGCTCAAGAAATCCAGGAAATAGTATCCTCATTATCAACCACCGATCGTTCGGCTTGGCGGCTCAGTTTATTAAAACTCATGGAAATAGCCTACCCAACGTTTGAGAAATTAGATCCAATAGTACCAATTGAGGGCTATCTACACGCAGCGCCAGGTTTTCTCAGCGCTCACAGTTTCTCGGGGTGTCATCCACCAAGAACAATTAGAATTTGCACCACGTCAATAATTGAAAACGCCAAATGTGCCTGGCTGAGAGAATCGGCCTCTGTGTATGGCATTGAACCAGATCTTGAGTGTATAAAAGCAGATAATACGACTCATTGCATGTTAGCCCTAAATTTGTCCGCCGCGGATGTTGTTATGGTTCCTCCAGATTTGGTACAAGAAGCGATAAGGTAAGTTTTAAATTTTTATAATCTAGTTAATAATACAGTCACACAAAAAATTAGTCATATACTTTGAACGGAGGCATCATATTTTTATGTATTCTGATGCGCGGAATCCGAATTCGTAGTTGAATTTCCTCCATGTTAAGATAAAAGATCGAAAATCGATAAAAATACGGTTTTCTTAAGAGAAAGTGACATAGACCCTTGAAAAGTTCTTCATAGCAGGAGTAAGTGTGTATTTGCTACGTACTTTGACCCACTGTATTTGAACCTGAGGCCAGAACTCCGAATGATCACGTCAAAAATAGTTTTAAAAGCAAAAGATCGCGAAATATTCAAAAACTCAGCACACTGACAGCGCAGCGGTGCTTTGTGTACTAATGTAAAGTTATTACCTCAACATGAGTATACATATTTTTATGATTATTCTTCTCAGATACAAAACGAGGAATATATTGCATTTTATCGGCATATTTCTAAAATCGGTAATATCACTCGTAGAGAAAAAATATCACTGTGAAGTGTTCAAATTCTGAACAACTTTGAAAATGTCCATCTGTCCGTCCGTCCCTCATGCCTCTTGTAGCACGATAACTTGAAATATAAAAGTCTGATAGTTTAAAAATTAGAATATTAAATTAGTATTAACCAGAGCCCATTCTTTTTAAATAAAATCAAACAATAAATAAAAAGTTATACATTTTTTAAATCCTCAAAAAAAAGTGTTCTCAATTTTTAAGTTTTGTAGAAATTTTGTGAAATGCTATTTCCTATCATTTATCTATTGAAATGTTTTACTAATATATATTTCATAATAATATAATATCCGCGAAAATGTGATACTTAACTCCACACGATACAAATCTGCGCTTAAGATGCTATCAACAGTGCATAGTGATGTAATGGCTAAAGCTTTCGACTAATAGTCGAAGGGTCACAGGTTCCAACCCCCAATATGATGAATATAAATAAACTTTAAAAATTTCTAAAAGTAATATCATTTACAAAAATATATTTCTTTTACTTGGAGCTATATTAACGAGACTTTCACAGGTTCAACTGGAATCATAAAATTTAAAATGTTTAATACTAACGATACAGGAGGCAGCGTGCAATTAATTACCTTACACATTTGTAACTGCTAGAAACATGATTAATCCTTTACCTCAGAGCATGGTAGAGCAGAAAAGTGATATGAGAATATTTCTTAGTGGTGGAAACTTACCTAAACAAATTTTGAAGACGAGGTTGGTGAATAAATTCATTTTAGGCCTTTATTCTTATTTTTAACTTAATCTTCATACCGTAGGGAATCATGTAGATACTAGTTTAATCTGCTTAGCCGTAGGGGGCTATGTTGGATGCTAGTGTTATAATGATAATGTCAAATGCATTATTATTAACAAAGTCTATTATTATTATTACTATTATTATTATTATTATTATTATTATTATTCAAAGTTCTCGCACACTGAGGGTGGGGTTCGCTTATTATCGGCTCTTTAAAGCAAGATAATAAGTTTCTATTGTAGGTTTATTAAGTTGGTAGATTTAAAAACTTCCGGACTGTATTGCAAGTGCTGAGTATCGTAGCTTTCTGTATCAGACCAATAATATGCTGACTAAGGCCGAGTGTGTCCAGGCCCCTTATTATTATTATCATTATTATTATTATTATTATTTTTTTTTTTCGGTTTCACCGTTGCCGAACAGGGCTTCCGTGCTTTCCGACCGATACCACACGGTAGCCGCGCCGGCGATAATAACAGCCACTCCCCACGACCTATTATTATTATTATTATTATTATTATTATTATTATTATTATTATTAAATAAAAAATTGGACAAATTTATTTTAGGTTTTAATTTGCTAGCATAACGAGAAGTCAGGTTATTGAAAGAATGCAAAGCTTTCATTAATATTTTTTACATCGTTTCTCTTTTGGTTCTCATAGATAGTTTTTTTTCCCGTTGTTTGCAAAATCCTATAAAAAATAAGTTTTATTACTAATATAATAACTAAACTAATAAACTAATAAACAAATAATAAATAATTCACTTTTAAACATGCATATAGTATATAGGCTCCAAGACTAGTTAGCTAATAGATAGGTGAAGATCTGTTATTTTTTATCAATCAATGTCAAATATAAATATTTCATACTTATTCATGGATATTGCCTTGGTTTTGCATGAAACATTGTTATGAGTGGATTTCTGCCTTTCTGATGAGCTCAGAATAAGGGCGAAAAACCTTTCAAAGGCTAAGCACTTCCAAGAAACTGAATGAGAGATTTTAAAAAAATGTGATCCATTAGAATGAAAACATTTTAACAAATTCATTTTAGGGATTTGTTCTCATTTTTAACTGAATCTTCGTACCGTAGGGGGTCATGTAGATACTAGTTTAATCTGCCTAGCCTTAGGGGACTATGTTGAATGCTAATAATTTTTACATATAGTTTTTCTATTAGTTCTCATAGATAGTATTTTTTTCGTTGTTTGCAAAATCCTATAAAGAATATGTTTCGTTACTATAAGCATATAAGCAAACAAATAATAAATAATTCACTTTTAAACAACTATGTCAGTGGTAACTGACGCTTCGTCCGAAAAAATCATGTTTATTTTCGTGAGACACTTCTCTTCAATCCATAAACAAAAGTCCAATCGTTTTGCTTTGTCGTTTGATTCCAAAGGGTGACACAATTTAGGTTTGTACGGCATTACCGTATTTATCTAAAATATTTTTTGCAAATGTGATTGCTGACACCAAGTTCTGGTGCCCTAGTCTTAATGAAATGTTGCTATTTGCTCTGACGTCGCCTAAAGCCAAAACTGTTGCCGTATCGTCTTCGACCAATCTTTTCTTCTCTTCTTTTTTTGATTTCCAACGGTCCCAATTCTTGAAAATTTTGTCGCAATACTTTTAACGGTAACGTCGATAATTGAAATCCCTGGAAACTGTTCTTCAACCCTTTGACCACCCCTTTGTAGATAATTTGCCCCCAACCCATAACATTAAACATAAAATATATTTTGCTCAAGGGTAAGCATTTAGATTGTCTGGCTGATGTACACAAACAAACACTGTCAAATCTTTGGCACTTTACAGGCAGTTTATATTTTTTAATGCAACACACACTTGTGCTGAAAAATAAAAAGCTATTTACTTCAATTTCTAGTATTATTATTTTTTGTTCAAATTCAATGAAATTTGGCACATGGCTCTAATTTTCAATGCAACATATTTTATTCAAATAGAATTTTTCCGTAAAATCAACATAAAATCCGTTTGCCTACAATGATTTATGTTCTTCTTAGGTTACCTCCGCGAGTTAGATTTGACCTGTAAAAATCCATTTAAGGTCAAGCAAACCGAGACTTCAGAAAATTAACGCCGTACTAATTTTTTTGGTATATTATACCTATCACAAAGTCAATTTGGGGACACACTGTATAGTGAAATATCCACCACTAATAAAATGTCTCGTAGCACTTTCTTTGTCTGCCATGCTCTAAGGAACAGGAGTAATAATGTGTTTAGCAGTTACATCAGGTAATTACACCTTATACAAAAATTGTGAAGAGTGTTCAATAGATTATGCAACAATTCTATGAAAGGTGCAAAAAATGGAGGAATAATAATAATAATCATAAACGCCTTTATTTTAGACGGAGAAGTTTGTTTATACCACACTCTTCCACTCCACTGAGTAGTATATTGTTTACTCTAGTTATGTTATATTTGTTCCTTGAATTCGAATGGATCATCAGGAAGGAACCAACACATCGCAGTTGATTTCTAAACTCATAAACCAAAAATTTTCAGAATACAGGGAGAGCTTATGTTCTACACCTGAAAATTTGATCTCTTTTTGTTATAACGTACTTTTTATACTCGAATGTTCGCAAAATATTGAAAAAGCGGCATGGATAAGTTTTCATGATGTTGTCGAAAACTTTCTTGGAAATTACAGTGGTCCAGATTATAAGAACAAATTGAGATGCTTTGAGTTTAAGGTTGTACTTTTTAGATTCTTATCTGGACTATTCTCCAGAAATCTAAGATACTACAGTGAAGAACAGGGACAAAAATGTCCTCAAGACATCATAGCGATGGAGCGTTAACATCAGGGGTGAGTCGCTCCTGCTATGAATGACTTCTAATGTAGCCATGTCATTTTCTCTTACGAAGACCATACATTAAATCACTTGTTGACCTATTTTTTTGAATTTACGAGAAATTTTTACGACAGAGCAAATTGGATCATGAATTCAGATTCAGCACCTCAAAATTTATATGAATATGGTACTCTGTTCATTAATACATGACCAAAATTTTCTTTTGTGAGGCTATGTAATTATTCCTTCATGATTTATACAGACAGAATATTGAAATTACAAATCAAACATAATACTCAAAAGACATCGAAATATTTTATAATTATAGTAAATTAGTATTGTGGTGTCATTATTAGGTACGTAATAAGCAAGCTTCAAACTGGAGTCTAAAGAAAAATATGTTTTCTCTGCAGAAAAATCCGACTCAAGATAACAGTAGCTGTACTTGTATGTTAATGTTGGGTGTTGTGCAAATAGCAGCAAACTGAAGTACACACTATCAAATATGTAATTCTTTTTTAAATGCAATGTTTTCTCTGGTTAAAAATATTTCACAAAGGAATAATTGGAACAGTAATTAATTTTTAATTCCATTAAAACATAGAAGTTGCATGTCTTCATTTGGTTATGTTTAATAATAATCTAATAGTAGAAAAATCGTCGGATACATAATTTGTGTACTGTTACATAATACTTAAAATCCTTGAACTGTTGCTTAAATAATAGTATCCAACGTCACCAACATCTTGTGTATAATAATAATATACTAAATACCCACGTATGATCACGGTGAAAGTTATTATAACGTATATATTCAAATAAATATGATAATATACTGTTTACTTGAATATGTTATTATTACAAAGAAGTGTTACTAATTTATTGCCAATTAATATCAGATTTTAATAAAAATTGGTATATGGGGATTTTTGAGGATTATAAATATTCAGTCGAAATTCAAAAACTCAGAATGACGGCTTCAAAATAATACAAGTTTTGTCAAGTTTTAAGAAAAGCTTATGTGAATACCAGTTACAAGACATCTAATTAATGTTTTTGACTAAAACTGTATAGGGTGGCCAAAAAATATTTTTCAATTAAGAACTTTTTAAATTGAATTTTTTCAATTTTTTCAAATGGAACACTCTATATTTTCTTCAACAATGTGACGTAGAAAATAAAAACGAACATTTTTTGTAAATACTTCCCTATGGCCAATTGCAACCATTTTCCCTTATAAATAAATAAGTGTCAAATTCAAGGATAAACTTAAAAAAAGAGGTTCCCTCAAATAATTCATTAGAAAAATTTATAATATAACGTGTTGCCCATTTCGATTGACACACGTCTTTACGCAATTTTGAAATGAGGCCATTTAGTGGGACCATTTCTTTCAATCCATTGAAATGAATAAACAGTATTTAACAGGTCCTTTACTGTAATGTTTTTTTGTACATTTTTTGCAGTTTTCCTTATTCGACAAGCAATAAAACCTCAGTTTGGTATAAATTATCGTGTACAATGGAGCATTTATCACACTTATCAGTCGTTAGTTACAATTTGTATTGAATTTAAAATATTTGGACTTTTACAATACGAATTTTAGTAAAGCGGAACTTATAGACATGACTTTTGTTTTGGGCGAGTCAGACAGAAATTGTTTACTTACCAATAGAATTTATCACCAACGTTATCCTGAAAGACCGATTCCTGATGTTAGCAGCTTCCAAAACCTTCTCGATGGATTTCTGGAAACTGGAAATCTCGAATATAAAAAAAGTGAAAGAATAAAACGTGTTGCGAATGAAGAAAATGAGTTTTCTGTGGTGCTGGCAACGGTTGAGAATCCCCATGTTAGTCAAAGAGAGGTGAGCTCATTAGTAGGAATAAGTAGACGGTCTCTGGATCGAATCTTAAAAACAAATAAGTTGCATGCATATCATATTCAAATGCACCAGGAATTATCTGATGACGATTTTCAAAAACACCTACAATTTTGTAATTGGGCCAGAGGTAAAATGCAAGATGATGTCAACTTCAATAATGTTTTATTCACTGATGAGGCAACTTTTCATAAAAATGGATTTGTTAATAGGCACAATTTCCATTACTATGCTTCGGAAAATCCTCACTTTTTTATGCAATTTAATAACCAACACAGATGGTCTATAAACGTTTGGGGAGGAATTATTGGAGAACATGTAATAGGGCCACATTTCATTGATGGTAAATTGACTGGAGCTATTTATCTTCATTTTTTGAAAAACTGTCTGCCACAATTATTGGTAAATTTCCCTGAAAGAATTCGAAATAGGATGTGGCTTCAGCAAGATGGTGCTCTACCATATTATTTAAATGCAGTTAGAAACCGCTTAAATAATACCTACCTTCATCAATGGATTAGAAGAAATGAACCCACTAAATGGCCTGCTAGATCCCCAGATCTTACAAAAATGGATTTCTTTTTATGGGGATACGTGAAAGAAATTATTTATAGAGACACGCCAAAAACAGTACAAAATATGAAGGAAAGAATAACTACCTTTAGATCTATCACATCGGCAGTTTTAGGAACAGTGGGAACCTGATTTCAAAAGCACATAGAGATGTGTGTCAATCAAAATGGGCAACATGTGGAACATTTATTATAATTTGAAGAAACCTCTTTTTTTAAGTTTATTTTTGAATTTTGTAATTATTGCTCAATAAAACGAAATTGGTTGCAATTAGCCATAGGGAAGTAATTACAAAAAATGTTCGTTTTTCATTTCTACATCACATCGTTGAAAAATATACAGGGTGTTCTATTAAAAAAAAATGAGAAAATTCAATTTAAAAGTTCTTAATTGAAAAATAATTTTTGGCCACCCTGTACAGTTTTAGGAAATGAAAATGATTCAAAAACATTAATTAGATGTCTCGTAACTGGTATTCACATAAGTTTTTCTTAAAACCTGTAATTGTGACTGTGGTGATTTTATTAATATCCATCTGCAGATTCCATTAGATCCAAGTGGTCGGGAGATATTCAATGCTAATATAGGAATGAATAGAGCCTAGAAAAAGGCTTCAAAAAATGTACCGATATACATACAGGCACTTGGTCCTGTAATTTCATCTTGGCTCGCCCTGTATGTTTGAAAATAATTTCTAGTTATAGACTTTTTTACTCCAGTTTACTTAAGCTTTCTAGCTATAGTAGAATTCGAGATGTCGAGGTCCGACGCACTATTGCCCCACCCTGTATATTATATTTTCAACTCCACCTTCATCGATAATTGTACTTAATTTACGCTTTTATTTTCAGCCAATACAATTTGAAAACGCTATTCTACGAAACTGTAAATACTGACGAGAAATATATTACTGTGGTCGTAACCAGATCTGGATCAGATATAAGAAAATTTGAGGATATGCGTGGAAAAAAAGCCTGTTTCCCTGTATACGACGGTGTGGCTTGGAACACCGTGAAGCATATTCTGTTTACCAGAAATTTAATCCAGGCATGTCCTTTGGATAATGAAATGGCCAACTTCTTTGGTCCAAGTTGTACGCCAGGTTTGCCAAAGAATAAATCTCAGAGCCTCAAACAAAACTGCCAGGAAGACACGTTTAATGGCGAGTTTGGAGCTTTACATTGCCTGAGCAGTGGCGTTGGAGACGTTGCATTTGTATCCAGTAACTCTATTAGGAAGTTTGTTTCAGGTAATATTTAATGATTTGCCATCTATTAATAATAACATAACATAGCATAACACAGTAGACAAACCCCAAATCCAAAGCCTCTCATAGGCTGTCCGGAAGAGGGTTCCATATTTGAAAAAACGCAGACAACATCCATTACCCACCAGCATTGCGAGTGCCGGTGCTGGGGATCGAACCCAGTACACGTTAGGCAGTCTGATCAAGCGCGCTCGCCACTAAGACGCTTAGCCGACTGTGTTACCGTGCCGATAATACTAAGGTAGTTTCAAGAAGTACGTCAATTTACGAAATACACTGTACGCAAAAAACGATTCTTCAATACTATCATTAAAAGATTATCAAAACTCCCTACAATTATAACTTGATTTGAGAAACTCTAGACTTGTAGACTTATATTTTTTCTTTCTTCAATTCTTTGGGATTTCCTGCCACATGTATGTTTTCTTTTTAAGCGGTGCTCGGGGAATCAACAAAATATGACAATTAACCAGTATGTTACTGGTAAATAACCTCTACGCCTGCCTGTGACTTTTACGTCAAAGGATCAGTTAGAGGTTTCTCTTTTTAAATAAACAACACAAATAAATATAAAAACTTGAAATTAAATATTTCGCCGACGTTCGGAAATCTAATCTGTTTCCTTTTTCAAGGCTTTTTTTGAAAAATCTTTTTTGCTGTGTATGATCAATACACAGCTCTAAGAATGTTTGTTATATTCAATATCCATAGATACTTACCATTTACATAGAACTGTTGATATAGTTAACAGTTTTTTTAGTTTTTATACAATGTTAAGTTTGTGAAGTTCTTTTAACATTGGCAACCAAGTTGTACAGACATCTACGGAACAATTCGACACGCATCTATCCTCATTCAATAATATTATCGCGGATTCTTTAATTTTTCTTTTTTTGCTATCTGCCTCTTTTGTTAAAATTTTTGCCGAGTCCCAGTTTATTCTATGTCCGTTCTCCCAAGTGTGTTCGCAGATCTTGGACCTCTGAATTTCATTTTTTCTAATATAATTTTGATGTTCGTCCAATCTTACACTGAAAGGTCTGGATGACTCACCCACGTATTGTTTGTTGCACTCACACGGAATGCTATAAATGCAGTTTTTTGAATTTTTCTCGTGGTTCTTCGGTTTCGTCTTTGTCAGAACAGATCTTAAAATTTTGTTTGTTTGAAATACCGTCCTAATATCAAATCTATCACCGATGCGGCGCAACTTTTCGGATAATCCGCATACATAGGGAATTAACGCTGTGTAACATTTTTCAGGTTTTTGTCGTACCTGTTATTTTCAATATTTATGAAAGTTTTATCGACAAAACCCCCAGGGTATTGGTTATTTATAAGAACTTCCTTTATAAACCGCTTCTCATTGTTTTGTATTTCATCATTAGAAGAAATAATTTTGGTCCTATCATACAAACATTTTACAACACTCCTCTTAACGTTCATCGACTTATTTGAGTTGAAATTTAAATATCTGTTGGTATGTGTTGATTTTCTATAAACGTTTGTTTCAATTGTTCCATTCACTCTTTTAATTAAAACATCTAAAAATGGTAATTCATTTCTAGTTTCCTTTTCTACAGTGAATTTAATAGAAGGTTCTTTATTATTTAAATGTTCCAAAAAATTATCTAGTCACTCAATACCATGAGGCCAGATTGCAAAGATGTCATCTACGTATCTCCACCAGATAACCGGTTTGTATGCACAATTTTGAACATGCCTAGTCTCAAAATCCTCCATAAATATATTGCTTAAAATCGGTGACAATGGAGGATCCATTGCCATACCGAAATCCTGCTGATAGAAATCATTTTCCAATTGAAAATAAGGTGTTTTTATACACGTAGTTAAAAGTTCCATTATGGTATTTACACTCAATTTAATTCTAGCTTCCAAATTATTTTCATTTAACAATTTGTCTTTGATTATTTTTAAAGTTTTGTCTACTGGGACGTTAGTGAACAGACTAACTATGTCAAAACTAACCATCAGATGTGTATTACGAATATTGTTTTCATAAACTTTTTCGATAAAATGTTTACTATTTTTTATACACGAGTCGGTATTTCCAGATAATGGATTAACAATTTTAAGCAAGCATTTTGCCAAATTGTGGTATGGAGAAATATTAGAACTAACAATTGGTCTTAATGGGACATTCTGTTTATATATTTTTGGTAAGCCATAAAAATGAGGAGGCTTGCTATAATGCGGTGTAAGCTTCCGTTGTTCAAAGTCATTAAATTCATTTTTGTGTTTAAATAAAGTTCTATAAATTTTGCTCTCAATTAATTTTGTTGGGTTTTTACTTAATTTTGAGTATGGTCCTTCACTGATAAGTGTCATGATTTTCTCATATGTATTTTTATTTATAATGACTGTGGGATTATTACTGTGGGACATTACCTTTGTCCGCTGGCAAAATTTTAATGGATTCATCTCTTATTATTTGCCACAAATAGCATTTAGACAATATTTGTAGATTATACTGCAAAATATGTTTAACTATGTTTTTATCATTTTAAGGCTTTACGCCGTGGTCACTTCATCGATATAGGGTCATTGATTTTGAAAATAGTATATAGTTAAAAAAAATAGTGAACAGAAAAACGGCGAAATGAAATCGAACTACTTTCGATAGAAGTGAGAAATGTCCATATATAGATTTTGTTCAGTCAAATAATCTGAAATAAGCTATAGATAAAAAAAAACAAAACAATGCATTACTTTATGGTGGAATGTACTGAAAATAGTGTTATCTTTCTTGTACAAGAGTGCACCATGCGTATTATTTCCGTGCGATAAAGACTGACCGAATTAGAGTTAAAAGACGATAATTTTATTTGTTGTAACTTGGTTTGAATTACTCATGCACTCTTTCCCGAATACTTCGAAAAGTATCACGGTTACAAAAATGTTGATTACCAACAAAGTTATCGCTTAGAAAATTTCGTATAATTTACTATTTTGCTTTCATTGCGATATGAAGTGACGGAGTTGGATTAAAAAATCAATAAAACAGTGTTTTTCGTATGTCGAAAACTATCACTTTCTTAGAAACCTAGAAATCCCTGTTCTTAAATATGTCCTGCTTAACAACAAAAATCATGCAAAATTAATAGAAAGATTAAAAGTGACTTAAATATCGTAGATTAGATTATAGGATATGAGTAGGAGGCGAAGAAAGGTTGAACAGTTTTTAAAAATCCCCAACTTTCTAGCTTTATTCTGAAGAAAGATGGTGATAAACAAAAATAGATTATTTAAATTATTTACAAGAACCATTAGCAAACTCTTAACCAACAATATTAAGTAACTAACTTGTGATGAATTAAAAAAAGTGACACTGTTATAAATTTATAGCAAGATGTAATTGATTAAATAAATCATAATGTTTTAAACAATTTAAAAAACATTAAAATATTAACACAAACTTTAATGTGACTAATTAAAAATAATTTTTATTAGAAGAATGGCAATAAGTTGGTGGGAGGACCACATTTAAAAAAAATCTCACACCTATAATAGCTTACGACCACCCTAGTATTGACACATATTATTCTTTGGAAAATAAGAAACTAATTTTTTTAGTGTAAAACTTATAGTGGAGTCGAATAGTGATATAAGTGTAAAATTTTTGAAGATGGAACGCGACACGGTGGAAAGTATTTGTTTTGGTAAAAATAATAAGATTCCGAAATATCTCCCTCCGCGAAGGGGTGCAACCATGTTTTTTTGGCCAAAAAGGGGTATTTTGGACATTTTTAGGGGTGAATTAAAAAAAAATGTTTATCACCAGTTCTATAATGAGCTAAGGAACCAAAATAGTATCCTTTTATTGTCAATATTGAGGAAACTTCCATTTCAAATTTGGTGACGATCCGATCATCCCCCCTCCTGATATAGATGTATATATATAAAAGAAATAGAGAAAGTTAAATTTCTGCTAGATTGGTAAAATCTCGACCGATTTGGCTGAAATTTGCAGAGAAAGTAGTCATTATCACACAAAAACTACCCTCCAAATTTCAGCTAAGAATATTGAATAGTTTTGCTGAAATTCTGGTTTCAGTCAGATTTTCTGAAATTTTCAAATCCAAATATCTCATGTTCTACTAGTCGAGTCGAAACGTGCTTGACGGCAAAGAATAGCTTATTTTATGTACTTTTATAAGAAATTAGTCAAAATTATTATTTTTTCCACATTCGAAAGTTTTTTAGCCATTTACGGTATATACAGGCTGGCTACTTTTTATATTGAACAGTATTTCTATCTCGTAAACCACAGCAATTATAAAGTCGGTTAAATGGGAAAAAAGTTTCCTATTTTGAGGGTCGATAAAATGGGCTATAAAAATTAAAAATATTCCGACCAGGGCCACCATCAACAATATTTTTTTAAATACGAACCTGTTTTTTTAATTTAAAATTTTGAAAGAATTTGAAGTGCTAAATTCGTGGGTATGTCACACTTGACAATTTTACGTTTCGTCACAGAAAAATAATCACCTTTCATTCTATTGGCATTTTGCCCTTCACAAAATTGTTTTGCTTGTTTAGCAATACAAGGGGTGACTCATCATTTGAACCGTCAAAAATTTATTTTATGAACAGTCCAATTGTTAAGTTGATAATGATTTTTTATTTCCTGTCCGTTTTCCACAATAGTATTGAGCAGAACTAGACTAGTAAAGTTAGGCAATACATTGGACTGTTCATAAAAAAAGTTTCAGATGATGAGTCACCCCTTGTATTGCTTAACAAGCCAAACAATTTTGTGAAGGGCAAAATGCCAATAGAATGAAAGGTGGTTATTTTTCTGACGAAACGTTGTAAAATTGTCAAGTGTGACATACCCACAAATTTAGCATTTCAAATGCTTTAAACATATTAAATAAAAAAGGCAAGTACGTATTTAAAAAAATATTGTTGATGGTGGCCCTGGAGAGACGAAACGTTGTAATAAAAATTTAAATACGACCAGTTGCAGCAAAGTCAACTTATAACAAAATATTCAAATGATATTTTTCATTTTTTTCGTAATAACACCGCTAGAGAAAAAACAGGAAATGAGCTATTTCGGGTTTTATCATGTTGTCTCCGGAACCAGTTGGAATATTTTTAATTTTTATAGCCCATTTTATAGACCCTCAAAATATGAAACTTTTTTCCATTTAGCCGACTTTATATTTGCTGTGGTTTACGAGAATGCAATACTGTTCAATATAAAAAGTAGCCACCCTGTATATACCGTAAATGGCTAAAAAACTGTCGAATGTAGAAAAAATCATAATTTTGACTAATTTCGTATAAAAGTACATAAAATAAGCTATCTCTTACCGCAAAGCACGTTTCGATTCTACTCGTAAGACATGAGATATTTGGATTTGAAAATTTCAGAAAATTTGGCTGAAACTGGAATTTCAGCAAAACCGTTCAATATTTTTAGCTGAAATTTGGAGGTCAGTTTTTGTGTGATAATGACTACTTTCTCTGCAAATTTCAGCCAAATCGGTCGAGATTTTACCAATCTAGCAGAAATTTAACTTTCTCTATTTCTTTTATATATATACATCTATATCAGGAGGGGGGATGATCGGATCGTCACCAAATTTGAAATGGAAGTTTCCTCAACATTGACAATAAAAGGATACTATTTTGGTTCCTTAGCTCATTATAGAACTAATGATAATAACTACTCTCTCTTCAAATTTCAGCCTGATCGGTCAAGATTTGAATAAACTAGCCGAAATTTAATTTTTTCAATTTTTTTTATATATATACATCTCTATCAGGAGGGGGGATGGTCGGATCGTCGCCAAACTTGAACTAAAAGTTCCCTCAACATTGACAATAAAAGGATACCATTTTGGTTCTCTAACTCATTATAGAACTGGTGATAAACATTTTTTTTTTAATTCACCCCTAAAAATGTCCAAAATACCCCTTTTTGGCCAAAAAAACATGGTTGCACCCCTTCGCGGAGGGAGAAATTTCGGAATCTTATTATCCTTACCAAGACAAACACTTTCCACCGTGTCGCGTTCCATCTTCAAAAATTTGCCAATCCGACCTTTTTTTTTACTATTTGACTCCACTATTAGTAGTTTAAAATAACAACACTATTCAGAAAAGTGTAAACGCATAAGTAATTATTATTTCTAGATGAGACTGAGGATAATCCAGGAAGTACACTAAAAATGGATGATTTCCGTGTCGTCTGCGAAAGTAAACCAAAAGACTGCCATCTTAGCTGGGCTACAGTTGGACAAGCAATGGTACGAGCTAATAGCACTGACTTGTGGATAAAAGACACTTTAGACGTGTTCTTACAATTAGATAACTTGTTTGGTAAAAATTACAACTCGCTGACAACACCCTTCACAATGTTTGGAAAATATGATGGAAAATCCAATATTCTTTTCCACGATGCTACTGTAAGGTTGCGTAATGTTCCAACCACCAAAGATTTCGACATCATGCCGAATTATTATGATAGTTTTTTAAATTCCGATAAAATGTGCATTAAGTCTCTAGGAGCTAAATTAATAGCTACCAATATATTATTATTGTCTATAATTGCCATTTCGACTAATTTTTGTTTTTACTAGTTTTAAATTTTAATTTAAAATTTGCACTGAAAAGAAATACTGTGATATGCATTGTGTGTACATAAAGATACTGTACCAATAAATGTTTTTTATGTTACTGTGTGTATTGATTTAATGTAAATCACCTGAACTTTAGAATCATCCGAGCATGACAATTACCTGTTCCTTCCCTATGAGGTATTGATTATTTCACAACCACTCTAGTTTTCGTTTTGTTGGCAACAGCATGACACACTTATTTCTGTCAAAACAAAAGCAAATGCTGTATTTATCGCTATTTGTTTAGTTATTTTTATGTCTACAAAAAAGGTAAGAATGCACAATAATGTTACTACCGCTAATCACTAACATGTTTTATTACGTAGGATGGAACTAAAACGTCAAACCCATCAAAGAAAAAAAATGCAAAGGTCTCACAGACTTCTACACGCATCAGAGAGGACAGCACAGAAAGAAGTAATACTAAAAAAACGGAAGGGCCGGTTAAAGCCAAAATATCCTCTTTAACCAATATAAAAGGTAAAAGTGTAGATAATACTCGTATAAAATCTCAATCGTCAAGGTCTGTTTCAAAACCTGAAAAACCTCTAAAAGTGCCTACTTCGCTTGACGAGAAGAAAACAGCCAGTAACACTACAAAAATATCTAAACGAAATGTGCCAGTAACTCCTCCTAGTAGTAGAGTGTTAAAGACGCAATATTTTCCAAGTAAAAGTATGTATTCAAACGCTCTAAAAATCGATGAGGAAGCTCCAAATAGTATTGCTGCAAGTAGTAGTCAAGAAACACAGAAGGAAATAAGGGAAACAAAAAGAATCAGTAAAAATACACCGATTGAAAAAGACAGGAACAAAATAAATACCAAGAAAGTTGTAAACGAAAAGGAGAAACATATTAAAAAGAATGTATTTGAAGAAAGAAACACGTACAGGACTAAAGTTCGAAGAAATACTGAATATAAAGAGATATCTCCAGATTCTAGTAGTATATCTGAAAGGCCACGTACTGCCACTTTAAGAAAAGGCAGTATAGTGAACGATAATATAGTAGGCCCAGACGTACCTAAGCCACTAGTCCCAAAAATTATCAAAGAAGTCGTAAAAGTTAGAAGCCCAAGTCCGAATTATGACAAACCTGGTGAATATAACTACGAAGATGATTTTGAATCATACGAATCTGATTTTGAAGAGTATTCTTCTTCAAGCGCAAGCAATCTAGATAATATATCTGGAGAAGAAACTAGTAGTGTGAGTAGTAGTCAAAGCAAGAATGACCTAGCTTCACCTAGAGAACTTAAATCAGCACGAAAGAGAGTAGCCTCTGCTGGAACTGATGAAGATAAAAAACTAGACTCAGGGAATTTTGATATGCCAGACTACAAACACAAACAAATGTTAGATAACATAAAGGAATCGGTAGAAAAGGAAAACGCAAATTTAAAAATGCAAGAAATTCAGCGAAATAATCCAGCGTCTTTATCAGATGAAGGCTTTGAAGAACAAAAGTCTCTACAGTTCATAAACTTTTTAGATGCTAAGAAAAAGAATGCACGCCGCAAGAGCATGGAAATTAAACGAAAACGCGGTGAAGACATTCTTAATATGATAAGATTAGACACGTGTAGTTACACATTATTTGATTTACCACCAGTGCCTTATGAAGTTTTTATCAAAAGTTATGGTGCAAATAATACAATCCAAGCCGCAGTACAGACAAACGAAGAAAATATCAGCGAGGAAATTCAAACGGAAGAAATTCTATGTGATTCTAGGTGGACACAATTTCCTGTTTGTTTTTCTAAAATGGAACCCACCGATCCAAACTTTTGGCAAATTTATAAAAGTGATTATTTGGGGACAGGTTGTGATAAAATACTCGAGGAGAAGAGTACGAAAAAGTCGAGTAATGAAAATTCTGTAAATAAATTTTTGTTGTCGGCAGGATCTTTAATTTTGAGAATACAAACGGAATCAATTTTGGAGAATTACGAAAAAATTCAGACTAATTCTAAAGATATTCCCTTTAGTGACGGTTACATATTATTTAACACGACCATAGATGTTTTTAAAGATTGTGCAGTAAGGTGTTTGTCATTTTGCTCCGATAATAATAATAAAATTATGACACTGCATGTACGGAAAGCTGAAACCGAGGGATACGGAAGTGTGGTGTGTATCTGGAATATCTCTAACTCTGAGGAACCTGAGATGTTCTTCATCTCTCATGGTCATATATCTTGTTGCTCATTTGGATTAAATTCTTCAGATTTCATTTATGCAGGTTTAAACGATGGGTAAGTTCTCTATGTATTGTATTACCTTTCGTCATAATTCGTAGATATTTTATACAGGTAAATGTATCGCTATTGATACCGGGTGAGCAAAAACTTTACTGCCAAACGAAAACCAAGCATTTTGAAGATATCTTTGTGTCGATTCAATAAAAATTATTCAAAAGTGTTTCTTAAGGAAGCTACATCCCTTTAAAGAAGGCACCTCAAATGTTTTCCAAACGCTTTTATCTAGAGAAATAACGTTTAATACATTTATTAACTTAAAAACACTTCGTTTGCTGCAGGCATGATTTTTTAATTGAGATCAACAGACATTTTAAATCATTTCGGGGTTGAAAGCTCCCCATTTTGCCGTCGTCTTGAGAAGGGGGGTGTAAACAGTTTTTCCGCGATGTCTTGAGAACCCTAAGTCTCACAAAAAGTGTTTTAAGACTTCTCTTGCAGATAATTGAATTGTCTACAGTCTTGGTCTGGATACTTCTTAACGTAATCTTGAAGCTGAAAAAGTTATAATTAAAAATAGACATCAGATGTTTCTTGTACATCATTTTATCGCGCACAATTTTCTCTACTCATTTTTTAAATTTCTTTTCTTTGGAGAGAATGCTGGAGCAAGTTCATCAAAAATGGCACTGGACAATTCTAAAGAAATTTCAGAGCTTCCCTGGGATGATTACAAACTCTTTCAAGTAAAAAATCGCACCGGTACACACACTAAAAAACATTATCTGAACCCGGGACCCGACATAGTAATCCCTATGTACTTTGACGTGTTGAACACGAATTCAGTATCCCTTCAGCTCCATCACCCACCAATTTTTAGAAATCGCAAGAATGACAGAAACCCTAAATTTTTAAGGTTATTTCTTCGGTTTATAAAAGATTGGTGGGTGATGGATCCAAATGGGCATCAGATTCGTGTTCAGTGCGTCGAGATATATTGAGATTACTGTGTCGGGTCCCGGGTTCGGATCACTTTCTTTTTTTTGTGTATGTCTGTGTTATCCTTACATTTCTCCGAGAGGGCAATAGTTTAGTATTAGTTTAAAGATGTCTAAATAGTACTGCAGTTTCATTTTATTGTATGAATAGACCATTTACGAGAATTAGATGTCCTTAAATATTATTCCTCTAGTAACATTTTATAATATTTACAGGACAATTTCCGTTTGGAGTACAAAGAGGAAGATATACAACGAAGATTCACTTTTAAAGAGAATTCCTTTATATACGACAGAAATTGGATTTGGTCACAATAACAAAGTGGTTGCCTTGCACCCATTTATTAACCATATAGAAAAAACAGCTTGCTTTCAGTCGAAAAAAACTAATGAGGTATGGATATCAAAAAGTACATACGGTTGTTTACTATTTTAATTTCGAAATTTCTCACTGCCCACTAAATTTTGTACTTTCTGCCACATTCGTTGAAGCAGAGAGATGACTGTATCCCACTATCTTAAATTTTTTTGATTATCTAAATGACTAATAATTTTTATTTCATAGGAATTGTGTGGAACATTTTTCCATAATAACGACTGCGCAATGAAAATGTTGCACAGTCGAGTTTATTTGTTAAACATAACTATATAATGCACAAGACAAAATGTGTATATAAATTTATTTGTTACAAATATACACCAACAATGTTGGTCCAACCAACATAAAGGCCAATTAATAGACTACATATTAAGAAAAATATACTTCTTTCTTTTAATTATCGAATTAGAGCCTCGAATGTGGCGGAATACAGATGTGATTTTTATAGTCTTTACTTCAATTTTTTTTCGGTAGTGCCAAAAAAAATCGTCATTTCTGATTTTATATGCAGAATTAGAAATACCCGTATGTGTAACACCCCGTATAAACTTAGTTTGGTCAGAAATCAGTATTACTAAATGTAAAATTTTTGCGCTGATTTTACTCCACTATACCGGAAGTAACAGTATTAGGTTTCAAGACAATTGATTGAAATTAAGGATATACTACATACATAATAGGCGGCACTTTTTGACCTACAATTGATTTTATTTCACTTCCTGTTTCGTCGGTAACTTTCGATTTTTAAATGGAACACCCTATGTATTATTGCATTTTCGAATTCTGCATAAGTTTCTGAATTCAACGATGACAAATAAGTGACATTTCCAACATCAATTTTTTTTGTAATATAATTTTTAGTTTTCCATTTAAGTGTGCCATGTGGTTCCGATTTATTCTAATGACCCGTGTACTGCTACAAAAATCGAAATCCCGTTAAAAACACTAAATTACGTGATTTATGAGCAAATAAAATTCACCAAAATTGTTTTTGGGGCAAAACACAAATTTTTTCAAATGGAACCATATCGGTATCGTGGTACCATTTATTAGTACTGTTAATAAGGAAACTATTCATATGTCGTTATGTCATATTAAAATGTGCGATAAGTACAAACAAAATTACAGCTAAGAGAAAATACAATTTTATTCTAATTACCTTGTTACTACATTTTGAAAAAAAATGTAGTATACGTTTAGCATTTTTCCGGTGCACCATCGAAACCCGAAAAAAACGTCGGATCGATGTGAAAGTCCTATCTATCGATTCGAGAGCGAATTTAGAAAATTCCGTCCGTCGGTCAGTCGGTCTGTCGGTCTGTCGGTCTGTCTGTCTGTCTGTCTGTCTGTCTGTCACGCCCAGCCCCCCTAATCCGTTTTCGGATTGCGATGAAACTTGGGTGGTTAATAGCAGGTCTTTAGAAAACCTTAACGCCGGAAGCTCGGCTCCGTTCGGAAACCGGAAGTACCCGATATAGACGTTTCGAGTTTTGCGGAAGAAATTGAATAACTCGATAACGGGTAGTCGGATCGAGACATTTC
Source organism: Stenurella melanura (assembly GCA_963583905.1). NCBI lineage: Eukaryota > Metazoa > Arthropoda > Insecta > Coleoptera > Cerambycidae > Stenurella > Stenurella melanura. The sequence goes on from OY757313.1 coordinate 112,579,210, forward strand.
AAAAAATGAATGGTGCCGCTGGCAAAGCTCTACAAATAAGTATACCAGAGGCTATGTCGAAAAACAAATGAAAATTGATTTTTTTTGCAAAAAACTGGTTTTCTCGAAATCGGGCTAGGAAGCACGATAACTGTCCAGAATATTGATCGATCTCGATGAGACCTGGTGGGATCAAAGGTACCCGGCCACAAATCAAGCCTATTGCTGGCGGCCCGATTCCGTCGACCGCAAGTATGTTTTCCAGAGCCGAGTATGATTTTTCAAAGAAATTAATAACTCCCGAACCGAAGGTCCGATTTTGATTTTCAAAAATGGCAATTGTAGGGCTCGATTAGGTCTATTAGTTGACGTTTGTGAGAAATTTGAGAAAACAAAAGCGAATCTACAAATCCTGGAAAACTTGATTTTTTTGATAAAATTCTACAAATTCCGAACAGTTTCCTAATAAAAATCGAAAATTAACTATTCCGTCGATCGATCTCTATAACCAGTATAAGGCATGGACCTTTTTGGACAAAAAATATAAAATAGAGTTTTTTAGAAAAACTTAAAATAAACGAGTTATTTACGAAAATGCATTCCAAAGAATTATTTAAAAAAAATATTACAAATTGATAAGTGATAATGTTATATTTAAAATATCATCATTCATTTATTATTTTCATTTACTAAATAAAAATAGAACCGATGCCCTTTCCGTGCTTCAAAATGTAGTTAGCTTTTACTTTAGTCAATGCAAAAAGAAAAAAAAAAAAGAAAAATAAACATGTCAAAACACTGAGTCATCTTGCGACCCTCTGCTGAAAATGTAATGAATCATCCCAACAAATTGAATAAAAAGCATATCAAAATGTAGTTTTTTTCACTTGTTACACATAAGGTGGTTTTGGAATACAAAAAATAAACGACATTACAATTAATGCACTTCTGAACTCACATAGCTGTTTCTGGAAGAACGTTCGCCAATTGCTAGGCCGTTATGCTATTAATTGCTCGTCTTTCTCGTGGCTCCAGGTCTTCACGGGTTGTAACGGCGGTTGCATAGACAATATTTTTTAAATGACCCCAAACAAAGAAATCAAGGGGCGTTAAATCTGGTGACCTTGGAGGCCACTTCACAGAACCATTTGTCGAAATTACGTTTTCTCCGAATCTCCGTTGAAGGTAATCAATTACTATCCTTGAATTATGGGGAGGAGCGCCATTTTGTTGGAAATACATTTCCTGTCCTAAATTTAAAGGTAACTCGTCTAAAATGTCCTCAATCACATTTTCCAGGAATATCAAGTATCTGGCACTAGTCAACGGTCCTTCAAATATTATTGGACCAATGATTCTACTACCGATTATTCCAAGCCAAACATTGAAACCGAACCGCACTTGAAAGTTGCCCTCCCGTAATAAATTTTGATTCTCTTGTGACCAATATTTTGCATTTTGTCGGTTAAATTATTTCAAATTTATAAATCTTAATTCGTCGGAAAATAAAATTTGTCCCAAAAAATAATGATTTGACTGCACGTTATTATAGAAAATCCAATTGCAATATTTCATCCTACATTCGTAATCACTTTCGTACAAATGCTGGTGCAATTGGTATTTAAAAGATTTATAGTGGTATTTGTCCAAAATTCGGCTTACTGTTTGGTGACTGATGTTCAATTCAAACCCAACTTGCCTTAAAGAAACAGTCTTATCAACTTCTATTCGAGCCAAAACATTAATTTCCGTTCCTTCGTCAATAATGACGTTTTCTTCGGGATCACTGTTGGGCTCTCTTCGAAATTGGTTTTCAACACGTTTAAAATAATTTTTCGCTGGACATTGTCTATCAGGATATCGTCGGCCATAAAAGTCCATAGCTTTGTATTTTTTTTTTTACTTTCCCCATAAATAATTAACATGTCCACTTTTTCATCTCTTGTACAAATTTGCGGCATTTTAAACACAATTAACAAGAATTTTAAACAATTTTTAAAGACACAATAAAAACACTGTTAAACCAACAAATGTTTGACAAGCTAAATATTTCATTGTTTTCAAAGCCACCTTAGTTACTTCTTAACATTTAATTAGAACAAAATTGTATTTTCTTATTTTCTTTTAGCTGTAATTTTGTTTGTATTTATCGCACATTTTAATACGACATATGAATAAATTCCTTATTAACAGTACTAATAAATGGTACCACGGTACCGATATGGTTTCATTTGAAAAAAGTTTTGCCCCAAAAACAATTTCGGTGAATTTTATTTGCTCATAAATCACGTAATTTAGTGTTTTTAACTGGATTTCGATTTTTGTAGCATTATACGTGTCATTTAGAATAAATCGCAACCGCATGGCACACTTAAATGGAAAACTAAAAATTATATTATTAAAAAAAATGATGTTTGAAATGTCAGTTATTTGGCATCGTCGGATTCGGAAAATTATGCAGAATTCAGAAATGCAATAATATATAGGGTGTTCCATTTAAAAATCGGAAGTTAGTGTCACTTCCGGAGAAACCGGAAATGAAAAACATCAATTGTATGTCAAAAAGTGCCGCTTATTATGTATGTAGTATATCCCAAATTTCAATCAACTATCTTCAAAACTAAATGAGAAAATGGGGATATGTTATGATTCTGTTACATACGGTATTGTAATGAAATATTTCCACGCGCGTATTATAAGATACAATTTATTGGCTTATTGCTTTCAGTATATTTCCAGAGACAATATAATCATATACCATCGCAGATAAAAAATGTATCATTCTAACTCTAAAGATAGTATTTTTAGAACGTATGTATAATTTTCCTATTTCAATAGTTCTTTATTGATTTCAAAATGTTTTAAATGTTTTGAAATTGATACAGGCTCAGCAAACTGGTATCCCTTTATTTTGGAATCTTAAAATATAAATATCAATGATTTCCATATTTTAATATCCAATGATCTATTCCAAAAGAGTAAATAAGTATTAAAATGCTTCGCGGAATTTTTCCAGCAGTATGAAAAATGTTTCGTACAGTGATATCTTCTTTTGCAAGAACTTCAAATAACCATTTTTTTGTCTTTTTTTCACTCAAACTGTACTCAAAGCTTATGGTTTGGAGGTTGTCCAATATGTGCATGAACTCATCCTCGATCGCTGCAACCATCCTCAAACCTCAAGTTAGAAACCTTAATTCCTCCCATAAATACTTCACCCTGCCAGTCCTTCAACACACGTTGCATCGTGTTTTCACTATAGTTGTGTTAAATTTTTTAAGTTGGAAGAATTAGAAGAATTAATATAAATAAGGCCTTAAAAAAAAAAAAAGTATTGTCGTTGATATCAAATGCTAATATCTACTTACAGAAGTTTGAACCTGTATAATTATTTTCTGTTTTACAAAGTCATCATTTGCTTAATCAAGATGAAATAGTACACTTCCCCAATATGAAGCTATATATCCTGCTACCATTCATTTTCTGCGATGAGTTGAGACGTAATAATCTCTGATTATGATTTTAAGATTTGTAGCTTAGATGAGGAAGGAGATATAGTATTATGGAGTGTCATTATGAAACACGAGTGTACAAAAACCTCTTCGGCGAGCTCTACAAACTGGAGTGACGTGGTACTTGTAAAGAATACCAAGATTTCGCTAAGAGTATTGCACCCAGAATTAGAAGATCTTCAGTGTACCGATTTTATTGTAAATACTGTGAATTCAAATTACGTATTTGTTTCGACAAATTATGGTTTTATTATTCATCATCTTATAAAGGGTGGAAGAAGTAACGTCAAGAAATTTGTTCCAGGTAAACAAATACAAATTTTGATAAATTATTATTTAGTAAACGAATTAAAATAAAGTAATATGTTCGAAATGCTGATTAAGGTTTAATTCAAAGTGTCTATAGATGTGGTAATACAAGTGTTTATTCCTTTTCCTAGAAATGAATCTAAAATTAATACCCGTATACAAAAGAGTTGGGAAAAATAAATTGAAATTTTTTAACCTGTTACTACCTACCTGTTACTAAAACGAACAATATCGCAATTTGCTAAAACGAGGCACGCTCCTCGTTTGCAATTAACACTAAAAATTATCCATCAAAGAAAGCATTTTGAATGTCTTTTAATCCTCCTTAAGGTCAGGTAGGACAAAACAGTACAGAGGTTGTCAGTTTATCTATATTCATCTTAAATGTATTTAAAAAATTACGGTAAGAGTTAGCTTGAAACCCTTTTCACAACATTTACCTTAGTTTATTGCCATAATTTTTTGTCTCCAGTAACATTTAGCTGAGATGTTTCCTTGTTAAATTATTTAACCAATCAAAAAAAATCATTTTATAAAAAATATTCAAAACACATTTAAGTGTAAAATCTTTTAGATAATGCGTCCATCACGGTCAAAATAATTTGAACGTATACAGAATCGTTAGGACTAACAAAAGACATGATTTGGATTTTTTTTCTATTCGGAATTTTTTGCAAAAATCTGAATTTTGGTACATTCGAAGATACTGATGATATCAACCGATTTCAATTGGTTTCATGTCGATCGGGTTTTCATTTGCCGAAACGACAGCACTTCCAATTTTCAACTTTAGAGATTTGCTATAGGCCGCCATTTTGGATTGGAGGGTCGGGATTGGGCACACTTTTTAACCATCCCAAGTGCTATCTTTTCTCAAAATTTCATCAAGTTTCAAAGCAGTTACCTTAGTTATTGCAATTCGAAAATTTCTTGTTTCCAAATTTGACAGAAATTTTGCAATAGTAAACAATTTTTGTGAATTTTCGCAATAGCCTATCCCCGTAGGAAATTTTCTTAGGAACAAGTTTGATTAGTATACGTCGAGTCGATTAGAGTATTATTTCACGAGATATTTAAGAAAATCTAAAAAATAAAACAGGGTTCCACTTGTTCATGTTCCGTATCTTCGAATCTATAGACTTGAGGGTTGTTATTTATGAATTTTTTACCTATTTGTAAGTAAAAAATTGTAATGTTTAAAGGGATTTCAAATTCCAGCATTTTCAAGTCTAATTCGCCCCGACCTTTACTCCTTTTCAATATTTCATATTTGACACATATTCAATCAAAGTATCCAAAAATATTTGAATTAGAAAACGAGACTAACAGACTAACATACTAGAGACTATAGGCTAATACTAATACTATACAGATTCAGCAAATTTAGTTTAAGGTATGTAAACATGTTTCTGCGCAGATAAACCACGCCTTGTCGTAGAACAATGCAGGGCACTGGTATAAAACAATAGCGCCATCGCTTGAACGCGTCGAGTTGAGAACAGGGCACCCATTCTTCTTTTAATAGCGTAACTATTTAAACGTGTGGGAATAAAATAAATTAATCCCAATTTCGTTATTAAAATGCCGTGTGTTTATACAACTGCAGAAAAAGTGCAAATTGTGTAGTGGTACTTCGGGGGCCATTCCACTGAAGACACAATAAATTTATTTACTGTGGTATATCAAGACAGACCAATTCCCTTAGCTAGCATAATTTCATACATTATTAAAAAATTTGAGAATTTAGGGCGTGTAGTGAATTATTCTAAAAAATGCTGTCAACCCGAACCCCGTCATCAACAAATGAGCGAGGAACGTGAAATTCGCGAAACTAATGTCTGTGCACTTGTTGAAACTAGTGAACCTTGTTCTAGCAGGCAAATTGCTGATGAAGTTGACATGAAGAAAAGAACTGTAAGAAATATTTTGAAAAGAAATGGGTACAGTTGTTTTAAAGTTCGAACAACGCAAGAAATATTTCCCGAGGACAATTTCAGACGGATGAAATTTTGTGAAATCATGATAAATAAAGTGAATGAGAATGAAAACTTCATAAAGAATATATTGTTTACAGATGAATCATCCTTTTCATTACATAGGAAACACAATCCAGCCGTAGTACGATATTAGTTTCGAAAAAATAAACATTTGAGTGTTGCTGTGCGAACTCAGTATCCTCAAAAGTTGAACGTTTGGACGGAAATTTTAGACAATCATATTATAGTCCCACTGCTAATCGATGGCAATTTAAATTGCAATAAATATTTAGAGCTTTTACACAACGAAATAATTTCTACAGTTCAAAATCTTCCTGTCAACTTTGACGACATTTGATTTCGACAAGACGGCTGCCCAAGTCACAATGTTATTAATTTTCTGGAAAGAACATTTCCCATTCGTTTAATAGCTACGAGGGGAATAATAAAATGGCCCCCCAGGTCACCTGATCTAGCACCCCATGATTTCTTTCTATGGGGCTTTTTAAAGGAAACTGCGTACAAACATGCGTTTGAACGAGCCAATAATTTAGTTGAATTACGGGAAAAATTTGTCCAACTTTGTGCAAGCATTACTCCAAATCAACTCAATAATATGAGAGGTTCATTGTATAATCGGTTTGGCTATTGTTTGGTACAAGAAGGTGGTTTGTTTGAATCCTTACTTCATTAAATTATTTTTTGACAATTATTAGTTGATTTTAATTTCTGAGGGTTATTTAATTTTATTTGAATGTTCTATTTTTGTACTTTAATAAGAATAATTTATTTTTTGATAATTATTAGTTGATTTTAGTTTCTGAGTTATTTAATTTTATTTTAATGTTCTATTTTACTTTCGGTTTTAATAAGAATTATTATTTTATTCCCATAGCATTTACGGCTAAAAAAGAAACTGCAGAAATGCTTTCAAGAGAAGAAATTATTTGTCAAAAATGTGACAAATAACTTCTTCGCTTTTGACGAAGAGATATTGTCTCGTTTCGTATTAGAAATTATTACCTACGTCCACACCCATCCTTAGTTTTTGCCGCATTAAATTCAATTCATTGTGTGCCTCTGCTTTCACGATTTATGGAACTAGCGGGGCGTGGTCAATTACATCGTTATTTCTATACCCTAAACTGCATTTTCCGAATCTGTATATAAAAGCAACAATATGTATTAAACACTAATATGTGTTTTTATTCACAACAAATACATAATCATTAGATTTGCAAATAAATTATTTTATTTTTGAGTTGTTTTACATAATGCTTGTCAAAAATCCATCTTTCTATCTCTTTCGGGACCTTTAAATACATATTTTGACTTCAGAAAATCTTAAAAGGAAAGAGATTCTTAACTCGATAGTTTCTGTGATAGATTACATTAGCATAAGCGATTTCAGTGAAATATACAATATTTTTTTATAGTTTTTCTTTTAGTTTTCATGGATAATTTTTTTCCCGCTGTTTCCAAAATCCTATAAAGAATATGTTTCATTACTATAAGCAAACAAATGATAAATAATTCACTTTTAAAAAAGTATAGTCTAGTGTAAGGCGAACAGAAACCAAAAACATTTCCCTTTATATTGGCAGCATATTTGCAAATGTGGCGAATGCGCTAGTGTTAAATTAAGAACTTAATGGTCGATTTATAATAATGATAAAATATCCCTATTTATTAGATTCGTATCTCAACGTGAATTGCTAGTTTATAAATAATAAAAATAGGTTGTACTTACGATTTTTCAAGATTTTTTTTTTACAATGTTCTATTATTGATAATTGTTACAGACTCCGAATCCATCGCAAACTGTTTGGAAACGTGCCCCTTTTCACCTGACTACTTTCTTGCTGGATTTAATAATGGAAACATAAATCTGTACTCAAGATTAGTGGAAAAGCCATTGATGGTTCTCTCTGACAAAGAAGGAAACCTAGAGAATTGCGGTATCCAACTTATACAGTGGTCCAGAAACAAACCATTTGTTATGTATATTAAGGATGTTCGTAATAAGATTCACATATGGGATTTGAGTGAAAGTGATATTTATCCTACCCACTCCATTCCGTTTAAGGATGATATAACTTGCATGAAATTATCAAATCCAGCAAGCGAAAACCACACAAGAAAGTCATACATGGTAATATTATGTTGTGTGTTTTATAGATATTAGAACAATTATTAAACAATTTTATGTATATACTAGGTAAAAATATGACAAATCTATCTAATTCACCTCTATTCGCAATTTCAATTGACCATGAAAATGACGTTACTATGGGGATACCCCTGCACAGGGAATTTCCTATAACCTAATTTTAATTTTTATTGTCCTGTCTTGGGAATCCATCGATAGTTATAACACGAGTTACATATTTCAGTTGATTGTGAACTTTAGAAGAAGCTGCACTGAAGGGACATAGATGTCGAAACACGTGTCTGTGGATGTTCTAAAGTTTTGTGTTACTGTTATATCGGTAAGTGCTTTTGTTTTGATTGTCTTTGGGTTCCATTGAGCAGGACAATTTAAATTAAAAATAACATTATGATAACAGTTGTATTGTACACAATTGGCATATTTTCTTTCTTATAATTGTATAACGTGGAGATATGTTTTACTTATCTGTGATAAATATTTACTAGTGCTTTCTGGTATTTATTCATTTCTTTCTATTAAACTACTAACAATTCGACATGGTTCAATTTTCAACTTTGGAAAACACAGAGTTTTTATTGATTTATGGAGAATATAAACGTAATGTTAGAAAAGCTTGCACAGTCTATTCTCAACAGTTTCCTGGTAGATGCTGTCCTGACCATAAAACCATAAAATTATTAGTTGATAATCTTAAGAGATATGGTTCTTTTACCAAACCAAGAAGAAACGGAAATAAACCTGTGAATGATATTAATATAAATAAAGTTGTCGCTGCCGTTGATGAAAATCCACAAACCTTAATATCAGCAGTCAGTGCTAGGACAAATATTTCTTCGACTTCGGTCAGAAGTATCCTCAAAGACAAAAGTTATCATGCTTATAAAATGATTTTAATACAACAACTTCGCCAAGGGGATTATGAACGGCGACTACATTTTATAGCACGAATGTCCGTAGTGAATAAAAGATACAATTTCCTTCATAACGTTCTTTGGAGCAATGAGGCGACATTCAATGAAAGCAGTAGTGTAAACAGGCACAATATGCACTATTGGAATTATAAGAATCCTAGATGGACACGAGAAAGAAGTATCTGGTTCCATCAAGATGGTGCTCCTCCACATAATGCCCGTATTATTTGTAATTATAAACACGATATTTGGTAACGCAAAATAGGCAATACCGGACCTGTGCGATGGCCAGCTAAATCGCCAGATTTAAACTCGCTGGATTTCTTTTTGTGGGGTTGCCTTAAGAGATTTGTGTGTAACACTCAACCTCAGAACATTTAGGATTTAAAAATAGAATAAAGAACGGATGTAACTCTATTGGACGGAATATTTTATTACGTACAGTGAATGGTGAATTAATAAAAAGATTTAACTACTGCATTTACGTTGATGGGCGAAATTTTGAACAATATTTGTAAAAAAAAAATTATTCTCTCTTTACCTGATAAATTTTTTTAAGAAAACATTAATGTTTATTGGAAAATCAACACTGTTTTATTTTGAGTATTCTTGTTAACATAATTAAGAATTATTTTGTCTTTTTTTTAATAATTTTGCACAATATTTTTAATTTTTAATAAAAATAGGTCTACCAGCTTATAATTTTTTTTACAATAATAGTACATCAAGAAGAAGGAGAGCATATACTCTTCCATCCTACTAACCAACAGGAAAGAGAGAACACACCACTAGAGATAGTATATAGGAAGCACTGAAACGAAAGAAATCACTACGATAGCGCGATTATTGCACAAGAAAAACATGAAGCAGAACAACCAGAAGAAACATACGCTCGAACTGGAGCTATAACACCCCGCCCAGAATTAGAGGAAACAACGCACATAAACATGTACCAAATATCACAAAAAACAGAGGAAGACAACAGTCAAGAATTACAACACGATGACATCATTCTGGCGACATGGAATGTCAGAGGATGCATAACGAGAGAGAAAAGAGACAAAATCGAGGAGGTTCTTATGATGGAACACATACACGTTGCATGCATACAAGAGACACACACGATAGACGGAACAGCAGTTACTCAAAACTACAAATGGCATCTAAGTGGAGGGGACAAAGAAAAAACCAGCAGAGGAGTCGCATGGGCAATAAGACGGAACACCCCTATCCAGATAGAGACAAGAAAAGTAAACGAAAACATAACCATGGCAGACTTACAAATTGGAAAGGAAAACATATGCGTACTAGGAGTACATGTGCCCTCCGACAAACGGGCAGGACGAGTATTCAGACAGATTACCCAAGAGACTAGAAGAAATAGGAATAGAAAAATGAACACAATAATACTAGGAGACTTCAACGCGCATATAGGAAAGGACGACCAAACACATGAAGACAAGAATATCATAGGAAAAACCTTACTTCACACATGGACAAACGATAAGGGAAGCTTGCTAAAAAACTTGGCACATCTGTAAGATCTAACAGTTAGAAACACAGGGAGCAAGAACCTAATCTGCCTTAATACCTGGAGTAAAGGAAACATCAACTCTCAAATAGACCATATCCTAGTGGATAGAAAAATAAGGGACAGGGTCAAAAATATTAAGGCAAAACAAGCAACAAACGTCAAAACAGATCACAAAATATTATATGGAACACTAGTAATAAAGAAACAAGAAGAAAAAAAAAGAAAAAAAAGATACAGCAAAACAGCAAATGACACATGGAACATCTCACTGCTACAAAACAAAGGAATAAAAAAGAAATACCAGGAGGAGATAGAAAAACAGTTAACAGGAAAGGAACTAAATTGGTCAACAATGGGTTTAAAAATCAAAATAGCGGCGAGGAAAACGTTGAAAAGGAACAAATCCGCTATGAGCCCAACAAGAAAAGACACCAAAAGAAATTACGAAAAACTAAAGAAAATAAAGGCCACAGGAAAACAATATACACCAAACATAGACAAAAAGATAATAGAAGCGAGGAAACAAAGAAGAGACACAGAGAGGAGGCACGAACAAAAAAAAAATGCAGGGAATTCTTCGAAAACATAGAATCTACTCCAGCAGGACAGAGATTAAACCAAACTTTTAGACACCCCAAAACATACAGGAGAAACAACAATACGCAGTCAAGAAAATACATACCACTACAGCATTGGGTCAGGAAACTAGAAGAAGGAAACGCAGAGAGAAGTCAAATAGAACCAATACAAGAAATGGACCACTGGCCTCTGGGAAAGCCACCGTCAAAAGACGAACTACTAGAAATAATGGCCAGAGCTAAAAGAAACACGGCCCCGGGAATAGATAAAATAAATAACGAACTAATATACTATGGACCGGACAACATAAAACAGCTAATCCTAGAAATCATCACCAACGCATGGACGGAAACCACACCCCTGTCTGAGGAATGGAATACAACCATACAGATACCGCTCCCTAAAATCAAATCACCGCAAAACGTGGACGATTACAGAAGAATAATACTCTGCAGTGTAGGGTACAAATACTACGCACAATTCCTCCTCAGAGAAATGGAAAAATACATCGGCGAACTACCAGATTATCAAACGGCATTTATCAAGGGTAGATCGACAGACGACCACATGTACACCACCAGACGGATCCTGGAAGAAAAGTGGAAAGAAGGAACAAAACTATATATAGTCTCAATTGACCTCAAAAAGGCATTTGATACTATAAGGCATGAGGCTATAGTCAACACTTTGCTCAACAGGGGAGTACCGCACTACTTAATAAACAGAATAATAAAAGCATGCCTACACGAAAACACTGCAATACAATGGTTTGGACAGACGACGGAATCAAAAATGAAGAATATAGGAGTCAAACAAGGATGTCCCCTATCCCCCGACTATTCACCACAGTCCTGGACCAAGTCAAAACAGCCTACAGAGTCACAACAGCTCTACTACCCTTCATTGAGGACAACAAACCACCATGGTGCCTAACCAAAAAGGTATACACGACCATCATAATGCCTACGATGATATATGGAGTCAAAAACGCAGCAACGATAAAGGCCAACCGAAGAAGCCTGAGAAGAGCTGAAAGGGACATTATCCAACTGCTAGCAAAAACAGGAAAACCACAAAAACGACAGAAAACGTCAACATTACTAGAGGGAAGAACAATAATCAAAAGAATAGAATCATACGCAATGAAATACTGGGGACATGTCCAAAGACGGGACACGACACACCTACTGAAGAAAGCGCTGCGAATGAACAGCAACAAACTGAAAATAGGGAGGCCATGCTACCCATGGATTACAACAATCGAGAGGATTACGAATAAGCTAGGAAAGGATTATACACACTGGGAAAAGTTGCCACAACAAAAAATGGAATACAATAAAGAAATATCAAGGATATACACACTGCCAGACTCAGAAACAGAAGAAACAGAAAACTCAGAAGTAGAATAGGAGAGAAGATGATCACAGACAGAAACTAGGAAGAAGCATATCACAAAAACCTGAAAGTAAAAAGAAGCACGAAAACCTAAAAGAAGCATCTCACAAACGCCTACACTTTCCATCCGATGAAGACAGAAGGAAAACAAGAAGAAACATCTCACAAACACCTAGTAAAAAGAAGCACGAAAACCTAAAAGAAGCACCTCACAAACGCCTACACTTTCCATCCGATGAAGACAGAAGGAAAACAAGAAGAAACATCTCACAAACACCTACACGCTCCATCGTATACTCCTACCCCATGCGTCATGCGGCTCTCGCTGCTGACAACAAGCATGTCCAATGTCCAATCCAGCGTATGCAGCTGGTCCGGCGGTATATAAAAGCACTGGGGGTTTGTTCTGGCACACGGTGGGATGATCGGTGGGCGATCGGGCTGCGTGGTGGAACAAATCTCCCTGCACCGGAATTGGCAGCAATGCCCACCTTACGCTGGCAAATCAATCAATCAATCAATCAATCAAGTGTTTTTGTTAAAAGTTTCATGGCTATAGAAAATGTGAAATATTACTAATAACAAAGCTGTGGTTGATATATTAAATCAGAACAACTTAAAAGTCGAAAGAATAAAATAAAGTGAATAAAAGTAAGGAAGTTCATGAAACTGAATCATGATTATAAAATGTTTTATTTAAATATCTGTAGCGCCACTAGAAGAGCAACCAAATTTTATTAGTAAGAACTGCAGGGTGTAATCAGTTTCATGTCATTAAAAAAAACTGGCAATAGGGACCGACTAGACAAACAAAAAACCTTTATGACTTTTCCCTCTAGGGGCACTTTGAAAAAACTGACCTAGGTCAACCTTTTAATATTTTATTTTTTTTAATATTAATGTAGAAAATAATTGAGAACCACTGCTTTTCTTGGTCAATGAACTTGTAGTTCCCAATTATACAACTTTTAAATTGTCTTAAAAAAGTGGAAAAAGCCTTGGAACATCGACCGCCTTTGATGGACCGCCTCAACCAAACTGAGGCAATTATAAAGAGGTAAATAATTCGTTATCTTTTCCTGCACAACTGCAAGCAAATAATGACCGTAGAAGTTTAAACAGAGCATTTCTTTACATGTGTGTCTTTTAATTTGGAACAAAATATTGGATTAATGTTTATAATTTAGAATATTTAAATGTGATTTATTAACGTTTGTAACATAAATGAGTGTCCTGGGTTAAAAGCTTACCTGAGTAAATTATTCGAAATCTGCATCTGCATCAATACACAGTTCGGTACGTCGAATTAAGGACATACGTACTCCGTTCAACACTAAACAATAAACTATCAACTAACGCTGTCAATAAAGAAAAATAAAAAAAAACTTGGTCCAAAATCCAAAACGGAATACAAAAAGAACGAACAAGTAAGTTGTGTCTGTACGTAATCAAGAATTTAACGACTTGAACGGTAAAGTCAATAAAATAAATCTTCACTATAAATACACAGCAACCCGAAATTCAAAAATAACAAAAACAACGAATGGCTGGTTGGACGTGTGTACATAATGAAACACCCACAGAAACTAAAATATTGCACAAGGGAGAGTCAGAGTATAGTTTTCTTCAGATCAGATCTACTAAACACTCGAAAACGTCGACGTCTTTCATCTTATTTACCGCACCGCTAAAGACCGCTGACATTTTATAGCTATCTACACAAATATTGAGCATCTAATACTTGTAAATGATTAGTGTGATGCAAATAATGAGTTTTGAATGACTTGTATTGCTTAAAATGAGATAAATATGAAATTGTTAGGTAAAGTATTCCTTTACCTTCCCCGTTCTTGCTTTTTAAAATTTCTGTCGTGATTAATATTTAGTGTTAGGGAATATTACCTCCCGCTCTTTAAAATTTCAATTGAGATAAATATTGAAATGTAGGGAATATCACCCTCCCGCTCTCCAAAATTTCTATTGAGACAGATATTCAATTTTGAGAATATCACCTTTTCAAAATGTCGACCGAGATAAATATTCAATTCTAAGGAATACTCCCCTGCTCTTCGAAATTTTTATAGACAGAAATAGTTTATTATTATGAATGCCATCCTCCGCTCTTCGAAATTTATATTGAAGATTGGTGGGACTCGTATGTTACAACCCCCCGGGCCCAGATTTTCTCTTGGCGGCCCTGCTGATTGGCTGGATGCAGTAAATTATGAATCGATCATTCACTACAGTGAATTATAGGTACAATTTTTCACCAAGGAGATGTTAATAATAGTCATATAATTAAACAGGTGTAGAAAAATAAATTAATATGTAAAATTTGGTAACCGTTTATTTTCATTTGCATTTACATTTAACCTAGAAAATTTACCATAGTGTCTTCTTAAATATTTGTGTTGGATAACTATTACTTCAAAATCGTGATGATGGTCCAATTTTTAACTTTAACTTTTATTCCCAAGAAACTATACAGTTTATACAGGGATTAACATAATAACATACACATAAAATTTTAAAATGACAGTTTGTGAATAAATACTATAAACAATGCTTATGGATAAAAGATAATAACGATATGATTATTATCGTTAAAAATATCAGATTAACCTGAATTATCGGCTATTTTGGATCCGCCATTTTGAATTGTCCAATTTTTACTTCAAAATCGTAATCAGCGATCTCGAAAACCCCTGAGTATAGATTTTGGTCTAATTCTGTTGATTATTTTCCTAGATCCGTAATTTGTTTATTAATTGTTAATAAAAATTAGCCAATTGTTAAATAAATAATGGGAAAATGAAAAGCGGGTGCTAAATACATGTCAAACTTGATTAAGTGTTTCTGAACACTTTGCAAAAAAAAATATGAAAATCGGTAATGTACATGAGAAATCAGAACTATTTTGCTATCTTGACACGACTAACTATATTTATTTATATTTTATTATTTGTTCCCAATAGCAGCTTAACTAATTTTAATTTAATTTTACACTTTTAGATGATTGGAACTGGAGATGGTCATTTATATTTGCACTTCCTCACCGGCGAACATGCTCAGCAACAATCCCAAGTATATGATGATCACGTTAATACCTTTTTAAAATACGTTAGTAGATTGTAATATAACATAATAATAATTTTTTAATCACCAGTTTTCATTTACTTAATCCAATTTTTATAGATGGATGCAGAGATATTGATACTTAATTCTTTGCTACACAGAAAACATAATGACTCTAAATTCGTGTTTTTAAGATTTTTTTCGTCATAAAATTAATTAAAATGTTTTTACAATAAAAACTTAATCAACGAAATATTTCCAAGCAATTGAACAAAAATTAATACAATACTTGAGTTAGTTTTGCATCTCAAATTGCAACTGAAGTTTTGGATTTTATTATAACCCATGCAGGTCATAAATTTCAAATTTGGGTAATTTCAATTTTTTCTTTTCAATTCTTTGGAACTTCCTGCCGCATGTATTTTTTCCTTTTAAGCGGTGCTCGGGGAATCTACAAAATATCAGTATAGTACTGGTAAATAACCTCGCACTAGCACTCAATATAAAAATTAGTACCGCAATAATGTTCTATCTTCCTTAATTCTGTGCTCTACTCTCTCACTCTCCTTGCAAAACAAGGGAAGATGTCGCTTCGGACTCACTTGCAAAATGCTGGAAATCTCAGTAGATGGAGCCACAATCTGCCTGTCTTCGACAGGTGACGTCACGAGTATATACAGGGTGTCCCATATATTACGCATATACAGTGTCTCCCAAAGAAATGCTCAGACGAAAATGCTAGAAAGGGCACGATATTTGATCGATAAAAAACCTATATTATCAGGGTCGAAACGGCTTAGTGTTTATTCGGTGAGGCTTTTAATTTTTCTTTCTTTAATTAAGAACTGAGTCTTAGTTCTTAAAGTATTTCGGTAAAACAAACATGTACCTGTTTTTTTACTTAAGGTTATAAAACAAATTATTTTGATAAAAGAAAGATAATGTTTGTAGCAGAACAAATCAAAATGTAAATTTTTGGTATTTATGTATCAGAAATAAACACTATGGAGGTTGCCAGTGGATTGTGATAAAACTACATCGCAACTTTGTCACGTAAGAACACATATTATAATGTTCTTATTTTTTTACTATATGAGCAGTGACGGTATAAAAGATACCCTGCTTATGACAAATAATAATTTGTTGACGGGGTTATAACCTTAATTAACTCAAAAATGCATTAAATTGCTTTGCAAAACATTTTTTTATGTAACTTAACTGAATAGTGTTTAAGATCTATGACACAATTTTGATCTAAATAGGAAAAAATTGAAAAGCCCACCAAAAAAAAAAACTACAAAATAGGCATGTTATTGAACAAATATCGTGTCCTTTTTTCCATTTTCATCTGAGCAGTTCTCCCTCCTGAGTCTCAGCTGCGACAGATGGCAATGGTATTCAAATAAAAAAAAAACTCTTACAAAGTATCTTTAATTTAAAATATTTTGTAATATAGATAAACATAAACTAAGAGTACCTAAATTATATACATTTATTTTATATAGTTGATATTATATTTTGTAAAAAATTTACCTACGTTTGCACAATTTCTTTCGTAATTTGAAAGACAAATATTAAATTTCACTGTTATGAACAATTTCCAGTTTTTGCATTTTGTAAACAATTGACTGCCATTTCAAAACCTGACCGTCTCGGCTAATCAGCTGATCCACTAATGGGCTTGTTCAGCATTTTTTTTTTATTTCATAAATCGAAAGTGCAAGTATAAATTAATGGATCTGCAAAAAATCAGAATCTTATTCGCACGTTTAGTATCTTAAAAACTTTTACAAAATTCCATCTCGCGAAAATGGGGCGTGGCCAGGCGCTACGTCACTATACGCATAGACTCGGCGATCTCAATAGACTTGATGCTCCTTATTGGTTATAATTATAAGTGTTTTCGAAGTATTGTTTGCTTTGCCTACTACTTGACAGTAGGGGAATACAATTTGGTGAAATGTCAAAAAATTACAATTTTCTCTCGCTCCTGCCAGAACGAATTTTCGATTTCGACCCTGCAATTTACGATTATAATTCATCGCCGACCTTCTCCTTTCCGTAGACACATAGAACGAACTTTCACTCGACGTATTTATTTAGTTACCAGCGTTTAAAAATTCCATGTTTTTCGAATTTTCAGGTTAAATTTGAAAGGTCCCAGAAAGCCATTTTTCTTACGTCACTTGCGTATAGTGACGTCACAAATAACCGCTCGGTTTTTGCAACTATTACTAATGGGCTTGTTCCATGATATTCTTTTTATATGGTTTTTATACTTTTTCATATAGTACTCGATATTCTCATTATGCACTTAAAATTTCGTATTATTAACTTTTTCCGTTCTCGAGATATAAGGAGTTGAAATTAGTAATAGTTGCAAAAACCGAGCGCTCATTTGTGACGTCGCTATACGCAAGTGACGTAAGAAAAATGGCTTTCTGGGACATTTCAAATTTAACCTGAAAAGTCGAAAAACATTGAATTTTTAAACGCTGGTAACTAAATAAATACGTCGAGTGAAAGTTCGTTCTATGTGTCTACGGAAAGGAGAAGGCCGGCGATGAATTATAATCGTAAATTGCAGGGTCGAAATCGAAAATTCGTTCTGGCAGGAGCGAGAGAAAATTGTAATTTTTTGACATTTCACCAAATTGTTATCCCCTACTGTCAAGTAGTAAGCAAAACAAACAATACTTCGAAACCACTTATAATTATAACCAATAGGGATCATCAAATCTATTGATATCGCCGAGTTTATGCGTATAGTGACGTAGCGCCTGGCTACGCCCCATTTTCGCGAGATGGAAATTTGTACTAGTTTTTAAGATACTAAACGTGCGAATAAGATTCTGATTTTTTGCAGATCCATTAATTTATACTTGTACTTTCGATTTATGAAATAAAAAAAAAATGCTGAACAAGCCCATTTCAACTCCTTATATCTCGAGAACGGAAAAAGTTAATAATACGAAATTTTAAGTGTATAATGAGAATATCAAGTACTATATGAAAAAGTATAAAAACCATATAAAAAGAATATCATGGAACAAGCCCATTAAAAGAATATATCACTGTCAATAATTTTATACACTATGTACTTATCGCTAATTGCCACAGTTCAATAATACTGAAAAATTATGAGGTGATATCACTGAAAAATAAATACACTTGTCTAAAGTTTATTTGTTTATACCTAAAACAACAAAAATAATAACCTAATTAGTGAACCACGGCTATACCATTGTATATAGACTACCTAGTAGTATAACCTTATGGAGATTTCGTTGGATGTGAAAGGACACTAAATGTAGATGGCATTATGATCGAGGGATGCCAGCGATTTAATTGGTAGAATGAAATGATTATTATTGGTTGAAATCTCTGGTCTTGACGTTCACGAATCTGAAAATACACAGGTCCGCATTTAGTTTCATTCTCCGTCCATTCATTTTGAGTAATAATAATATTCCATATGCAAAATTAGGTGCCTATGTTAATATTTTCGTGTTTCGACTTTCTATTTAATGATCAATTTGTCTCAAATTTAGTTAAATTTGTGTAGTTTTTGAACTGATTCGATTCGATTTTATTAGCAAGTTTCAATATTTGTACGAATTATATGTCCGTGTTGCCACATGCAAAAAAAAATTATTTAGTAAGTATAAGATATAGGTACTTATGTTGGAAATTATAATTATAAATATTACCTAATTGCGTGTAAAATACAGCTAGAATTTGGTTAGGTAAATTCGAAAATGGAGGTGAGCATAATGCATGCCGTGTACATCAGCTAATATATAGGGATATATTGTATAAATTTTAAAATTAAGTACCTAGTATTATTTTAAAATGTAACCACATTATTAATTTTGAATTAAATAAGAAACTTTTATCAAAATTATGGGAACACATCAAAGTTTTGTCTCGGTTGTAAATATGTCCTTGAACGTAATAAAATGTGTAGTAAATTTCTAGCTACTTGAATCCTTTGATGTGCCGCCCACCAATTAGAATTGTTGTCATCGGATAATCGGTTTACTGTAGTTTATTAGTATAATATAAATACTCAAGTTTGGTAAATTGAATATAGATAGATACATGCATTTTGGAAATGTTCTTGTCAAGTATGGTTTCGGTCTCAGTGATTTATATTTCTGTTGTTTATTGTGTTCCTTATAATTATTATCAGCATTATTTTAGCGTGGTGCATAATATGAGTACATTTTATATTTGCTTTACTTTGTTTTGAGTGAAAACATGAAATAGGGTAAGTAGTTAGGGAAATGGCGTGCAAAATTCACGACGAAAAGTTACTGTCTGCCACTTGGTAATCGAAAAGAGCATATAACTACAAACATTTTTTTCTCTGAAAATTTTTGGTATGGTGGGAGAATATGGAGAGGGGGGGATATTTTTTTAAACGAATGTTTATCGATATCTGTCCCCATAGGTAGTTAGTCAAAGAATTTATATAAATAGAAGCAGATACACATTTACAACTGTGTTGACAACATACCTAGTTTAGACATTACATTTTATAATCATCTCTTTCTTTATGACCAAAATTACCATAACCCCATCTTTGTTGCAACCACCGTCATTTTGACGTGGCAAATAAATGTAAATATAACCTTATTCACTCAATTTGCGAAGCATTTTGATCTCTAAATAAACAATTTTCAAGTGATTAGGAGCTAAAATATGACTTAAAATTGTATCAAATAACGTTTATATGCTGTTTCTATAAAGCGACGACAATTTAAAGACAAAATATGTATCGGTTGTCAACCTATTCTAAGCTGTATACCTACATATTTATTTTCCTAAAATTAACACTTTTATTTACCATCAAACTACAGCAATACAATTAATTTGAAGGGGCCATGGATTCGGAAAAGAATGTGTACTAGAGTCGAATTAAGTAGAGGTTGTTTCATTTAATAAGCCGATTCAGAAATTTGTTTACATAGGAGATTATGCGGCAGTTCATTTCTTAGGATTTTAAGTAAATGACCCCTTATTGGTACCCTTATAGGCTCAGGTGCACTTTAGTTCGTAATAAGGTATTTGTTGTTTTCACTTCAATTCCATAACAATGAAGTACAACTTCACTTACGAGTCTATTTAGGTGAGGATGAGGATCACAATTAATGGTTGAAATATACAAATTTTTTTATATATTTTCACAATGTTTTTATATGTTGAATACGACTTCCATGTTGACATTTGACATTGTATTGTAACAGATTGCACCAGTTCGGAAATGTTCGTTGGTTATTTCGGATATTGTCGTTATTTCTATCTTGACATTTGCAAGGATTACTTAGATTGTATTTGTTCGGATATTTACATATTTCTTTTAAATTAAATTTTTCTTCCTTTTTTTTAATAAAGAACGGGGGGGTGCGGGGTGCGGGGTGTCCCCCCGCCTTCTTTCACAAAATAATTTGAAATTAATTTCATTCTTTTCTGTGATTTCTTTAGGATAGGTTAGTACGTTTTTATTGGGATATCTAATTGTTCATATTTATTTGCGCTGCAGGCACTATTACCGCCGCAGATAAATCGTTCGAAATATTTCCGACATTTGCTATGAATATAGATTGTTGCGCGATTTTGTATTGCCTCTCTCGGGGTTTTTTTTTCTCTTAAATTTATGGTTCATCCAACAATTTTTTTTTTTAATATATTCTATTCATCTTATACTCTTCATTACCATTTAGAAAATTTTCAAAATCGCGACGAACTAAAGTGCACCAGACCCCTACCTACCAACTGTTCTTAACTCCTACAATGCTGCTATAAATAGTGGATTATTGTCTAGTAAAATGGAGTTCTACCCGGCCACAAATTGTACTGCGAACTTGAGCATCTGCAAGCAGGAATGTTAGGGCGAAAGGGAATAGAACAATCGTTTACAATACTTATATATTTTCGTACAAAAGTATTTGCACTAAACATGAAAATAATTTAAAGGTTGGTGAGTAAACATGAACAGCTGTTATTAATAACTAGATGTAGACATATGTCTATGCTACTACGCTCATATACCACGGCCTTGGACAGGCTGCAACAGAGATAGCGTTATAGGCAATGTTGTATCATCTTAGAACGAAATGGTGAGGAAAAAGGTATGTTGGACATGTTGGCAACAGTATTGTATAACTTTTACACTTTATCTCTGCTTCTATTTATATAAATTCTTTGTAGTTAGTAATGTACTTCACATGCCCCAATTGCACCGGCAGACGAAAATTCCGCTCAGTGCGCGATAGAGGGTATTTTAAAAATAAATTTTTCTTCTCTTTAAAATCCCCTTACCTTTTAGCGTTCAATCTTAGTACCTATATATATAATAAAACGTTGTATTTCTCTTAATTTTAACAACTGTCTTGTGTTTTAATGTATGTATACATATCACTTTACTTTTATTTTACTGTTAGCTTTAAATTACAGACACGTGTTCTACATATTTTGGGTATTGTATTTTTTTGTACACGTGAACTAGTAAAGTTTATCCTAATTCTAATTCTTTCAAATACTTTCTTTTGAGACAATCAAATTCTTCGTTGTATTTCTGCAACTAAACATATTTCTAGCACATATCTTAAAATTTTTAAATTCATGCAACTAAACTTCTAAAAACTTGTATATTTTACTCATAAAAATTTAAAAACTTTAAGATGTGATAAAACAATTTTTATTTGTAGAAATGTAATAAATAATTCTGTTGTAAAAATAACCAACCAAAAGTAACTTTGTTAAATATCACTAAATTTAGCAAAGTAACATTTGTTTTCGTTATTTTTAAATTTCCGATTAGGCATTTTCATTTAGCTTGCACAACGCAGTCACCTGAAAAAACCTTAATTCGTTCCTGACTCCATAACTACTAGTTCAAATGAAGGCTGCATAGGGGTCACATCTGCATAGGTTAAAAATCCATTACTTTCATTAGGTTCGTGTAGATGACGCTTGACATCGCATCCAACAGTTGATACACGCGTATTATACTACTAGGTAGTCTATATACAATGGCTATACTATCCATACATTTACTTCTGCCATCTACAAGATTTATTCGGAACCAAATTAGTTTCATACAAGGACTAAAGTGCTCTACTACGGAAGTAGTTTCTGTACACACCACACTGCATATATGCATGTAGCGTCCCGCCCTCTACGACTGCTTTAGCAGAAGAAAGACGAGGATAAATTTATAGTCAATTTATTACGTGGAAGCGACATAGAGCAATCGGCATTTCTTTCCAATAAAGTAAACAGTCTGTAGTAGTTGTACCATATAAATGGAATGCCAATGTCTATTCCTATTTGTATGTAAAATTGAATCTCGCGCAAGTATGGCGACGGGAGGTCTCGGCGCAATCGCATTGTGTAACCCGCCAGGGCCGGCTCTATTTCTATTGCAAGTGTTTTTAATATGTCTTTTTTTTCAGAAATCATCAAAAATACGCGTGTATAGATTGACATTTTTTATATAGTTAACCATTGTCTTAATTTTTATTAAAGAACAAAAAAATTTGCCATTCCCAAAACATAATTATTTAATTCTTTCTAGTAAACGTTCGTGATAATGCACGATCATATTGATGAGAAGTTGAATATAGAGTCCACCAAAAAATGAAGTCATATTTTCTACCTCAGAGATCGAAATATAATTTAGAATAGAACAGAATAAAAATGTATTGTGTTACAAAGTTACACAAAAGATACGATGGTTCAACATGCTTATTTGATTTTCAACCCTACCCGCATGTAATAAAATATTACAAAAAAGCTATTATGATGATAAATGATTTTTCTAATTATTATTATGAAATGATAAGTAATTAATTGTAACATATATAAATAATATTAATATACAAAATAATTATTAATATATGATGATAATATAAATACAAAATACACATAAGTATAAAAAATAAGATTGGGTAATGAAAATAATACTAATAATGCAATAATAATTACTGGGAGTTAAGGTCACTTATAAGTATAAACACAAAGCAACAAGGACACAGTATAGGTATAATTGCATATAGTAAACATAACTTCTTATTTTGTTTTGAAATTGAAATTAGAATAGATCAAGTCAATATCAGATAATGCAAATAATGTTAGATTGTTTAAAATTATTTAGGTAGATTCACAAATAGCAATGAACTTTAAAATTTGCAACGGAAATTATGGAAAATAGGTGAGGTTAGACAATTTTGTATCCTCTAATTTCCACTGAATTCTATATATTTATCATGTAGAATTAAGTGGTGTGTTCCTTACTCATAGAGGTTACTCCCGTTTTCGTAATTTAATGTGAAGCCGAGTAAGAGAACATCACACCACAGAGAAGCGACAGCAAGGTTTCCCACGATAACCGTTTTCGTATACGCATATGTGTACGTGAGATAGGTTGTGTTGTTGTCAGTTCCACGTGTTTACATTACGTCAACCGCCATTGGTCCTCTGATTATAGAGAATAGAGCACTAGTGGTGTGTTTTCTCGCTCTGAAGGTTATTTGCATTTTTTTATTGCATAATTTGATGTGAAGCCGAGTGCACTTCATAATTAGGCTGAAAATAAAAAACGTCAGGAAGGATCACAACTAAAACTGACAAAACAAGTAAACAAAAAAGTTAAAATTTTGTCACATTTTTAAGTATTTTTTTTGTAAAACATGTTTGTTAAACTTTTAAAAATATACTACAGCACATTAAAAATAATTAAAAGACAATAAATTGTAATATTGCATAACATATTATTTTAAAGCATGTTTTGGTAACGTGTATACAATATATTCTATTGTTATATGTAAATGTAACTAATTTTAATATATGAAGAAGCGTTTTACTGCCCTTGGGCCATCAATTTTCATAAAGATAAAGAATATCGAATTATGCAAACAATTAAAATAAATATGACGTATATTCGAACATTTAACTTTCTGGAATAGAGCCAGATAGTATATGCGAAATATACAATACAAGCGAATAAATCGTAAAACTATCCTACCATTCCTTGGCAATTGAGAAGTTACCTTAGGTGGAATGGAGCATTTGAGTAAACGTTTCTGAAAGAAGTACAAAAACATTTTTCAGGCCTCGAGCTATCAGTCAAGACCTCATGGAAAACTTTCGGCCAACTACGTCAGCATGAAGGAAGAAATTGAACGAAGTGTATACCTATACGTTTAAAAATTATTTTAAGACCTTATTACTATACTTAAATAATATGGTGAACAGTCGCTCTGTCTCAAAATGTGAAGGTGAAGTTGATAATTCAAAAATAATTAAAAATGGAGTGAGACATCTGGTAACACAAGGGGTGGAGGAAGAGGTCGATAAAGAAAATATAGACATTATAGCGATATTGAAAATATTAATATTGCAGAACAATAATTTTCGTTAATAGATAAAAAGTGGATTTATTGACAGAAAAGTTAAAACTATAAAAAACTGTACCTATTGTCTGTAAAAAAAACTTTATCTGTAGTGACAAAATAAACGAGTGGCATTATATATCAGTTGAGCTAAGGAGTATAATAATGTAATCAGTAATAAATAGAAATATTGTACACCTAAATTAATTTTTGGTTGGCTGATATTTACCGCAGAGTTATACAAATATCGTCTGTGATATGCTATACAAAAAACATTCTGTTGAAATTACTTGTACAAAAAATGTACAATTTTATTTTAACGAGTGTGAACATAAAAAGTTCTTACAGGATGATATAATAAAAAGGTTTATATCTCTGATAGGCCATATACAATAAATCTACAATATTATAAGAAGCTAAAATTAGGAAAAGAAAACTTGTAGAATAATGAAGTGAGTTATACTTAATAAAGAAATCCACTATTATAATATTGCTTTTTTTTTACAGTATTTTACGCTAAAAAATCTTATGAACTACGTATTACGTTTTAATCTTCCGGTACATTCGCTGGGTTCAAATGAAAATCATCGTATTTGTTGATCCATTCTTTGGTATTTTTAATATAGTTTTATTATCTTATTTGTCTGTAGTTCTGTACATGACCATAGTTTAATAATATACTGTGACAAAACTACAGGAATGGAACGCGCCAAATATTCAAATGGCGCGCGCACGCGCAGCATATTATTTAGTACCAGAACAAAACAATAGATGGCGAGTTGACGTTTTCACAAAGCGTCAAGTTTTAACACAGAAGTTACCTATCTATCCCTTCCAGTAATCTATGGCAGCTGCTCTGCTGGTTCTTGTGAGGGTTAAATTGCAATGAGGCCTTAATGCTACATATAATGCTTCATTGAAGTAGTATCTCGAATTGTATAAACACGTATTGTTTATAAGAGAAGCAACCAATAAATTTAATTTCTTTCTTTCATCAAAATGGACCATCAAATAAGGGAAGTCGAACGTGAAATTGAAGAATTAAAGCGACTCAATAATTCAAAACCGCACAACTATCAATGGACTGAGGAGGAAGTGAGAACTCACGCGCCTGAATATCGTGGCTTGTGGAAAAAATTTTCTATGACAATGTATATCGAAGTACAGTGCAAGAAAAAACTCGCTCCACTATTAGACAAAAGGGATAGACTGCGAAGAGTATCCGAGGCAACCACATCAGTAGTGGAAGTGATGAGTTTACCCACAGCAGTAAGAACAATCTTTCATGCAGCATGTCCACATCCTATAAGATATCAGAATGACGATGGAGTGATAAATGTGAAAGAATTTCAAGACGACCTGCAAATATGGGTGGCATCAGTCACAGCCATATGGATCTCAATGAGTGATACAGAGCACAGGACTGATTGCCAATGCTGCATTACTTTTAGGAAAGTAGCGTTAAGTTTTGACGACCTAATTAAGACAGTAGTATCTGAGCATGAATTTGCCACGAAGCGAGTATCAAGAGGAGCAATCATTCGATGGGCTGAAGGCATATCAAATAAGAGCGCACACGAAGCTTTTGTGGACTTCAAGTCAATAGCAAAATCACTCTTACACCCTGTACCACATCAGAGTATATCAGATATAACTACTGATTCCAGTAATGTGTCTGACATTAGCGACAATGATGACGAAGGTGTTATATCCGCTGAGCCGCACTACAAGTATGAAGAGAGGTCATATGATGTGGATAGTGACAACTCTAGACCAGAACCAGCTCCAACGAAGAAAATGCGTCGACGTGAGAAGGTTCCAAAGCCTATAGAGACAGTACATAAGTTAAGTGACGATAACGAAGTAGTCACTTTAGCACTGCCACAGTCAAACAGAGTGGTAAAAGTGCGAATATCAAGAGTACAGTCTCTGGGTAGAGAGCTAATGAGTATATATTGTGTGAATTTTTTCACGCAATTAATGAAGCGTTCGTGCCATTCTCATATAGACGTATGTGGATGGATTATCAACAGCAACGCCAAATCGAGAAAGAGGAAAGGGTATACAAAAGGGTCAGCAAGAATTTAAATTGGCAGCTTGATCAATAGAGGAATGTGTACACAACTCGAAGCTCTAAGAAAGCAAGAGAGAAAATGCTAGAAGAGAAAGACATACTGTCCCGAGGGGCATACCACTCCCAAAATAACGTACCATAAATTTAATTACTTTTTCGATCACAGTAATAATAAGTAATTATATCAAGTATTAAATAATAATAAAGAATTTATATGTAATTATAAGTAATTAATCATAATAAAAAGTAATATTTGGTAAAATGTTATTACAATAAGAGTATCAAAAATATTATTAATAAATTGAATGTAAGTAATGAAAAAAATTGCACGCATGCCACACGTAGTACATTAAGTGGCTTAGTAGTAGGGAAATGTTTCTTAGGTATTATTTTAACTCTGTGGGGCCATAAGTTTTATAAAGAAAAAAAAATGATAATTTTTGGATTTAAGTTAGGAAACATGTTATTTAGACGACACGTTTGCATATTACTAATTAATTTTGAAAATTTAGTGACTTATTATGAAATTAGAGGGTGGTTTATTATTTGTACCACCACTCCACAAGGGTATACTTTGATAATATCATAACGTTTATATTATTATATATGTATTTACAATATCTACGATATATAAATTATATTAGGAAATTCCTGTTTAATTAAATAAATCAGTTAAATAATTAGAAATAGCTTTATTTAAAAATGCTATGAACAAAATTATACTTTAAACTTAAATTATTTATGAAACTGCTGAAAACAAGATTTGTCCTTTCCTAAGCATAAAGGAACCTTACAAATTGAACACATCCAATTTGATCTAATATCTTTGGCCTTAGTGCTGCAGAAGGCGCATCGTCTTCTTGTAGAGTGCACAGGTGATGCGCTGACGATTGTAATCTTAGAGTCGATGGTACATGTGGTTTACTTCGTTTTATTGTAACTCGACTGACCTCGTCTGATGATGTTCTTTTTCGGAAAGTCATCGATTCAGAAATTAACCCGCGAATGATTTCCAACCTAAATGCTTTTGACGTCATAGGTGGTGCGTAAGGCGGTACTGTCAGTATTTTATATATGCAGTATGCATTTATCACAGAAGCATCCAACAAGTAAAAAAAGATGCGATGCCACCACTTTTGACTACGACGATCTATTTTATAGCTCGACAACAACTGATCAAATCGATCGACGTAGTTCATATTTGAATTGTAGTCCACTAGAGCTTGTGGACATGAAACTTGAGATTTATTTCCTTCCTTGTCTCTACGACTGACCTGAGTTGAATCATCTGGGTTGCTGTAATTTGACAAAAGGTGCACTGATCTTTTGTCCTTCCACTTCATTACTGATAACCCATAGTCGCTTGTAAACCACTCATATTCACCCCGTTTCAAATTTGTATCCGATTTAAATGTAGGCAGAAATATTCGCCTTGCTTGCACAGTAGGTACCTAGAGCATGTATATCTTTTTGTTTTAGATATTCCATTAATTCCACACTATTAAAATAATTATCAATAAAGAGCAGGTGGTTTTTACCCTCCAAATCTTCTGCAAGCATCTTAACCATTCTAGAACCCAAATCTTTTTCCTTCTTGCTGGTAGAAGCTTTCCCAGTATATAAATCAAATTTTAAACTAACCTGAACTATCTGCAAGCATCCACATTTTATACCCTCGTTTTATAGGCTTATTGGGGGCATATACTGCTTCAAACTATTCCTCCCCTTAAATTTTATCATAGATTCGTCAATCGCCACCGATCTACCGGGCTGAAGATTGTTCTTAAAATTTTCCGAAACTCGTGTCAATAAGGGCCTCACTTTATACAGCTTATCATAATTCGCATCATTGCGGGTGGGCATCCTTTTGTTACAATTTTGGTGGAGATGTCCCAGTAACCAACCAAATCTTTTCTGAGTCATAACGGAAGAAATATAGCTGTCATTCAATTCAGGAGAGCTCTAGCAATAATCTTTATAACTAGGTAAGTATTTAATTCCCATCAAAACCCACACAGCACAAGGCTGTCCGAGGGACGTACTATGGCAAAGACCATTTAGGATTTGGGCTTGCCTATGGACGTCCCAATATCCCAATATGTATGCTTTTCGGCACTCTTTTGGTCATCCCAATGTCACAACTTGGTACCAGATAAAGGCAATACGACGGACGTCCTGAAGGATGTCTGAAGCTCATAACTAGGGACATACCAGGATATCCCGGGATATTTCGGGACGTCGTAAGTACTACGAATGGGCATCCACAGGGACATTAGAGGATGTACAAAGTACACACTGAAACGTCCCAGAACATCCTAATATTATATTTTCTTATATTTCAATATATTAACCATCGCCAAAGAAACCACATTTTTACAAAAAAAATATATATATATTTTCTATGTATGGAACGAAGTGCTACCTACTTATAATTATATATAAGTAGGTAGCGCATAAATCCACATACATATTTTTTGTTTTTTGTAAAATTGTAATTTCTCTGATGATGGTTAATACACTGAAACAATAGAAAATATTATATTTCACATTTGAACTGACCGAAAAACCCAAGGAATTACTCATCTAGTTATTTGATATAAACTATCAAGAAAATAAAATCAAGTATAAGACAGACTTTAAAAATAAACTCACATTTGTAATGTTAAACTATTTAAAAAAAAAAACTACTTCGAAAAAACATAGAATAACAAAATAAGTATGTTGCACATAACTCCATAAATATTTTGTTTTTTTGTAAAATTTTATATCTGTCGAAGGTTAATAAAAAAATTACACATGAAGCTATTTGAATTATCAGTCAAGAAATTAAAAACACCTAGGGGTTATAAGAAGCTAAATATATTCAATATTTAAAGACAAAACTCATTTGTAACACCAAAAAGCAAACTTCTTAAAAGAACATAAAATAACAATTTTCAAACTGAATTATATAAAAACATATTTTTTTATCAAGTAATGTGTGTTCCTACTTCTCTACTCTCTTCATTGCCTCGCTCTTCTTTTTGCCCTGCTCGGATTCTTTTAAACACTTCCCTGCTTTGTACCTATTTCATAATATAGGTAGGTACCCATTCATGGTTGCATCTAAAATAAACATTTACTTATTATTTGAATCAGCATTATCAACAAAAATTTAGTCTATATGAAAAATGGGTAAGATAAAGATAATATAGAGAATATCGAGGGATAAAGGTTTAAATTGAAGCACTAATAAGAATAATTTGTCGCATTATAAAATGCAATCCTGTATTACGACTTCATTTTAATGCATTATATCTGTCTTTCATACAAGTCACATATGGCCGTGGCTGCGAAGCCATTTACATAACACCATTCATAAACCAATAACCGTTTTGTGCAATTTACTCAAAAGGAAACAAAATATCAGGATCAGGACAGATTTGCAAATGAACTGAAATTTATCCACGCATGTCCTGTCTGATACATATTTTCCTTTAAGAGTGTAATGAAAGTTTCAAACAATTATCTTGAAGCAAAATTATTTTTACTTACCTATTTTCATACACTGTTCATCGTCAAACTTCACAACACTAAGTACGACCTAGTTCACATTCTCTCTCCAACCTGGCTTCGTAACATTCAATTCTTGGGCCAAATAAGCTTCATTTTGTAGGTTTATTGGTCATTGAAAACAAGGGAGCCAGAATTTTTGTTTAATACTGTAAGTTTTCTATAAAGTTTCCTCTTTTTAGTTTCCCTTGGCATCCTGAAAGTTTACAAAATTGTATTAAATTTGAGAAGTTTTATAGATTATGTTATTTTTACATGGCTTGTACTTACTTTCTATAGTGTCGAACAAAAAAGTCTCAAATAAAACTGAATTAAGATAAAGATAAAGATAAAGATAAAGATAAAGATAAAAAACAATCAAAAGTGTTAAAAATATTTCCTACAACCACTAATAATTTATATTATTTGATGTAGAGAAATTAACTGATATTCCAAGCTTGTTTTGAGTTTACAGTGTTTACACTAAAGAATACCAGATACAATAGAAAGTGATAGAAAGCACAGGTTTGTGAAATTAGATATGGCCTCCGGAAATCGTAATGGCGCCTTATTTGAACATATTAAAGATGAATATTGGGTTACAGTTTAAGGAGATTTAGGGCCCTTCACTGGACGTCCTTTTTTAATCCCGATGTCAATTCACAGTTAATGCCAAAATGAAACCAGTTCAGGATATCCTTTTGGCCTCCTTTTGAAGGATATCCTGGGATATCCTAAATGGGACGTCCATGTCACTATCTACTTTACGTACTGGGATATCCAGGTACTTCAATTTGACATCCCATATCCCGATTGTGCTGTGTGGGAAGATTCTGTCCCAGAAAAGTTCTCATTTCCACTTCGTCAGTTTTTATATAGTTTTTCCCCATGTCTATCTTTTTCTGCTCAGCATATAAATTTGTTTGAAACACTGTATTTTGAATAATATCATCCGTAATAAAACACTTGAATATATTATATGGGGTTCATTCATCCATATGTTTTATGAAGTCAGCTACTTCGGAAGGG
This sequence comes from Stenurella melanura, assembly GCA_963583905.1. Taxonomy (NCBI): domain Eukaryota; kingdom Metazoa; phylum Arthropoda; class Insecta; order Coleoptera; family Cerambycidae; genus Stenurella; species Stenurella melanura. Next base: position 112,610,682 of record OY757313.1, read on the forward strand.
TGTACGAAATCGGAAGGCTTTTTAGGTCTCTCACCAGTGTTTCCCCATTTGGGCGGATCTCGTTCAGCCCGTTGCGGAATGTTTGACATTGGAACATTCAGTAATTTTTGTCTTAAATTCGCTAAAGGAATATCATCTTCATCCTCCTCTTCTTCGAAGTCTAACAGCTCCATTTCTCCACCAGAAGCATACACTTCTGCATTTTCATCATCTGAACCAGCCGCATCATCACACTCCGATTCGTCACCTGAAGGTACATCTATGTAGGACTCTTCTAATTCCCTATAAAATTTATCTTCAGTCATGTCAATTAAGTTGAAGGGCAGCTCTTCTTTACGTCTTGAATCCATTTTCTAAAATTAAAATATTTTAATTTATAAATTACCTATAACCTGGTGGTTCAAAAAAAGTACCAGTAAAAAAAATACATAAATAGAACAATATTGTTAAAATTAATTAATATCAAACAATAACTTACCAGTCACACTATAAATAATTATACAGCTTAATCAACAGCACAAAAATAATTTGCTTTTGCTTAATAACTTAACACAACCTGTATGTAAATAGACAAGAGTGAAATAGTCCATGTCCATATTTATCCACTAAGATCACTTTAATTCATGCCAAGCTATAGCTATTGTCTAGTAGATGGCACACTATTCGCGGTTTACAATCTGCACCACCACAACATAAAGAATAAAATATAGAAAAAGTGGTACATTATATTATATGTACCACCGCCAGCTAAGTCAGCCAAAATTTGGTGGTAGGTACCTACATAAGATATATACCACCACCGCTCAAAGAGTTAAATAATGAGGCATCTATATAGTGAAACTTTTATGTATTTAATTATTTGTATTTTGTATAATATACCTACCTAGTATAATAAACAAGAATTATTACTTCCACATCCACGTAGTGGATTGGAAGTATAGTAATCGCAAAAAAATTTTCAAAAATTTTTATTCGTGAAATAGGTTTAGAATGTCATGAAACGTCGAGATTTTAAATTTGAGCGAAAAAAAATTTTCTGTCTGTCGGTCTGTCTGTCTGTCTGTCTTTCTGTCTGTAACTTTTTTTTGTCCGCACGTTTTCTCCGGTTTTCTTCCCCATTAATGGGGTTGATAAAATAAAGTTGAGATATTCATTTGAAATTTCATACACGTGTGTATTATAACGACGTCTGGAATTAGATTATATTCTGAGATGACTCCGTTGAAGGGTTGGGGGTTAATTTGGGGTAAATAGGGGGATATAAGTAAAACAAGTTGGTAAGAGTACAGAAACTTGAAATTCGGTGTATGTACTAGAAGTCAAAGCGTCAGATTTTTTTATAATATTTTTCAACCCCCACCACCCCAATATGAAAAGGGTTGATAAAATAAAATTGAGATGTTCGTTTGAAATTTGGTACACGTATGTATTATAACGACATCTGGAACTAGATTATAATTTGAGATGATTCCGTTGAAGGGTTGGGGGTTAAATAGAGGTAAATGGGGGAAAATAAGTAAAGCAAGCTGGTAAGACTACAGAAACTTGAAATTAGGTGTATGTACTAGAAGCCAAGGTGTCAGATTATTTATAATATTTTTCAACCCCCACCACCCCTACTTCATTACTAAAAGGGTTGATAAAATAAAATTGAGATATTCATTTGAAATTTGGTACACGTATGAATTATAACGACATCTGGAACTATATTATATTTTGAGATGATTCCGTTGAAGAGTTGGGGGTTAAATAGGGGTATATAGGGAAAAATAAGTAAAGCAAGCTAGTAAAAGTACAGAATTTGGGATTTGGTGTATATACTAGAAGCGAAGGTCTCAGGTTTTTTTATTAGTATTTTCCATCTCCCCACCACCCCCACTCGCTTATTAAAAGAGTTGATAAAATTAAATTTAAATTTTCACTTGAAATTTGGTACATTTATATGTATTATAACTATATCTGAAACTAGATTATATTTTGACATGATTGCGTTGAAGGAGTGGGGGTAAGTAGAGGTAAATAGGGAAAAATAAGTAAAGCAAGCTGGTAAGAGTACTGCAACTTGAAATTAGGTGTATGTCCTAGATGCCAAGGCCCCAGATTTGTTGATACTATTTTTCAACACTTCCACTACCCTTACTATATTATTAAAGGGGTTGATAAAATAAAATTGAGATATTCGCTTGTAATTTGGTAGACGTATGTATTATAACGACATCTGGAACTAGATTATATTTTAATGGGATGATTCCGTAGAAGGGTTGGGGTTATTAATAGGAGTAACTAGGGGAAAATAAGTAAATCAAGCCGGTAAGAGTACAGAAATTTGGGATTCGGTGTATATATACTAGAAACCAATAAGGCCTCAGATTTCTTTCTAATATTTTTCAAACTCCACCACCTCCCCTTCATTATTAATGGGATTGATAACATCAAATTGAGATATTCACTTGAAAGTTAGTACACGTATGTATTGTAGTGAGATCCGATTGAGATGACTCCATTGAAGGGGTGGGAGGTGGTAGATTGTGAATAGTGGAAAATAAGTAGGGTAAACTAGAAACTTCATTTTTAACGAATATGGTAGAAACCAACCCCTCAAACTTTTCTATGACATCTGCCCCAAATATTATTAAAATTCTATGACCAATAATTTCCACATACTAGAGTGCAAATATAGTCAAGATGTTTCCTTTAAAGTGACTTGGATGAAGAATCTGGATGTGGAAGTAGTGATTCCTTAGGCAGCGGTTTTTTTTATAGAAATCTCTCCTGATCTCCTTATAGTTTTTAATTATACCTATTAGTTTTGTCCGTTCGTTTTAAATTAAATGGTCCATTTCTAGATAATGAAATTGGTCTATAGAAAATATAATTTTCTTCAATGATTTGGATATCCTCTTTTAGACCGAGAGCTAGCGTCACAAGACATGTACTATTTGTAAATGGACAGAATGTACCTTAATTATTATAGGTGGTCGATGATCCATTGTCATCAGTCTGTCTGGTTGGGAGCGCTGCGTTTGGCGGCGAGAGCAAAGAGTTTAATAAATAGAGAAGACAAGCTGGCGATTTGCCGGGAGTCGCGGTTTGGTTGCCTTGGAGACGGTAGGCTCTTCGTCCTTGTCGCACACCCGGCACACCTCGTACCCTCTCTCTCCACTGTTTTACAAAGCAACACAGCCTTACCCGGCGCCCTTTGATTTCCAACAAATCATGGTATGTACATTTCTACCATACAACAAATAACGTCAATCGTCGCCACCCCTCATGTACTATGCGACAAAGTGAGAACGAACCGTGTGAGAGGGATGAGAAGCCTACAGCCTCCCGCTGCTTATACATTCGCTTATGGAGCTTGTCTCCTCTATTTGTTAAACTCTTTGGGCGAGAGGCGGTTTAGTCAATAACCTGACAGAGTTACTGTCACAAATGTCAAAAAAGCCGTTTTTGATTATCTCGTGCCGCGCCGAATTTTCGATTTTGCCGTCGCAATTTACGACACCGACAAAACACTAATCTTTCTTTTTCCGTAGTGACATCACACGATCCTCCACTCGACGTATTTATTTAGTTCTCAACGTTTGAAAAATTGATGTTTTTGAAGTTTTGCCTTCTCCGACTAGATTATAGTCAATTTTAAGCTTGGGATCCGCCGTAGCCGATCGTGCTAAGCGGCGACTACTTTTAAGTGGATTCCCGACTTCGAATCCCACACAAGGCTGCTTTTGTATTTTTTTTTCTTTTTAGCAGATATTTTTAATTCTATTATTGCTCTTCGCTTATTTTTATGTGATTAACGTGTTAAAATTATAAATATTTATAATTTTTTTCTGATTTTTTGCCGATACATAAGGAAATAATCTTTCTAGTTTATCTTCTGTCATTGAGTATATAGGTATGGTGGCGTAACGGCTAGAATTCCTGATTCTCAAACAAGACCGATAAACTTTGTGAAAATTCTAACTATTTTAAACTCAATTTTCCTTTCCTAAAAACCACAAATTCTCAACGACGAGCAGACTATTGAGACAATTTGCCTTGAATGGGGTTTTTCCAATTGAGTTCATCCCCATTTCAGCAACAAAATTACAAATCAGTGCCTCCTCCCAAATTATAGATTAGGTGTTTTTATTCATTATTTAGAATTAAGTTTTAATGTGTTAAATTTTGCTGATAATTTTAAGCCGCCACAGGCGGCAGGAGTTTTATCTTTTATATTTGATTATATCGAGCCAAACCGGTCACGATCCGTCCAACCGCACTAACACCACGGCGCTGCGTGACGTGGTTGTACGGTTGGCTCCGGATTATGATCCGGAGAAAGACATTGTAAAAAGATGAATAAATATGTTGATGATGATGATGATGATTCTCAAACAGGAAATTCGGGTTCGAACCAAGCATCCGGAATTTTTTTCTTCTACCTTTTTTACATTTTCGATCATAATCCGATGCTAAAATATTACCAATATATCACATGAGTGAACATTTTTCCATTTTCGTATTTGTTTAACTAAAGAGGGTTTCTCGGAGCTTCATTCAATTTCAAAATAATTTTGTTGGAATTCGATACAAAAAATTGTGTGAGAAAATTTATAATTCAAATTCGGATTTAATCAATCGACAGAAGCCGGATCTTTAAAAACTTGATACATTTTTGTTAAAGAAAACATACAGGGTTCGTCAAAATAAAAAAAAATAAAAATGTTTATCTTTATGGTCTGTTTCGACAGAAATTCGGTATGTGAGGATTATGATGTCGCAGATTACAAACATAGGATTGAAACTTAAAAATTCAAAGTGGCGGCGTCAACATGGTGCACAAGTTTTATCATTTATCAAATGATTCAACTGATAATCGGCATCTGAATGTAATCATGGCCACCGATTACAAATTTTCGATAGAAATTTAACAATTCAAAATGGAGGCGTCAACATGGCGGACAAATTTTATCACTTACGGAAAATTGATATTTAAAAGCTCATCACCGGATACTTATTTTCATTTACTCATGTAATATATAAGTAGTCGCCACTTAGCACGATCGGCTATAGCGAATCCAAGCTTATAAAATTGACTATAATTACGTCGAAGAAGACAAAACTTCAAAAACATCAATTTTTCAAACGTTAAAAACCAAATAAATATATCGAGTGGAGCATCGTGTGATGTCACTTCGGAAAAAGAAAGATTAGTATTTTGTCGGTGTTGTAATTGCGATGGCAAAATCGAAAATTCAGCTCGGCACGAGATAATCAAAAACGGCTTTTTTGACATTTGTGACAGTACCTCTGTCAGGTTATTGATTAAACCGCCTCTCGCCGCCAAACGCAGCGCTCCCAACCAGACAGACTGATGACGATGGATCATCAACAACCTATTAAGGTACATTCTGCCCATTTACAAATAGTACATGTCAGAGACAATGTAGTCATATAAGTCATAAGTACATTTTTGTAAGTTTAAAAAGAAGGTTTTGTTGTTGTACGTTGTACTGTTTTTTAGGTTAAATTAAAGACTTTATTTAGTATTTTTCTGTGTAATTTTATGCTTTGCCACTATGCAAACTCGAACGTAAAAAGTGTTGCATATCTATAAGGTGAGAACATACGCAGTTATTTCTATTCGTTTTACAACATATAGGTATTATACTTACTATATAGTCATTATAATAATTAATTGACAACGTTTGACAATCCTCCCACTGAACATTTTTCTGTTTCTGACATGTTTCTGAAACGAATGTTCTGAAACATGAAATGTTTCTAGCAGCGCAACAGAAACGTCCCAGACACATCACAGAAACTAGAGATCTCCTACCCAAGAAACGTTTCAAAAGAAACATTTCAAAAGACACGTACCCAAAACATTTATGAAGAATTACAAAAATGTTTCTTAAACATCCCTAGGAACGTAAATACTGCAGAATACGACACATTCCTGAAACCACAATAAACAAATAACAATATAATGATGGCAAGTGTACCGTCCTAAAGTTCCAGGACGCTACAATATATATAATTTAATTATGGGGTTCTTAAAACCACTATAATAGCAGATACTTTAAATTTGTTGACTTTTTGTTCACAGAAACCTAGAGCTGCCGAAGTCCTCATCCCCACTCGAAGATCTATCTTTAAAATATACACCGAGCGCCATCTGTACTTTACAAGCAAACCCAACCGATTCTTAACGAGTAAACTTGAATTAACTTTAAAATATACACCGAGCGCCATCTGTTATTCTACCAGCAAACCACCGGCTCTTACTAGTTAGAAACCTAGAAGTATTGGTAAAAATTAAACAATAACTTTAATTAATAATTTGATTCGATAGAAATTTAGTAACAAATAAGAATTATTAATGGGAAGTAAAATAGTGCAATAATTAAGTAGATTTGATAATAAAAACAGAATTTTAAGTAAACACTTTTTATCATTTTGCGGTTGGCAACAATTGATAGCTATTTTAGAGGAGACAATAAATTAGGATTTCCGATTCTTGAAGCTAAGAACAAGACGTGCTTGTGCTGTCTTGCCGCAGATTTAAAGCCTCAAATTCCTGGAGATAGGTGTGAGGTAATAAGTACCAGCTTGATGAGCTAGTAAGTACCAGCCTGATGCAGTAGTAAGTACCAGCCTGAGGTATTAAGTAGCAGCCTGATGAAGTATTAGGTGCCAGTTTGAAGAGGTGGTAATGACCAGCCAAAGATAAGCCTTAGGTGTCAATTAAAGTGACCAGCTTGATGGTGATGGTCCTGTGAGGATAACCTTATTTAGCCCAGGAGGAAATTGTTTGCCCACATCCACACATGTCACTGGATATGGAACTTGTATAGCGACAACATATTAATCAGTCTAGTCTCAACTTTTATCAGTAAACGAATCAAACAGAGGAAGGGGAAGAGGAGATTTGAGTGGGACGAGGCGCTCTGGCAGCTCGTGAACAGGATCTGTGGTGAGAGTGTCATTCTCATTTGAACATCAACACGCTCAACTTCTTGTAAAATTTCAATTAACATATAATTTTTAGCCTTCAGCAAATGTAAATTTTTATCTTTAACTTTTCATCGGCCGTCAGCCTAATAACATTCTAACTCCTACATATAATTTATGTAAGGAAGGTAGCTACCCTCTAAATTCAATTTTTTGTTAATAAAATATCTAAATTTATATCAAATATTTACCATTTCCAGTTTTGTCTTTAAAATTTTAATATACAACTTATTTTTCTTACTTTGTGTTTTTCATATTAAATTCTCTAAAAACTCATGATACCTATGTAAACATTAAGGCCACTGAATAGCCACAGTCTTACAATTTGAAAACCAGTAAGGCATAGGTATCGAGCAATTGGCTATTGGCGCCTAACAATCCTAAATTTTTATTAATTTTCGAACCACGACCCAGCCTCCACAAAATAAATGAGAACCGGGTAGTTTCATCGTTCCTATTCCACTCAGGGGCAGGAATTGATGTTACAAAGTGACGCATTCACAACGTGGGGCTTGCGAGTATAGAAGTTGAGTGTTAAAAAAAAAAAAAAAAAAAAAAAAAAATAAACTTTGAGCTGTTGAGACAAATTGTCACATTTTTAATTTTGTCCTATTTTTTGAATTTTCTTACTGTTTATATATTTGTGTGTATTACTGATATTATGTGTATTGTTTATGGTTGAGACCTCAAGATTTGATTAGATTAGTTTTGCAAAGTCGTGAATACTTTTGGGTTAAATTAAAGAAGATTAAACATTGCGGTAAGACAGTTACAGGAAAATTTTTGAGTCCTTATTGTAGGAATAAGATAATCGTAGGGTGAAATACGAGTTATCGTAGTAATTTTGAAAAAGTCTAGAAAAATAATACAGGGGCACAGGGGTTATAAATACTTAGTAAGCCAGTGAATTGAATTTTGATATACCTTGCAGTTTGTTAAATTTGAATAGTCGAGTTAATCAAAAGTAAACAAAATGTCTGAAATTTTCATACCTACGTTATTACAAGCTGATCAGGTTGATTATGAGTTACGCGTAAGAGGTTGTACTACAGTTAGGGACACAGAAACATGCTGTAGACTTTTAACACGAGCTCTAATAGCCAAACCATGTAATGATTTATCTCTGAGAGATCCATTATTTAATTTTAATACAGAGAAAGTACAAGTAAACAATACTTTAGATTCCATCAGAAATATAATTAACAATTTAGATAATCCTACGGAGGATGATTTGCCAGTAAAACAGGTTAAGTCACAGTTGGTACATATTATGGTACGAATAAATAGAATGCCTATCCCAGAACAAAATTCTGAGGAGACGGTAACATTTCAAAACGAGTCGAGGGCTACGATTTACTTACTAGAAGCAGATCTATATGATAAACTGAATTTAGAAGTAGTAGATGATTTAGCATTACAAGTAGGCACTGGTGTAAATATAGCAACTAGTCCTAGTACTAAGTTTGTACCTATCTATAAGTGGGGTGTCACGTTTGATGGCCAGCCTAATAATGTAATTTCATTTATTGAACGAGTTGAAGAGTTAGCAATAGCTCGAAACGTCACTAAAAGAGAATTATTCCAGTCAGGGTTAGATCTTTTTTCGGGACCAGCTCTACAGTGGTATCGATCTGTTAGAGGTAGTAATGAGGTTAGAACTTGGGAAGATTTGGTAGAACAGTTGAAAAATGATTTTTTACATGAGGATTTTGATAAGAGTATGAGTGATTACATTGAAAAGAGAACACAACATGTAGATGAGCCAGTACATATTTATATTAGAATCATGGAAGCTTTATATAATAGACTAAAAACAAAACCAAGTTTAGAAGAACGCATTAAACAAATTAGAAAGAATTTATTGCCATATTTTGCTACTCCTTTAGCATTATTGACTATAGATACAATTTCAGAATTAATTTCAAAGTGCAAAAAAGTAGAATACGCTGAGGAAAGTACCAAAAAATATATACCGCCTCCTATGAGAAGTAATTTAGTGGAAAAGGATCTTTTGTATGTTGGGTTGCCTTCTTTAGATAAGAATAATGTTAGGGAATCTCATGAAAAGTCTGTTAAGTCTGTATCACCACCAAAATCAAATTTTAAACCTAATCGTAGAAGTCAACCTGGGCAAACAAATGTTAATGAAATCAAAACTACCAAGACACCAGTAATCTGTTTTAATTGTAAAGGTGAAAATCATGTCTTTAAACAATGTAGGGCTAAAAGAAATAAATTTTGCTTTAAATGTGGTGAGTCAAATGTCACATTTAAAGAGTGTAAAAAATGTTCAAAAAACTAACAAGGGGGCCACGTAAAGTTAGTCAACGTCCAAACCCCCGTAGTTATAGTAAGTTTAAAAATGTTGTGACTAACAAATCAGATTGGAATTTTTGGTTAAGTAAAGTAAGAAATTTTTACAAAACTTACCATAGAGTTAGTGATGAAGTACGAGTAACACCTCTATTGTTGTCTAAAAATGGTGACGATAGACCTTACATTTCAGTTTTTTTATACGATAAGAAATTTGTAGCTTTAGTGGATACTGGTTGTAATCGTTCTGTAGTTGGAAGCAATGGTGTGAAAATTTTAGAACAATTTAAATGTAAATTTGTAACGTCAGATCTAAGATATGTAACGACAGCAGACGGTACTCCTCAAACTGTCACAGGTATAGCTCACTTACCGCTCAAGATTAACAACATAGTTCGAATACTTAAGGTTTATATAGTTCCATCTTTGCCTAGTTCTTTTATTTTTGGTATAGATTTTTGTAGGTTATTTGGCATTCATTTAGATTTTGAATCAAATACTTGGGTAAATAAAGTTGGTAGCATAAGAGTTTCAGCTCTGTGTCGTGTGAACACAGTTGAGACCAATGATGGCGGTTTGGCTGACTTAACTGGAGTTCAGCTCCGGCAAGTTGAAAAGGTCAAGCAGTTATTCAAGGGACTTAGTTGTGGGAAGTTAGGCCTTACCGATAGGATGGTATATCATATAGACACTGGAAATGCTGAACCTATCAGGCAGCGCCAATATCTTTTATCACCACATATGATGAATATTTTAAATGAAGAACTTGACAAAATGTTAGAACAAGATGTAGTTGAACCTACTTTTAGTGAATGGAGGTCGCCAGTTTTATTAGTTAAAAAGGATAATGGAAATTATCGATTTTGTTTTGATGGTAGATCTTTAAATTCAGTAACTGTTAAGGATTCATATCCTTTACCTTTTGTAGACGGTATATTGAGTATGTTACGGGACGCTAAATATATCAGTAGCATAGATTTGAAAAGCGCTTTTTGGCAAATTCCACTTTCTGAAACTTCCAAACCCAAAACCGCATTTGCTGTTCCGGGAAGGGGCTTATTTTGTTTTAAAGTACTACCATTTGGTCTTGCAAACGCTGCACAGGCTATGCAACGGCTAATGGACATTGTTATAACACCAAAATTAGAAAATAAAGTTTTTGTTTATCTAGACGATATAATTGTCACCGCTTCTAGTTTTGAGGAACACGTATCAATTTTAAAAGAAGTGTTTGATAGGTTGAAGGATGCTCGCCTAACAGTAAATTATGAAAAATGTCAGTTTTTTAGAAAATCTCTAAAATACTTAGGTTATGTAATTGATACTGAAGGTGGATTACGTACAAACCCTGAGAAGGTAGAAGCGATGATCAGTTATCCTCGTCCTACAAATACAACTCAGATTAAACGATTTATAGGCATGTGTTCGTGGTACCGGAGATTTTTACCTCATTTTTCGACTTTAGTTGCTCCGTTAAATGATTTGCTAAAAGGGAAACGTGGTAAAAGACAACCAATTAAGTGGAATGAAAATGCAGAACAAGCATTCTTGGCACTTAAGCAAGCGCTTATCTCTACTCCAATCCTAACTAGTCCTGATTTTAAGTCAAATAATTTTGTTATACAGTGCGACGCGTCTAGTACAGGATTAGGTTGTTGTTTGACACAAGTACAGGGAGGAGAAGAAAAGGTAATTGCTTTTGCCAGTCGCTCACTAAATAAGGCAGAAAGAAACTACAGTATTTACGAGTTAGAAGTATTAGCCTTATTATTTAGTTTAGAGAGATTTCGGCCCTTCGTGGAAGGTCAGAAGTTTACAGTCATAACGGATAATTTAGCGGTTAGCTGGTTGCATAAGTTGAAGTCACCTACCGGCAGATTAGCTCGCTGGATGGTTAAGTTGCAACAATATGACTTTAATTTAGTACACCGTAAAGGTAATTTAAATGTAGTTCCTGACGCTTTATCTAGAGTGCAGCGGGACGAACCGTCAGATAATGAAGAACAAAATTTCACAGTAGGTTCATTATCACTTAATCAGGAGAATCTAGATGATTGGTATATTAAATTACGTACAAAAATTTTGGCAAATCCAAATTTGTATCCATTTTTTAAGGTAGAGAATAATTTAATCTTTAAACATGTTGCTAATAAATTACCGGTGAAAACTAATTTAACAGAATGGAAACTTTTGGTACCACTTTCACAACGGAATAATGTTCTAAAACAATGTCACAATGAAAGTACGGCAGCACATTTGGGGTATTTTAAAACACTTAAGAGAATTTGTGAAGATTACTATTGGCCTAAAATGCGTAAGGATATACTGAGATATGTCAAGTCATGCAAGACTTGCGGTTCGCAAAAAGTGTCATTTTCACGTTACGGTTTAATGGGGAAAGAAAAGAAAGTAGAATTTCCATGGCAGGTCATAAGCGTAGATATTTTTGGCCCGGTAACAAGAAGTAAAAGGGGTTTTTCATATCTTTTAGTAGTTTTAGATTGGTTTACTAAATATGTTCTCGTACATCCCATGCGTAATGCCACAGCTCAGACTATATCTATATTTATGGAGAATGACGTATTTTTGATTTACGGGGTTCCACAGTTCATAATGGTAGACAACGGGAAGCAGTTTGCTTCATCAGTTTTTAAGAAACTGGCCGATCGGTACAAAGTACAAAAAATTTGGTTTAATGCATTGTATCACCCACAAGTAAATCCAGTCGAGCGATCGAACGCTACGATAGGTACAGCTATACGCAGTTATATCCAAGATAATCATCAGGATTGGGATGTAGAAATTTTCAGGGTTGCTCACGCAATCAGAACGGCTACTCACGAAGTAACTGGTTTCCCTCCTGCTTTCTTGAATTTCGGCCGTAAAGTTCCCATTTCAGGAGACTTTTACGGGCAAGTAGAGTCAACATCAGGCATTCAACTAGCTCCGGGAGATAGGAATAGGTATTGTGATGACATATCGAATCTTTCGGATACATATAAAGATGTAGTAAAGCGGTTAAATAATGCTTACCAGAGAAATCAGAAAACATATAACTTGCGTAGGCGGGAAGTTAAATATGAAGTAGGTGATAAGGTATGGAAGAAAAATAAGGTTTTGTCAGATGCTTCCAAACATTTTTCAGCTAAGTTAGCACCCAAATTTGTACTTTGCACAGTTCGCCAAAAAATTTCTAAATTAGTATATGCATTAAACCATGCAGACGGATCTGATGCAGGTCATTGGCATGTTTCTGATTTAAAAACGTACTATGGATCAAACTCTGACGTTTCAGTCGGGTAAACATTTTTATAATGCATTTTCTATTAAGTTAATTACCCATAAATTTAGATTAAGCGCACTAATTTTAATTAAGATACCTGGAAGGTTTTGTCTTGCGTTGATAGTAGTTTTCTAGTAGTGTAGTTTGTTGTCAGTAAACTTCGGAAATATTTTTCCGGCTGGATATCTTTTATCCAAGGGTTGAAGGGTGGGCCACGCTTAGTGGGTGTAGCGTCTTCAACGTCTGCACGCCACGCAGTTGATGTGAACCAAGCAAGTGAAACTCAGCAAGATTTGTCTCGGGGATATGGAATCCGATGTAGTAACGGTTAAGCCTTTTGTGATTATACGACATTTTGGTGATTTTCATTCGCTTGGAAAATATCAATAAATGACATAACATCGTCATTCTTCTTTGTGTTGTTCTTATTTTCATCTATACTTTCTATTTTTCCACTTCTATAATTCTTTTGTGTTACTCTACTTAGGTTTATGTTTGAGGAAGGGTTAGGGCAGACTTTGAATTTTCGTTATGGAAACTTTCCAACTGTTAGTTTTTATTATATTTATTGTATTCTATTTGCCAGTCTTGCTAAGGCATTCTCGTGGTCTGGTAAATAAATATAATTGTTCAGTTGTGGTTTGAAAGTCAAGGGAAATTTGTTTGGAGGGAATATTTTTCCTGGATGGTCAATTTGCCCCTTGATAAACAGTGAGTTAGTTTTCCTTTCGTTAGTTCAGAGTAATGTCTTTACCAAACCTGACTCAAAAAGATTATGCTTTGCTTGTAGATTCCTTTTGTATTTCTGACGTTTCTGGAGAACATCCTACTTGAAATCTTCTAGTATCTTAATTTTGGTTAAGTGTTCTGACTAACTTCGTTCTAGTTTTGTTTGTTTAAACTTTAGTTACTTTTCGTATTATATTTTCTAGATGTTTACAGGTAAGAAGTAATCATTATCCTAGTTCGTAGGATATTTAACGGCCATTAAAGGAACTTGTTCCGGGATGGGGATGGACTAGTTTCGGCCGGGCTGTCTTGAATGACAGGTGGTTAAGGAGGGTCGAGCGTAAACATGGGTAAGGGAGCTTGTCAGTCAGGAGTGACCTAGGTCGTCTGACGGTCTTCGAGAGACATATCTCAGCCTCCCCGCTTCACCTCAGCCCTTGGCCGATCGCTCGATCGAAACACTGTTCATCGCGCCTGAAGCAAGAGCTTTCCAGAACAATGGTCCTTTTTGTTGTTTAGTCGTCACGTATTTCTAGTTCAGCCCCTTGGAGCTATATCCAAAGTATTTTAGTTGATACGTACGTCTAATTTCAGCCCTTTGGAGCTACATCCAAAATAAATTTGTTTGATTTATTAACAGTCTGGATATTTTATCCCACTGTTAAGGATAGGCAGAGAACTTGGTTCCTGTATCGTGGTTTAGATGTGCTTATGTCTACTCCAATTTCAGCACTGGCAGCCGCTACAACGCTGCTCAGGCACTACACCACAGTGTCTGTGGAGACTGATGTTTGGGTCCTCTCCTAAAACATTTTATGTTTCCTTTCCGAACTCTCTTCAAAGGGTTTCTTGTATGTGAAATGCTATACAAGTTTTATATCGATTTAATTCTACTTCCAATTTTGTGTCTGAATAATTAGTATTCGGGGGATATTTTATATCTGGTGGAATGTGGTATTGAATAGATTATGTTTTTGGAGCCTCTCGGTCTCTGAAGTAAGTGAAATATGTATAGTGTATATGCTAATATGGCTTGGATTAGTACTACATTGACTTTACCGATTGTGTCTTTCCCAATTTTGTCCTTATTGAATTTGTCGTTACTGATTTTGTCCCTGAAATATTAGGCGTGTAGTACGCGAAGCTACTATTGAGTACTAAATCCTCTCTTATAGCAGCATTCACTAGTATGTAAGATATTTACTTTTGGTTATTTAGTAAGAAGTTAAGGTCTAGGAACCGTACCTGTCTTATAGCTTAATTTAGTTACAATTCGGTTTATAATTATTTATGGTTAAGTAACCATATCTCAATTATTTTAAGTTAGCTTTAGTTATATCCATCAGCGGATAAGTAGAAATTGAAGTCTCAATTTATAGGAAAAAATACATGTATGGAAGTACACATATTTTTTTGTAGAAGGAGAGAGAAAGTGTACCGTCCTAAAGTTCCAGGACGCTACAATATATATAATTTAATTATGGGGTTCTTAAAACCACTATAATAGCAGATACTTTAAATTTGTTGACTTTTTGTTCACAGAAACCTAGAGCTGCCGAAGTCCTCATCCCCACTCGAAGATCTATCTTTAAAATATACACCGAGCGCCATCTGTACTTTACAAGCAAACCCAACCGATTCTTAACGAGTAAACTTGAATTAACTTTAAAATATACACCGAGCGCCATCTGTTATTCTACCAGCAAACCACCGGCTCTTACTAGTTAGAAACCTAGAAGTATTGGTAAAAATTAAACAATAACTTTAATTAATAATTTGATTCGATAGAAATTTAGTAACAAATAAGAATTATTAATGGGAAGTAAAATAGTGCAATAATTAAGTAGATTTGATAATAAAAACAGAATTTTAAGTAAACACTTTTTATCATTTTGCGGTTGGCAACAATTGATAGCTATTTTAGAGGAGACAATAAATTAGGATTTCCGATTCTTGAAGCTAAGAACAAGACGTGCTTGTGCTGTCTTGCCGCAGATTTAAAGCCTCAAATTCCTGGAGATAGGTGTGAGGTAATAAGTACCAGCTTGATGAGCTAGTAAGTACCAGCCTGATGCAGTAGTAAGTACCAGCCTGAGGTATTAAGTAGCAGCCTGATGAAGTATTAGGTGCCAGTTTGAAGAGGTGGTAATGACCAGCCAAAGATAAGCCTTAGGTGTCAATTAAAGTGACCAGCTTGATGGTGATGGTCCTGTGAGGATAACCTTATTTAGCCCAGGAGGAAATTGTTTGCCCACATCCACACATGTCACTGGATATGGAACTTGTATAGCGACAACATATTAATCAGTCTAGTCTCAACTTTTATCAGTAAACGAATCAAACAGAGGAAGGGGAAGAGGAGATTTGAGTGGGACGAGGCGCTCTGGCAGCTCGTGAACAGGATCTGTGGTGAGAGTGTCATTCTCATTTGAACATCAACACGCTCAACTTCTTGTAAAATTTCAATTAACATATAATTTTTAGCCTTCAGCAAATGTAAATTTTTATCTTTAACTTTTCATCGGCCGTCAGCCTAATAACATTCTAACTCCTACATATAATTTATGTAAGGAAGGTAGCTACCCTCTAAATTCAATTTTTTGTTAATAAAATATCTAAATTTATATCAAATATTTACCATTTCCAGTTTTGTCTTTAAAATTTTAATATACAACTTATTTTTCTTACTTTGTGTTTTTCATATTAAATTCTCTAAAAACTCATGATACCTATGTAAACATTAAGGCCACTGAATAGCCACAGTCTTACAATTTGAAAACCAGTAAGGCATAGGTATCGAGCAATTGGCTATTGGCGCCTAACAATCCTAAATTTTTATTAATTTTCGAACCACGACCCAGCCTCCACAAAATAAATGAGAACCGGGTAGTTTCATCGTTCCTATTCCACTCAGGGGCAGGAATTGATGTTACACAAGATATCTAAGTTAATAAGAGTTGTTACAGAAGAAAATCTTCATGAATTCAATGTAATTCTGTCCAACATTAACTGGGATTATATCTCAACTTTAGAGCCAAGTGAAGCTTTTAACACTTTCTTAAGAGATATACAATGGTGTTTCGATGTATCATGCCCTCTCAAATACAAAAAGTCTAAAAGAAATAATAAAAATGACAATGGTTGGATAAGTAATGAAATAATTCAAGAAGGGCTAGCACTTAAAAACCTATACAATAACCTTAAAGGTACCCAAAATCACAACAGCCTTGTAATATATAGTGATAGGGAAAGGCGGCATAAAATAAACATTAGAAATGCTAAACAAATTTATTATAATAACAAAATAAATAATGCCGAAAATAGATCGAGAATAACTTGGGATATTGTGAAGACTAGGCAAAACGAAAGGTTTAAGGAAACTCATTGAATTAAATATAGACAACGAAATATATAGTATCTGATAGTAATAGAATTGCATAAACTCTATGCTTTTTCATGATGTTACCAAATCTGAATTGACTGAAGCCATTAATGAACTAAAAAACAAAAAATCATCGGGCCTAGACGGTTTAACTGTACAAATAATTAAAAGTATATCATCAAACATAATTGACCCGTTGTTACACCTAATTAATAAATCTATTTCAAATGGCCACTTCCCTGATGCACTAAAAATCTCGTCCGTTATTCCGATACTAAAAAAGGGCTGTGAGCATGATCTGGAAAATTACCGTCAAATATCATTACTAAGTGTAATATCAAAAATTTTCGAGCGCATCATCAGCAATAGGGTAATAATATTTTTAAAAAAATATAATATATTATCAAATTCCCAACATGGTTTTAGAAAGGGTAGATCAGTTGAGAGTGCGTCATCTAAATTGTTTGATTTTATTTATAAGGAATTGGACAGTGGTAAGTATATTGTGACAATTCTATTTGACCTCTCAAAAGCTTTCGACTCTGTTGATAAAGATATATTAGCTGATAAGTTACTGAGTGTTGGTATTAGAGGTAAGTTACAAGAGTGCCTCATTTCATTCATGCAAAACAGAACTCTGCGTGTAAACTGCAATGAAGTGCAATCGAACATTTTTTATATTCTCTTGGGAGTTCCTCAGGGATCTATATTAGGCCCATTGTTGTTTTTGATTTATGTAAACGATCTTCCAAATTTTATCAAAAATGGCTTCACCATTATGTATGCGGATGACACCACCATAACTGTAACTGCTACAAACCCGGAAGAACTATCCAATAAAATTCATATTGTATTGAGTGAGATGAGTACCTGGTGTGATCGAAACAGACTAATGCTGAACGAGAATAAAACAATATTTCTAAATTTTAACTTACGGCATATGGTTACTTTACCTGGTATAATTTAAAGTGATTACTCGAAATTTCTTGGCACCTTGGTAAATAGCAACTTATCTTGGGAACAGCATATTAATCACGTATGTAAAAAGCTTAATCAAGCCTACTTTGCATTATTGCAACTTAAAGATATGCTAAACGAAGTTGGACTCACTAGTGTTTACTATGCGTTAGCATATTCACACATGTCGCTAAATATTTGTATCTGGGGTCGATCATCCCATGCTAGGCGAGTTTTTATTATACAAAAGAGAATATTGAGATTCCTGTTTAACTTAGACTACAGAGAAAGCTGCAAAGCTACATTTATAAACAAACAAATCCTGACGATGCCGTGTATCTATATTTATAAATGTCTAATAAACGTCAAAAATAATATTAACGCTTTTGTGAGTCTGTCTGAGCATCATTTATATAATACCCGAAATAATAATATTCTAACAATTCCCTTACATAGGACATCGACTTTCAAAGAGTCACCTCAATATAACTCTATTATATTATATAACAGATTGCCAAATAATATCCAAAACATGAGCATAGGCAAATTCAAAATTACCATTAAAAAAATCCTTGTACAAAAAGGATACTACACAATAGATTAATTCCTAAGCGACGTCATTACGTAAAATCCTATATAATTGTATTTATTTATTTGTTAGACATTTTACACAATTGTATGTAATATTTCTCTTCTGATTAATTGTTTGTTATAACCTACCTCTTGAGAGTTGATTATCTGCTTTGTACATATATGTGTATTTATGTATGTGTCTATGTGGGTATATATGTGTATATATAGGTATGTTTATATTTCTATGATGTATGTAAAATTATCGTTAATGTGTTCTCTGATGATATGTTGGTTTCATTCATTTGTTATTTATTTATTTCATTGTTACTGTTGTATTATTTATTTTATCTATATTTCTGACTTGCCATATATACAAAATTTGTATCATAACAAATGGTTAATAAAAATTATTATTATTATTATTATTATTATAAACGTTTCCGACCCATTGCCGAAACTAGAGATGTCCTATCCAAGAAACGTTTCAAAAGAAACATTTCAAAAGACACGTACCCAAAACATTTATGAATAATTACATAAATGTTTCTTACACATCTCTAAGAACGCGTATATACTGCAGAATATGACACGTTCCTGAAACCACAATAGAAACGTTTCCGACCCATTGCCGAAACTAGAGATGTCCTACCCAAGAAACATTTCAAAATATGTGTTATCTGATAATTTTGTGAATTCTTCCTCTTTATCGAGTATTTTGCCACTTCTGTAAAAATATTTGAGAGAAACCTCTGTGCCGAATGAATCGGACAGATGTTGATTTTCCAATATACTTCTGATTACCACATAAATATTCCACCCAAAAATTAAAAAAAAATATCTCTATCGCCGATATCAAAAATTTTACTTCTAATACGTCAAACAACAATGGAAATAAGAGAAAAATTTTTCGAAACGCTAACAGCAACAATTTATTCTTTTCACAATTACATTTTGTATTAAGAAATATTATAAAATCAACCTCTGTTCAATTCATTTGACACGAGATTTCCTTCTATAAATTTTTAAATATTTTTCAGAAGTGGCCAAATGCCCAATACATAGCAAAAAATCAAGAATATGCCACAAATAAAGGATTATAAACAATATATTTTATGGATTGTCACAATATATACTATTGAGTAACTAAACTAAGCTGTTGGATGAGCTTAAACTTAGTTCACTAACTGCAAGGCTGAAAAACCACGAAGGCGATTACACATCATTTTTGACAGATTATATTCATAAAAGGAAGTAAAAAATTGCACACAATATTTAGCTTTGCACTCTCCATTATAAAACGGTTGCGTTTTGTTACCATATTTTGTCAATATACCTATTACCTAAATCTACCTTACCTTTTAATTTGTTTCAGTCAGTGTAAATTTAAATAGAGAAACATGAAGAGATAGGGAATTTTTCAATTACTCCTTTTGAATACAAGAAGAAATAAATACTGCATTATTGGAAAAGACGCGTACCATATAGTTTTATAGAATAATAACGTTAGAAATTGTATAGTTGGATAGGGGTCGATAGTTATACATAACAAAACTGACACTAATGTTTAAATTATTTGATGGCTATTTTGTCATAAAATTCACTATAGTAGTTTGGTAGTAGCTCCAACACAGTCACCACTGGTCTGTGATCCCATTTAATTTTATTCCTTTTAGGTTTTCTAGAAGTGAATTAAAATTATACTCAACAGTATAAAACAAAATATATATTCAAATGTTTATAAAATATATACATATTATGAAAATATATAAAACCTAATGTAAGAAATATAACAAGTTTTCTGCATGCTTCCACTACACATACCCAGTCGTTTTGTTCGTCTTTCTTCTATCGTACCTCAACTGTGCCTGGCGAAACCATGTCGAAACTAATGTTTCAAACAGTTTATTGGTAGTGATATTGTCCCTTTTTCGCACGGCGTTGAAAAAAAAATTAAAAAATCTGTAAAGATATCTACACAGACGTTTCTAGTTTTTTATTTTTTTTACTTCCCAACGATGATTGCAATACTCTTCAGGAATAATTATTTTTAACAAGACCCTATATTTCCAAGTATGTAACTAAATTAAAGTTATGTGGCAACATAAGTATATAAGTATAGAATTGGCAAGTATACCTATGTAAAAGTAAAAATTTAAATATGGGTAGCAACAATTTTTTTTTTCAGTATGTTCCAGCAGTTTGGTTGAAATCTAATTTTGAGGAATAAAACAAGCATTCACTAGCTCTTTTTTGAAAGTAATCCGAAAGTGGGCACTCTTATACAGTGTGTCCCCAGACGGGGATTGACTTTGCGATAAGTGTAACATACTATTATGAATTATACTCCCTTGGAACTGTAGATGATACGCCAATGCCTACTAATAGTGACTGGAAAGACTCTAGAAAGAGCCATGGACTTTTCTAGATTGTGGTTGGAGAAGATTCTGGTTTAATCTAGAGGTAATTTCGGAGTATATAAGTAGCGATTACCAGCGCAGAAGGAGAATTTTATTTTAGAAGTGACACGTTCGGTAAAAAGTGAGGTTAAATAAAGTGTAAAGGTTATTTTGAATGTTTGAAGTATTGTGTAGTCAGTGAATTATTAAATAAAGTGTTAGTGGTGTTTATCTCTTGTTGAAATTATTTTGAACCTACGGATTCATACAGGGTGTTTCCTAAAAGGTGGAAAATACGTAACAATACCAAAAATAAAAAATACATTAATACGGCTTTCATTTTCAGCAACCTCGGTATGCTTCACCTTAAATAGAATTTTACCAAATTACAGTTCAAATGGGATCTAACTCGCGGAGATAAAATAAATCATTATAAGTAAATTGATTTTTCTGTTAATTTTACAGAAAAATTCTATTTGAATGAAATATTTTGCATTCAAAGTTAGAGCCATATGTCAACTTTCATTGTATTTGAAAAAAAAACAAATGAAAGTAAATAGTTTTTTATTTTTTAGCAAAATTAACGAATTCATTTAAAAATATATTCAAATAGTGCCCCACCTACATTACTACATAATTCCACCCTTCTTCTAAATTCTTTGTGTGAGACACTTCTCTCCAATCCATAAACAAAAGTCCAATCGTTTTGCTTCCGTCGTACAAACTTAAGTTTGTACGGCATTCTCTTATTATCTATTTTAAATATTTTTTGCAAATGCGATTTGCTCACACCAAGTTTGCTGCCCTAAGTCTTAATGAAATTTTTGCCCAAAGCCAAAACTGTTGCCGTATCGAATTTGTCCAATCTTTTCTTCTCTTTTCTGCGATGTTCAACGGTCCCAATTCTATAAAATTTCCTAGCAATACTTTTAACGGTAACGTTGCTTATTGAAATTCCAGGAAACTTTCTTCAAATTGTCTGACCACCCATTTGTAGCTAATTTTCTCCAACTCGTAACATTGTACAACAAATATCTTTTGCTTGAGGGTAAGCATTTAGATTGTCTAGCCGATTTACGTCAACTAATACTGTCAAATCTTTAACATTTTACACGTAGTTTATAGTTTTTAATGCAACACACACTTGTGCTGAAAAATAAAAAGCTATATTTACTTTAATTTGTAGTATTATTTCTTGTTCAAATGCAATGAAAGTTGGCACGTGGATCTAATTTTCAATGTAAAATATTTTATTCAAATATAATTTTTCCGTAAAATTGACATAAAAACCCGTTTACCTACAATGATTTATTTTCATCTTAGATTACCTCCGCGAGTTAGATACCATTTGACCTGTAATTTGGTAAAAATCAATTTAAGGTCAAACAGACCCACACTCCAGAAAATGAAAGCCGGACTAATCTTTCTTTGGTATATTATCCCTATCGCGAAGTCAGTATGCGGGGACACACTACTGAACTATACATAATAAAAGAGTTCAGTTAGACACACTGTGTATAACTATCTGAAGATGGAGAATGAATATATTTTTTTGTATTTTAAAATAGTATTTATTGATAATTTGAAATGGGAAAAATATATAATAAAGTACTAAACATTTTTTAAAAATCTCTTTGATTTCGACAAGAAGAAAAAGGTTTAAAAATAGCTTTATTTTTAGGTATTTTTTATGATAACTTAGCGAAATGTAAAGATCACGAGAAAATACCTACTTACATATTTTATTTACTCCTTCTTTAAACTACATAACAGCATACATATCGTTGGATTTGATTTATTGGGCAAATCACCTATGGCAATGGTGGTAGACCCTTTATAACCGTTTGTTTGAATAGTTGAAAGTATAGAAAAATTCAAGAAAGTAAAAGAAAACATGAAAAAACTAGCTAGCTACATTTTAGGTTATGTACGACGTGCATCCACTGTCGTCGGCTTATTCATTGTAAACAATAAAATCATACTAACCTTCATTGAATATCGTCCATTGCCAGAAAACCAATGTAAATATCACATAAATCACAAGATTATAAAATTAACAACTAGCAAAACGAACTAATTACTTGTACTAGACGTCTCGATAGATTACACAAATGGAAAAGGCAAATGGCGGGCACCACCACCAAACAACATCTCTCCCAGCTCTGTCTGTACTGTAGCCACTCCATATGGGTATATACCTATTTGAAGTGTTTCTGAAACATGACAGAAATTATCATTTCTAAAATGTGTCAGAAATATAACAGATACGTTTCTAGGAAATATTTTATTTAGTCCTGATTAGAATTTTTTGGGAACGTTTCATATATATTTCGTGTTTAGTGGGATATGTTAGAAACATAACAGGTACGTTTCTAGGATATGTTTCATTTATTACTCATTACAAGTTTTTGGAAACGTTCGTAATCGTAAAAATATATTTACCACTAAAACAATATACCTATATGTAATGTTTCTGGAACGTGGCAAAAATTATGAATTTCTAAAATGTGTTAGAAACAACATATTCGTTTCTAGGAAATGTTTCATTTATTACTCATTACTGTTTTTTGGAAACGTAAAAACATATTTACCACTAAAACAATTTACCTATATGAAATGTTTCTGGAACGTGGCAAAAATTATAAAGTTCTAAAGTGTGTTAGAAACATAATAGATACGTTTCTAGGAAATGTTTCATTTATTCCTGATTACAATGTTTTGGAAAAGTTTCATATATATTTCGTGTTTAGTGGAATATGTTAGAAACACAACAGGGACGATTCTAGGAAATGTTTCATTTATTGCTCATTACTGTTTTTTTGGAAACGTTTCATACACATTTCGTGTTTAGTGGGCTAGGTTTCTGATTCAATTAAAATTTAGAAATCTCTTATTTTATTCAATTAGAATTGCCTGAATTGAAATATATTTGCATGTGCATTACCATTTTATAGTAGAAAAGAAGGGCCAGCCAGCATTTTAAAAAGCAGGTAACTAAAAACGCTTAATCCTTTTGTCTGTCACTTTTCCGGCCTGGGTCGGAAAAGTCTTTTCAGGCCGCTTACTTGAAGTAGATAGAAAAGTTCTACCTTTCGCTTTTGTTTTCTAACCGAGAAACGTCTTTTTTTTGACACATTCGAATAAAAGTGAATGCTTACCGTATGTTTCCCCACAAGGCCGCGTTGAAAGTCACGTGTTTGGATTGCCTAATTTATAATTTAGTAAAACGGTGTATATAACAAGCCCGGTTAATAATAATAATTATTATTATTCGTAAATTTTTTAAGAGCTCCATCTACTTCCAACTTTTTAAAATAAGTAACTGTGTAATTTGAACTACTCAACTAATTTCAAAGCTCACTAATAATTGCCAATGTCCTTGACTTATTGGAGAATGTCCAATTTGACAAATTATGTCTAAATCCGCCTGTACATTACAAACAAAATAAACTCTCATGAAATGGTAGAACACGACAATGAAAAAATGCGTCTGCCGCCCAAACCATATTAATAGATCTAGTACTAGTTTTATCTACAAAGTTTTGTCTTCTTTGAAACAACTACAAAGTACGAAAAAAAATTGTAATGGAGCATCTGTAGAAGATATAAGAAAATTTATGGAAAAAGTATACTACTTAAATGGAGATATACGAAGTCAAATTGAAAATTCCCTGTGTATTGCTGAACACTCTCGGTTCGTAATTAAAAAAAATAGACAATATTCTCTAATAAGTCCAGCTGCTACACTTCACGTAATCCCCGCTGCTTGTGTTAAAGCTAAATTAGAAAGTCTCGAACAAGTTTTTAATACAAAATGGTGTCCAGTTAGTAAACGTCCTTCTAAGCATCCTTGCGAACGTGTGAAAAGGAGTTATTCCAGGTACCCCATATCTAGCTTATCAAAACAAACAGTAGAGAAAAAAAAACGAAAAAGGAAGAAATCTTGGTGTACACGCAAGACGGAATCTAAATCTGAAACGGATTGTCCAACAACCCATAAAAGAGAACTTTGTCTCAATGATCCAAATCAAGGTAGTTTAACAGATGCTTCTATGCATCCTTGCGAACATGTTGTGAAAAGGAATTATTCCAAGTACCCCATATGTAGCTCATCAGAACAAACAGTAGAGAAAAAAAAACGTAAAAGGAAGAAATCTTGGTGTATACGCAAGAAGAGATCTAAATCCCATAAAAGAAAACTTTGTCTCAATGATCCAAATCAAGGTAGTTCTACAGAATGTATCCCAGATTATTATTGATGTTGAATTTGCAGACAACGATTTGTGAGATGATTATTGAAATAAATGAAACATATATTTAGAGTCAGTTGTTAAGCCGCTTTATTTATCGATTTATTTTAAGTAAGGAAATTTTAAATTAAAATATGTTAAATTATTTTCACTAGGGTGTTTACCAACGACTTCGCTCGTGCTGAAAATTACTGAAATGTTCTGGTATAGAAAGTGTATATTTAGTGTTCCCATTCGGCAATAAGGCTCGAAATCGATGGTTAGCAATTTATTTATTTATTTATTTATTTATTTATTTATTTATTTATTTATTTATTTATTTATTTATTTATTTATTTATTTATTTATTTATTTATTTATTTATTTATTTATTTATTTATTTATTTATTTATTTATTTATTTTATTTATTTATTTATTTATTTATTTATTTATTTATTTATTTATTTATTTATTTATTTATTTATTTATTTATTTATTTATTTATTTATTTATTTATTTATTTATTTATTTATTTATTTATTTATTTATTTATTTATTTATTTATTTATTTATTTATTTATTTATTTATTTATTTATTTATTTATTTATTTATTTATTTATTTATTTATTTATTTATTTATTTATTTATTTATTTATTTATTTATTTATTTATTTATTTATTTATTTATTTATTTATTTATTTATTAACATACACCATTTCACAGTATAACACCAATTACTGAATGGGATCAGACAGATTTGTAACAATATAAATTATGATAATATAACAATGAATATAAATATGCTAAAAATACAATAAGTATAAGAATAAGAATATGTGAATGCACGGCTGCTATGAATACTATAAATACTATGAATATACAAGAAAATATATGTATTTATATTTATATATGAAGTGTTGGTGTGCTTCCGGGTGTTTTCCCGTGTAGCTGGTAGGCTCCTGTTGGAGCCATGGTTGTCTGAACGACGTTTCGGCGAAATCTCATCTTCCATCATCAAGTTCTCGCTGAGAGCTGCTTACTGCTTCTGACACTGCCGCTGCTGCTGCCGCCGCTGCTGCTACCGCTGCTGCTGCCGCTGCTACTGCTGCTCCTCGTTGCTTGAACTGAACTGTTCATCTTGCATTTGCGACACCAAGCCTCCACATCCTGACGACTTTTTATCCAATAAAATCGTTCCCGTATTTTCTTCAGGATCTTGTTAACACTGAAGTGTCCATCGGATGTTCCATTGTGCACTTCCTGAAGCACCCTCGCTACTCGGCACCTGGGAATCACTAGACGCATAACCACCTGCTTTCCATCCGGGCTTTGTCATGCTCTCCGCAACAGCCCGTTCATGACTTTCAGTAAGTTCCACTGCGCCCATAGTGCCTTCAGTGCCACTCTTTTGTCTGAAACATCCTTCCATTTTGGATGAGTTCCCATTTCTTTGGCTCTCAATATAGGCCAAATTTCCGCATCGTTCAGTTGCTCTTGTCTGAGCGCTTCATCTGTCCTGTCATCCGGTACCTTCACCTTGACAGTGTTGACTGCTCCTATGACCTGCAGTTTCACCTGGTAGTACTTGCAATCTTCCTTGCACCTTCTTGCATATAAGATGTCTGATTTTTCTGAGGTTTCATTTTATTCTCACATCCTTGTAGTAGTGGACTTCTCGGAACGCTTCGCAGCTGGGAAATCTTTACTTCTCTAGGGGCAACACGTTCCCTATCTGAAACAGCCTCTCTAGTACCGGCTTCCTCTGGTTTTCCCCTCGGCTTCACAGCGTCGGCCTCTACTCTCTCCAAGCTCCTCCGTGGACATTATAGCTGGATATGTACTAATTCTTCGCACCTAACATTTCATACGCCATCTACTTGACCTTGCACTACTTCTATTCTGAGTCTCTTCAACCTTTCCACCATTTACTCTTCTCAAGTTCTGCTGTTAAGTCTCGTTTCATATGCCCAATTTTGCCACAGTTGTAGCATTTAATGCCTCCACTTGGCTTTGCACTATTTTCTTGTGCTTCCTGTCTTTTTGGAGGATATGATTTAGCCAGTAATTGACTGATCATTTTATACATTTCTCCCAACATAGGGTTCTTATTTTCTGGTTGCGATTCTTCGGTAGTCACATCTCGCACTCTTAGACTCAGGGTATCCTTCAAGACAGCTTCCACCTCGAGAGGATGCATCAAGGCTTCGCTGCTGTTCTGGTATCGAAATAACCTGAGGATTCGCCTGATCTCATCGTCCTGAATACCATCCAGAAAAGTCCCTACTGCCAGTTGGTTTTGAAATTCTTTCGGTACCTTCGGGTAAGCCAGGTCAGTCTCCACACATCAGCTTCGAACTCTTGCAAGCTTTCCCCAGCCTCTTGAACACGTGATTTCAGCTGGGTCTGGTACACTTCGGCAAGGTGTTGTTCATCATATCGTAAGGCTAGGGCTTCTAAAACTTTTAAATTTTGTTGTTGCTCTACTGGAATTGTCTGAGGTATTTCCAATACTTGGGCCCTTAATGCTACGATTAACGCCATAGCCTTCTCTTTGTTACTCCAACTATTCTCATACGCAGCTGCCTCAAACTGTCTCTTGAAAATGGTCCTTGAACTTTGGACGTCAAAGGAGGGAGGTTCGAACCCCTAACCTGATAATACCACTTGCTGGCTTCCTCTATCCCTCAAGTGTCGCTTAAGCAAGTCTAATTCCCCTTTCCTCTTCAAATTTGTTTACTTTCTCTTTGACTTCACTTACTTCTTCTCGGTGCCTTCTTTCTAGCTCTTCCAACACTTTCTGGAATTATGCGAATAAGTCCTGTACTTGTTTTTCGGATGCCATACTTCTGGTCATTACAGGCATGTGATTATGTTAAAATCAAGTAAACTTAAGAATTACGTCAAAGTAGCACAAGGTTTTCGAGGTCTAAAACTTAGTAATATACTTCCTGTGATACCCCAAACAGGATAAAATCATAATATTTCTGTATCCAGACTGTGCAAATTAAAATGATTTTTTTATTGCACTAATAGCACATTTAAAGGGATTATCTAAAATACGTATTCAGCCAAAAAAATTAAAAAATTAATTTAGGAAATTTAGGCAGTGGCGGCTCGTGATATTGTCTGCAGAGGAGGCTTGATATTCTGAAAGACAACTGATGTGCAATATGACTACAATTTGTACATTTCCCCACCACCCCTGAGGTAGTACAACGGCGCGTTACATTTTTTTTCCGCGGGTTGTTCGCCAGGATACCGATTCACGACTTGAGAGAATAGAACTAATAAAAGAATAGAAAGAAAAGGAAGTTGAAAATACGATCAGATGAAAAATTCAATCTCATGAAATTCTCGTTCCTATGACTCGAGTATCGGTATCCAAAGGAGCCCTACTATCCCACTTGTAATTAAATTATACAACTTTTAATAAAAATAAAAACAGTTTTGGTAAAAAAATTAAAGTGTTTTTCTACAAACAAAAAATTGTATTCATTATTACTGCCAGGAGTGTAATATTATAACTTTTAATAAAAATTAAAACAGTTTTGAGAAAGAAGTTATACAAAAAAAATATAACCGCGGAACTCTGTATTATGGAAATTAAAAAAATTTTCCAAAAAAATAAATAACACAAATAAATATTTTTTCTAAAATAACAACTACCTATATTAATCTCTGCTTTAAAGCCTACATATTTTTATAAATGAGTGGTAACCTGCGATTTTCGGAACTAGCAAAATGGTTGATTACTTCATCATAAAATGAATCGTGTTTCTTCAATTCTGACAAAAAACGTTTTTCTATTGAAATAAGCGATACATTTGAGAGGCGGTCTTGACTCATTTTGTTTCTAGTAAATGTTTTTATGCGTTTAAGTGCTGAAAATGATCGCTCTACAGAAGCTGAGGTTACTGGAATTGTTGACACTAATGACAAAAATTTGTACAGTTCGGGGAGACAGCTTTTTAAATTGTTATTATGTATAAAAGTAAGCATTTCTTGAGTAGACTAGTAGGAAACGATTTAGAAAACGTTGTAAAATTATTAGGATTTACTAAATCGAAACATTGCAAAGAATTTAAATCAGAAAATCTCATTTCAATTTGGACTATAATTGTGTCCAAAATTTCTATAAAAATTTGTTTGTAATGTATATCTACCCTATCAAAGTTATATGTTGTCTTTCTCTTTTTACATTGTGGCTCTGGCTCATCGTCTACTTTTTCAACATTTTCTAAAAAAATATTGTATAAAGTACTGAAATGTATTTCGGTATTGCGAAATTCTTTTAATTTAGATATAAGTGAATTAAGTCTATTTTTAGAATATGTTATATCAGTTAGTTTATTCTGTAAAATTTGGAAAACAACATCAGTTTGCTCAAAAATCATTTAAAAGCCTTTAGAAAAAATATGAAATTTTTATCCAACAATAACGATTTTAATCCGTAAAGCTGCTCGTAAAGTCTGATAGTAGTGATAGTCATTTAAAAAATGTTCACTTTCCGAAATAAAATTAAAAACGTCAATAAGTTCTTTCCTGTATTTGTCAGCAGTGAAAACAACTCTAGATGAAAAATTCAAACGAGTGGAAGCGTTTGTCGGAATTCTATGTTTAATTCTACTTAAAACATCAGTTCTTTTGGTAGATTTTGAAAAAAATGACGAAAAACCAGTAATATTTGAAAAAAATATTCTAACTTCTTTAATTCCGTTACATGCTTTACTCAGAACTAAATTTAATTGGTGTGCATAACAGTGAATGAAGTAAGCTTGAGGAGCAATATCTTTTATTTTTGTTTGGAGTCCATTAAGATGCCCTGACATAACTGCAGCGTCGTCATAAGTTTGTGCTATTAATTTATTTTTCAAATCAAATTTACCAAATTCATCGATTAATAATTTAAATAAACTCTCCTCGTTTCTTCCACTACTCACATGAAGAAAACCAACAAACCTTTCAATAACTTCTCCGTGGATTACACAGCTAAAAATTACGGAAAGTTGAGATTTACAAGTAACGTCCGTCGTTTCGTCAATTTGCCACGAGAAAAATTCGCAATGGGCTTGTTCAGCATTTTTTTAAATTTCATAAATCGAAAGTACAAGTATAAATTAATGGATCTGCAAAAAATCAGAATCTTATTCGCACGTTCAGTATCTTAAAAACTATTACAAATTTCCATCTCGCGAAAATGGGGCGTGGCCAGGCGCTACGTCACTATACGCATAGACTCGGCGATCTCAATAGACTTGATGCTCCTTATTGGTTATAATTATAAGTGTTTTCGAAGTATTGTTTGTTTTACTTACTACTTGACAGTAGGGGAGTACAATTTGGTGAAATGTAAAAAAATTGCAATTTTCTCTCGCTCCTGCCGGAACGAATTTTCGATTTCGACCATGCAATTTACGATTAGAATTCATCGCCGACCTTCTCCTTTCCGTAGACACGTAGAACGTACTTCCACTCGACGTATTTATTTAGTTACCAGCGTTTAAAAATTCCATGTTTTTCGACTTTTCAGGTTAAATTTGAAAGGTCCCAGAAAGCCATTTTTTACGTCACTTGCGTATAGTGACGTCACAAATGAGCGCTCGGTTTTTGCAACTATTACTAATTTCAACTCCTTATATCTCGAGAACGGAAAAAGTTAATAATACGAAATTTTAACTGTATAATGAGAATATCGAGTACTATTTGAAAAAGTATAAAAACCATATAAAAGAATATCATGGAACAAGCCCATTATATGGTTCTTCATAAATTTTGCCTTTAATAATCGAGCTGACACTCTCAATTAGATCATTTTGAATTGATTTAGACGTTCCGGAAAAAACAGTGGCGTTATTCAAAAAGTTCTCTAATTTTGGGTCATACGTTTTTAAAAAATCTATCAGCGCTTTGAAATTTCCTTTATTGCACGATTCTCGTTTTTCGTCATGTCCTTGGAAAGAATTTTCTTGTGAAGATAAATATATAACGGCATCTATTAACTTCTTTAATATTTCCCTTTTTTCACGGACCTTTTCGTTAAAATTTTCTATTTCTCTCTTATGTGCAGAATCCAAGAAATCTACAATATTTGGTTTACCAAACATTTCGAATTTAATGCAAGATGAAATGTGGTCCTGGGATTTTTCGTGCTTTTATAAACCTCTCGACACATTTTGCAAATTACTAAAACCCGGCCCTGCTCCAAATTGAGGATTGATCGTTAGTAAATAATAAACATCTCCAACAATATAATTTGTTTCTAACTGTTGATGCCGTTAACCACTCGATTTTTTTTATAATTGTTATCACAAAACCCTCTGTTTTGTTTACCACTTTTAAAAACTAATGAAGGCATTGCTGGTGCAGGCCTGGCATTTCTTTTAATTGTTACCTTTTCGTCGTAAGTAAGAGTAGTAAATCCATTTAATAACAAATAATCCACCACGTCTGGACAACAAGACATGTTGTTGGGAATATTTTCACCAAGAGCACTCATTTCTAGCCCACCTAAACGCAACTGACAGTTCGCTTTCTTTGTGAATCACCTGAATTCCTGAACGACCTGTGCACATGCGCTATAAAGAACTGAGATCTGAGGCTAGCTTCCTTTGGCTATTCGAGGTGTTGCTATTTTACACAGCGCAAAGAAATTCAAGGTCATTGATGTTATAAGTAAATGCGTTAAAGTTGGAATCTATTTCGTATTAGCCTCCAGCGAACCGCAATGTTCATTCAGTAAAAGACCGGCCGACCGGGAAATATGCATACCAAGACTATCCGGACTGAAACGTTATAGATATGTTTGTGGAAATGCAAAACTTTTATATATACACTGAAAATTAATGAATGAATTATAAACAATAAAAAAATTGAAAATTGAGCTATACCTAATAGAAATTTCTTAAGATATTACTTTTGAAGATATGGTGGTTCTTCCAAGGGGAGGCTCAGCCTCCCCTGCCTCCCCTGACGAGCCGCCGCTGAATTTAGGCTTACCTACTACTTTTCCGATAAGAAACGTTTTCAGCTGTTGACCCCAAATTTCAATCGTCAATATCAAAGCTTAATGTCGTGATATCGGTACTTTATAAGTGATCAATTTGAAGGTAAAGATATGTACTAAAAGCCCCAACGATTTATTTTATGATTCATACGCGTTTTTATATTAATTTTTTACGAATGAGTCGAACTATACGTTTTAGAAGAAAAAAAATCGAAAATTGAACACTATTAAAAGAGTAATAAAAAATTTATTTTTATTTGAATGCATATAGGTGTTAGCTAAGGCACACTAATCTTGAAAAATATTTCTTGGTTTCGAACGTAGTAACAATTAAACAATAAAAAAAAACGCGAAAAAGCGGTAAAAACACGATTTTTGGACAATTGCAAAGGTTTCAAATGAAAAATTAAGTTTACCACAACTAATAATTCGACTAAATATTACACATGCATAATTGGTGACTACTGTGGCGTGCTTAAGTTGATAAACAATAGTGTGAAATTAATGTATTTGATTAAATCAATATTTTTTTTAAAAATCGTAAATTATTGAAAAATTCGAGAAGAATACAAGATATAATAACAACTACAAATTTCAGTACTGACGTTATTGTTGTATTTGATGGGTGTGATTCGTGTAGTGTTAAATCGGCAGAAAGAAATCGTAGAGCTATAAACAAAACTTCTCCAACAATAATTTTTAATGATGAAATGCTGCTGATCATTCCTCAAGACAAATTAAAAAAAATAACTAGCAATAATGTGTTCGTCCTCCAAGCACCTGATGATGCCGACCAAATGATTGTAACAACGGCAATCAATCAACCGCGTGAAGCCGTTATTGTGTCTGAAGATATTGATGTGTTAGTTTTACTTGCGGCTTTATGCCCACCTCAAAAAATATATATATTTTAAAAAGTTGGGAAGAGGAAAAACTGAGGCAAAATGGTTCTATTCGAAAAATTTGTTAGAAAACTTTCCAAACTGCCAAAAACATATTTTATTCATTCACAGTTTCACAGGTTGTGACAGTACGTCTGCATTTTTCAACCGGAGCAAAGTAAAGTTTTTAAAACATTTTGAAAATCAAGTCAATTTAATAAAAGCCACCGAAAGGTTCGCTGAGGATCATCAAAGTCCAAAAATTCTTTTGCAGTGGCATTAGGTGCGTATTGGCTTTGTATGGTGCAAGCAAAAATGTAGCTGACTTAAACCCATTTCGGTATCACTGCTTCGTGAAAGGTACTTCTGGATAAATAAACAGTGTGAAACTGTTTTCATTACCACCCACAGAAGATGCCTTGGAGGAGCACTGTAAAAGAGTGGTATTTGCAGATGCAAACGTGGATGGGTAAGCATTTACATGCAGAGAGCTTGGGTTGGAAGAACGTCCAATGGTAAATTAGCACGTACCTATACCAATGAGTTTTGTGCTCTTTTCTTTTAGCGAATTTCGCGCTTTTTCTACTTTTTGGTCGGCCATTTTGTATCCGCCATTTTGAATTTTTCAAATGATTTTTCCTCGATTAATTTTCGAACTATTTCATTTAACAACTAATTTTGCAGTTTTATGTTATTAATAAACAAATAAAGATTTAGCGTACAATACCAACCGTTAGACTTTGAACTTAAACTTATTTAGAACACATTTAAAAAGTTTTTATGAATTTTTATGCAGATACAAATTATTCCGAAACGTACGTTTGCTCCACTATTAGTAGCGGAAATAGGCAGACGTTGAATAAGTGAACAAAATATAAATATTTATATAAACATTAATTTTTAATTAACGCTCTTATGATAAATTTGTATCTACAAATACAAAATAATTTTAAAACAGCTATGATAGAAATCAATACTTTTATTATAAAGGGATGCCGCATTAATTTTTACACATTAACAACATACACAATTAAAAAATATCACAATAGATTTGGTCATTTTCTCTGCATTTTCCTTCTTTGTTCCACGGCACGACATTTAGCACATTTACATGCTTTTTTAACACGATCTCTAAGACCATTATTAGCAGTAACAGTACACGATTTACTCCTTGATGACGATCCCTTTCCATGTAACTTGTCATTTTTCATTCCTCCGGCAAGAGAGTGCCGAGTCTTACACTCGTGAACAATTGAGTTCATAGCAACATCATGGGGTCTAAGATCATGTCGGACAGAAGTATCTCTAGATCTGGACGGAACACTATCTTTATACACTTCCCTACAAGCGATATCTACACTTTTACAATTGGTACAATTACACTGGGAGCAATAGTTTTTTTTAATACCAGTTGGACCCGGTGTGGGTTGCCTGTTGGCGATCTTGGCATTTCTCTTATTTTTAAACACGAAACAATCACCTTTCTTTTCTAAAACATTATTAGCAAAACCATATTCTATAGCTGCATTAACTACATTATATACTTTATCCTTTACTTCTTCGTCCATAGCTTCTCGTGGTCTTGGTGCAGTATGGCTTGCGGTATATTTGTTATGATCTATTTCTAGTTTTGAATTACTTACTTTCTTTTTTTCTACATGTTCCCGTTTCATTTTATCTGCACTATTTTCTCGATTTCCCGGTTGTGGATGCTCGGGAGCGGCGAATAAACGTTTTAGTTTTGTTAGATAATATAATATCAGATTTTCATAGTTCTTAGGAGGGTGTATTTCAATCGCTGATTTTATTCTCGCCACATCTCTTCGAGAGAAACGAACTTCTTTTTTGCGACTCCGTATGCTCCTTAACTTTTCAGAATTACGAGTTCGAGGTGCCATAATTAATCTCAGTGCAGAAACAGTAATTTTTACATATTAATTTTGACATTTATGACTGAAAAAAATAAACAATTTACTATTCTCTCTCGCCTACTTTGCGAAACCAACGTCTATAACTATAAATTGCAAATACATTTTCCAAAATGATGAATTAATTAACTACCCTAAATATTTCTTTATTTTCAACAAGTATGAAGGGTAAGCAATGAAATTTAAAGAAGTTTGCTGCGATACGGTTGCCGCATAGAACTAAAAATCGTATTTGGAGACAAATTTAACGAATCATTAAAAATAATATAGACGAGTAAAATTGGGAACCAAAGTCGCTTAGTTTCCGAGAAAAAAAACTGGCGTAGAACCAAACCAGACTTGGTGCGATTCTTTAATTAGGTGATCGTGTACATGAAACCACTTTTCACGACATTTTCTGGTGGTCAGGAACTTTTTTATTTCAAAAAAACTGTAAAAAAATGAATTTTCCAAGAAACATGTTTTTTAACGTCCCCACCGTTATATCTTTAAAAATAATTGTGCTATGGAACTGATTTTTTTTTTAAATTGAAGTAGACACAATAACGCTTCTAACTATGTACAATGTGATTATAAAATATATTTTTTTTAATTGTTAAAATAATAGAAAACTTAAAGTTGTTATTTTCGTGAATGTATTTTTTTATTTATGAAAATATGTATATACATGCTGTGAACAAATTGAAGCCAATATATGATAAAAGTTTTTAGAATCATAATTTTTTATGTGCAGGTTATAGTATGTACTCAGCGATTTTTTTAAAACGGGCTAAAACATATTCTTGCGCGCCCAGCTCTCATAATACTGCTTACCGCCTGCGGACTACGGTTGTTGGGTCCATGTGTGCTAATCGGGCTTTTATTAACAGCTCCAAAATAGGTACGAACCTAAGGTATAAACCTACCTTTTGTTGTTTTAAGGTAAAAAATATTTAAAAGCGGGTAAATATAAATCATTGTTATAAAGTAAGTAAGTACCTACCTAATAAGTAGGTTATTACACATTTTTGATTGAATTAAACCAAGACGCAGGAATAAAACAACTTTATTTTTTTTGCAACTATTTCTCCATTGACAAATGAGTATTTAGTTACGTAGGCCCTGCGTTAAAAGCATTCTAGTTGTACATTCTGTACATTCATCGAAACCTTTAAATAACAGTATTTCAAGTACGACATTTACACTAGTTAGAACATTTTAGGCCTTCTTTAACACAATCATATTTTCAATTATCGCAATTTTTATCTAATACTTAATGAAAATATTGTCCAAACATCGTCACTTAAATTCTGTCCTGAACCATGTGCATTTATATTATAAGTGTAGTTGGCATATTGCTTCTGTACGATATTCTAAGTTGATACATAAACCTCCAATAGTTAACTAAATGTATTAGATAGGAAATCTATTATTTAAATATATATATGTTTACCTTAAGAAGGGGTGGTAAAAAGTGCCTTCAGTTGAAGGAAGCTCCGTTTGTTGTTGTTGCTAATTTGATCCTTAGGTCGTTTAATATCTGAATTTGTTTATTTTTGTTTTTGTACAGTACCTACTAGAATCAATTTTGTAAAGATTTTTAAAGCTTCGTCTTTAGACAGCAATGGCAATTCCGACAATTTTTGAAAAACAACAATATTCTTTAAGATCAAACGCAGATTTTTTAAATATTTAAAAAAAACCATTAGTGGTGGCGCAACCAGTAAAACAATGAAGACAAGAACAAACTGTAGTTCATAAACTTTGCACTACCTTCTATATTGACAAAAATTGTCTGCTAGTGCCGTGTCCAAGTTGCATAAATAAATTAGTTCCATTTAAGTCAGAGTCCGAAAAAATGAGAGTAAGTAAAATTAATACATCTAGGTATATCAACTGACTTTACCAATATTTGTTTGCTAAATTTAGTTTCGTACATTGCATGCAAAACCATCCTGGTATGTTCCTGTTTGCTAAATTGATTTTTGGTCATTTCTAAATGACGTTTATGTAGTGAAATTACTGTTTTGTTAATTTAAATCCTCCATCTATTATTAATATTTCGTATTCGATTAAGTACTGTGCAGCATCTGCTGCAAATCGGCGCGACGCACAGTGACAGTGGTTCCCAGACTCAATCTGAGACAGCGAAATGCAAAAATCTTTAAGTACTGTATTCTTCTTTAAGTGATTGCAAAAGCAACCTTATTAACCATGTAACAAATATCAATAACAGTTCAATCTTATTTCCGCTAAGCAACCTTCCCCACAGCAGGTAGAAACCCTTTCTCGCTGGAGTACAGCGTAGGCACGCCGGAAACCGGCAGTCGTTATCCGCTTTTAATTGTATTTAGGAGTTAAGTTTATGAGTTTTCGCTATGGATACTACTACTATAGGTAAGTGCCTTTAGGAAAACTAAATTAATATTAAATTGTTGCACGTTATTTGTCAAACTAACATGAATATTAATTAGATGTTTAAATATATAAATTACGAAGGTTTGTTAGACCAGAAAAAGCTTGATCTAGCTTGATCTATTAAACTTGTTATATGATCATAACTATTGATGTTTTGGCTTGTAATTGTATCAATATTATATGCTACTTGGCGCTAGTTCTTAAAAAATTATTTGTTTTAGTTTTGTGTGACGGCATCCCGCACATTGCCTTGTATAACGTTTGGAAGGACAAAGCTAGCTCTGCTCGAAAAACAGAAGATGTTTTGAAGTTTGTGGAAGAAAACAGTGCTTTTAAAAACTATGAGGGAAAATCTTAGTGGTTGATAACAAAAACTTTACGGAATTTTTGTGGTCATTTAAGACAGAAGTGGTTAAAGTGCAAACGAAACGAATTTTTTTTTATAATCGCAATACAAAGCATGGTTAACACAAAGCATGCATAAAATCCTTATACATGGAGCAAAGCTAGTAAATAAGTCCATGTTGCCTATAGGGCAAATGTCGGAAGAGGCGCAGGAGACGAGAAACAAAGACACTAAATTGTATGGACAGTTTCACTCAAGAAAATTCAGTAGGACTCGCAAGCAGCTTACGAAGAAAGTCACCAAAGAAAAGTAAAATCATCCCACTGGAAGTTATACGCATGCTAAAAACTCCAAATATAGGTGAAAATAATTCTGAAAGTACAGCAAGTGACGATGATGAAACAGATACGGATAATGAATGAACTGAAAAAAATGATAATGTAATTTTTTACGTAGGGCGTATTTTTTATTTATATTTTTAGTGTTTGTACTATTTTATATTTTTTCATCAAAATTTTAATTTTCTCTTAAATAAAAGTTTTTTTTGTTCTCAAATTTTGTACTGGTTCATTTTACATGCCTTATACACCCTACACGGTGATTTTGTCATGTTAAATCT